>JAWXYG010000002.1:2400000-3000000 GCA_034222035.1 Acacia crassicarpa
ACTCGAGTTTTCATTTGGATATGAAAACTAAGAAAAGTTCAGACCTCTCTACCTGTTTAAAACTCGAGTTTTGAAACCAAAACTAGGTTTTCACTTTAAGAGTGAAAATGTTGAAAACATTGAAACCTCTCTGTCTAGCTGAAACTCGAGTTTTCAAAGTAAAGCTTGAGTTTTCATTTTTAAATGAAAACTTTGAAGATTTTGATCCAGATCACTCTCCAGTTTTCAAAACCTGTGTAAAACGTTGAAAACACTTAGTCAAGTCAAAACTTGAGTTTTCTCTTAACTCAAAGAAAACTTAGAAAATCTCAAAACAGGTTGAAGTTACAGATTCTTGGCGCAAAACTAGATTTAAAACTTGGAGACTCTCTGTATGACCAAAACTCGAGTTTCCAAATCAAGACTCGAGTTTTCTCTTTAGTTGAAAACATTTAGGAGTCTCTGTGTGAGCCAAAACTTGAGTTTCCAAACTGAAACTCGAGTTTTGTCTTGAGATGAAAAACTGAGTGCTCTTTGTAAAGTTTAAAACTCGAGTTTCCAAAGGAGACTTGAGTTTTGTCATATTTAGAAAAATTGAGCAGCTCTCTGTCAAACCCAAAACTCGAGTTTTGAAACCAAAACTCGAGTTTTGTCTTGACAGTAAGTTTTTCAACTTACCAAGACAAAACTTCATTTTGGATTTACAATTGTCAGTTATCATCAAAACCCATAGAGAACTAATATTCTCCCCCTTTTTGATGATGACAACACCTGTAAATCAAAAATTCCAAGATTTTGAGAAAGTTTGAAAATCATGGTTCAAAAATCAAATTTGATTTACTAAACACATTATCAAGGAATATCAGAGATAGACAGTAGAAACAAGATGCAGATATCATTGATAAAAGTTAATACATGAAATTTCAAGAAAGAGAAATACAAGACAAGTACAAGTAAAAAGCACAAATTCTCCTAGATTTTTCAAACTTAGCCCCAAAATCTCCTAATCTTCTTTCTCTCCCCCTTTGTCATCTTCAAATTGGGGAGGAGAAGGAGAAGAATGTGGAAAGATCTCTGTGGCTGGGGTAGAAGGAGAGGGTAGGACAATTGTTGGTGGTGTAGTAGGGGAAGAAGTACCACAGTTGATGGTGTGGAAGCAGTGGCAGGAGATGAAGATGGGATAGGAGGACTAGGAAAAGAGAAGGAAGGACGTGAAGAGGTTTCAAGTTCAGGCTTGGGCAAAGGTAGATGATGAGCCAACGCCAAGATGTTTCAGTATCTTTTCAACCTTGGTATCCAAATTAATAGTGGTGACTGAATCAATGGACAGCCTGGCATCAAGATCAATCAGCTGATCAAAGTGCTCATCATGTTTCTTCTCAGACTGTTCCTTGAACTCATTGATCTGAACCCTCATTGCTTCCTGGGCATCTACCACCTCATGATTGCCACTCCTCACTCAGCAACCAACTTGCCAATTTCAAATTCCAGTCTAATGGATAAGGATGCAATGGTTGCATCCACAATTCTCTTGATCCGAGAATCAAAGTCAGATGGTAAATCAGAGGGAGTAGGAGCATATTGTGCTTCCTGAGCTCTTGAGTGTTTAGCCCAAGTTTGAGATCTAGTAGGAGCCTGAGATTGGTCTGAACCTTCACCCTCAATTGTGATCTTCATGTAATTGAGCTGATTCTTCCCAAAGGCAACTGGTTTCTTCATAACATCAGGAGGAGCCACATACCACACCTTGTGGTAGAATAGAATAACAGACACCAGGGAAGCATAAGGAATGTGAGAAGGTTGCCTGGAAGCAAACTTGAACTTGATCATCTCTTGGAAGATCCAATGACCAAGATCAAACTTGGTCTGTCTCACAAATGCAGCAAAAAGGGGATAGTCCTTCTGTGTAAAGTGTATGAAGTTTCCTCCCTTTTGAATGAAATTTCAGGAGTATATGTACCAGAGGATACGATTGATTGTGGTCATATCAGCTGGTTTAAAGGTGAGAGTGTGGGATTGGTTAGCTGGAAATGGTGTGTTGGGACAAAGGGTGGTGAAGATGTCTCGATTGCTTAATCTGATTTCAGGAATAGGAGGTGGATTGACAATTTTTAGGATCTTGTTGATGGTAGAGGCAGATATGGTAAATTGAACACCCTTGACACTTGTAGTCACCCTCTCTTCAACCAAATTGCCTTCTGAATCCAAGATGTTGTCTGACACCATGTTAAAATAGAAGATTTTAATAAGGTTTGTGGAATATGAGGCTGACAGAGAAACGAAAGACTCATAGTCTTTTAGCCAAGGTGAGAGGTCAATGTTGTGCTCATCCTTCAATTTCTCCAAGTCCACAGAAACAGAAGGACAGAAGGTCTTGTTCATGAAGAAATCTTTAAAACGGTTAGCACCTTCTTGCTCCATCTGTGTAGGAGCAGTCGAGAATCCCTCTGGAGCAGAGTCATGGTTGTTGATTTCAGAAATAGCATCCTCGATGAACTCAAGTACATTAGAAGCAGTTTCAGGCACAGACGATGCTTGACCCTTTTCTGGAATCGAAGATGTCTTGGACCTCTTGGCTTTTGGAGGCTTAGGAATGTCTGGCATCTTTGATTTCCCTTTCCCTTTGGGAGAAAACTCAGGGTCGTGTCTCCTTTTTGTTTGACCCTCAAAGCTGTCATCGATAGAAACTCCTTTTGCCTTAGGAGTAGACAACTTTGGTGGAGAAGACACATCTGGAACACCTTTAATAGACTTGTCGACGCCAAATCGAAGCCTAGTTGAGTGAGTTTTCATCCTCACTGGTCGTTTAAAAGGAGTGGATGACGAATTGGGAGTTTCTCTAGGGTTAGAAACACTCTGGGTAGATTTAGGTGAAGTGGATGAAGACATTTTAGGGTTTTTGAAGAGAGATTTGAAGAATCAGAGAGTTTGAAGGAGATGAGAGATAGAGAGTCGACAGAAAGTGAGAGAGAGCTAGGGCAAAACTTGAGTTTTGAAGCGAGTTTTGAAGAACAAGTAAAAAATTAATTATATAAAGCCCGACCTAAACTCGAGTTTTACATACAAAACTTGAGTTTTGAAGAATAAAAGCTAACCTGGACTTCAAAAGTGTAATGTGAACTTTTGAACTTTCAGACCAAAACTCGAGTTTTAAACTTACAAACTTGAGTTTTCACCATTCTTCAAAACTGGTTGCTCTCTGTCTGGTGGAAACTCGAGTTTCTAACTTACAAACTCAAGGTTTCGGCTTCTTCAAAAATCAAGTTTTCTTCTCTTTCCTCGACACTTTTGTAAGTGGAGCCTAAATACCCAAGAGGGGGGTGAATTGGGTATTCTTGAAATTTTTCAACAAGCCCTCTGTTTTGCATCACTAAAAACAGAGATAAATAGAGTAAGAGAAGAGTAGCTTGCACATAGAGATTTATACTGGTTCGGTCTCAACAACTTGACCTACATCCAGTCCCCAGACTCTCTGGGATTTTCCACTAACTCAATGATTACACACTTTGCACTTAAGAAGTGATTCTCTCACTAGAACTTACTTTCCCTTACAAGTTGTAATCAGTGAACTTCCCAATCACCAAGTCCCCTTGACTTGTGATTCCTTACAATAAATGATTTACAGATAAAAACTCTCTCTAAGAGTAGGTAATGATAAACACTGAAGCTTATAATGTCAAAAGACAAAATACTGTTAGTTCTCATAAGGTTTTGATGATGATTGAACAAATTGGAAATCATTGGAAGATGAAGATATGAGTTTTTAAAAGAGAAAAACAGTTGATCATTTTTAAACATAGCAACACTCTAGTGTTGAGTTCCAGAACTCGAGTGTTGGACATTGGCAAGATGTTTTAGAAAGCATCACCGCCAGTGTTCTAGCAAAACTGCCAGTTTTGAACTTATGAAAAGTTCAAAACTCGGGTGTTGAATTTTCAACACCCGAGTGTTGGCCTGGCAGAGAAATATCAAGTTTTTCAAAACCCCAACACCTCCAGTGTTAATCTAACACTGCAGTTTTGAGTCTTTTATTTTTTTTAAAGAAAGATCAAAACTCGAGTGTTGGAAACCAACACTCCAGTGTTGAAGAGACAGAGAGCAACCCATGGTTTTCAAAGTTTCAACACCGCCAGTGTTGCTCCATCACTGCCAGTGTTCAACTGAACCTGAGTTTTCAATATAAGTGAAAACTCGAGTGTTGCATACCAACACTCAAGTGTTGACAAGGCAGAGAGCCTTTAAAATTCATCCAGTTGAAAACCGCCAGTGATGACTCAAAACTACAGTTTTGGAGTTTGAAACCTTTTATCAAAGTTTCAACACTCGAGTGTTGAGAAGAAAAACTTGAGTGTTGACCAGACAGAGAGCATTGATTTTTTTAGGATCAACACTGCCAGTGTTGTTTTTGAACACTGCCAGTTATGAACTTAGCACAGTTCATAACTTGAGTGTTGATACTCAACACTCGAGTGTTGGCCATTTTGACTGAAAAACGCTTTTTGCTTAAACTTGCCAAAATTATCTTAATCTTTGATCTTTTAAGGTACCCATTGTTTATTTACTTCAAATAAATCATTTATGTATATTCCTGAACTGTTCTAATGAGTGTATTCATGAGATTACAGGAAATTTATACATTTGAATTAAGAATCGAAGAAACAGAGCCACTTTAGGAAATTTGCTGAAATGATGGAGAAACATAACTCTGGATCACTAGCCGTTAAACAAGATCAAATAGCCGTTGCAGAAGATCAATTGATCATTAGGAAATCATCCCCAACGGTCTTCTAACGTTCACAAGCCTCAAGATATTATAAATAGCTAAGGATTTCAACCTGGAAGATACAGAACTATCATATATACATTCTTGCTTGAAAACTCAAGAAAGGTCCAGCTCTTTTGGTATTATTGTACCTCAGTGATTATCAGAATTCACTCTTAGAGAGAGATTTCATTGTTGTAATCCATTTTCTGTAAGGAATCTCAAAGTAGAGGGACTTTGAGATTGGGATTGTACAATTACATCTTGTAAGGGGGAGCGAGTTCAAGATTGTGAATCCTCCTTCGTTTGCTGAAGGTGTAATTAAAAAGTTAGTGGAAAACCCAGAAGATCTGGGGACTGGACGTAGGTCATCTGTTAAGACCGAACCAGGATAATTGCTCTGTGTTCTTCTATTCTCTTTTTTTATACTCTTTTCATTCAGTTGTCTTTCTTCAAACTTTATTTTGAAACTGAGCTTGTTCTAAAAAAATTTTAGAAATCCCCAATTCACCCCCCCTCTTGGTGATTTAGCTGCGCTTTCATTTGGTATCAGAGCCAGGTTTTCTCTAAAGAGCTTAACAACTCGAGAAGGATCACAATGGAGGGAATTTTGCCCGATGGAGCCTCTATCAATCGTCCCCCAGGTTTTAATGGTGAGCATTATTCTTTTTGGAAAGCTAAATTCAGAGTCTTTGTTATGGCTACAGAATATGGCTTATGGAAAGTGTTCGAAAGAGGAGACTATGCTCCAACAATTGAAAGGGAAGGCATCAGGATTCCAAAACCTGAAGAGAACTATGATGAGAATGATAGAAGAAACATCACTCTCAATAGTAAAGCCATACTCATGTTACAAAGCGCCTTAAGTCAACAAGAATACTTCCGCATATGTACTCTGAGCTCAGCTAAAGCCATGTGGGATGCTTTGGAGATTGCACACGAAGGGACAACTGGGGTGAAACAGAATAGAATCAACACCCTCATGACAGAATATGATCTCCTTCGCATGAAACAAGGAGAAACCATTGGTGAGTTTCAATTAAGATTTACTCATTTGATTAACCAACTTGCTTCTTTAGGAAAAGTGTATGAACAATCTGTACAAGTAAGAAAGATCCTAAATATCCTCAACAAAGAATGGGAGGCAAAGGTCACTGCCATTGAAGAAGCACGTGGTGAATCAATGACATCTGTAGCAGCTCTCTTTGGAAGTCTCTCTGAATATGAGGCTAAACTGAAATTCAAAAAGGGACTTGAAGAAGTGCATGGTAAAAGCAAAAGTATAGCTCTCAAAACCTTAAAAGAATCCAAATCTGATGATGATGAAGAAGATGAGGATAATGATGAAGAGATGAGTCTGATGGTCAGAAAATTCAAGAAATTTTTCAAGAGGGATCAAGCCAACAAAAGATTTCACAAAGGTAGCTCAAACACTGAAACAAAGAAATCCATCACATGCTACGAATGTGGACAACCTGGACACTTCAAATCTGATTGCCCACAGCTCAAGAATAAAGAGAAGAAATTTAACAAGTTCAAAAGAAGAGCTTATGTGTCAGGTATATGGGGAGATAGCTCATCCGATGATGATGAGGAAGAAGAAAAATCCAACATTTGTCTTGTAGCCCAAGAAGGATCAGATGATGAAGAGGTAAATGCTTCTAATTCTTTCTATGATGAACTATCTTCTGAGTATAATTTGCTTTTTATTGAGTTTAGAAAAATAGCCAAAGAACTTTCATCTGCAAAGAAAAAGATCAAACTCTTAGAAAAACAAATTCAAAATAATGAAAATATTTCTGAAAAAGTTTCTGAAAGGAACCTTGAAAAGAATTGTGAAAATTGCTGTGCTTTAGAAAAGAAAAACCTGTTTCTTACCAAAACTCTTGAAAAATTCACAAATGGTAGTGAAATGCTAAATGTTATCCTGAAACAACAAAGATTTACAAATGATAGATCAGGAATAGGGTATAAACCAGATTTTGATAAACAAAAAGGAAGGAAGAAATTAGGACATAAATCCTACATGAACTTTTTCCAAAAATCTGTGCATTCATCCAATCCCTTTGCCCACTGTGACTATTGCAATAGAAAAGGACATACTACTTCTTCTTGTTTTCATAAAAAGGAAGGTAAGAGCAAGCCTGTAGGTAACTATAAATGGGTGCCAAAAGGATCCTATAAGGATCCTAAGACACAAACTAACCCCAGAGGACCCAAGAAAAAGTGGGTACCTAAGACTTGATACTTTATGTTTTGCAGGTTTGTCTTAGAGCATCAAAATCCAACAAGTGGTTCATTGATAGTGGGTGCTCAAGACATATGACAGGGGATCAATCAAAGTTTGTAACAATTAAAACTAAGGATGGAGGCAAGGTAACATTCGGTGGAAATCAAACCGGCAAGATTGCAGCAATTGGAGACATTGGAAATTCCGATGGACCAAAAATTAAAGACGTATACCTTGTTGAAGGATTATGTCATAATCTTCTGAGCGTAAGTCAAAGCACAGATAAAGGTAACTTAGTTATCTTTAATTCAGAAGAATGTTTAATTGTTAGCAGTAATATACTTCCCCTAGAAGAGATTAAGTCTAAAGCATTGTTCAGAGCACCTAGAGAAGGTAATTGCTATTCACTTAATCTTTCTAACGATGATATCTCAGAGAAATGCTTTATAAGTAAATCAGATGAAACTTGGCTATGGCATAAAAGATTAGCTCATGTGAATATGGTTCAACTTGACAAATTAGTTAAGAAAGAGTTGGTTTTTGGCATTCCTAAACTATCTTTCAAAAACGACATGATTTGTGACTCTTGTCAAAAAGGTAAACAAACCAAGTCGTCTTTTAAATCCAAAAATGAAATATCAACTCAAAAACCTCTTCAATTACTTCACATGGATTTAATTGGACCTGCTAGAGTTAGAAGTCTAGGAGGTAATTTATATACCTTAGTTATAGTTGATGATTTTTCCAGATTCACATGGACCATATTTTTATGTTCTAAAGATGAAACATTTGATCAATTTGTTGTTTTTGTCAAAAAGGTCCAGAACGAGAAAGGTCTTTCTATTTCAGGTATTAGAACTGATCATGGAGGAGAATTTGACAATCAAGCCTTTGCTAACTTCTGTGAAAGCATAGGAATTGATCACAACTTTTCAGCGCCAAGGACTCCTCAACAAAATGGTGTAGTTGAAAGAAAGAATAGAGTCCTCACTGAGATGGCAAGAGCAATGTTGAATGAAAACAAAACATCTCAAGCATTCTGGGCTGATGCAATGTCAACAGCATGCTACATATCAAATAGGGCGTATGTACGGAAGAAACTAAACAAAACTCCTTATGAGCTGTACAAAGGAAGAAAGCCCAACTTAGCACATCTACATGTATTTGGATGTAAGTGTTTCATCCACAACAATGGTAAGGATAACTTGGGTAAGTTTGATGCCAAGGCAGATGAAGGTATTTTTCTGGGATATTCTAATAGAAGTAGAGCTTATAGAGTATTTAACATCCGAACACGTTGTGTAGAAGAATCTGTGCATGTGGTATTTTGTGACTCTTCTTCTAACAAGCCTTTGAATGATGATGATGATGAAATGATCTTGAAAAATCAAACTCAAAATTCTGAAAACAAACATCTTCTAAAACCTCCCTCTAATACAGAAGAACAAGATGTTTTTGAAACAGATCCTCAAAATCATTTTGAAAATCCTGAACCATCACAACCTAAAGCTTGGAAATATAACAAAAATCATCCTTTAGACCAAGTGATAGGTGATGTTAATCAAGGTGTTAAAACCAGAAAAAGCACCTTAAATGAAGTTACATTCTCTGCTTTTATATCCAACATTGAACCTTCTAAAATTGATGAAGCACTCTCTGACAATGATTGGGTAATTGCAATGCAAGAAGAATTACACCAATTTGAAAGAAATCAAGTTTGGGATTTGGTACCTAGGCCTAAAGACCATCCGGTCATTGGCACCAAATGGGTATTCAAAAACAAACGTGATGAATCTGCAATCATAGTCAGAAATAAGGCAAGACTAGTTGCCAAAGGCTACAATCAAGAAGAAGGAATTGATTATGAAGAAACTTATGCTCCAGTAGCAAGATTGGAAGCCATAAGGGTTCTTCTAGCCTTTGCTTGTGTTAAAGGAATAAAACTCTTTCAAATGGATGTTAAAAGTGCCTTTTTAAATGGTTTCATACAAGAAGAAGTTTATGTTGAACAACCACCTGGATTTCAAAATGAAAAATTTCCAGATCATGTTTATCATCTCAAGAAAGCTTTATATGGTCTTAAACAAGCTCCTAGAGCTTGGTATGAACGCCTAAGTAAATTTCTTCTTGACCAAGGCTTTGTCAGAGGAAAAGCTGACACTACTTTATTCATTAGAACTAATAAATTGAATGAAATTTTAGTTGTACAAATATATGTTGATGATATTATATTTGGTGCTTCTAATGATTACTTGTGTGAAGATTTTGCAAAGAAAATGCAGGGAGAATTTGAGATGTCTATGATGGGAGAACTCAACTACTTCCTTGGTTTACAAATTAAGCAAAAGAAAGATGGTATCTTCATATCACAAGCCAAGTACTTGAATGATCTCTTAAAAAGGTTTGGAATGGATCAATGTAATGGTGCTGACACTCCTATGAGTTCAACTACTTCATTGGATGCAGATGAGGAAGGAAAGGACTTTAATATTACAAAATATAGAGGGATGATTGGTTCCTTACTCTACCTTACAGCAAGTCGCCCGGACATCCAATTTAGTGTTGGAATGTGTGCAAGGTTTCAATCAGCTCCAAAGGAGTCACATGCTGAACATGTGAAAAGAATTTTCAGATATCTTGCTGACACTAAAACTCTAGGATTATGGTTTCCTAAAGGACAACCAGAACACTTAGTAGCCTATTCAGATTCAGATCATGCTGGATACAAAACCGATAGGAAAAGCACAAGTGGACAGTGTGAATTCTTTGGTGGATCACTTGTGTCATGGTTTAGCAAGAAACAAACAACAGTAGCTGTATCATCCACTGAAGCTGAATATGTGGCTGCTTCAAGCTGTTGTGCACAAGTTTTGTGGCTGAAACAACAACTTTCAGACTTGGGAATCAATCTCAAAGAAGTCCCAATATTGTGTGACAACACAAGCACTATTAGCTTGGCCAAAAATCCAGTCCAACACACTAGGACCAAACATATTGATGTAAGGCATCATTTCATAAGAGATTATGTCCAGAAAAAGGAAGTTAAAGTCATGTTCATCCCAACTGATCTCCAATTGGCAGACATCTTCACAAAGCCACTAGCTAAAGAACAATTTAATTACATAAGAAGAGAATTGGGAATGGTGAATCCCAATGAGTTGTAAGTATTTCCAACTAAATTCCAATGTTAGCTCTGGTTTTGATGATTACAAATTACTAACTTAAGCATCGGAGTATGTAGTTTTTCTTTTTTTGCAGGATTTAACAAGTTAATTTTTGATATCAAAAGTTGAACACTCGAGTTATGGGATCAAACACTCGAGTGTTGGAGTTTTTCTCTTTTGTAGGACTTAACAGATTGATGTTTCATATCAAAAGATGAACACTTGAGTTATGGGATGAAACACTCCAGTATTTGTGGATCAATGGCAATACTAAAGTACCTGCAAATCTGAACACTCGAGTTTTGATAATCAGAACTCCAGTGTTGGGAGTCCAGTGTCGAGGTCAGAGAAATAAGGAGAAATGAAAACTAGAGTGTTGAAACTCAACACTCGAGTTTTGAACTCTAGTTTTTGAACAAGAAATGCCAACGGTTCTCAGTACACTATTGGCACCCAGGTTAGTCAAATTTTTATCAACACTCCAGTGTTGATTGTGAGAACTCGAGTGTTGGTAGTGTAAACAGTTAAACACTCCAGTGTTGATTATGAGAACTCGAGTGTTGACGCTTCTATATATATATGTTCTCCAAAACTGCCTTCATAACCGCAGTTTTGCCCTAAGTGTTCTTCGGTGCTCTCACTTCTCTTCTTCTCAAATCTTTCTGATTCTCTCTCAGATCTCCAATCTAACCTCGAAAAAATCTCACAACTCTACAATGGCCTCTCAATCGACGAAACCCACTCAATCTGAAACTAAATCACCGTCTGAACAGTCTCCTTCTCAAACCTCTCCTCCTTCACAGAGACCATCGAGAATAAAAATGATACCCAATAGATTTCACGATGGAATAGACCAAACACTCCCAGGAATTAGTGGTGAAATTCATCAATCATCTTCAAAAGCTGTTTCAGCCACACCCACTCGTTCAAAGGGTGTATCGTTTCAAGAACCGATTGCGGCACCTCTGAAGAAAAAGAAAGAAGCTGAACCAGAATCAGCTACTAAGTCTAAAAAGAAAGTCAGAACAAAAAGGGCATCAAATTTTGAACCAGAGGAAGCACCTCCCCAGAAAAAGAAGAAGTCCTCTACTTCACAACCTTCTTCATCTAGCTCCTCACTGGTAAAAGAAAATGCCATTGAAGAAATTTATCATTTTCAGTTTCCACCTAAAGACTTTGATTTTACTACTGTGCATTTGAAAGACCAAGATAATATTTTTAAAGAGAAATTTGCTTCAAGAGAATCCTGTGCAGTAGTAGCCTTGGATTTGGACAAATTTGAGGAAGAAAACAGTTTGGATTTGAAACCTTGGCTCAAATTCTATGAAAATTTCATTTCCATTGCTTGTCCCTACTCACCTACATTAGTTAGGCAATTTTATTCTAATATGGCCTATGACAACCTACTGGGTCCAGAGGGAGAATTGTTAGAAGAAAGGATAACCACTACAGTGAGACACACCAAATTCACCCTTTCAGCCTCTATCTTGAACACGATTTTGAAAATGGACCAATTTCCAATTCACACTTCTGAATATGGTAATAGGACAATTTGGTCCATCCTCATGCCACACAAGCCATTTCCTGAAGCCCAATCTCACTATTTCAATTTTAATCCTAGCTCAATGCCCCCTAAGAATAGAGTCTTGTGGTATATCTTCTCTAGAAATTTCATTCAAAAGAGTGGTAATTTCACTCATTTTGCCCAGAGAGATTACCCCTTGTTTACTTCTTTTGTCAACAAGACTCCTTTCAATCTAGGCCATCACATTTTGAAGGAAATGATCAGGTTCAAGTTCCCCACTAGGAAACTCTCTCATATGCCATTTCCTTCACTAGTATCTGTTATTCTGTTTTACTTCAAGATATGGCATGTTGGGTCTGTTGAAGCTTTAAAGCTTCCACCATTCTTTGATAAGGGCAAATTGAATTTGATGAATTTGACATTTGAGGAAGAAGGATCAGGGCAATCAAAAGCCCCTACTAGATCCAAAGGCCCTGCAAGATCAAAAGCTACACAGTCTCAGTCTCAGAATCAAGAGGCTCAATCTGCACCTCCTCCTCCTACCTCTGATTTTAATGCCCGAGTGAAAGAGATCATTGACTCAGCTGTTAAAGAAATGTCCAATAAGATTGCCTATGAAATTGGACAGCTGAGGGGTGAACAATATAGGAGTACCAAACAGCTAGCTGACATTCAAGATGACATGAAGCTGGACTTGGTCAAACTCACTGACCAAAATGCCAAGCTTATAAACCTAGTTCAGAATCATGATATTCTGCTCACGTCTCTGAGTATATCAAATTCAAGCCTTCATGACAAAGCTGATTTGTTGTTAAAACATTTCAACATAGGTCTTTCTTCAGGCTCAGATCCTCAACCTTCTGGAATTGCTTCTGATATACCTTCAGCCTCTACACCACTTGTAGAACCTTTGGGCACTCCAGCTGCAGACATTCAACAATCTTCTGAGCCTCACACTTCGGAGCATCATACCTCAGATCCTCTAGTCACTCTAGCTGCAGAGGCACAAACACCTCCTCTTTCACCAACACCTCTATCCGTTGTACCCCCATCTATTGATGATGCCAAAGGGGGAGAAGATCAGAGTCAGAATTTGAGAGTATTGTTATTTGAGAGTGTTGTGTAATTTCTGATGTTTTAATTTGTATCTTTTGTAGTGCATATTTTGTAATCCTTTGTAAGTGTCTTGTCAAACACTTGATTCTCTAGTTGAATTACATGAATGAAGTCATCTGTCTTAGTCTTTTATGTGTTAAACTTATTTTGATGCATAAGTTTTTAAAATGATAAATGAACTTCATGATTTCCAAATCAGATTTTCTCAAATTCTATAAAATTTGTTTTTCAAGGGTTGTCATCATCAAAAAGGGGGAGAATGTTAGTTCTCATAAGGTTTTGATGATGATTGAACAAATTGGAAATCATTGGAAGATGAAGATATGAGTTTTTAAAAGAGAAAAACAGTTGATCATTTTTAAACATAGCAACACTCTAGTGTTGAGTTCCAGAACTCGAGTGTTGGACATTGGCAAGATGTTTTAGAAAGCATCACCGCCAGTGTTCTAGCAAAACTGCCAGTTTTGAACTTATGAAAAGTTCAAAACTCGGGTGTTGAATTTTCAACACCCGAGTGTTGGCCTGGCAGAGAAATATCAAGTTTTTCAAAACCCCAACACCTCCAGTGTTAATCTAACACTGCAGTTTTGAGTCTTTTATTTTTTTTAAAGAAAGATCAAAACTCGAGTGTTGGAAACCAACACTCCAGTGTTGAAGAGACAGAGAGCAACCCATGGTTTTCAAAGTTTCAACACCGCCAGTGTTGCTCCATCACTGCCAGTGTTCAACTGAACCTGAGTTTTCAATATAAGTGAAAACTCGAGTGTTGCATACCAACACTCAAGTGTTGACAAGGCAGAGAGCCTTTAAAATTCATCCAGTTGAAAACCGCCAGTGATGACTCAAAACTACAGTTTTGGAGTTTGAAACCTTTTATCAAAGTTTCAACACTCGAGTGTTGAGAAGAAAAACTTGAGTGTTGACCAGACAGAGAGCATTGATTTTTTTTAGGATCAACACTGCCAGTGTTGTTTTTGAACACTGCCAGTTATGAACTTAGCACAGTTCATAACTTGAGTGTTGATACTCAACACTCGAGTGTTGGCCATTTTGACTGAAAAACGCTTTTTGCTTAAACTTGCCAAAATTATCTTAATCTTTGATCTTTTAAGGTACCCATTGTTTATTTACTTCAAATAAATCATTTATGTATATTCCTGAACTGTTCTAATGAGTGTATTCATGAGATTACAGGAAATTTATACATTTGAATTAAGAATCGAAGAAACAGAGCCACTTTAGGAAATTTGCTGAAATGATGGAGAAACATAACTCTGGATCACTAGCCGTTAAACAAGATCAAATAGCCGTTGCAGAAGATCAATTGATCATTAGGAAATCATCCCCAACGGTCTTCTAACGTTCACAAGCCTCAAGATATTATAAATAGCTAAGGATTTCAACCTGGAAGATACAGAACTATCATATATACATTCTTGCTTGAAAACTCAAGAAAGGTCCAGCTCTTTTGGTATTATTGTACCTCAGTGATTATCAGAATTCACTCTTAGAGAGAGATTTCATTGTTGTAATCCATTTTCTGTAAGGAATCTCAAAGTAGAGGGACTTTGAGATTGGGATTGTACAATTACATCTTGTAAGGGGGAGCGAGTTCAAGATTGTGAATCCTCCTTCGTTTGCTGAAGGTGTAATTAAAAAGTTAGTGGAAAACCCAGAAGATCTGGGGACTGGACGTAGGTCATCTGTTAAGACCGAACCAGGATAATTGCTCTGTGTTCTTCTATTCTCTTTTTTTTATACTCTTTTCATTCAGTTGTCTTTCTTCAAACTTTATTTTGAAACTGAGCTTGTTCTAAAAAAATTTTAGAAATCCCCAATTCACCCCCCCTCTTGGTGATTTAGCTGCGCTTTCAAATACAAGTAAGAACAGAGAGGTAGTTGAAGAACTTGAATGCTTATGCGTTTTTAGATGTTGTAGCTGTTGAGAAGAATTGAATGTAACTCTATTTATAGTCAGATAGCATTAAAGGACCGTTGCATTATTAATTTGATCGTTGGAGATGATCTGCAGAGGATATGAGCTGCTTAGGTCTTCTTCTCTCTCTAACTTCTACTTAATCCAGCTAGCTAGATGATCAGAGTTGACTCTCTGCAAATTAATCCGTTGGAGAAGCTGCTGCTTGTTGTAGAAATCAATCTTTAATGCTTTGCAATCGTGTGCAGATGGATTAACCAAAAGTATGCAAGTTTATGGGTTGAACATTTAATGTTCTGACATTACTTTTGCTTTTGCTTTAAACCTTCAATAAACTTTCCTTAATCTGTCTGAAACTCACTAAAAAGATGGTTAAACATATCTACAAAAATTATAGATTAATCATGGAAAGCATTGAGATCAAACAAGAAAGTATAACAAGATCGACAAATTTGAATTTTTGACAATGATCAGAAACCTGGAGGTTTGTTCCATAAACCTTGAGGTTTTCGACTTATGTAGGTGGAAGAAGTTTTAGTTCAAAACAATAACCTGGAGGTTTTACTGAAAACCTGGAGGTTTTCAGAAATCCAAAACCACTACATTCTCTTTGAGTGTCTAAACCTCGAGGTTTTCTCAGAAACCACGAGGTTTCACTTTTGAGAGTGAAACCTTGCAGAAAGCAAGACAACTATAAACCTGGAGGTTTTATAAGAACCTCGAGGTTTCATAACAGTGGAAGTTTATTTGCTCTCTGGAACCCACAAACCTCGAGGTTTGTAGCAATACTCGAGGTTTTGCTAAATCATTGAAAAACATATTTTTTTGCTACGAGACAAAACCTGGAGGTTTTGTTGAAAACCTGGAGGTTTTTAAAGTCAGGAAAAATTGTTTGCTGTCTGGATGCAGAAACCTGGAGGTTTCATGAAATACTCGAGGTTTCTCTTTAAATTTCAAATTCCTCAGTTTTGCGCCAAGACAGAAACCTGGAGGTTTTCATAACTTAGAAAGTGCAGAGGCTCTTTGCCTTGACAAACCTCGAGGTTTGTGGCAAACCTTGAGGTTTCTCATGTTTTTGAGAAACTTGGGAAGTCATGTTTGATTTCAAACCTGGAGGTTTATTCCAAACCTGGAGGTTTCAGGGCACAGGCGAAAACTTGAATCTTCTGATATAGGTCAAAACCTCGAGGTTTCCTTACAAACCTCGAGGTTTCACACATTTTTGTGAAACCAAGATTTTCAAGATAAAACAGAAATCATGAGAGCTTTCCTGTAAGGCCAAACCTCGAGGTTTTTGAACAAACCTCAAGGTTTGCTCTCACATTGAGTTTTCCAACAGCTAAGAGCAACACCTCATGCTTTGTTTACAATCATTGGCAATCATCAAAACCTTTAGAGAACTAACAACTTTGCCAAAACTAGAATTTTGATTTCAAAACTCAAGTGTTCTCCTCTTGTCAGCAGAAACTCTAATTTTGAAACACATCCTGCATAAAACATACCTATACACTCCAATGCTTAAATTAGTAACAGTTAATCATCAAAAACCTAAACTAACATTGGGTAAGAGAAAACTTACAGCTCATTGGGATTTACCATTCCCAATTCTCTTCTTATAAAGTTGAATTGCTCCTTTGCCAATGGTTTGGTGAAGATGTCAGCAAGTTGAAGGTGAGTTGGGATGAACATGACTTTGACATCTCTTTTCTGAACATGATCCCTTATAAAATGATGTCTTACATCAATATGCTTGGTCTGAGTATGTTGAACTAGATTCTTGGCCAAGCTTATTGTGCTTGTGTTGTCACACAAAATTGGGATCTCCTTCAGATTGACTCCCAAGCCTGCAAGTTGTTGCTTGAGCCAAAGTACTTGAGCACAACAACTTGAGGCAGCTACATATTCAACTTCTATAGAAGACACAGCTACACTAGTTTGCTTCTTGCTAAACCAAGACACAAGTGAATTGCCAAAGAATTCACATTGACCACTTGTGCTCTTCCTATCAATCTTGTAGATAGCATAATCTGAATCTGAATATGCCACCAAATATTCAGGTTGACCTTTGGGAAACCACAACCCAAGTGTCTTCGTGTCAGCAAGATATCTGAAGATCCTCTTCACATGCTCAGCATGGGACTCCTTTGGAGCAGACTGGAACCTTGCAAACATTCCAACACTGAATTGGATGTCTGGCCGACTTGCAGTCAAGTAGAGCAATGATCCAATCATTCCTCTATACTTAGTGATGTTGAAATTTTTGCCATTCTCATCGGCATCCAATGAAGCAGTTGAGCTCATAGGAGTGTCAGCTCCATTGCATTGGTCCATCCCGAACTTCTTCAACAAATCATTGAGATATTTTGTTTGGGAGATGAAGATTCCATCTTTTCTTTGCTTGATTTGTAGCCCAAGAAAGTAGTTGAGCTCTCCCATCATTGACATCTCAAACTCTCCCTGCATAATCTTTGCAAATTCCTCACACAAAACGTCATTAGTAGCACCAAAGATTATGTCATCAACATAAATTTGCACAATCAAAATTTCATTTAGCTTATTTCTTTTTATAAACAATGTTGTGTCAGATTTTCCTCTGATAAACCCTTGATCAAGAAGAAATTGACTTAATCTCTCATACCAAGCTCTAGGAGCTTGCTTGAGTCCATATAAAGCTTTCTTAAGTCGATAAACATGATCAGGGTAATGTTCATTTTCAAAGCCAGGAGGTTGTTCAACATACACCTCCTCTTGAATAAAACCATTCAAAAATGCACTTTTAACATCCATTTGAAAAAGTTTAAAACCTTTAACACATGCAAAGGCAAGAAGAACTCTTATAGCTTCCAATCTTGCCACTAGAGCATAAGTTTCTTCATAGTCTATTCCTTCCTCTTGATTGTAACCTTTTGCAACCAATATTGCCTTATTTCGGACAATGATAACAGATTCATCACGTTTGTTTTTAAATACCCATTTTGTTCCAATAACCGGATGGTCCTTGGGTCTAGGTACTAAGTCCCAAACCTGATTTATGTCAAATTGATGTAACTCCTCTTGCATAGCTATCACCCAATCATTGTCTGAAAGGGCTTCATCTATTTTCGAGGGTTCAATATGTGAGATGAATGCAGAAAAAGTGACTTCATTCAAAGTACTGTTTTGAGTTCTTACTCCTTGATTTACATCGCCTATGACTTGGTCTAAAGGATGATTTCTTATAAATTTCCAAGCTCTAGGCTGAGACTGATCTGGATTTTCAATAGAGGTTTGGGGATCAGCCTCAAAAACATCTTCAGAACTTTAAACTGAAGAAGGAGTAGTTTTTGAAAAGAATTGATTTTTGAAAACAGTTTCTTCTTCATCATTTAAAGGTTTATCAAACTTTTCTTCACTGAACACGACATGAATAGATTCTTCAACAATTCTGGTTCTAGTATTGAAAACTCTATAGGCTTTACTTCTATTTGAATATCCAAGAAATATGCCTACATCAGCTTTTGAATCGAACTTACCCAAATTTTCTTTACCATTATTGTGCACATAGCACTTATATCCAAAGATGTGCAGATGGCTCAGGTTGGGCTTTCTTCCTTTGTACAATTCATATGGAGTTTTGTTCAACTTCTTCTGAAGATATGCCCGATTTGAGATGTTGCAAGCGGTGCTCATTGCATCAGCCCAAAACACTTGGGAAGTGTTGTTCTCATTCAACATAGCTCTTGCCATCTTGGTGAGGACTTGATTCTTCCTTTCTACAACACCATTTTGTTAAGGAGTCCCTGGGGCTAAGAAGTTGTGGTCTATCCCCATGTTGTCACAAAACTCAGCAAATGCATTGTTTTCGAATTCTCCTCCATGATTAGTTCTAATCCCTGAAATAGATACACCTTTCTCGTTTTGGACCTTTTTGGCAAACACAACAAACTGATCAAATGTTTCATCTTTTGATGACAAGAATATGGTCCAACAAAATCTTGAGAAATCGTCTACAATAACTATTGTGTACAGATTACCACCAAGGCTCCTCACCCTTGCTGGACCCACAAGATCCATATGTAGTAATTTTAGTGGTCTATTGGTAGAGATTTCATTTTTTGTTTTAAAAGATGATTTAGTTTGTTTTCCCTTTTGGCATGCTTCACAAGTCAAATCATTTTTGAAACTAAGTTTGGGAATGCCAATCACCAAATCCTTTTTGAGCAACTTGTCAAGTTGAGACATGTTGACATGAGCTAATCGCTTGTGCCACAGCCAACTTTCATCCAAATTACTTAGAAAACAATTTTCAAAAACAAAACCCTTACTAGATAGATTAAGTGTATAACAATTTCCATCTCTAGGGGCTCTAAACAAAGCTTTTGATTTTAAGTTTTCTAAAGGGAGAAGATCCTTTTTCACAATCAAGCACTCCTCAGAATCAAAGATAACTAAGTTACCTTTATCAATGCTTTGACTTACACTGAGGAGATTGTGGCAAAGTCCTTCCACAAGGTATACGTCTTTGATGAATGGTCCTTCATTGTTGCCAATTTCACCAATTCCAACAATCTTTCCAGATTGATCCCCACCAAAGGTCACCTTGCCACTATCTTTCAGCTTGATTGAGACAAATTTGGATTGGTCTCCCGTCATGTGTCTTGAGCATCCACTGTCAATGTACCATTTGTTGGGTTTCGATGCTCTAAGACATACCTCATCATTTGCAGCGTGTTGCTCTTCTTCTTCAGCAACCAAGCATATATTTGTTTTCTCATCCTCATCATCTTCATCGGATGAATTGTCACGCCAAATGCCTGAGACATAGGCTTTCTTCTTGTACTTGCTGAACTTTTTCTTTTATTTATCTTTGTTGTTGTTCAGCTGGGGGCATTCCGATTTGATGTGACCGGGATTTTGGCACTCGTAGCATATGATGGGCTTCTTTGATTCATAACTGGAGCTACCCTTGTGTAGTTTCTTGAAACCTTGGTCCTTCATATAGAATTTCTTAAATCTTCGGACCAACATAACTATTTCCTCATCTTCGTCTTCATTCTCATCTTCCTCTTCCTCATCTCAAGAGGGGGGTGAATTGGGTATTTTAAAAATTGGACGAATTTGTTCTATTTTTCAGACGGTAAAACAAGGCAGAACAGAGCAAGAGGAAGAATAGCAAGACACAAGGATATATACTGGTTCGGTCCTAACAAACTGACCTACATCCAGTCCCCAGACTCTCTGAGATTTGCCTCTATATCAATGATTACACACTCTGCACTTAAGAAGTGATTCTCTCACTAGAACTCACTCCCCCTTACAAGTTGTAATCAATAACTTCCCAATCACCAAGTTCCCTTGACTTATGATTCCTTAATAAATGTTTTTCAGAAATAAACTCTCTTTAAGAGTAGATATTGATAAACACTGAAGCTCTTTGTATCAAAAGATACTATACAAGTGAAAACTGATGAAAATAAATGAACACTTGAAAGCAATATGTTTTCAGCAGTTGTGGTTGTTGGAAAGACTTGAATGCTCTTCTATTTATACTCAGAGATCATTAAATGACCGTTGCTTTCCCAATACATCCGTTGGAGAAGATCTGCCAAGGTTAGGAAGTGGTTTAGGCATCTTCTCTCTAATTTCAACTTGAGTTTTCAATTGTGCACTTAAGACCAAACTCGAGTCTCAAACTCTAAACTCGAGTTTTCTTCTTCTAGAGAGCAAAGTCGTGTTTTGAGCTTTTGGACCAGAATTTAAGTTAAACTCAAAACTCGAGTTTCCAAACCAAAACTCGAGTTTTGGACTTTTAATGAAAATAGCACGTGGAAGTCCAAAACATCAAAACTTGAGTTGTTAAAACGAAACTTGAGTTTTTAAGGTGTTGAAAAATCTTAAGCTCTCTGTTTGATCAAAACTCGAGTTTCCAAAGTGAAACTCGAGTTTTCACTTCAATGTGAAAACGTTGAGAAAAGTACCATGGCTCTCGGTCTGATCAAAACTCGCGTTTCTAAACCAAAACTCGAGTTTTCATTTGGATATGAAAACTAAGAAAAGTTCAGACCTCTCTGCCTGTTCAAAACTCAAGTTTTGAAACCAAAACTCGAGTTTTCACTTTAAGAGTGAAAACGTTGAAAACATTGAAACCTCTTTGTCTGGCTGAAACTTGAGTTTTCAAAGTAAAACTTGAGTTTTCATTTTTAAATGAAACATTTGAAGATTTTGAGCCAGATCACTCTCCAGTTTTCAAAACCTGTGTAAAATGTTGAAAACACTTAGTCAAGTCAAAACTCGAGTTTTGAAATCAAAACTTGAGTTTTCTCTTAACTCAGAGAAAACTTATAAAATCTCAAAACAGGTTGAAGTTGCAGATTCTTGGCGCAAAACTGGATTTAAAACTTGGAGACTCTCTATATGACCAAAACTCGAGTTTCCAAATCAAGACTCGAGTTTTGTCTTTAGTTGAAAACATTTAGGAGTCTCTGTGTGAGCCAAAACTCGAGTTTCCAAACTGAAACTCGAGTTTGGAAACTCGAGTTTTGTCTTGAGATGAAAAACTGAGTGCTCTCTGTAAAGTTCAAAACTCGAGTTTCCAAAGGAGACTTGAGTTTTGTCATATTTAGAAAAATTGAGCAGCTCTCTGTCAAACCCAAAACTCAAGTTTTGAAACCAAAACTCGAGTTTTGTCTTGACAGTAAGTTTTTCAACTTACCAAGACAAAACTTTATTTTGGATTTACAATTGTTAGTTATCATCAAAACCCATAGAGAACTAACAGCAATTTCGCCTAGCTCTTAACCTGGGCGCGTCGGAGTACAATGGCCGGTGTCATCGATCTAAATGGGTTTTATTTGTGACCGGGTTTGGGGACCACGGTGTAATGTTTAGGACCGAGCGTAATGACCTCGATGTAACATCTTTGACTATCGATAGTAAAACAGATGAACTTCTACTAAGGAATCCTTCATTCAAAGAAACTGCTTCGAAGAGCTATTAAGTCGTACAGTGAAATCTTAACCAGATAAAAATATAAATCTTTTAACTTAAATACTGAAATAACGAAATAACCGATCTCTAAAAAAGATGTGTCAGGTGCCGAGGTCTAGCTATAATAGACCTTTAGCTTGTCGGCATTCCAGGTTCTCTTAACCGGCTTCCTTGTCAGGGTTTCTAGTATGTAGGCTCCGTTGTCGAGTTTCTCCTTTACTCGGTAGGGCCCTTCCAAATTTGCTTCCAGCTTGCCATCTCTAGCATTCTTATTGCCGATGTCGGCTAGTCGGAGTACTAGGTTGCCCCGGTTGAAAGAGCGGGGTCTAACCTTCCGGTTGTACTTTGCTGCCAAGAGCTGTTTTGCGGCTAACTCGCGACAGTGCGCTACAACTCAGACCTCATCGATCAGGTCCAGCTCTGTCCTTAACGCGTCGTCATTTGACGATTCTCCCTCTTGTCGGTTTTTGGTTTTTTCTCCATGACGGTTGTCCTATCTCGACCGGGATCATAGCTTCACATCCATAAGTCAGCCGGAAAGGGGTTTCCTGGGTTGCAGTCTGCACACTTGTCCTGTAGCCCCAGAACACATTGTAAAGTTGTTCGACCCAGTTAGATTCTGCATCTTGCATCCTTTTCTTTAAGCCTTCTAGGACAATCTTATTGGCTGCCTCGGCTTGGCCGTTAGACTACGGATGTTCGACCGAGGCGAAGTGATGTCTAATGTCGAGGTCCGACATCATGGTATGGAATCCCTGGTCCATAAGCTGCGTCCTGTTGTCCATGACTACCTCGTCTGGTATTCCAAAACAGGAGACAATGTTGTGGTGAAAAAACCTTCGTATGCGCACCGAGGTTATTGTAGTTAAGGGCTCGTCTTCGATCCACTTAGTGAAGTAATCTACCGCCACGATGAGCTACTTGAATTGTTTGGGGGCTGCCTTGAATGGTCCGAGGATGTCCATCCCCCATTTATAGAAGGGCCAGGGGGCCAAATTGCCTTTCAATTCTGCTGGCAGCGGCCAAATGATTTTGGCGTGTTTCTGACAACTATCGCATCTCTTGACTACTTCCTTTGCGTCTGCCTTCATGGTTGGCCAGTAGTAACCTGCCCACAGATCTTTCCTGGCGAGAGCTTTGCCCCCCATTTGGTGGCCATTGATGCCTTCGTGTATCTCGGCCAAAACATACTTGGCCTCGGCAGTACCCAAGCATCGCATCATTGGAGAATGCAACCCTTTTCGGTACAGTTGATCATCGACCATGGTGTAGATGGCGGCCTCTCGCATCAACTTCTTTGCCTCGGTGGCATCTGTCGGGATGATCCCCCTTTCCAGGTAATCTTCAATCGGTTTCCTCCAATCAGTTGCTGCTGAGATAGTCATGATATAGCTTGGTTCGGTGAGGTTTTGCTGGATCACGATCCTATGGTTGCTCGGGCCTTTTGTGCTTGCCAATTTGGAGAGGATATCCACCCTAGTGTTCTCTTCTCTCGGAATATGGGTAACAATCACCTCTTGGAATTCTGCCACGACCTCTTTGGCTTTGTTGAGATATTTAGCAAAAAGTGGACTTTTCGTCTGGTATGTTCCTTTAACTTGTGCTGCAACAAGTTGGGAGTCAGTGAAAACCTTGACCCGCTGGGCTCCGTTCTCCTTGGCTTGCAGTAATCCGGCGAGGAGTGCTTCGTACTTGGCTTGGTTATTTAAGGTCGGGAACTTCAATTGCAGGGAGTGTTCCACTGTGACTCCTTCAGGGCTTTCCACTATAATTCCTGCCCCACTTCCCATTGAATTGGAGGAACCATCGACATAGACTTTCCACGCTTTGTCTTGATCGGCCGGGGTCAGTTCCCTGACAAAGTCTGCCAACACTTGTGATTTGAAGGCTTGTCGGGTTTCAAAGGTGATATCGAACTCAGACAACTCTATCGCCCAGCTCGTCATTCTTCAGGCGAGGTCGGGCTTGTGTAATACTTGGCGGATTGGTTGGCTAGTTCAGACGATTATCCGATGTCTCTGGAAATATGGCCGAAGTCTTCTTGCCATCGTTAGTAGGGCAAAAGCCACTTTCTCGAGCTTTTGATATCGGAGTTCCGAGCTCTGCAACGCCTTGCTTACAAAGTATATCGGCGCTTGTCTGGTCTTGGTTTCTCTTACCAGGGCCGCGCTTACTGCCTCTTCACCTATTGATAAGTATAGGAATAAAGTTTCTCTAGGCTCTGGTTTTGCTAGAACCGGAGGGGTTGCCAAGCACTGCTTGATTTTTTCGAATGCCACCTCACAGTTGGCGTTCCAGCCTCCTTGAGTTTCCTTCTTTAGTAACCTGAAGAGGGGAGTGCATTTTCTGCCGATCTTGGTAAAAATCTGGTCAAGGTGGCGAGTCGGCCAGTTAACTGTTGAACTTCTTTCTTGGTCCTCAAAGCATGCATATCCAACACTGCCTTGCACTTATCAGGGTTCGCCTCGATCCTGCAGTTGGTCAACATAAAGCCGAGGAACTTCCCGGCCGAAACTCCAAATGCACATTTGGCCGGGTTCAACCTGATCCGATGCCTTCTTAACTTGTCAAAAGCTTGCTCAAGGTCTCGGATGTGGTCTTCTGGGTGTATTGACTTCACAATCATACCATCAATGTACACTCCTATATTCTACTCGATCTAGTCCTCAAAGACTCTATTCATCATCCGTTAATAAGTGGCTCTGGCATTCTTTAGTCCGAAAGGCATGACATTGTAGCAATAGTTAGCCTTGTCGGTCATGAAAGCGATCTTCTCCTAATCGTCAGGATGCATCGCTATTTGGTTGTAGTCAGAGTAGGCGTCCATGAAAGATAGTAATTGGAAGCCCGTGGAGTTGTCGACCAATTGATCAATATTCGGCATCGGGTAGGAGTCTTTAGGGCAGGCCTTGTTTAGGTTGGTGTAATCCGTACATACCCTCCACTTGCCATTTGGCTTTAGGACCATCACTATGTTCGAAAGTCAGGTGGTGTATTGTATTTCTCTGATAAATCCGGCCTACAAAAGCTCCGTCACATGATTTTCAAGAGCCTTTTGTCTATCAGCTGCAATGTTCCTCTTTTTCTGTGCTACTGGTGTCGCCCCCGGTCGGATGGCCAATTTATGGCAGCAGAAGTCTGGGTCAATCCTTAGTACCTCGAACGCCATCCATGCAAAGACATCCTGATTCTGCTTCAAGAATTCAATCAGCCGAGATTTCAAGTCCCGGCTCATATTTCCTCCGATTTTGGTGGTTTTTGCAGGATCCTCTCCAAGGACGAGCTCTTCCAATTCTCCTTTGGGTTCTGGCCGTGGGACCTCAGGCTTGTCCCGGAGGTCGAGCTCTATCATGTTTACTGGTTGGCAGGGTTTTCTATCTTTTTCGGCATCGGCCGAACTTTTGCCTCTACCGAGATGAGGTGAAAACGTGGGTCTCCCTTCCCCCTCTCGTATAGCCTCAAAGTAACATCGTCAGGATTCTTTCTGGTCCCCTAACACTTCTACCACTTGGTTCTTGCTGTTCAACATCTTAAGTTTCTGATGCTTTGTAGACACCAATATATCCCAATTGTGGATGGTTGGTCTACCCAATATGATATTGTAGGGGGAAGGAAAGTCAGCGACTATGAACCTTACCCTCTCTGGTATGAAAGCCTCTTTGGTCCCCAATGTCAATCTGAGGTCTATATATCCTTTGGGAAATGAATGTTCTCCATTGAACCCGATGAGGGTCGTCTTACAAGGCTTCAGATCTTCTATGTCCATATGCATCCTTTTATAGGCATCCCAACTAATGACGTCGGCCGAGCTCCCGGCGTCCACAAAAATCCTTTTGACCCAACAATTTACCAGGGTCCCCATGATAACCAGGACGTCCTGATAGCCCGGTACTACGTCGTTTAGTTCTTCCCTAGTAAAGACCAGCGGCGATTGCGCCGATTTCGTCAGGTCGTCCTTGAATTTTGGGAGGTCTCTCACTGAGTGAACTTCCCTCAGGTACTTCTTATGCTAGCTTATTGTATCTCCGCCCCCGCCGAATCCTCCACTGACTACGTTGCAATGGAATTCAGCTTCTAGGAACTCGTCGTCCTCGCTACTCGCCCTTCGTTTCTTCTCGTCTTTCTTAGGGTCCAAGGCCGGACTGATGCTTCGGCCTCCAGTCTTCCGCTTGCCATTTTTCCTTCCTTGCGTTTTTATCATGTACTAACGCAATCTTCCTTCTCTTACAAACTTCTCAATAGCGTCGCGGAGATCATAACACTGGTTCGTGGTGTGTCCTAGTCCGTCGTGAAACGCACAGCAACTAGATCGATTTGTAGTGGGTCGATTTCGAAGAGGCCTTGGCCTCTCTACTCTCTTCATCTCTATCTGAGCTACCTCCTTCCAAAGCTGTGAGCGGGAGACGTTTAAGGGGGTGTAGCTGTTGTACTTCGCCTTTCCTTCAGGCCTTTCCCCTCGAGGCCGGCTATCTTGGTTCCGTTTATTGGAATTGTCTTTTCGCCTGTCGGTCCTTCTCGTCTAGTGACATGTTTCTTCGTCTGCGGTTCCGACGGCGTTGGCAATCTCCATTTGTTCCACATCTAAGTACTGCTTCGCTCGGGTATAGAATTCAGTGAGAGTGTAGACTTGGTTCTTACATACATTCTTGGCCATTCGCGACGACGGTTCGAGGTCATCAACCAAGCAATGTACGTGGACCTCCTCGGGAAGCACATGTACTTGTAATGTCACCTCCTTAAACCGGTCCAGATATTTTTGCAGGGTCTCCCCCTTCTTTTGTTCTATCCCACTCAATGTGAATTGGGACTTCGGCTGCTTCTTACTGGTCGCGAAGTTCAGCTCGAATTTTCATCCGAGGTCTTCAAAGTTGTGCACTGAATTGGTTGGTAGAGTATGGAGCCATTTCTGAGCCGACCCGGTCAGTGTTGCCGCAAAAAGCCATGAGACGACCGGGCCCTTGATTAACTGAACCCACATGAGTAGTTCAAATGTCTCCAGATGACTGCGTGGGTCTTGGGTCCCATCGTACTTTAGGAGGTCGGCCAGGTCAAAGTTCTTTGGATACGGCGCAGTGGCGATGTCTTCCGAGAACGCACTCTCATCGAGGTCTGTCAGGTACTTCATTTTATACTCTTTAGGAGAGCCCCAAGTTTGGGCTATTCTTTCCATCTCCCGGTCTCTTTCCGCACCTCGGTGTCTCTCAACATCCCGATCCTCCTCATCCAAGATCTGTTCCAGTCGCAATTTTTTCAGATTCGAGGCGGACGAGCGATCCTTTCCTATCCGTGAACCATCTCGGCCTTCCTTCTGAATGAAAGCCTGGAATTGCTTGGCGTGGTCATCCATCATCTGCTGCATGACTGGGAGGTCTTCTTGGCGCTAGAGTTGGTTACGTTTCTCGTTGTTCTCCATTCGCCTCAGCATTGACTCTTGAGTTTTCTGAATGAGGCGGATGTCTGGGTTTGGGGCCGAGGTCTTCTGCTCAGTTTCTTCTAGCGTCTTGTCAAGAATGGACAGGGAGGATGCTGTGTCTGAAATGTTGCCCTCCAAGACATTGTCGCGCTGCTGTTGCGCTTGATTGTAGTGGATTTGGGGGCTGACGGTTCCAACTGTGCTTCTAGTGTTAGCCATTGGTGGTCACGGGAATCGTAATTTAATTATCCCCACGGTCGGCGCCAATGTTCTGGTGCAGAACACAGATATCCAGCCAAGGGCTGGTGCTTTGGACTTGACTAGGAGCCAAGCTGAGAGCCTATGTACCCAGTGACGGGATCAAAGTCCACGTAGTTCGAGACACACGACGGCGTTAGCCAGAGGGGTGGTGTGTGTGCTCTGTGTGGCAGAAAGTAAAGGTGATAAGTTAGAACGTGTGCACCTTAGGTTAGGTCCTCTGTATTTATAGAGTTTACCGTGGAGGAGATCTCGATCCTGCGTGATCTATGGTGCGAGTATCTTGGGTTTGATACTCCTACATTGTCGCTGGGTATAATCTCCCTATGATATAGGACATGCCTATGTCATAGGTGTGTGCTGATATCTGATATCCTCTTGATTGGGCCCTACTAGCATTGGGCCATTATGCAGGTCCGTAACACTTCCTTTCTCTTCTTATCATTCCCTTTATTTTATAATAATATACACATGTTTTGGTCGAAATATATATATATATATAGACACAAACATGATGATACACCTTTCAGTTTGTATAGTATATATGAAAAGATCATCTCCCACACATCTTTTTAATAAATTATCATGTTTGTCTTATTCCAATAACAGAGTAATAACATTAATTGCACGCAACCTTACTGCATCAATTTGTTGTCAATAATCATATGAGAGTTTGCCACTTATTTTTTAATAGATTCTATGCTTTTGATAATATATGAGAAAAATGATCTCTGTATCCATCACTAGTAGCAATGACACGTGCCAATTAAACTACTAGTAAAGGGAGCAGATTTCCTCAGAATCTCTTCTCTCCTTTTCTTCTCAGAATCTCATTTCCACCCTTAGATGAAAAAAATGGACGGTTCAAATTTAATATTTTTTAAAACAGTGATAATAGTGTTTTATAAATTAATTTTTTTATTAATTTTGTTTGTATTATATGTACAAATTGTGTAGATCATGATTTAACAGTTAAGTTTATTTTTTTATGTTCAAAATAATAGTTTTATAAAATATTAATTCTGGATCATCTATTTCTTTAAATCTGATGGTAGAGATCAGATACTGAGAAGAAAAAGAAAACAAGGATTCTGAGAGAATCCAAACCCGTCTAGTAAGTGCTCAAGTTCTTCTGATGTGCAACATCTACATAGATGCATAGGGAGTGGATTGTGAATCCACCATATGCGGATTCAATTCTCATCGCTCACCCATCAATAAATGAACCATTTGATACTCCCCTCATAACATATACTTCTCGAAAAGGCTTTAATGCTAACCACATCATGACCCTCTCCATACATATCTCAGGGATCAAACCCCTGACTAGATGTTTAAAGAACCCCTGAGAAAAATGCATTTATGTTCCTATAACTTCTTATAATATTTCATTTTGATCTATTCATTTTATAAGGTGTTTTTTCAATCCTCTAACTTTAACATTGCTATTAACCCAAAAAAAAAAAAAGTCAATATTTAAATATTAAATGTTGACATAATAAACAGTCATTCGGAACTAACAGTTTTAAAGTTATAAATTGAAAAATACTTTGATTTAAAAATTAAGAGATTAAAAAAACACCTTTGCCTCGATATAGTTTTAAAAAAATTATACACACACACAAACAAAAGATGCCAAGGCACATTCTTCGACCATGTGACTTCCACATTCTTCTGTATATAGCTTCGCCATAATGAACCTACAACTACATGCTTTCTAATCATTTAAATTGAATTCCTCCTATTCTCATAACATGGGTTTTTCAAACTCCTCTTATTTAATTTTATCTTTAAAATTGAAATATACTTTAATTTAAAAATTAAGATATTAAAAAATCACCTTTACGTAAATATATTTTAAAAAAATAAATTTTAATATGAAATAATATATATTTACAAATCTCTTTCTCTCTATATATATGTAGAGA
Source organism: Acacia crassicarpa (assembly GCA_034222035.1). NCBI lineage: Eukaryota > Viridiplantae > Streptophyta > Magnoliopsida > Fabales > Fabaceae > Acacia > Acacia crassicarpa. The sequence goes on from JAWXYG010000002.1 coordinate 2,429,278, forward strand.
GAGAGAGAGAGATTTGTAAATATATATTATTTCATATTAAAATTTATTAGAGAGAGAGAGAGAGAGAGAGAGAAGAGCCATGGCACATCCTTCTACAGTTCTACTGTGTGACTTCCACATTCTTGTATATATATCTTCGCCATAATGCACCTACAACTACATGCTTCCTAACTCAACCAAATTGAATTCCTCCTGTTCTCATAATATGAGTTTTTCAAACTTCTCTCATTTAATTTTATCTTTAATTGGGCAATTTAAAATCATATAATGCCAAACAACGAAATTTCAGTTGGATGAGGTGTAAACCATTCAAGGCATAAATCAAGGTTCCAAACCGTCCTATTTTTATTTGGCAAATTGAGTCTCAAAATGTATTTATGATTTTGTAATTTTGTACATGTCTATATCATCTTATTGGTAGTATTTTAATTATATCTTGAATTAGAAAAACTCATTTGCAGGTATCTATATTTTCTTCAATTTTTTAATTTGGTACATGTGTGTATTTCTCTCATAATTAAATGCTTTCATCTGGTTCTGTTAGTGTTGTTAACTCCTATACAGGGGCTAACAGTGCTAACAAAACAATATTACAGGATCTAACGGTGTTAGCGTAGAAAAATTAATTAATAAGAGAGAAAAATATACATGTATCAGATAAAAATTTGAGGGAAAGTATAGGTACCTACAAATTGTTTCACCAATAAATTTAAGATTTTAAATAAGTAATAAAACTAATGCAAATGACGCGCTATTTGTTCATGAATTAATTTCTTGACTAATAAGTTTGTAAAAGCCCAGGAAATAAATTTATGGCTTCATTTTTCCCAGAAATTCGCTTCTTTTAAAAATTACTATTAATGAAGATTTTTATTTATTGCAATTCATATATTTAAATATATATTTTTGGCAAGCCAATTTATAAATAAGTTTTATTTAGAAAAATACTTATGTCAAGTTCTATTTTTTCACTATGTCAAGTTCTCCAATTACAAATAGTCATGTATCTTAGTTTTGCAATGTTATCATTTAACTATAAACTCATGAAAAATAAAAATAAAATAAAATAATTAAGACACCTAGTCATGTATGAATGGAAAACTTGAACTATTAGTTTTTTTTTTTGTTGGTCACATATGATGACTTAGAAATATCACGGACACAGTTGCAAATAAGACTAAAGTTAAAGAACTGAGTTATTAGTAAATCAAAACTTTAAAAAGAAAACAAAACAAAAAACAAAAGATTAATTTTTTTCATTGTAATAAATGAAAATTTGATTTAACGATTTTGCCCCAACTTTAAAAGTTCATGTTACATTCACTATTAAAAAGTAGTTTCAGCTCATTGTTGCACTTTTGATAAAAATTGAAGATTATTTTAACACTATAACCCACAACCAAATTTGACTACAGAAATGACCCCAAGAAATATAAAATGCTTGGAACTTGTCACGTATGGCAGGCACAAATCAAATGAAAGCACCATCGAAGTCAATAAAACGTAGCAGCCCATTTATCATTCATTCAAGCTTCAGACTCCGGAAAAAATTTCCCTTCGCAGTCCTGAAACTGAGGGAGAAATTTAAACGGACACAAGTAAAACGATGCCGTTTATCTGGCACGCCCAACAAAGTCACATGACTGATGAGCACCAAATGTCTCTTCTGAATTAGGATAAGCACCAAAACCGAACTCTCAAAAGCATACCAGAAAATTTTTCCCCGCTACGTTAGTGGGGCCAAAAAGTATCAGGATACATGCACTTGATTAAAGCCTGAGCGTTATACTACAACATATTCATTTGTCTGTATGACTCAAAATCTAAATAGCCTGGGGGTCCATTATACCCATACATGTCAAAAACTTTATTATCATCTGAAGGCACTAAAGAAGAGCCTTCTCTTCCTTTAAACCCATCAAGAGGTGAAGCCCAAGGAGTTCCTTCTTGGTTCAGTCCCATTGCAGTTGGATTCTGGGGTGAGTTCCCTGCAGCCCTTCTGTTTGAGGAATTAGATGTCAAGGAAATGGTGACTGATTGCTGCTGCTGCTGCTGCTGTTGTTGGTTCTTCATTGGTGACTTTGGGCGCAAAGCCTCGATTTCAGGTGTGGTCACAACCAAATGAGGTGCCTCGGGAGGTGGATTTCTTCCCCCACCTCCCAGCCATACTTTACCATCTTTGTCCCCGAAATTCTTGGTATATGCCTGAATTTATCCAAAAACCCAAAGGGTGTGGTAAATTAATCAAAGAGAACAATAAAAAATAAAAACAAGTATGCAATTAATGCTGACAGCATTAAAGTGAAGAACAATGAAATATTACTATTAGAGGGAAAAAAGAATAAAGACTCAATCTTATATCATTCCACCAAAGGTATTTCCTGTGAAGTCTAAGGAAAAGTATGCAATTAGCCAAATTTAGTAAAGACTGGAGTTTCCATATCCCTCTTTCCCAGAAACCAATGGTAACAAATCATTAACGAAAGACATATACCCTCAGACCAGATGTATTTTGCATGAAGTTTCCATTACATCCGTTTTCAACTACTTAATTCCTGATGGAACAAGAGATGTCACACCAAGTGGCTCTCCACCGCCCACCCTAGTAGGCCATGGCCAAAATCTGTGGACAAGGGTCCATCAAGACAACATATCTTAATGGAATATCAAGCAAATTTAAGAGCATGTATCAACCAGACATCAAAACATATTATAAGGCACAAAAATGACTACTTAAAAAATTAAAAATTAAAATATATTGGAGAAAACAGAATGAGGAAGAGACAGAAGAACCAACTACTCTAAGCACACAGGCATTTCTGATAGGTCAATCATTTCAAATTTCCCACCTCCGCATTGAAATTTGAAGATGACAGTCCTTTACCAACAGTGACCCATCCAGCTCGAATATTGTGGTCTTCACCAAAGAGTTCAAGCCTCCTCCTTCCAAGGGAAAAGTGCTCAATAATCCTATACATATCTTCAGGCTTTTGAGTTGAACCTGCAATAGAAGAGAGAGAAATTGAAGAGATGTCCATTTCATTATTGAATACGAAGATTGGAATCATGAAGGAACGGACACAAAATGAATAAATGTTATAATACCTTTATAAATTGTCGAAACATCTTAGAAAATGATTTTCTAATGGATCTATATTTCTATACAAATTAATACCAGCGACTATACTTATTGACAATTGAATCTAATCTCACATAATCACAAAATCTTTTCCATTAAATGCTTTCTCATTTTAGTCTACACACAATACTTCTGCCAAGTAATATTTTTAAACCATAATCACTGTAATTTAACGCTTTGTATTATTATCCCCTATTAATTATCTCTTTAAAACCAGTCAACTGCATCTCATATAAGCATTCCTTTGTGGCTGTATCTCCTCGTTTCTCCTCACTCAATATTTTTCTAGTTCATTTAATATACTACAGCAGAAAGCCATCCATATTGTATCTGGCCCCTGGCCAACAAACCTGCCATTTGATTTTTGTTTCTACTCGATGGACTGGGTTATGTTTCCCATTTTTAAGGACATGATATTAAAGAGGGTCAAGCCATGTTAAAAAGCTCAATGGTGAAAAAACATCATACTTTGTTCAACTCAAAATAAGAAATAAAGAATAAACTGGAGGAGTTGCCTTGAACTGGATAAGCAAAGAAACAGTTGCCAAGATAATAATATAATAGCCTATATGCAAATTTAGGCAACAGACCTACTCCTCAAACCTTTTTTTTAAACACGTGAAAACTGAGGTTAGAGTGCTACAAAGCAAATGAGATAAAAAGCCGGACAAGATATAACCATAAAACAAATAAACAAAAAAGACAAAGACAACAAAGAAAGTTGGAAATTGCATAGAACTAATTAAAAATCTGAAAAATATCACTTTCTATGCATATGGATTAAGAGACAAAACAAATTATTATGGTGCATGAGTCTCTTTCTCCTTCATAACTAAAGTCTGACATAAAGATCTGGTGCACATCATCCATCAGACAATAGCAAAAGGTATATGTATGTTTATATTCTCATTCTTACTTTCTCCCCTTATCTCTCTCTCACTCCCTCTTCTAATGAGCTAACATCAGCAACATTTGACACAATTATTGTCTTGTTGCAATGAGCTAGTGCTAATTTTTCCACCTTCGGCAAACTCCCTTGCACCCTTGTGGTACAGAGCCAAATCCTCGATCACTTTTTAACTTTTTTAACTCCAACCATCCCTCAAAGTCGATGAAATCAGCTGACACAAAAGGAGAATCTCAATGTACAAACATTTTTTCCTTAGTTCAAAGTTGCTTTCAAAGTGCCCGCTTTCATTCACTCTAATTGTCCTATTCCTTTTCTTATTCTGCCATCAGAAGCCAAAGTGTTCATTTCTTGCTACTTTGGTTGCTCCAAACATCTCAATATGGCAGCCGGAAATATCCAACCCACTTCTTTCAAGGCATGAGACAGTTAAGAGACTTCCCCATATTCAATCTATGATGAAGTTGACCATGAAAACCTTTTCTTCCCCGCATAACATGACATTTGGCAACATTCATCTCTTACCCGCATCCTTATTCAGCCACTTCGGGAGATGATTTCTATCCACTAGGGTATTGGGCTATGGGTCAATAAACTCCACCAGGAAACTTTACTTCGGTAGCTTTTGATAGTGCATCAGCTAGTATTTGTGATGCAATTTATGAGCTAATACTTCATCTTTCTTCACTCATCAACTTAGTTGATCATTTTATTACTTAGCTTCAGGTTTGCCAAGTCTTCCCCAAAAAGTGATGGAAGCTTTGATTAATGATCTTTGGTAGATTACTTCTTAACTTCTTCCACATTTTTTCTTCCTTCCATCATCCTTTAAATCTTAAAGATGCCTCACACAGTTTCTATCATTTCCGTCATATTTTTATTTATGCCTCACTTCAAGTCCCTCAAATTGTCCTCTCATGAGTACACTCTTCCTTTCATGCTTTTATTCACCATATCCCAAAAAGCAACTGTTTAAGCACCAAATAACACTTGACTTTTCCTACAAGCACAAGACAGAATGTTCTAGATATAGCTAGAATAACTCAGGCAACAAGGCCCGAGTCATGTAAACAGATCAATCAAAACAGTATTTATTAAACATTTGCCTAACCTAGAGAAACACCCTGTATACTAATGAAAGGGATCATCCATCACAATAGCCTTCTAAAACCTATAAGGCCATAAAGACCGATACATACAACATCTGAATTTTTATTCAATAACCAAGATTTCATCCTGTATTATGATAATTAACACACCGGCATGGCAAACCACATCTAAAAACCTGCAGAACATCAATTTTGTTCAATTCAGTAGTTTGGCTTGTTTCAAAACTATATGTATATCAGAGAAATGATGTTTCCACACTTCTTTCCAAGAACACCCTTCAAAAATGCTTTTGTTCTGCAAGACTTTCAAATTACAAAGAAAAAAGTTTAAGAACATGGCCACATTAGCAAGCATCCTCAGATTGTTCTAAGACAGTCATGTAAGTAGCATCAGTTGAAACAATATTTTCGCCAACATATGAAAGTTTAATAAGAAAATGCAAAACAATGTCAACACTTAAGTAGGGAAGGGCAATTTTGAGGAATTGCAGGGATTGCCAGAGTCCTTTTGATTTTCATAGACTACAATTTTCTTTGATACCACAAAAAAGAAAAGCTATCAAAATTTATAGCTATTGCTCAATCAGAAACCTGATATTGATTTAAACAGTAAACTTCCTTAAAAACTCAAGTGGGTATGATGCTAAATTGCTATTCTCATTTTAATATAGAAGATATGGTTTATTGTTGCCACTTCCAAAAGATTCTGAACTCCAATTCTCAACTGCTTAGGTTCAGTTTCTCAGTGATTTGATATCTTGAATGTTGCAAAAATGAGTTGGATCACATGGAAACCAGAAACAATGATGATAATTACAACACAATAACTATTTAAGGCTTAGCTGGTACCCCATGCTGTATAACAGACAAACTGGAAGACAATGCAAATTATCAAGGGAAAAGAACTAATTCTTCTGATCTAATTTTTTCCAAATATAAACAGATGCAAAGGCTGATTTTACAAACTTTAACAAGTTATCCCCCAAAAGCATATATCAGAATTTATAACTGGAAGGAAAGTAACTCACGTATTGAGTAAAATATCATAATTTAGCTAGGAAAAAAAATTGATTATTTATTGCATAACCACAAAAGATGATACCAACCATAAGGAGGCTCTTCTGCTATAATTACATCAGTGTCAATGTTGGCATGAATTATATGGCCATCAGTACTTCGACGAACAGTTCCTTTTATGCCCATCAAGCAGTGCTCCTTCACCACAACAAAATCAAACAGTTCAAGGTAATATGCCAAATTATTCATATAGCATTGAAAAAATCATGTTCAACTAGTTAGATGCAGTTGCAGTAGTACAAGATGTAAATTTAAACAGACCTTTGAGTGCTGAAACAAAGTATGTGAATCATGACGCAGACCTGGAGTTGCATTATTTTTATTTGTCTTCACCCAACATATATCTTCACACCTACGGAATCCCCACTGATGGAAAAAGAAACAAATGAAAGAAATTAATCAACAGAGTATATGAATAGGATATGATTGGAGCGACTACCAACAATTAAAATTAAGTTAAAAAATGATTCTGATTTACAGATCATGTACCTTCTTCAGACATTGACGGCCTTGTTCAAGGCCTACACCATCTCCCACCCAAAGGAAGATGAACGAAGGTGTATCAGCTATAGCCTTAATGAAGGAAAAGTAGTGGAAGAAATTAGATTTCTTACCTAAAGATTAAAGTACAATGCACTTAATAAAGAAAAACAAAATAAAAGATGGCTTTAAATAATAATAAGTCATACCAACTAGTATATACAATCAAATACATTGTGCATAAGCCATTCTAAGATGAGGGCACTCCAACAGGACAAGAAATGATGTTAAAGAAACAGCCCTAACAAGGAATGTGCTACAAGGACGAGGGACCTTACCTCAATTTTGAGATTCATTATTTCTTCAAATGTCCAGTACTCCATATGGTCAGCGACTCCAGGGGCACGGTGAACATACTCTTCCCAGGGGGGATCCACAAGAATGACATCAAACTTTGTTCCAAAGAACTCAGGAGACAATTCAAGCTCTTTCAGATCACCTTTAAAATACATGGGAGCAGAAGCAGATTTTGCAACAATCTCATCCTTTTTCTGTATAAGCTCCCTAAGCTTGGGATAATCTTCTACAACATTAGTTAGTTCAAGTTCCCGAATAAAATTCTGTGGCCTCATACCAGTGTCAACAAAGTTTTGAGAATAATCATTCTGTTCACCTCTTGAAGGAGCTTTACCAGGAGCTCCACCACTTTTTGGAGGAGCCCATCCTCCAGGAGATTTATCAGATGATGTTCCTCGAGCCATTTGACCTGTAGGATTAAAGCCAGGACTAGAAATTCCAGGGGAAACTCCTCTGCCAGGGCCTGATTGGTTATAATACATTGCAGGGTTTGGCGGGTTCACTAAGTTAGTAGAAAACCTTTGGCCTCCAGGTGGCATGGGAGAAAGACCAGGTGGAACAGCTAATATATTCATATCAACACCTCGAGCACCAGGCCAAACTGGTGGACTAAACGGTGGAAGGAAGACTCCAGGGGAAATTGGTGGACCAGGAGCAGGTGACATCCCAGGGTTAAGAGACTGCATTGGTCCAGGTGGAGGCATTCCAAGAGGGCCAAATGGTGAACCCATCATTGGTAGTGGCATTCCAACTTGGGGGTTATCTCTTCCAGTTGGTCTAACCCTTCCTCCTCGACCAACTCTATTCCCTTTTACTCCATGTGGACCAGCTCTGTTATATGATCCAGACTCTTGGTTTCCATGCTGAGATTGTGAAACACCACTACTAGAACTTGGACCACCAGAACTTCGACCAACCACAGAACCTCTCTGACTTCTTCCTCTTCCTCCTTGAATATCATACTCATCATCGGTATATTTCTCCTTCAATTCTTCATTAGGAGTTCCAGCCCCATATAAATCGCTCTTCCTTGCTTTGTCTTCATGTAGATTTGACCATTGTTCATCACTTGCACCTGATTTAGTATCATATTGTTGATTAATTTCAGTTTTCCTATAGAAATTGGACATAGATTCTGCTTTCCCATAGTCAATAGGCTTGGTTTGGATCTCTATCACATCATAATTGTCATTTGAAATTCCAAAATTTGATGAAGTTTTAACTGCTTCGCCTCTACTCCCATCTTTTCTACCACCAGACCGACCATGAGGCCTTTCATTTTCAATTCTCTCCCGACTATGTCTTGGCAATTCCCATTCTCTATTGTGATCAAAAACAATATCACTATTTTTTGACTCTTTATCAATATTACTTGATTGCCTCCTTCTCCAACTTTCTTTAGAACTTTCCCGATCCTTATTCTTGTCATCCCTATAACCATCTTTCTCAAAGTCCTTCCTTTTAAAGCTACTGCTCCTTTCATAATCAACATCTGAGTTTTCTGAATCCTGGTGACGTCTTCCACTTCTTTCAGGCGTTCTGGATCTATTTGTTTGCCCAGCTTCTCTTAATGTTTTATCCTTACCACGCATATTTCCATCTTCATCTACATTTAATGGCTTATCCCAACTTTCATCATTACTGGTGGCTGATCTCTGGTGCCTTGATTTATCATTTCTGTCCCTTTCCAATCTGTCTTCTTGACTAACATCTTGAGATTCTAACTTGCCTTTGGTCTTGGCTCTCTCAAAATCAGCTCTTCTCTCTTCTTTATTGTTAGATTTGACAACCTTATCACTAGAATCTGGACCCCTGGATTTACCCTCTCCAAGTTCATTTCTAGCAGATGCACTCCTCTCTCTAGAATTCTCATACTTGGGATCAGAAACCATACCACTTCCAACATCACCCTTCTCTGAATAATCATCCTCTATCTTCCTAATTGTGTCTGCTTCATCCCATTTTCTTCTAGAACTTCTTACTTGCTCGGAAGACACATGACCTCTCTCTCGACTGCTTTCCCTCTTTTCTGAGACTTTGTGATCTTTCTCCATGCTTCCAAGTTCATCATGTAATTTGTCTTCATTACTTCTACTTCTATTCTGAGAATTATCATACTCTAAATGCTTTGATGAGATTTTTCTCCTCTCACTTTCATCAGCACGGCCATGCACTCTACTCCCCATCTTATTATCCCCACCATCTTGCTTGTCTGATTCTCCATCCTGGTACAAACTGCTTAACTTTTCCAATGTGCTTTCCTCTTGTTTTTTCTTCAATTGTTTAGATCGCAAATCTTTCCTAGAATCATAATCACTGTCATAACTGTCAGCTCTACTTGAGCCACTAGACCTCTTCCTAGTCTCACCTTTATCACCAGAACTCTTTCTTCTTCCACTGCCATCTAAACCATCAACCTCTTCCACATTCCCAGATTTTCTTGACCTACTTGACTTGTGCTTCTTCCTATCACTGCCCTCCCACTCATCATCACCAACCCTGTCACTCTTAACATCTGAGCTACCAACCTCCCGCTTCAAAAAACCACGAACACTTTCAGGTGAATCCATTTTGACTGAGAAAAGGTGAAATAAAACCAACCCAACGTAGTATTTCTCTTCAAAATTCAGCTACCTTCCATCTAACAAGAGTGAGTGAAAAAAAATACTTTGCCCCCCAAAAAAAATGAAACAATTGCACGAATGAATCCCCAAAATTTCTCACTTAGCAATTGTGTCTGTATGTACCTACGTATACTGAAGAAAAGTAAGCTTCAACAAAATTTCACTATTTGCAACTTTCACAATTAGAGCAGCCTTTGATGCTTGTGCTAATTAACAATTAAAAGGCCAAAACTCAGAGAAGCACAGCCCACGAGAAATGAAGCAACATAGAGACTTGAGTTTGGTGCAGATGATCTTTTCCTAAAAACATTAAAGCAAGAGTTAGAAAGATATAAAAGAAAAATATATAGAAATGGAACACGCGTACCGGACATCTAGAAAATTTACGTTGAGCATCAATTCAAAATAGAACAATTTATGGACACGTCTAAATGACTAGCGGGGCTTTTGAAACAAGAAAATCAAACAACAGCCGTAAAATGTTCAGAATGGGGATAATGGCTGAACAAGAAACTGTTAATTATGAAGAAATCTAGAAAAAGAACTTATTAGCCGCTGAAACGTCATAGCTCAAGAGCAATTCAATGTTATAAGTTAAACCAGGAAATCAAATTCAACTTTGTGAAGCTAAAAGTAACTATTATTGCTTTTGGTAGAAACTATGAAAAAATAAGTTGATTTATCCAACGCAATCACTAAGTCTTACAAAATAATCCAAGCTAATCCAGAATCTGCACCTTCCCAACATCATCTCTAAGTTCTCATCAAAACAACCCCATAAACTCCCTTCGTCACACATCTCTACCCCTCTTTGGCTTTGATATACTTCATGAATGCCAATTTCCCGTTCAAGAAAGAGAGAAAACAGTGGTAGCATCTTAACAAAACGCTTCCAGAAAATTTGCTTCCACGGAACTTTCACGAGGGGACATAAATACCCAATAACCTAGTCAAAAATTGAAGGACTTACTTTGCTCAGACGATTCCCATACAGGCGAAGATAGCGAGGCCGAGGATGCCAACGAGGTCCAATTCTTGTCCGCTTCAATTCCACTTCAAATCTCCATTCATTCTTCTACTCGGTTTCAAACTTTCTTCTCACTCCCTGTCGATTTCGTGACTTCCCCTCGCTCTCTCTAGCGGCGTCACTATGTCCCTGGTCCGTCGTCGGTTACTCTTAAAATGGCATCCAGCAAAAGGAAGGGGAAGTGAGTTAGGGTTCCAATAATTCACGGATAAGAAAACAAGACACAGAAATTAGGCGTAGCAATTTTCTTCTCCGACCCGAATTGCACCCCTGGCAATTGTTCAATAAGGTACTAAAATCAACCCCATAAGCAAATGAATTTTGAAGTATTACTTAATTATTTAAAATAACAGAAATATATCGATAGCAACAAAATAACCAAATTCAAATTATTAATCACATAAAATAATTAAAATTATGTCAATAAAAAATGAAAATACTGGCAGTATTATGCAAATTCAATCTATAGATCCTCTGATTTAGCTTCTTTTCACCCATAAAATTTTCAATGGGGGATTTTTCTCCAATAATATCGTTGCTTTCACTGACCGTTATTATTATTCTGCTTTACTATATGTAATATTATTAAGGGAAACCCGAGCAAGAAAAATATTATTAATGGAAAATTATATTTAAATACCATTTCAATTTATAAAATCCCCAAATGTCTATTAAAATTTGTTAAATAACTTAAAGATATCAAAGACTATATAAGGATTTTCAAATTTAGGTGAATTCGACGGCCTGAAATCCAACCGTGGTTCTTTTTTTTTTTTTTGGTGTGGTTGAATCTTTTTTTTTAAAAAAAAAAAGGATTCAATGAAAGTGAGGTGGGTGGGAATCGAACCCACCCTACTTTCTTGAGGGCCAAGTGGCCCAACTAGGCCACTTAGTTCCTTTAATATATATATGTATTAACAAATATATATATATATATATATATATTCTTCTCTGGTGTGGGAGTTGGTCTTCCTCACCTTAAGGAAAAGGATTCGATCCCTACATTGGTTAAGGCGCTAGAGGAGACATCCTAGGAGTCTAGGAAGTAGTGGTAACGCTGTTAGAGGTGGAGACATACTTACTCTCTGGCTAGTATCTCCTGTAGACTGAGCTCCAAGCGCCCTACCCTTGGACTGTAGGTGAGACCAACCTCTTTCCTAAAATTTTAGTATAATATATATATATATATATATATATATATATATATATATATATATATATATTGTTATGAATATTCCAATATTGGTATGAATGTCCACAACCTTTTCAAGAAGAGTCTTTTGGCTTTTCTCAAGCCATGTAACTTATGATATGAATGGCATGGGAGTTTTATATGATTAATGTAAATAACTTACAAAACTTTATAATATACCATTATGTAGATTTAATCTCTTGTATGTAACTCTTGTAATGGTGTTAAGGATTCATTGTCTATATATAGTAGGCATGTATCAAAGGTAGGAGGAGTGCAATAGAAAGAAAAATCACTCTCTCCTTGCTCTCCATTTCTCCTTTGCATTTCTTCATCTCCTTCATCTTAATCTCTATTATGTTTTACTTAGTTTCATAACACGTTTCAGCACGATTGCTATAACGAAGGTATAATTTCTTTAACAATTTCATCTACTTTCTCTAATGATTTTATTATATGTTTATTTATATATCTGGGATAATATAAACCACTATATGGAATTTAAAATTATTCTTTTACCGATTGTTTTTATACATCGGGTTTCATGGTTAAGATTGGACATTATTTACTATTTTATATAGTACTTTTACTATTTATCATTATTCATCCATCAATTTTATTCATGCACAGTAATTGTATAGTAATTTACGATTGTTTTACTATTTACATTATTGCTTAGTACTTTACTTTTGCACAATATATGTTACTAACTTTAACATAACATAATATTTTACTTTTATTGTTATATTATGTTACTAACATAACATTTAAATTAAGCATTTACTTTTATTGTTACTAACATAACATTTAAATTAAACATTTACTTTTATGTTACTAACATAACATTTTACCTTTATGTTACTAACATAACATTTTACTTTTATTATTGCTAATATAACATTTTACTTTTATTGTTATGTTATTGTTGCTAACTTTTTAATGTTATGTTATTTTATATTTAATGCAATCTCTTTTATGTTATTAACATTATTATGGTCAGAAGTCATACACCTCTGTTTTCCTATTCTAAAATTATATGACCAGAAGTCCTATCATTTTTAATTTCTTAATTTTATGGCCAGAAGCCATATAAATTTAATTTCTCGTTATGAGAACTACATGGCTCGAAGCCATAAAGTTTTAATCCTTATTATTATACTTTACTTATTGTGTTTCTAAATTTCATCTTATTATCATTAGTATTTCTATGTTAATAATTCTTGTTTATTTTTTTTTAAAATTAGTCTAAGTCATGACAAACACAACAAGAACAAACCTTGCAAAACTTGAATTTGTGGCTCTTGATATTACCGGAAAGAATTATTTATCTTGGATGTTGAATGCGGAAATCCATCTGAATGCCCATGGTCTAGAAGACACAATTAAAGAATGAAATAAAGCATCTAATCAAGATAAAGCCAAATCCATGATTTTCCTTCACCACCATTTACATGAAAGTTTAAAAATTGAATATTTGACAGTGAAAGACCCATTGGTTCTTTGGAAGAATATAAAAGAAAGGTAGATCACCAGAAGATAGTCATCCTCCCAAAAGCTCGTTATTGCTGGATGCATCTGCGTTCACAAGATTTTAAAACTGTGAGAGAGTATAACTCGGCCATGTTCAGAATTACTTCTTAATTAAAATTATGTGGAGAAAAGATTACTGATGAAGATATGTTAGAGAGAACATTCTCCACATTTCATGCATCCAATTTGCTCCTGCAGCAGCAATATCGTGAAAAGGTTTCAAGAAATACGCTGAATTAATTTCTTATCTCCTTGTAGCTGAGCAAAACAATAGGCTTTTTTATAACTCTCCATATTTTGTATATTTAGATACATTTTTGAAGATATTTGGAGAGTTATCTAAGCAATTTTAGGAGATTTTTATGAGAATATGTTATTTTAAGAGAAATCAAAGTGGTGCATTATTTAAGGGATTTCATTGTAAATACCATAATTTTCAAATTTAAATAGAAGTACTTTAGTTTAAATAAAATAATAACAAGTTATTATAAAAAAATAAAACAAAACAAAAAAAGAATATGCCTTTAGTTTATTATTGATGGTTGATTTAATGATCAGGTGCAGAAGCGAATGCAATTGGGCCCACGAAAGTTGAATTTAAAAAAAAAAAAAAAAAGAATACCCAGGAAGGCAAGACCAAATGGGCAATTGTAATCAAAAGGGAAAAAAAGGAGTCAGAGGCGGAAGGAAGTTGGAGACCAAAATGAAATAGTTGAAGGTGGAAAAACGCAACGTTTTGGGTGGAATAAAAAAAGAAGACCTAAAAGCTAAAAGAAAGGAAGCAGAGGCGGGAGAGATTGAGATCATTCATTCTCGCGAAAAAAAAGTGACGCTGTGCAGAGACGCACAAAGAGAGCGGCCGAACAAAACAGAGCCCGAGAGGGTGAGAAGCACAGTCGCCTTTCACACCATTGTCGCCGGCGACCTCGCCCAGACCTCCATCGTCGCCGGCGACCTTCTTCATCTATCCATTCTCACAGGGACAGAGGCACATTAGTGCCTATGTGGGCAAGTGCAGACATAAACTTTTTTTAAAATATATATTTAGTAAAGGACTTTCGTTTCAATTTATCTAATTAGGATTGTTGGTTAAGGCTTTTCATTTTTTGCACAAGGTCCCCGGTTCAAAACCCTCTGTTTCTTTTTTTTTTTTATTCAATCCCCAAATCCTCTCGACTCTCAACTCTTCGTCTCTCCCCCCAGTTTTTTCAATCCCCAAATCCTCTCGACTCTCAACTCTCCATCTCTCCCCCCCAGTTTTTTCAATCGCCAAATCCTCCCGACTCTCAACTCTCCCCCCAGCCCCTCTCGATTCTCATAGTCTCACGGTTCGTTCAATCCCCAAATCCCCCACCGTCGCGGCGTCGCCCAAACCTCTCGACTCTCACCCACTCCCTTTCGATTGGTCCTCGTGCTCTCAGCTACAAACTTTCCCTCCGTCGGTGTCTCCCGTCTCTGCTCTGGCACCAGCTCACTCAGGTGCTTGAAGGGTTCGCCACAATTTCTGTTTCTAGGTCTATGTAGCCGGGAGGTGCGTGTGTAAATTTAAATTTCTTGCATTTGCAGCGAAGAAGATGAATCTGATTCTCAGAAAATGCAGGAGCCTATCAACGAAGCTAGCAAGATCTTCTTCATACAGCAGCCTGAGGTTGAAATCTGCGAAAGAAGAAGCAGAAACAAAATTAGAAGAAGAAGAAGGACTACAAGATCAACGAAGCTACCTGAGGTATTTTTTTAATTTGTTAATAGGAAAATTAGTTGAGCATTCTTGGAATATCTAGTCTTGTGAGGCACCTGATAATTACCATTGTATAATGCTAATTGGCTTTAATATGGAAGGAAGAAGAGACTTTCGTTTGTGCCTTTAAATTCCTTCTGTTGTTTCTTTGACAACACTATTTGAACTATACAAGAGGTTGAAGACAGAAGGAATGAAAAGGCATAAACGAAAAGGCATTGATAGGAATTCCTGGTAATCTCTTTACTCCAATTGACCTGCATTAATCTATTTGAACTAGTTAGCAGCATGTGAAGCTATTTGATATGAACATAATTTGTCTTTTGATCAACTCTTATGTTTGAGAATGTTTTGGAATTTAACATATACATATTCCCATTGCTGTGTGGCCATCTTTACACAAATTTAGTTAACTGGAAATTTCTGTGTGTTAGGATCGAATCAAGGTAGCAACAATTTGACGCTCAAGGGGTGGCCACTTAAAGTAAGTAGTTTTGTTTCTTCCTTGCTTATTATTTAAAAATTCCCATTTAAGGGCACTAAATTAATCAATATTATTATCTGGCTTGTTAGAGCATCTTTGATATTGTTTGCTGGCTTGTTAGAGTAATAAGTCTTATTATTTAAAATACATTATCAGTTTTGGTGGTGCATCCGTTCCTTTAGATTTTATAATCACTTGCAAGCATAAACAATATATCTTCTTTTGGAGTTTTAGTCCACATAGGAGGTTGCTCCGCTCTTCTTGCATCTATATCATACAAAATCTTATCTATTAGAAAATGCGACCTACCATCTAAACCCTCAAGCACTGTACTTAGTTGTCTACCATCACAACATGATTCAAGCTCAGTAATCAAGTATAACAGGGTGTTGATCCCATTATTAGTATGCCTTCTTCCTAGTTTCATTCTTAATGGCTTTCATTGTATCTATACTTGTATGCTTGAAAATCATACAAACAATTTTGTTTTAGTTTCTCACTTCTTCGTAGTTTCATTCTTAAGGCCCTTGGTTGAGGCCATGTTTTATAAATTATTTAAGTGATTTCACTTAGTAGTTGGTAGGCTAGCTTGTTGATGCCAAAACATAGAAATCAATGATGCGATCCATTTATAGAAGAGCAAGGAAGTAATAATATATGTATATATAAAATCCTTGTAATTATTTTGATTACTTACTAAATTGACATAGAGTGTGAATTGTTTTGTTGTTTTGGAATTGGAAATCATAGCTTCAGGTGCTTAGTGTCCCTATATGAAAACAGATACAATCTTATACGTTTCGATAGAGAAGCATTAAGATGAGCTAGTTTATAGATTGCAACATGTTCCCTAATCTTGTCAAACTTTTTTCCTTCCAGAAAATGTCAACGATACAATCTTATTTCAAACGTCTAAAACCCACAAATACAGAACCCGAATCTCCAAGTGAGCAACTTTCAAATAGTATTTCAATTCCAATAGTCCAAGAATCCTCCCAACCACCACAAGCATCTCTTATTCAAAATTTTCAATCACCATCTCAAGCAAAAATTAATATAGAAAATCTTGAAGCGGATCCTGGAAAAAGACCTTCACTTTATTCAATGACATCAAATCCTATAGAAAGAGAGGATATTCGGAGAGCTTATTTACTCAAGGGGCCAACCCAACCAATTCTTAAGCCATTTCCTAAAACGGAACTGTATGGAAGAATGCGTAGATTTAATCCTAAGTGGTATGAAGAATTTGGTTGGTTGGAGTATAATGTATCAAAAGATGCATATTTTTGCTTGTACTGTTATCTATTTGATATGGAGGTTGGAGGTAGTGGTTCGATGCAGGAAGCATTTGTCGGTGTGGGGTTCAAAAATTGGCATAAGAAGGATAGAATCAAAGTTCATGTTGGAGATCATAGGAGTGTGCATAATAGATGTTATCAAGCTTGTCAAGATTTGATGAAGCAAAATCGACATATTGATGTTGCCTTGTCAAATATTTCTGACCAACAAAAAATTGATTATCGTATTCGGTTGAAAACTTCTTTAGATTGTGTTAGATTCCTACTACGCAATGGTGAGCCTTTTCGGGGACGTGATGAATCTACAAGTTCAAATCATCAAGGTTTATTCCTTGAACTTCTAAAGTTTTATTCTAAGCCAAATAAAGAGATAAGTGATGTGGTCTTGGAAAATGCCCCCGATAATAACAAATTGACTTCACCAATGATTCAGAAAGATCTTTCCCAAGATTGTGCTGATTTGACTGTTAAAGCAATAATTAGTGATCTCGATGATGATTACTTTTCCTTGCTAGTTGATGAAGCTCGTGATGTTGCAATTAAAGAACAAATGGCGGTTGTACTTCGGTATGTTAACAAAAAAGGGTCCATTGTTGAACGTTTTATTGGCATAATTCATGTTTCAGATACGACTGCACAATCACTAAAAGCAGCGATTGATGGCCTATTTTCTAAACTGGGTTTAAGTTTGTCTAAATGTCGCGGGCAAGGCTATGATGGTGCTAGTAATATGCGGGGTGAATTCAAAGGGCTTAAGAGTTTGATTTTGGCAGACAACACATCCGCATTCTACATTCATTGTTTTGCTCATCAGTTACAATTGGCACTTGTGAAGGTTGCAAAACATCACAAGAAGATTCAAGAATTTTTTGATATGCTTCAAAAGCTGACTACCGTTGTAGGGGGTTCATGCAAGCGGAAGGAAATTTTTCAAATGAATCAGTATGAGCTTATAGTTGAAAGAATTGCTAGTGGTGAATTACCAACTGGAAAAGGTTTAAATCAAGAGACAACCTTAAAGCGACCTGGAGACACTCGTTGGGGTTCCCATTTTGGTACAATTACAAGTGTTATCTCATTATTTTCTCCGATAATTTCCTTGATGAAAGTTATTGAAGACGATCCAAAAAATGATACTGCAAGAACCGATGCAGGTTGCATTTTGTATGCCATGGAGGATTTTGAATTTGCATTCTTGTTGCATCTTATGAAATTGATCTTAGGGATTTCTTATGAGTTGTCACAAGCACTGCAAAGAAAAGATCAAGACCTTTTAAATGCAATTGGTTTAGTGAAGGTAGTCAAGTCTCGTTTACAAGAGGTGAGGGATAATGGTTTTGATAAATTGCTTCAAGAAACAAACATTTTTGCCAACAAATATGATATTGACATTCCAAATATGAATGATGTTTATTGTCCAAAAGGGAGATCGAGACGGAGATTGGAATCATTCACATTCCTCCACTACTTTAAGGTGGAGTTATTTAATACAGTGATAGATACTCAGGTTTAAGAATTGAATGATCGATTTGATAACGTCAATATCAAGTTGCTTGAGTGTTTGAGTTGTCTTGATCCTCGTGATTCATTTGCTAATTTTAACAATGAAAAGTTGATTGAGTTTGCTAGATTCTATCCTTCGGAGTTTGATGAACTTGCAGATATTCCTTTTCTGTCTTCAAGTCTCGATAATTTTATTGTTGATGTGAGGGCTGATTCTGATTTTGTCAATTTGCAAACAATTTCTGACCTTGCTTTGAAGATAGTTGAGAAGAGAAAGGATATTGTTTATCCGCAAGTCTATTTGTTGATAAAGTTGGCACTTGTTCTACCGGTAGCAACTGCTAGTGTTGAGCGGGTTTTTTCTGCAATACTTTTGTTAAGAATAAGTTGCGCAATCGGATAAATGATGATTGGTTTAACTCCTGCATGTTAACTTTTGTTGAACGTGATATATTTGATACGATTGATGATGAGGATATAATGAAATATTTTCAAGGAATGAAGAATCGAAGAATGATTTTGTAATTCTTTTGATGTAAAGGTTAGTTGACTCTTGATTATTATTTTTCTATGTTAATGCATTTGTGATTCTCATTATTTTCCTTCCTCCTTTATGTAGATGTTTGATGTTAGTCCTAGTAGCTAGCTGCATACAAATGCGAAATATTATTTTAAGTGCATTTCCTCGTAGTATGAGGTTACCAGATCCATCCACGCCTAATCTAAAGGTCTTTTAAAACTCATCTTGTCTACTTTCTTGGTCACATTATTGAATATTGGCATGACACAGCTTCTTTTTCTACTTTCTTTTGCAGATTGATTTACTTCAAGAAATAACTTTATCCCCTTGAATCTTTTTGGAGGTTGATGCAACACTCAAGGCTAAGCAGATGAAGGCTGATGTAAATGAATATCCGAAGGTAATACCCTACATTGTGATTTTCGTTTATGATGAATTGAAGACGAAGTTAGCATTTTGGTTTGCTTGCCACCTTCTACTTATTATAATTCTTCATTCTTTGATTTCTTATAGGTTGCAACAAGTTCTTTAATTTTGTCAAACTTGTTTCTTTCCAGAAAATGTCAACAATACAATCTTAATACATTTAAAACTTTTTATAAAAAAAAAACTTTCAGGGGCGCTGCCCCCAAACCCCTACACTAATTGTGTACCCATAAATTCTAAATCCTGGCTCCGTCCCTGCATTCTCACCACCACAGGTCCGAGTTTCAACAACCAGAAAGGAGGAAATAGAGGCAAAAGCTCAGATATTGGGGGCTGTTTCTTTTATCTTTACTCATTTGACTATGATTTCCAGTAGGATTTTGAATTCTAAATTTATTGTTGCTGATCTGGAACCAATTATAGCCATGTGTTGTTGAGTTTGTTTTGCAACCTAGAGGAACTTTGAACTTATAGGTGTGGATTAGACTTTGTTTTTATTATTTAGTTATAATTAGTATTAATTTTGGTTACTTAATTTTGTTTTAGTTTTACCTATTTAGTGATTGGCCATCATAAAATAGGAATGTGAGAATTAGGATTTACCTTGACGAAGGGGATTTTAATTAGGCTCTGAGATTAAGTAATATGGGATTAGATTACGATTTAATTTGTGATTAGGATAGACATATACCTAATTGCCCCATATAATTGTTGAAGAGTGTGTCCGAATTTTATTGCCTCTTGAGTAATTATGTTAGACATAATAAATTATACTCAAGAGAGGGTTGTAAGTGGACCGACAGGCACTTATAACTATTTATACTTGAGATTAACAAAATTGATATTAAGGCTAACTAAATTAGTGAAAACAAGGTTTATGAAACTAATAAGGGATTAGTGACTCTGGGTTGCTAATTTGATTATTGTGGTGGTTTGTTTATTTTGATTTCATTTTTATTTTCTTTTCCTTTAATTAAATTCACTTTGATTTGCTTAACTTAAACAAATTTATGATATTAATGCTTAACCAAAGTTTGTGATACCAAGTCCTCATGGGAACGATATCTTACTCACTCTTTATTACTTGGTACGGCCCGTGCACTTGCGGAGTTTATAGGCTACAAAGTTTTTCCCTATCACTTTTATTGAAAAATCATGAATCCCGTCCAACAGGTTCAACTCCATTCCCTGAAGTGAATGTAGTAAGTAATGAATATTTTAGTGGCTGAGGACGTGGACGTAGAGGTGCCAACAACCGTGGCCGTGGTCGTGGTCCAAATCGTGGTGGATCAAATTCTCACCCTAAAGGGGGGGAAGATTGAAAAGAACCCCAAGAGGGAAACTAGTGGGAATAAGAAGCATTCTGAAAATGTATGTTATCGTTGTGGTGGTAAAGGTCATTGGTCTCGTACTTGTCGTACGCCAAGACACTTGGTGGAACTTTATCAAGAATCACTTAAAAGTAATGGTAAAGGGTCAAATATTAAAGTAAAACATGTTGAGAACTCTAAGTTTGAGGATGTTGATTTTACTCATTTAAATATTGATAAGGCTGAGAATTCTGAGTTTGAAGATGTTGATTCTACCATTTGGATGTTGCTGATTTCTTAGTATAAATTATCTTTTCCTATTTGGAACTGTTTGGTTTTAGTATATTTAAACTTTCTTCTATCATATGTATTTCTTTTAATTATGTTTTTATTTATTTTCATGTATCTTTTAATGAAGAATGAATCTTATTAGCATCAATCTTGAAGATCTATGTCTCGTTGATAGTGCAACAACCCACACTATACTAAAAGATGATAAATATTTTTCTTTCTTGGTAATGCAAGAAGCCAATGTTCAGACTATATCTGGTAATATAAATTTGATTGAAGGCTCCGGAAGAGCTAATATTTTGTTACCTGAAGGAACAAAATTATGTATTAATAATGCATTTTATTCTACCAAATCTAAGAGAAACTTATTGAGTTTCAAAGATATCCGCAAAAATGGATATCATATAGAAACAACAACTAAAAATGATCAGGAATGTCTTGCTATCACAAATATTGTTTTTGGTAGAAAATGCATGTTAGAAAGTTTTCCTGCTTTCTCTTTTGGTTTGTATTATACATTTATAAGCACAATTGAAACATATGCTATTGTAAACCAGAAGTTTACTAATATAAATCAGAAGTTTACCAATACAAACCAGCAGTTTGCTAATGTGAATGAGAAGTTTACTAATGAATTTAATGTTTGGCATGACCGGTTAGGCCATCCCGGGTCAATCATGATGCGACAAATAATTGAGAATTCATGTGGACATACCCTGAAGTGTAAACAAATACCACAATCTCATGATTTCTCATGTGATGCATGTTCCAAGGGAAAGTTAATAATTCGACCCTCCCCAAGCAAAGTAGAAAGTGAATCTCTCACATTTCTAGAACGGATACATGGAGATATTTGTGGGCCACCCACCATGCGAACCATTTAGGTACTATATGGTTTTAATTGATGCATCAACCAAATGGTCGCATGTTTGCTTATTATCTTCCCGCAACCTGGCGTTTGCAAGATTACTTGTTCAATTGATTAGATTAAGAGCACATTACCCTGATTATCCTATCAAGAAAATACATCTTGATAATGCTGGTGAATTTACTTCACAAGCTTTTAATGAATATTGTATGTCCCTTGGAATAGATGTTGAACATCCTATAGCTCATGTTCATACGCAAAATGGACTCGCAGAATCATTGATTAAAATTGTAAGACCTTTACTTATGAGATCTAATCTCCCAATTTCTGATTGGGGCCATGCCATTTTGCATGCAGCAATGTTAATTCGCATCAGGCCAACTAGTTACCTAAAAGTTTATCCCATACAAATGATTTTTGGTCAAGAACCTAATATTTCCCATATACGAATTTTTGGATGTATAGTATATGTGCCAGTAGCACCACCACAACGCACCAAAATGGGTCCTCAAAGAAGGATGAGAATATATGTTGGCTATGAATCTCCTTCAATCATTAAATATTTAGAACCATCTACAGGAGATTTATTTACTACAAGATTTGCATATTGTCATTTTGATGAATCGGTTTCCCCAACATTAGGGGGAGAAAATAAGCAGTTGGGTAAAGAGATTAGCTGGAATGAATTATCATTGGCTCATTTTGATCCTCGTACAAAACAATGTGAACTAGAATTTCAAAAGATAATTCATTTGCAAAATTTAGCTAATCGAATGCCAGAAGCATTTACTGACCCAAAGAAAATGACAAAGTCACATGTTCCAGCTGCTAATGCTCCTATTCGAATTGATGTCCCTGAAGGACAACCTATTATAAATGAATCTAAAGCACGCCTGAAGCGTGGCAGGCCTATCGGTTCCAAAGATAAAAATCCTCGAATGAGAAAAGGAGCTAAGAATATAGATGGTCAAGTTGAGGATAATCAAGAAAAGTTGGTAGCTCCTGAAGAGTCATTATCTCCAGTAGAGATATTTCCAGAAGAGAATGTTATAATCCCATAAGAGACCCAGGTACCTGAAATATGTGAAAATAATGAGATCTCAATAAATTATTTTATGAATGGTATCCGATGGGACCGAAATAAAGTCAACATTGATGACATCTTTACTTATCATATAGCATATGATGTAATTAATGATAATGAGGATCATGAGCCAAAATCCATTAGCGAGTGCCAACAACGAAAGGATTGGCTCTTATGGAAAGATGCTATTAATGCAGAGTTAAATTCACTGGCAAAACGAAAAGTATTTGGACCTGTAGTCCACAACCTGAAGATGTAAAGCCAGTTGAGTACAAATGGGTTTTTGTACGAAAGAGAAATGAAAATGGTGAAATTACAAGATATAAGGCACGTCTTGTAGCCCAAGGCTTTACACAAAGACCTGACATTAATTTTGAAGAAACGTACTCATCGGTAGTGAATGCAACTACATTTCATTATTTGATTAGCTTAGCAGTAAATGAAGGACTTGATTTGCGTTTAATGGATGTCGTGATTGCCTATTTGTATGGCTGACTTGACAATGATATTTATATGAAAGTCCCTAAAGGACTCAAGGTGCCAGAAGCATCTAATTCGAATTCTCGAGAACAATACTCGATTAAGTTAAATAAGTCTTTGTATGGCTTGAAGCAATCAAGGCGCATGTGGTATAATTGTCTCAAGGAATATTTGTTGAAAGAAGGATACAAAAATGACCCAATATGCCCATGCATTTTTATGAAAAGATCTAGAAACGAATTTGCTATAATTGCTGTTTATGTTGATGATATCAACATCATTAGAACTCCTGAAGAGCTTCAAAAGGCAATTAATTGTTTGAAAAAAGAATTTGAAATGAAAGACTTGGGCAGAACAAAATTCTGTCTTGGACTACAGATCGAGCACCTAAAGAATGAGATCTTTGTATATCAAGAAGCTTATACAAAGAAGATCTTAGAGCGATTTTATATGGATAAGTCGCATCCATTATGTACCCCAATGATTGTAAGATCTTTGCAGGTTGATAAAAACCCATTCCGACCTCAAATAATTACTGAAGAAGGTGATAAAGAACTACTTGGTCCAGAAGTACCATATCTCAATGCTATTGGAGCACTGATGTATCTTGCTCAACACACACGTCCTGATATATCATTTGCTGTTAATTTATTAGCAAGATATAGTTATGCACCAACACGGAGGCATTGGAATGGAGTAAAACACATTTTTCGTTACCTCAGAGGCACCATGGACATAGGGTTATACTACTCAAATGTATCCAAGCATGAACTAATTGGTTATGCAGACGCTAGATTTTTGTTTGACCCACACGATGGTAAATCACAAAACGGCTATCTGTTTATATGTGGAGGTGCAACTATTTCATGGCGATCTATGAAACAGACTATATCAGCCACATCATCTAACCATGCAGAAATTCTAGCAATGCATGAAGCAAGTCGAGAATGTGTGTGGTTAAGGTCAGTATTACATCATATACGAACAACTTGTCATTTATCTTCAGAAAAAATGGTTCCAATAGTTCTATATGAGGATAATGCTGCATGTATTGCCCAACTTAAAGAATGATATATCAAGGGCAATAGAACGAAGCATATATCGCCAAAATTCTTCTTCACTCGTGATCTTCAAAAGGATGGTGAAATAGATATCCAGCAAATCAATTCAAGTAAAATTCTAGCAGATTTATTCACCAAGTCACTTCCAGGAGCAATCTTTGAAAGACTCGTCCATGGTATTGGTCTTTGGAGACTCAAAGATCTCAACTGATGTTGTCAAGAGGGGGAGTCGATACACGCTGTACTCTTTTTCCCTTATCTAGGTTTTATCCCATTGGGTTTTCCTAGAAAGGTTTTCAATGAGGCAGCATTGGACAGTGTATCAATGGATGTTGTACTCTTTTCTTTGGCTAGGTTTTTATCCCACTGGGTTTTTCCTAGTTAAAGTTTTTAATGAGACACATTTATAATGGACATTCAAGGGGGAGTGTTATGGATATTCCAATATTGGTATGAATGTACACAACCTTTTCAAGAAGAGTCTTTTATGTTAGTTCTCAATGTGTTTTGATGATTAACAACAATTGTAAATATGTTTTGAAGTTTCCAAAATCCGTTAAAAACCATTTGACAGTTGCATACTCGAGTATAGGACTGTTAAAGGATTGCTCAATGGCATTTTATAAGTCAATACTGCAGTATAGGGAGCTATACTCGAGTATTGAACTTACAGAGAGCAAATGAATTTTTTGAACTTGAGTGCATACTTGAGTATACACTTGCATACTCGAGTAAAGGCCTTTACAGAGAACAAACATGTTTTTCACTAAGTATGCATACTCGAGTAAGGTATAGGCATACTTGAGTATAGGGTCTTACAGAGAGCTCCAAACATTTTATAACTGATGCATACTCGAGTATTGGGCTCTTAAACTGATTTTCAACTTGATACAAGTTCTTGCATACTCCAGTATGGATTTGTATACTCCAGTATTGACAAGGAATGACTTCACACTTTTTGCATATCAAGTTGCATACTCGAGTAAGGAGTTACATACTCGAGTATGGGTTTATACAGAGAGGTCACTCATTTTGTCAAGAACTTGCTTACTCCAGTATACAAATGAATACTGTAGTATAGAGGCATTTTGAACTTAAAATTTTCAAGCAAACAGTTTCATACTCGAGTACACTACTAACATACTCAAGTATAGCCTTTGGTTTCAAAAACTCAAGTCACGATGGTTTGCCTCTGGAAGCTGCATACTCGAGTATCCCATTGGATACTGCAGTATGGACACTTGTACACAGTGTCATACTCGAGTATAGATGAACATACTCGAGTATACAACGGTTAAAAACTGATTTTTGAATTACACGAATTTGCAAACCAGTATTGTTTAATCTTATTGCTTTCATGAATCATTCACTTATGTTCCTAGCCATGATTAACAAGTTTGTTAAGTGAATTTCAGTTAGCACAGATGAAATTTATTGAAGATCAAAGCCAAAAAGCAAAAAGTGCATAGTGCATTTAATGCACCTCTGATAATCAACCTTCTTTCAGCTAATCCATCTGAGCACGCCTTCTAAACGTTAAAGAATGCTTACTACAACAAGCAAAGTCATCTCCAACGGGCAAATCCTCAAAGTGCCACATCAGATCATATTATCACCTGGATTAGTTGAATTTTAGAGAGAGAAGAAGACCAAACTCAATACTGATCACCTACAATGGTTGGATTCATCATTCAACGGTCATTTAATGTTCTCTACCTATAAATAGAGGGCATTAACTTCTTCTCAAGCTGATACACCAACTGAGAGCGAAAATTTATTAAGTGTCATTTATTGTGTTCAGCTTTCATCTGTATTGTATCATTTTGATACTTGTGCTTAAGTGATTATTTTATCTGCTCTGTGAGAGAGTCATTTTTGTAAATCATTCATTGATTATGATAACCACAAGTCAGGGGACTTGGTGGTTGGGTGTATTGATTACATCTTGTAAGGGGGAGTGAGTTCTAGAGAGAGAACTACTCTGAGTACATAGATTGTAATCAATTTTGTGAAGTTAGTGGATTGAAAATCTCAAGTGAGGCTTAGGGACTGGATTGTCAGGGAAAGGACCGAACCAGTATAAATCGTATTGTGCAAAGATTCTCTTCTCTCCATCTCTGTTATACCCTGTTCTTAGTTGTGCAAAACAGAGTTAGATCTTTAAATTTTTAAAGATACCCAATTCACCCCCCTCTTGGGTATCAAGCTCCAATTTTCATTTGGTATCAGAGCAAGGTCTTCTCAGAAGAGTCTAACCACTCGAGAAGGATCATTATGGAAGGAATTCTTCCCGATGGAGCTTCTATCAACAGACCTCCCGGCTTCAACGGCGAGCACTATTCTTTTTGGAAAGCAAAATTTCGTGTGTTCGTGATGGCTACTGAATACAGATTGTGGAGAGTCTTTGAGACTGGAGACTATGTACCAATTAAAACTGAAGGAGGCATTTCTGTTCCGAAGACTGAAGCTGAATTCGATGATGATGATAAGAAGAACATCACTCTCAACAGTAAGGCTATTTTGATGCTTCAAAGTGCTCTTAGTCAAAAGGAGTACTTTTGAATCTATAACCTGTCAACTGCAAAAGAGATGTGGAAGGCTCTGGAGATAGCGTATGAAGGAACCTCTGGAATCAAAGAGAACCGCATCAACATTCTAACCACTGAGTATGATCTACTACGGATGAAGCAAGGAGAGAGCATCGGTGAATTTCAGCTTAGATACACTAATCTGACAAATCAACTGGCAGCTTTAGGAAAGATATATGATCAAGGGCCTCAAGTTAGAAAAATTCTCAATGTTTTGACAAAAGATTGGGAAGCGAAAGTTACTGCTATCGAGGAGGCTCGTGGAGAATCAATGACTTCAGTTGCTGCTCTGTTTGGTAGTCTATCTGAGTACGAGAGTAAATAGAAGTTCAAAAAGGATTTAGATGATGTCAACAGCGGCAACAATCACAACAAGGGAATTGCTCTTAACACGATAAAGGATGAGGAAGATGAAGATGAGGATGAAGAGATAGGCATGATGGTCCAACGATTCAAGAAATTCTACAAAAAGGATCAAGGTTTCAAGAAATTTCAAAAGGGTAGTTCAAGCTACGAATCAAAGAAGCCTATCATATGCTACGAATGCGAGAAGCCCTGACACATCAAATCAGAGTGTCCTCAGCTGAAGAACCAAGAGAAAGAAAAGAAGAAATTCAAGAAGTTCAAAAAGAAGGCATATGTTTCAGCCATATGGGGAGATAGTTCATCTGATGAAGATGAAGCTGAAGAGGATGAAGGAGAAAAAGCAAATATATGCCTGGTTGTTGAGGAAGAAGAGCAACATAATGAAAGCAATGAGGTATACGAATCTCTGCCCTCCTATGATGAATTACTTGCTGAGTACAATGTTGTTCAAAAGGAATTTGAAAAACTTGCAGACAAATATATGACTTTGAAAAGGAAAAACTCGTTTCTTGAATTGCGAATTGAAAATCTCTCTTCTCCTGAATCTCTAGTTTGTGATGAATGCCCTATCTTGGAGAAAAAGAATTTACAATTAACAAAAGCACTTGAGAAATTCACTAAGGGAAGTGAAATGCTCAATGTGATTCTTAAACAACAACGATTTATAAATGATCGATCGGGCATTGGTTACAAACCAGATTTTGATAAGAAGAAAGGCAAGAAAAAGAATGGTCAAAAGTCATATATGAATTATTTTACAAAATCAGTTCACACCTCAAATCCTTTGGCACATTGTAATTATTGTAATAGGAAGGGTCATTCTACTTCATCTTGCTTTCATAAGAAGGAAAGAAAAATTAAGCCTGTAGGGAACTATAAATGGGTACCAAAAGGAACTTATGTTCCCAAGGTGCAAGCTAACCCCAAAGGACCCAAGAAAAGATGGGTACCTAAAACATGATCCCTTGTAAATTGCAGGTTTGTCTTAGAGCATCAAAACCCAACAAGTGGTATATTGATAGTGGATGCTCAAGGCATATGACTGGAGACAAATCCAAATTCCTCTCAATCAAGCCAAAAGATGGTGGTAGAGTCACATTTGGAGGAGACCAATCGGGAAAAATTGCTGGGATTGGTGAGCTAGGCAACAATGAAGGTCCTCTCATCAAAGATGTCTACTTGGTAGAAGGATTGTGTCACAACCTCCTAAGTGTGAGCCAAAGCACCGACAAGGGTAACTTAGTTATCTTTGATTCTGATGAATGCTTTATTGTTAAAAAGGATTTGGTCTCCATAAATGATTTGAAAAATAAAGCTTTATTTAGAGCACCTAGAGATGGTAATTGTTATACCCTCAACCTCTCTAATAATGCTTCTGTTTCAAAAAATTGTTTTGTAAGTGACTTGAATGAGAGTTGGCTATGGCATAAGCGATTAGCTCATGTAAATATGTTTCAACTTGACAAGTTGCTGAAAAAGGATTTGGTAATTGGTGTTCCCAAGTTGAATTTCAAAAATGATATGATTTGTGATGCTTGTCAAAAAGGAAAACAAACCAAATCCTCTTTTAAAGCGAAAAATGAGATTTCAACTAAAAGACCTCTTCAATTACTTCATATGGATCTAGTTGGACCAGCTAGAGTAAAAAGTCTTGGTGGAAATCTCTATACTTTGGTCATAGTTGATGATTATTCTCGATTTACTTGGACTATATTTCTATCATCTAAAGATAAAACGTTTGAATGATTTGCTGAAGAAGTTTGGGATGGACAAGTGTAATAGGGCTGACACACCAATGAGCACAACCACTTCTTTGGATGCTGATGAAGAGGGCAAGGATTTCAACATCACCAAGTATAGAGGAATGATTGGATCATTGCTCTATCTCACCACAAGCCGCTCGAACATCCAATTCAGTGTGGGGATGTGTGCTAGATTTCAATCCGCCCCTAAAGAGTCTCATGCTGAGCACGTGAAGAGGATATTCGGATACCTCTCAGACACAAAGACTCTTGGATTGTGGTTTCCCAAAGGTCAACCAGAGCATTTGGTAGCTTATTCTGATTCGGACCATGCTGGCTACAAGACGGATAGAAAGAGCACAAGTGGCCAATGCGAATTCTTTGGCAACTCACTTGTGTCATGGTTTACCAAGAAGCAAACAACTGTGGCCGTGTCATCAACCGAAGCTAAATATGTGGCTGCCTCAAGTTGCTGTGCTCAAGTATTGTGGTTGAAGCAACAACTTGCTGATTTGGGAGTACACTTGAAGGAGCTCCCAATATTGTGTGACAACACAAGCACAATAAGCTTGGCCAAGAATCCGGTGCAACATACAAGAACCTAGTATATTGATGTGAGGCATCACTTCATTCGGGATCATGTACAAAAGCGAGATGTCAAAGTGATGTTCATCCCAACTCATCTCCAACTTGCTGACATCTTCACCAAGCCTCTAGCCAAGGAACAATTCACATTCATAAGGAGAGAATTAGGAATGGTAAATCCCAATGAATTGTAAGTAATTTTCTCTCAATTTAATGATTAGTTATGTTTTTTATGATTAATCTTTACTAACTTAAGCATCGGAGTGTATAGCTATAGTTTTTGCATGATGTTTTGAAGTTTCAGAGGTTGCATACTCAAGTATAGACCATGGTACTCGAGTATGGAAGTTGCATAAAGCCAAAACTGATGATCAGAAGGGCTATACTCGAGTAAGGGAATGGATACTCGAGTATCCAGGAGACAGAGAGCACATTGCTGTGAAAAGTGGCTGTATACTCGAGTATGGAGTGCTATACTCGAGTATGGACCAGACAGAGGCCAAAGTTGAAGGTATGCCAGAGGCATACTCGAGTATGTTAGTTGATTACTCGAGTATGGCCATCGAGGATTCAAAAATTCACCTTACATTTTTGAAGTCCAGGTCTGTATACTTCCACCTTTACTTGAGTATGTAAATGAAAGTATGCTATATTCGAGTAAGCAAGTTCTATACTCGAGTATAGGTGAGTGTTTATATATAGAGACCGTTGTGTTCATTCATACTCGCACCTTTACTCCAGTAAAGCCCTAGCAGACGCGACTTTCTCTCTTCTCTCACTCTGTAACCGTCGTGATTCCTCCTTATTCTTCCATAAAATCTTATCAAATCTTCTCAAATCCTTCCCTTGATCATTCACGCTCAAACCCTAACCTCAGAATTTCGAAAGAACAATCTCAATCCGATCAACCGACTTCTTCTCAACCACAAAGGGGACCAAGAATGAAATCAATTCCGAAGAGATTGCAAACGGGCATTGATAAAACGATTCTCGGAGTTGGCATTATTATTCCTGAGGCATCGTCTCCAAACCCCCAAGAAGAGGGGTACGTCGTCGAAAGACCCGGCACCGCCTTCGGCTAGCAAGAAGAAGAAGACCGGAGAGCCAAGCAAAGCCAAAGGAAAAAGAACTGTGGTTCACCGGAAGACAAGGTCCAAGAGAGCCTCCACGACTGTCGTCTCTTCTCCATCCACTATCGAGGTTACCGGTTCAGTCTCTGAGACCGAGTCAGAGGAAGCTTCGCCGGTTATCGCCAATGCTGTGGAAGAGATAAAGCTACACAAGTCAGCGCCCGAAGGCTTCAAGGTTGCTTCGGTTCCTCTCCCGCTCGGCTTGAACGCCAAGTTTTCGGGCCGTGGATTTTGCGCTGTTGTTTCAGTTGATCTGGAACAAGTTTATCGAGAGTGCAATGTGGACCTTTCACCGTGGTTCGGGCCATATTAGTCTTTCATGTCCATAGAGGCCGCATACTACCTGAAGCTTGTCAAAATGTTCTATTTCAACATGGTCACCGATCACATACTGGACTCTGAAGGCAAACCAGTTGAGGAGCGAATCACTACTTCTGTAAAAGGAGTCCAATTTACACTATCTGCTGCTATCCTCAACAAGATTCTGAAGGTTGTCGACCCGCCTCAGGTCTATATACCTACATACACCAATGAGGAGGTGTATACCACACTTGTGCCCGGTAAGGACGTACCTGATGATCAGAGAGCCCATTTGTCTTTCAAGCCATCGGATATGCCGCCATTGAACCGAGTGATTTGGTACGTATACTCGCGCAACTTTGTCCAAAAGGGAGGCAGTTACACTCATTTCACGCAGAAGGACTACCGCTTCTTCACTATGTTTATCAAGAAGCATCCTCTCAACATCGGGCAATAGCTCTTCAAGGAAATAAGCCACTTCAAGTTCGTATCTCGAAAGGGATCATATATGCCATTTCCTTCATTGGTTTCCCTTATCTTGTTTTATCACAAGATATGGTACGTGGGACCTCCTGAGACAATGAAGTATATCACGGTCTTCGGCAAGACTCAGTTTAATTTTATGAAGATACACTTCGAGCCCGAAGGATCCGGCCAATCCAGAGCCCCACTGAGGTCTCAGGCCCGTGCATCTCAGTCAGTCACGCACGAGGCTCAGTCTGCTCCTCCTCCTCCTCCAGTATACAAATGGATACTACAGTATAGAGGCATTTTGAACTTAAAATTTTCAAGCAAACAGTTTCATACTCGAGTATACTACTAACATACTCAAGTATAGCCTTTGGTTTCAAAAACTCAAGTCACGATGGTTTGCCTCTGGAAGCTGCATACTCGAGTATCCCATTGGATACTGCAGTATAGACACTTGTACACAGTGTCATACTCGAGTATAGATGAACATACTCGAGTATACAACGGTTAAAAACTGATTTTTGAATTACAATTTGCAAACCAGTATTGTTTAATCTTATTGCTTTCATGAATCATTCACTTATGTTCCTAGCCATGATTAACAAGTTTGTTAAGTGAATTTCAGTTAGCACAGATGAAATTTATTGAAGGTCAAAGCCAAAAAGCAAAAAGTGCACAGTGCATTTAATGCACCTCTGATAATCAACCTTCTTTCAGCTAATCCATCTGAGCACGCCTTCTAAACGTTAAAGAATGCTTACTACAACAAGCAAAGTCATCTCCAACGGGCAAATCCTCAGAGTGCCACATCAGATCATATTATCACCTGGATTAGTTGAATTTTAGAGAGAGAAGAAGACCAAACTCACTACTGATCACCTACAACGGTTGGATTCATCATTCAACGGTCATTTAATGTTCTCTACCTATAAATAGAGGGCATTAACTTCTTCTCAAGCTGATACACCAACTGAGAGCGAAAATTTATTAAGTGTCATTTATTGTGTTCAGCTTTCATCTGTATTGTATCATTTTGATACTTGTGCTTCAGTGATTATTTTATCTGCTCTGTGAGAGAGTCATTTCTGTAAATCATTCATTGATTGTGATAACCACAAGTCAGGGGACTTGGTGGTTGGGTGTATTGATTACATCTTGTAAGGGGAAGTGAGTTCTAGAGAGAGAACTACTCTGAGTACAGAGATTGTAATCAATTTTGTGAAGTTAGTGGATTGAAAATCCCAAGTGAGGCTTGGGGACTGGATGTAGGTCAGGGAAAGGACCGAACCAGTATAAATCGTATTGTGCAAAGATTCTCTTCTCTCCATCTTTGTTATACCCTGTTCTTAGTTGTGCAAAACAGAGTTAGATCTTTAAATTTTTTAAAGATACCCAATTCACCTCCCCTCTTGGGTATCAAGCTCCAATTTTCATTTTAGAGTTTCTAAAGCCATGTAACCTATGACATGAATGGCATGAGAGTTTTATATGATTAATGTAAATAACTTACAAAACTTCATAATATACTATTATGTAGATTTAATCTCTTGTATGTAACTCTTGTAATGGTGTTAAGGATTCATTGCCTATATATAGTAGGCATGTATCAAAGGTAGGAGGAGTACAATAGAAAGAAGAATCACTCTCTCCTTGCTCTCCATTTCTCCTTTGCATTTCTTCATCTCCTTCATCTTAATCTCTATTGTGTTTTACTTAGTTTCATAACATACATACATACATACATACATACATACATATATATTCTTCTTAATATTTTTCTATCAACAAACACTCTTGTAAATGCCATTGAAAAACTTATAAATGCCATTGAAGAATTTGTAAATGTCATTGAAAGATTTGTTATAATTGCACTTTTATTTGTTGTTCCCTCAGAGACAAAAATGGTAAACCTCAAGCATAAACTCATAAATACCATTGAAGAATTTGTAAATGTCATTAAAACATTTGTGATAATTCACTTTTATTTATTGTTCCCTCAGAGAAAAATGATAAACCTCAAGAACAAACTCTTAACTGCCTTTAAAAAACTTGTAAATATCATTGAAAAATTTGTAAATGCCATTGAAAGATTTGTGATAATTTACTTTTATTTATTATTCCCTCAGAGATAAAAATAGTAAACCTTAAGAACAAACTCATAATTGTCATTGAAAAACTTGTAATGCCATTGAAACAACAAATAAAAATGAATTATTACAAATCTTTCAGTGACATTTACAAATTCTTCAATGGCATTCACAAGTTTTTTAATGGCAGTTATGAATTTGTTCTTGAGGTTTACCATTTTTGTCTCTGAGGGAACAACAAATGAAAGTGAATTACCACAAATCTTTCAATGGCATTTACCAATTCTTCAATGGTATTTACAAGCTTTTCAATGACAATTACGAGTTTGTACTTGAGGTTTACCATTTTTGTCTCTGAGGGAACAATAAATAAAAGTGCAATTATAACAAATCTTTCAATGGCAATTACTAATTCTTCAATAGCATTTACAAATTAAGTAATGAGATTTATAAAAGTATTTGTTGATGGAAAAAATGTTAAGAAGAATATATATATTTGTTAATGCATATATATATATATATATATATATATATATATATATATATTAAAGGAACCAAATGACCCAGTGGTTGGGCCACTTGGCCCCCATGAAAGTGGGGTGTGTTCGATTCCAACCCACCTCACTTTCATTGAATCTTTTTATATATATATATATATTTTTTAAAAAAAACACCATTGGAATTCAGGCTGCCGGTGTCCGTAGCTCAGGCACTGGCGGTTGCAGGCCGGCCGGCGCAGTGGCCCTCCGGCAAGGGTCATTTTCCTTTTTTTAATTTATTTAAAAACTAAGGGCAAAAGGGTAAATTCATCCAAATTTGAAAATCCCAATATGATCCTTGATACCTTTAAGTCCTTTACCAAATTTTCAAATATTTAGGGGTTTTGTAAATTTAAATGGTATTTGAATGTAATTTTCCATGTTATTAACTAATCATTGTATTTTATAAAATTCTAGACTCGTTCTTTTTGCTTCTAATTGTTTTTTACACATAGTTATATCAGTGTTTGATCACATTACATATACTTAATCAAGGATCAACACAAAATTAGTAAAAAAACACTTTGTGTATTAAGCATTTAATGCACCAAACTTCAAACGCTTCAAATTCTCTATCTCCAACAGCTAACTCAAAAAACAAAAGGAACAATCTGACATACTCAACATATAGAAGCAATAGACTCACACTCACAAAAGCTACATTCAAGAGCAATGGTCATCAACCATTCTCACAATATAAATAGAAAAGCATTGAAGATGAAGCAACAACCACACTGCACATTTACTATTATATTCATTGCTAAGTCTTAAGCTCTATCTTTGTGTGATTTTTTACTTCAGTGGTCATTTATTTACTCTAGAGAGAGATTTTACTAAATCAGTTATTACGTAAGTTACTCAAGGTAGTGAAACCTTGGGAGAGAATTGATTGCAAAGTGTAAGGGGGAGTGAGTGTTCTTTGACAAAGAACTTGCTTATATTGAGGTGCTAAGAGCCCTGTGAATTTTGGAATGATAATAAAACTCTCAAAAAGGCTTTGTAAGGACTGAATATAGGCATCACATCCGTGAATTTCTCCCGCCCTATTCACACTGGTCAATCTGAAGATGACGAGCCGTATATTCTTGCCTCAGAGGCCCATCAGGTTTATTACTTCGCCGATAAGAGGCACAGGGATTGGAATATGATGGTTCACTTAAAGCCTCGGGACCTATACGACATGGGCGATGGTGAGAACGTCGCCTACGATTGTGAGTCGCTACATCCCGCCAGTTTCGACAACTTCTTCCCAGATGGCGATGACACTTTACCTATAGTTCGGTACGTCTTTTAATATCCGCAACATGAAATATACAAATTTCACTTCCAAAAATTTTTCTATGTCTTATTTTATATTAACTCACACGTAACTTTTTATACAAACTTTCTTTGCAGGGAGGCCGACGAAGATTGAGAAGAAAAATTATCCCTACTCATCAGTTTACTTTAATTTTTTTAAAAAAACCCCAAAAAAAGTTATTTGTATCCCTACTCTTCCTTTTACTTTTATTTTTTAAAAAAAATGCCAAAAAAAAGTTTTTGTTGCGGTTTGAAACCGCCACTAAACCCTAAAAAAACCGCGACTAATTCTTCAACCGCAACAAACCATAACAAAACCGCTACTAAAATAAACCGCTACGGAAAACGCAACCTCAACCGCAACAAAATGATACGCTGAGATCAAAATAAATACCCCCACCAAATCACATTCAATATGCTCCATTTTGATTTCTGCACACGTTTTCTCTCCAACTTCTCTCATATTTTTACATTTTCTCAACGAGGCAAAGTGTTTGAATCGGGTAAGTGTCACTCAGCTTGATAATATTTGTTTTTTCTTCTACCCTATTGATATTAACTTGTAACTTCTTTTATTTTACAGGTACATTTTCTTAATTTTCAACTTCTTTTCTACTTTCATATACTTATTCATCGATCCACTTTTCCACACTTTTCTTTTGTAATTCATTTTATTTTTACTAACTCATAAGTTATTGTTATTATATTTGGATATTCTCATTATTTTCCATATCTATACTACCTTATACAATCAATTATTATATTTTAATATCATTTTCCGTAAAAATATAAATGAGATAATAATTTAATTAAGAGTTGTGAAATTTTTTTTTTTTTAAATTTCACAATTTTGTAGCGGTTTCAAAACCGCTACAAATATCAAAGTATCAGCAGGCACACCACCCAAACTAAGAAAAACCGCTACAGAAACCGCAACCTAAACCGTTACAAAATGCTACGTAAAGATAAAAAATGGCGCCAAATTTTTTTGTAAAAATCTTGGCGGGAATTATTTGTGGCGGTTATAAACCGCTACAAAAATATGGCCGTAAACTTTTCAGATATTTGGACGAATTATTTGTGGCGGTTATAAAACGCTGTTAGTTCTCAATGTGTTTTGATGATTAACAACAAGTGTAAAACATGTGTTGAAGTTTCCAAGATCTTTTAAAAATCATCTGATAGTTGCATACCGCAATATGGGTCTGCATACTGCAGTAAAGGGTCGTTCAGAAGGCAATAATTTTTTCCAAGTTAACTCAATACTGCAGTATAGGGTGCTATACCGCAGTATTGGACTTCCAAAGAACAGTCCAATCCTTCGAGTTAAGTCAATACCGCAGTATAGGGTGCTATACCGCAAGTATTGGACTTACAGAAAGTAATCAAAATTTTTGAGCTAAGCCAATACCGCAGTATAGGTATGTATACTGCAGTATAGGGCCATCCAGAGAGCAACAAAATTTTCAAGTCAAGCCAATACCGCAGTATAGGTATGTATACTGCAGTATAGGGCCATCCAGAGAGCAACAAAATTTTCAAGTCAAGCCAATACCGCAGTATAGGTATGTATACTGCAGTATAGGGCCATCCAGAGAGCAACCAAGTTTTCTCACCCAAGTCAATACCGCAGTATGGATATGGAAACTGCAGTATAGGCTTATACAGAAAGCTCTCAAGTTTCATGACTATTGCATACTGCAGTATAGGTTTTCATACTGCAGTATTGGGCAATTGAGCTGACTCTCAATTTTGTCAAAAACTCGCATACTGCAGTATGTTACTTACATATCGCAGTATAGGACATAGCTTTCAAAACCAATTCACGATGTTCTGCCTCTGGAAGTTTCATACCGCAGTATGACTTTGGATACTGCAGTATGGACACTTATGCACAGTGCCATACTCCAGTATAGAGGAACTTACCGCGGTATACAACGGTCAAAATTGATTTTTGAATTACGCGAATTTGCAAATCACTATTGTTTGATCTTATTGCTTCCATAATTCATTCAATCATATTCCTAGCTATGTTTAACAAGTTTGTTGAGTAAATTTCAGCAATCACAGATGAAGATCAAGGAAGGTCAAAGCCATAAAGCAAAAAGTGTACAGTGCATTAAATGCACTTCTGCAAATCAACCTACTTTCAGCTAATCCATCTGAGCACGCCTTCTAAACGTTAAAGAATGCTTACTACAACAAGTAAAGTCATCTCCAACGGGCAAATTCTCAGAGGGCCATATCAGACCACATTAATACTTGGATTAGTAGAAGTTTAGAGAGAGAAGAAGACCAGATTTAAGTGCTAATCACCTACAACGGTTGGATTCATCAAGCAACGGTCATTTAATGTTCTCTACCTATAAATAGAGTGCATTAACTTCTTATCAAGCATATACAACAACCTAGAGCGAAAATTTATTGAGTCATTTATTGTATCAAGCTTTCATCTGTATTGTATCATTTTGATACTTTGTACTTCAGTGATTATCCTATCTGCTCTGTGAGAGAGTCTTACCTTGTAAATCATTTACTGATTGTGATAACTACAAGTCAGGGGACTTGGTAGTTAGGGTGTATTGATTACAACTTGTAAGGGGGAGTGTGTTCTAGTGAGAGAACAACTCTTAGTACAGAGTGTGTAATCAATATTTAATTATAGTGGATTGAAAATCCTAGGTGAGGCTTGGGGACTGGATGTAGGTCAGAGAAAGGACCGAACCAGTATAAATCTTGTGGTGCATTGCTTCTCTTCTTCTCTCCTCTGTTTTACCCTGTGTTACTAAGTCAAAAACAGAGTAGAATATTTAAATTTTTAAAGATACCCAATTCACCCCCCTCTTGGGTATTTAGCTCCAACCTTCAAACGCTACAAACAATATGGCCTTTTTCAGATATTTGGATGAATTTGTAGCGGTTACTGAACCGCGACAAATGTAAAATAAAAAAAGGCGCCAGAACTTTTTTCATTTTGTATCGGTTTTTCTACCGCGACAGTTGTGTGTATAAGTTGTCAGGGTAGCCATATATAGTGGCGGTTATCATGAACCGCTACAGTAAATGTAGCGGTTTATTTTCATGTAGCAGCGGTTATTTTGAACCGCAACAAAATGTTTTGTTTCATTGGTTTTTGTCGCGGTTTTGTAACCGTGACAAATGTCATTTGTCACGCCAAAAACCGCCACAAATGGGCGTTTTTTACCGCCACAAATGGGCGGTTTTTTTGTAGTGTGACTTATTTTGATCAGAGATATTTTCATGAAAGGTGGCTATATTGGAACCCAATCTTCGGTCGCATGTTGGACTATCTTCAGACGAGTAGAAGTCTTCACGTCAAAGAAATAATTAAATCTGGATTGTCACTGAAGGAACTGCCTCGGCTTCAAGGATGAGAGAAGCAAATATCTGCAGCTACCATCTCTCGAGATAAGAGATCAGAGCTACAGATATTTGCATGTCTTCAACTATTGAGCCGAGATAGTTCATTCAGTTACAAGCCAAGATTTAAGAATTTCTTAAATATTT
This sequence comes from Acacia crassicarpa, assembly GCA_034222035.1. Classification (NCBI taxonomy): domain Eukaryota; kingdom Viridiplantae; phylum Streptophyta; class Magnoliopsida; order Fabales; family Fabaceae; genus Acacia; species Acacia crassicarpa. The sequence goes on from JAWXYG010000002.1 coordinate 2,468,418, forward strand.
ATAATTAAGGTATGGACAGAGTAACCTATATATAGCATAAATATTTGTAGCGGTTGACAGCTCTAACCGCGTCAAATCCTACAATTTTGCAACTGTTGACATAAAAAACGCTACAAAATTGTAGGATTTGACGCAGTTAGAGCGTTGCTTTACTTTAAACTGCAAAGAACCTATGTCATTTTGACTTTTTGTAGCGATTCTTCCCATGTAACCGCTACAAATTCACCGCGACAAAGTTCGCGCCATTATGGGCCAATGTTGGCGCCAAATTTGTAGTGGTTATTCCTAGAACACCGCAACAAATGCCACGCTACAAACATTCGCGCCATTACGCGCCAAGCTATAATCAAACTAAAACCAAGATCAACTAGATTCCATATTATATATATAGAAGCAAGAAGTGGATTAAGATCATAATAATGTTTTATTTGTATTGAAGATAAATACATTTATTCAATCATTTTATCTTTTTAAAAAACTTCTTTTTACTTTATTTTTGTGACAACTTACAATATATCAGTTAATATCCACATTAACCCTAATTAACATCTACGATTATAAGAGCTAATGCCTACAATTAAGAAAATTGTAAGAGCCCAATTAGAAAAATTATACGACCCACTACAAAAAAAAAAAAAAAAAACTATCATTTGTCGCAGTACAAATTCATGAATTTGTAGCAGTTATTGACGAAACTGCAACAAATTAGTAGTGTCCTGTGATAAAACTAATATAGAGCTATGATGAGAGTCACACAATCAGCTGCTAAGGCCATTCCTCTTACAAATGAACAAATTATGAGTATAGAGACTAATACATATAATTAAAGAAACTATATATACAACTCAATTAAAAAAAAAGTGTTAGAAGGACTAATTAAAAATGAAGTATCCTATCAAAAAAATGAAGTAAAATTATAGATACTCGTATATAATTTTTTTTCTTTACTATAAATTCTTGAATATGATATATGTTTGAAAACAAGATGTCTTGCCCTATTAATATTCATGAAACATAGATACAAATGTTCTTCCAATTCATCAAATTGATCACTAAAACTGCACTGACTTTTCTTCATTAATTGAGCCACTTCACCATTGGCTTGGAATTGATCTTCTTTTCTCTCAAGCCAAAACCTAATATTCGTCTTCATGTGCTCCAACTCATCATTTGCTCGAGCCACAAGTCCACTTATTGTCTCAAAGTCCTTGCTCAATATGTAAATCCCTTTAGCAGCTGCATCAAGTTGAGCTGATATTTGAGCCAGCTTATTTTCTGAAGCCACGTCCATCATTGAAGCTATAATGAATCCAGGGGTAGCCACAAGCAACACGAAGCCATGAGCCAAAATAACCACAATCAGTGAACTTGTTATCGTGACCAGCAAGAAAGCCGAGCCACGTTTTAACCTCGTTATTAATTTTAATTTGGTCCTCAATTTATCACGCTTTGACTCAAGTTGTTTTAGCAGGTCGGAACATTCGGATCGGGTTGCTTGAATTCGGTTGAATGATGACCCAGATGAAGCAAATGGGTTTAAAGAGTTGGAGAATTCAGTTAAATGGTTGATCAATGCAGAAAAATTGATGGGAGAAGAGTGAAGAGTGGTGTTGAGGGATTGATACTTGAGACGCATGTGATCGATGTCTTTTAAAATAAGGCTACAAAGTAGGGAAGCATTAGCAGTTTGGGTAAAATATTGTGAAAGAAGGGAATGGAGTTTGGGCGAGTGACGACGGGTCATGGACAAAACCCGATTTATGGTGGGTTGATCCGGATCCAAGAGATGCTCCGCAAACAAACGGTAAGAAGGTAGTCTGGCTGCTGTGGTGGATTCACCATTGGAATAGGCAACGACACGTGTCCAGAAGTCAAGGTATGACTCAGTGCGAAAGGCACTGACATATTCCTCACGTATGTCCACTCTGGTTTGGTTGTTCGGAGAATTGAGACTGGATGCTGTTAAAAGCAATAGGAATGTAATAAGATTTTCTTAATTTGATCATTATTATTTTAAAACACTTAGTTAAGATTAGTTAAAGATAATAAATACATAAAAAGTAGCACTTATTTTTTAAAAATAGTTTTTATATCATCGAAAATACTTTAGTTTATAACAAAGAGCGAATAAGTGTATAATTGATGTAGTAAGATTAACCAAAAATTAATGGAAACAAATAAAACAAAGAAGCCCAGACAAACTATTATAACATGTTTGGTTTGATTCTATGGGAGAGGATTACATGTAATTTTGATGTAATAGACTGGTTATGATGTTTGGTTGGGTTTACATAATATAAAGAGAATAGTATTACACTGTTAGGATAGATAAATAGGGACGTAGACATCTTGTAATCGAGTGTACAAATATTATTGCCATTATAAACTTTTAAATTGATTAAAGTTCCTACCCATAAACATTTTTAAATGTTAAATAATTACAACCATTAAATATTAAAAAATAATTAATAATATAGAAATTTAAAAAAATATTCTACCATTAAAAAAATTTTAAAAATATGATTAAAATATACTTTTATTTCTTTAAGTTTACATGAATTATACATTTAGTCCTATATTTATGTTGACACAGCAAATTCAAGTGATGACTGTACAAATGACAAAACATATTTAAATTTTAATTTTTTAATATAATGTATTTAGATTATCAAATTAAAATAAATTGACAAATTTTTGTGAATAAAATTGAGGTTTTGCTATTTAGATTATTAAGCTAATTTTTTTTTTAATACAAAGAAGGTTTTTATATTGCCTATTTCATTGAGTTTTAATAAATTTTTCAATTTACACATATTTTGAATTTAAGATTAATAACATTTAATTACACAATCATCACTTAAACTTACATAATTTCCATTTAAATTTGTTGCGTCAGTATTTTCTATTAGCAACATTAATGGTGTTAGAAATATAAGACCAAAAGTATACTTCATGTACAACTTAAAAGATTAAGAGTATAATTCAATTTCGACTAAAAGAAAAAGTATACTTTAGCTAGAAATTATATTCCACAGTTAAAAAATATTAAAATATCTCATTAAATAATATTCCGACCGTTAAATACTAAAAAAGTACTATAAATCAACCGTGTGCGTGGCACAAAATTAGAAAATTATCATGAAAAACATGCACTTATACATATATATGTGTGGATGGGGGCAATTTTGTCTCTTCCTATAATATTCTCATATTCAATTTAATCCAACCAAACATCTTTTATATATATATATAATCTTTTCTTAATGAGGAATTAAATAAATTCATACAATTATCATTACATTACATTCCTCTGTTTCTGTGAACCAAAATAGGGTTACATGTCATCCATTTTTTTTAAAAAAAAAATCATATAAGACTGGGGGAGTAATCATTCACTCTGCTTGAAAGAAATATGTAGAAAAATGGTTTTGATAAATTTCGTTCCCTTTTTAGGCATTATTTTACCTTTCGTCATTTAATTTCTTTATACATCAAGTTGGGACAGGGAATTTCTTTTAAATTAAAGCATACATTTAGTCTTCTAAATTTTCATCGAGTTTCAGTTTAGCAACTTAAGTTTATAAAGCGCATTTAGTCTCTTAATTAATATTAACACCATTGGTTTCATTAATAGAAAATATTCACTCATTAAAGAATTCAAAATGGTGACTCTAAAATTAAATGTGTTGATAAAACATATGTAAAAATTTCATAATTTTATATATATATTTTTTTATATTTTGAAAGATGTGTTTTTTATATTGAAAGTGCAAATTATGCAACATGACGACATGTTTATTAGAATTTATCTTAAATATCTTTTAATTTACAAATTTTAAAGTACAGAGTTTTTAATTGCAAAGTCACCATCTAAACCACTTAGAATTTTATATTGTAGCCTATGTTTTATGAGTAATAAATATGGTTATATGCAGTGGCGGATTTTAGGATAAAATGTTTGGGGGGCTAAATGTATATTCATTAACTAATTAAGAAAAGAAATAATTGGGGAGGCCAAATGTATAAATTTTTTAGACGAATGTATAATTTTTTAGGTCAAATGCATAAATTTTGTATTAAAAAATTCTATCTTATATTAAATATTTAGGACAATTTTTTTTGGGGAGGGGTCATGGCCCCCTCTAGCCCTTGAGAAGCTCCTCCATTGGTTATATGCCGGATGACAAGAACCTTATTCACATTTCGCCGTGTGTGTGTGCACGCACATCAGCTATGCCTATATATTAAATTAAAAATAATACATAATTTGATTTTTTTTTTTTTTTAAAAAAAACAATACATGTACCAGAACATGAAAGCAACTTCTTTATCTTCTCAAGAAGTTTCTTCGTCATTCTGCCTTGCATATCCTAGCCACAATAGAACCTGCAAATTCAAGGGGACAACAATAGTCTTCAAAATGACTAGAAAACCAAATTTAAATCAATAAAATAAATAGACAAGGATAGTCTGGAAAACAATAAAGAATATAACCTAATCTAGAAGCTACACCAAATTAAATTATTGATAATAAAGTATGATGCAAAAAAAAAAAAAACATTGTTCATCATCTATATATCCTGATGTGTAACTTTTTAGTGATTTCAATTATATACGTTATTGAAGGGAATTCATAACAAGATGCTGCTAACCTTGTTAAGAAGTTGAACAAATCTTTCTTGTTTAAAATCTTGTTGCCTGCAAATTAATATATCAAAAACATCACGAGAGTGTCTCTTTTGACTATTTATAGGTAGACCAACTTTCTCCTTTAAGTAAAATTCATGTGCTTTAATTTTACGACGCAAAGTTTATTTGGGCCTTCCTTCTAAGAAAGATATTGAATATAAAAATCAAATATTCCCTTTTGTTTTAAATGTAGAAGCTAGATAGTTAATATATATATATATATATATATATATATATATATATGAGTAAAAATTTGGTTAAGTTAGTTTTTTTTAAATATATATATATATATAATGTGTTAATTTTCTTGAAGTACTTTATTTAATCATTTACATTGAACACTATTATTAATAATAAAACCCTTTTATATGTGCAATGAATAAAATGGTGTAGAAAAATATTAGAAATTTAGGATACAAAAATATAAAGCCCTCTCTACCGTGTAATATTATTGTTATTAGCCGACCTTGCAGTGTACGTGAAGCGTGATGCCCGAAGGAAATTCTAGAAGGGAATTGTTTGAATCGTAAGCTCATAGTAACTTGTAGCTTCCAAGGCAGAAACAAACAATTGAAATTTTGCCCTTGCATGGTCCACGCTTTAAGTGAAGCGATCTCACAAGATTTCACAAAGCTTCCTTATTTTCTTTTGTTTTTTGTTTTCTGTTTTCCCCCCTTTTTAAATGCATGCATTTTATTTCAAAAATTTTAATAGGCATATGTATCCTTCTGTTTTTTCTCCTTTTTTGCCATACGTATCTATCCGGCTTCTCTCAAAAAAATTGGGCATTGTTGGCCATTATGTGGATTCCTTTTCCTCTCTTTTAGTGGCAGAACTAAAGGGGGTTAGGGGTGGTCCTCGCCCTCTAAAATTATAAATAGAATCCAGTAGTTCAAGCAATTATATTTCAATCTCATAAAAATTTCAATATTTTTATTTCAACCCCCATTAAAAGTTTGATGGATTGACTAAAATAAAAATATTGAAATGTTTATGGCACTGAAATGTAGTTTCACGAATACCTGGATTCTATTATGTAATTTTCACCCCAAACTACAATTCCTGTCTCTCTCTCATTTTCTGAGCTCCTAACATTTTTTAGAAGAAGAATTTACATTGTTATATTCTAATCAAAGTTTATTTTTATTTATAGACATGTTCTTTATATCTGAAATTGGAACCAGATGCTCTTCAACAGTGTTGGCAGCAGCGAACGAACCTACGTAGGCGCAGGTGCACACACTTGTGGACATAAATTTTCAGGTTTTTATATATATATATATATATATATATATATATATATATATATATATATATATAATAATATAGATATATTTTAAAAAAACTGAGCATACCTAAGTAATATATATATATATATTATTGTTGATGTGAAAGCTGATTCTGATTTTATCAATTTGCAAACAATTTCTAACATTGCTTTGAAAATGGTTGAGAAGAGAAAGGATATATTGTTTATCCACTGGTTTATTTGTTGATAAAGTTGTCATTCATTTTACCGGTAGCAACTAATTGTGCATAGTTTTTTTTTAATGCGTTTAAAACTTTCCTTATTGTTTATATTCTTTTTATTGTTTATATTCTTTTATTTTTTAATGGGTTTAAAACTTTTCTTAAAACTCATTAAATCATAGTCTTTTTTTAATGTTTATATTCTTTTATTTTTTAATGCGTTTAAAAATTTCCTTAATTATAAATTTTTTTAGGGGCAACACCACTAATTATGCATCTATAAACCTAAAATCCTGGGTCCATCGTTGGGTGTTGGTTATATAAAGAAAAATTCACGAAGAATGTAGTCTGCAGGTTGTTTTTTCTAGGATGAAGTTCAAGACTTTTATCATGGATAATGGAGTGGCTCTTTTGGAGAAGAGGTTCCTGCCAACACTCTTGTCATGACACACAGGCTAATGAACTATGCAGTTGATCATCGCGAGGATTGTTTGGGGAAGGAAGAAGGTGACATAGAGTGAGAAAGTTGGGGTTTTGACTCAAAAGGGAAGGCCAATTGGGTTCGAAAGAGAGAGAGAAAATGAAGGGTGAGGCAGAAAAATGGTGAAGATGTGGCATTATTTAGTATCAACTTGTTGTTCATGATAGAATTAGAGGGTTAGAGATAAGTGATCCAATTAATAATGTACTATTATTTAGCATCAATATGTTCATATACATTTATATATGTATTTTAATTTATATACAATTTTTTTTGTTAAATATATTTAGTTAAGAACTTTAATGTTTTAAATTTTTTTAAATAATAATTTCACTTTTTTCCAATTTAAATTTAAAATTTTCTCTTCAATTATCACAATGTATACAACTAATGTATATATATAGTATTCAATAAGATTCATACATTTTTCAGTTATTTTTCATCTTAACTTGCTTTTCAAATAATAATCCATACAGGTTTCAACTTGTAAAAAGTGATTTCTACTATCGTCAATTAAAACACAAATCACATTTACGATATAACTTTTATTCTATCCTACGTTCGCAAAAATCAAATTGAAAATAAGTCACTTCTGTTACCGCTAATACAAACGAACCCAATTAAATTAGTAAGAGTGACTTTAATTAGAGTACTGCCATTATTTATATATATAAATTTATCATGTTATTCACATCAATTAAAATTTTAATGAGGAATTTTTTTCCCAATTTCATTTTTTTTCCAATTTCACTTTTTTTTTTTGGATACTTTTATAAATAAGTTGACTTACATTTATGGTCAAAATTTTCATCTACAAGTGAACTTCTAATAAGAGCCAAAATATTATTTTAATAAAAGAAGGGAGGACCCGGTTTTTCATGAAGCGATTAATTTCTTCTCTCTATCTATGATATAATCTTATTCTTTTTCCACAATGAAAAAGTCAAAAACAAGAAATTTTTGGCTTATTAAAGCAGTTTTTTTCCTTAAGAGCTATCACAAACATAAGTAAAAGAACCAAACTAGCTTTTGGAACAAAAAAACCACTTATAAGACATTTACAAGCCATCCCAAACACACATAATTCGAAAAACAAAGTTGAATTTCAAGTTGTTTTGGTTAAAAAAAAAAAAAAAAAGCTGAATTTCAGATTAAGGACATTTGAAGTTTTTTTTTTTTAAAAAAAAAAATTACCCATCTGATATTCAGAGCTTCACCCTGACTAATCTGAATCTGACCTAGGTTGCTCACCTTGCTATGGTGGGTGAGTCTTCTAAAGAGGTTTTTCTATATTCACAAGGCTCGAACGTGAGATTTTACTTAAGCAACACTTACCACTTGTGCCAAGGTGACTGCTGAAGTTTTATGTATAAGGCCAATGAAAATGGCTAATGACTCAGCCCAAAAAACTTGAATTGGCCCAAAAATACCAGTCACCTGCTCAATCGCAAAGAAGCAAGGACCATTTCTTTTTTTTTTTTCACTTTTTTGAATTCTCTCAACAAATTTCTTCCATCTTTCCGTTTTCAATTTCGAGGTTAAGATTAAATGTGATGATTGATTTAGTTTAATGAAACTAAAGCGGGAGAGGAATGTCTCCAAACAGAAGCCAAATGTTCAACACCCCCCCCCCCCCCCAAAAAAAAAATTTATCAACCAGAACTAAAATCAAGAAACATTAAAGGAACCTCGATCCGGACTAAGCAGGACAAAACTCTGATGAACCGGGTGCGATAGCAAAAAAAAAAAAACATTAAAGGAAATAGAAAAGCGGAAGTTAGAGGAACCAGATGACTTGGCTTCCCTCAGGTCATCTATCAATTCTGAAGCTAGAGGCAAGGAGTTAGTAACGCCTCATCTTTCAAGCCATAAAACATATCCAACGTTTTTTAATCAAGAGCATGACAACATTGTCAACAAACTCCCCCATTATATCTAAGACAAAACATTTGTGATAAGAATCACATCTTAAATTTTATGATAAGATTTGGATAATGAAAATAAATGTAAATTCATTAAGGATGTATTTGAGATCACATTTAGAGGCCTACACGTGTATTTCGACAACCAAAAGCCATTCCTGAAGTTTGCTCTAGCTTTTTTACAATTTGACTTTTAAAGAAAAAATTGCTTTAAGTCCTAAGCCCAAATTTCATGTTTTAATAAGTTTATATCATGGAGAGAGAAGAAATTAAATACATCATGAAAAAAAAGATAATTGGCTCCACTTTCTTTTATTAAAATAAAATTATGGTCAATATTATAAGTCCACTTGCAAATTAAAATTTTGATCCTAATTTTATAAGTTTAGTTAAAGGTTAATAATGATTCTGTTCTGTTCTGTTCAGGGAACATGACTTATTGGACTTGACTAGGTGTCAAGCCTAGAGCCTACGCACCCTTTGAAGGGATCAAAGTCCACGTAGTTCGAGTTATACTTGGAGGCGTTTAGCCAGGGGGTGGTGTGTGTGCTCTGTGTGACAAAATGTAAAGTGAGCATAAGTCAGAACCTGTGCACCTGGTTAGTCGACCTCTTTACTTATAGAGGTGTTCAAGGCGGATATCTTGGCCCTGCAAGATATCCGGGGTGAGGAATATTCGGGGCCAAGATATCCGGGGCGAATATCTCGGGAGGTCGATTCAGATAGATCGCGTCTTGTTAAGATATAGGATCTCACCTCCTGACGTATCAATCATACTTCCTGGTTCTGTTGGACTGTACCATGGATTTGGGCCTTTAGACCGGTCCATAACAGTTGCCCCCCAGCTTGGTTGTTCAGGCCTCTGGACGGCCGAGATGTTTATTGCCCCCGGCCTCTGTTAAGGTCCGGGGCCTCTTCTTCTGCCGGCCTGGCTTGCAACTGTCACGGCCCATAAGGTAGCTTTGAGTCCGAGGCCTGTCTTCTTAGGATTTTGAGGATTTAATTCCCGTCATCGTGCCAAAAGCGCGGTGCTTTACTTCTGCCCGGGATGGTTACTCGATCCGTACCGGCCCGTGACGCCTACTAGTGACGCCGGATCCGCATTTCTTGCCCCTTGGCCTTTGGCCTGTCACTCGGGATTCCTTCCGCATGCGCCATCATTGCAATTCTACACCTGGCATGCTCTGATTGGGAGAAGCCTGCAACTGTCGCGCCTATCCATGTCTCGATGTTCGTGCGCATTTAATGCACTCACGTCGTGCTGTACCAATCCTGTCGTGTCTATGTCCAAAAACCTATCTGCCCCTGACGCTCCACTACTCTGCCTTAACTGTTTAAGTAAATTTTCTCATTCTTCGTCCTCACTTTTTCCCGCTATTCAGTTTCTTTCTGGTTTTTCTCTGAGTTCGTAGGATCGTATCCTCTGTCAACACTTTGCTGTTCTTCACTTCCAGAACTCAAGCTCCTCTCTTCTTACTTACACAGGTATTCCGTCTGCTTTTCTTTACATCTTTACGGTATTACTTTGCATTTTGCCGTTCATATATCCCTTGGTCAGGTATCACTCGCGTTCCTGTTCTTTCTCTTTTCTGGGTAATTTGGTGAACTTTTTGGGGTTTCCTCGTGTTGTCTTATTCTAAATCCATTCGCATATTTGCCTTTCTTTCAACACACGACCTTTAGTTTTCTAGGTTTTTAGTTTCTCCCGTATGGCTAGAGATAGAAACTTTCCTAGGTCCAGAGCGATACTGTCACCTGTAGAAGAGGCGTTTCTTTGCACCCGCTTCACACGAGCTTCCTACTAGGTTCTTGGAAGTGAACTTCCAAAGGCGGAGAGGTTAGCCCCTTCACGTCGAGGCGGTGTCGGTCATCCGAGACGCGTCGGGCCTCGTCCTGCAGCTGCTAGAGCTCTGATCCCTCCTCCTGTCCGCCCCCCGGTGCGTGCTATTCCTGTCGCACTGCCAGTCCGGGGTGGGATCAGTTCCGTCTCCGGTTCCGGGTCCTCGGCCTTATTGGCTCAACCGCTCAACTTCTACGTAGGCTCTAGGTTTGACACCTAGTCAAGTCCAATCAGTTCTGTTCCCAGAACAGAACATTGGATGAGGCCGAATAAGGCACGGGTGGGCGTCCGAACTCATACGTGAAGGAGCCTCAAAAAAATTAAGAGGCTGAGCCGAGAAAGCATCGGCCTCGGCACGGGTCCCGGCAGAAGTTCCAGCACGGATTGGCAAAGCGCTTGGAATGACATGAGGCCTAGCACGAAAAGGCGACGTACCCAGAACCCTAGCTGTAGTAGATCGAGACCCCGTTGTGCTCCGTTAATCGGAACCACCACGTAGCACGATAGCTGACCTCTCCTCCTCCGTAAGTGATAGGGCAAAATTTATAGCCTGTGGGCTTTGCAAGTATACGGGTCGTATCAAGTAATAAAATGATGAGTAGAGTATCGTTCCCACGAGGACTCAACCAAACTAGTGATTAGATATTAAATTTCCTTATCTCGTTCAAGTTGAGTGAGTCAGATTTATTTTGAACAATTTAAAAGAAATTAAATAAGAAACTAATAATAGCAGAACTTCGCACAAAAGAAAAAATTCCAATATTGAAACGTACAACCTAAAGTCACTAATCCCTTAATAGCTCCATAAACCTGGTTTTCATTAATTTAATTAGCTTTAATATCAACTTTGTTAATCTCGAGTATAAATAGTTATATGTTCCTGTCGGTCCACTTACAATCCTCTCTTAAGCAAATTTTGTTATGTCTAACATAATTATCAGAAGAGGCAACATAACTTGGACACACTCTTTAACAATTATATGGGGCCATTAGGTATATGTCTATCCTAACCGCAAATTAAATCGTAATCTAATCCCATATTACTTAATCTCAGAGCCTAATTAAAATTCCCTTCGTCAAGGTAAATCCTAATGCTCAAATTCATATTTAATGATAGCCAATCACTAAATAGATAAATTTTAAACAAGATTAAGCAACCAAAATTAATATCAAATTTAACTAAACAATGAAAACCAAATTTAATCCACCTATAAGTTCATAGCTACTCTAGGTTGAAAAGAAAATTAGCCACACATGGCTATACTAAAATCCTTAAAAGCAAAATAATATTCAGATTCAAGTAAGACAGGAAAAGAAAAGAGAAGAGAAATCAAGACTCAAAGAACCCCTTAATGCTCCTTACTATCTCTTCCTCTTTAATCGTTCCTCTTTGCGTTGATCTTGTGCTCTCCCTCTTGCGTTCTTGCATCTCGTCCAAATGTCTCTGACTGCATTTTTTTCTCCTCTGCGGTTTTCTTCTTTTGTGCGTGGTATCCTCCTGAACTCCTTGCTGTGCGCAGTGATCTGATATATATTGCTTGGATTCACTTTTGCGGTGGGCCCACGTCTTCATTCCAATTCTCTTAAACATCTGATATATCATATATTTCCAATTTGCATCTCGTTTTGATCAATTATAATATAACACTATATGATATATAATATAATAATATATTATATCCTTTTCAAATTTAATTGGTTGCTCTCTTAGATCACATAATATCTCCTGCATAATAAAATAGGATATCAATAGATTTTCTGTTATAATATTCTTTTATCCTATATTTAATTAAAAGATAGATAAATATATAAAAGATAATTAAATAAGTATAATATTAATAAATTTAATCAAATATATCTCAAAATCTATACTTATTTAATTATAAAATATCTACTATCAGTAAGTTCAGTACCAAGAATCCAATAAGAAGCACAGGGGAAGCGGGCACGCAAAGCTTCCTCTTCTTCAGAAGGTAATGGTTGTTTTGAAGGGGGTAAGCGATTACTCCTATCCATCACCAAAGAACAAAAACCTAGAGAGGCACAAAAGGGTGTGTGAAGAAGGAGGAATAAGGGGAGGGATGAGCAAGAGGTATGTCAGGGTTAAAAGGTATGACAGAAAAGAGGTTTTGATCTTAGGACCTAACCCAGAAACTACGAAGGGAGCCTACCCAGAAAATCGCGGAAAACATAAACTAAACAGTAAGACAAAGCAAAACTTCCAATCCATACCAGGAAAGCAATAGGAGATGAGGAAATACTTGGAGTAACGAAGGATGAACGAGCAACCAAGGTGTAGATACCACCGGGACTGGTGATTACAGAAAATGGCGAAAATAGCAAAAAGCAGAGAAACCAGAGAAGGAGAGTAAAAGCAGTAAAATGGAGAAAATGGAGGGAAATATGAATCCTATAGACGTACACACGAGTCGTGGGTTTCCGAATCATCAGGGGGCTAAAGAGTCTTTTTACTTAGACGAAGAGGCGTACTGCGAGCATTAAATGCGCACGAGAATCGGTGCACAGATATGTGTGGCAGTTGTAGGCTTTCGCCTATGCTGAGCTGACAGGTGTCAGAGCGCAATGATGGTGAATGTTGAACGTCCCACGTGCCGAAAGAGCCCGAAACCATGGATTACCAATTTGAATAGGCGGGGACCACCTCGACCAAGAGAAGTACATCTCGGCCTCAAATGAACGTATTCCACAAAAGTCGCCTCAGATGAGCGAGCTCGCAGACATTACCTCAGATCCTGGAGGCTCCGCCTCGGATTCTCATACAGCTAATAGAGCTCGGCCAATAAAGCCGACTGGGGGCAGAATACATCTCGGCAACTCAAAAGCCTGACCTACCGAGTTGGGGGTAGCTATTATGGACCTGGACCAAGGCCCAATGCCGGGTTGGCCCAACTGAGGATGTATGAAAGAGTACAGCGTACCTATAATATAGGGAGATCCTGTATTATAGTAGATCTTATCTATCGGCACAACAGGAATATCCGGACTATATCTACATGATATATTCTCCTAGATAGTCGCCCCTGTAATCATGCACGGTCGAGATATCCTCCACAGTAACATCTATAAATATAGAGGTAAATCACCAAGGTGCACACGTTCTAACTTATGCCCGCTCTACTTTCTGCCACACAGAGCACACACATCACCCCTCTGGCTAACGCCACCAAGTGTCTCAAACTACGTGGACTTTGATCCCTTCATTAGATATGTAGGCTCTAGGCTTGACACCTAGTCAAGTCCAATTAGTCATGTTTCCAGAACATAACACATATATTTTGTATCTTTAGGTTTTATATACGTTTATTAGTCAAATTAATTAATTTGAAAGAAAAATATAAATAAAAATACTCTAAAATAATTTAATTATCTTCCTAATCTCTCCCCAAAAAAAGCCAACTTTGTTTTATGTTTAGGATTGAAGGAAGAAATACCTATAATCAAATGTAAATGTAGGCTTCAATATTATTTTGAACATTTAAAATAACACAATTAGAAACACAGTTTTTTCTTTTTTAATTTAAAGGCCAAATGAAAACAAAATTTTTCTTCGGAAATGACAAAATAGAAATATATATAAAGCTGGCCAAAACCTTCGGTTTTTATTTCTTTTTTACAAAATTGTTTTCTTCTTATTATTTGTACCTATCTTTTCCAATTTTCTTCTTGTGGACTTAGATTTGTGGATCTTGATCCAATGGTCATAAAGAAAGTAAAAGATGGGAGCGGACAATAAAAGTAAAGGATACAAACAAGTCCAAATTGTTTCTTCTTTTCTTCCATATCTAATCGTCAGTGGTCTTCTATTCTTCATTTTTCCTCGTCTCCTTTTTCAGTGTTTTTTATTGAGATCGGGTTGACTGGTCCAGTGTTATTCAGCTTGATGACATTTTAAATTTGTAAAACAAGTTGTAATACACATGCAGTAACAAACCTATATACTCCTCCCATTTTTTATATAAAATATATTTATAGAGTTGATCTAAATCATGAATATAAGATATATTTTTTTAAATGTGTCAGTAATTTCTAATTTTTTTTCCTATTAATACTTCATAAATACTCCTTCCGGTCCTAATAATAAGAGCTAGTTGACTTTTTTGAAAAGATTAAGGAAGCTAATTAAATTACTTTAAAGTATTTTTATTTTTATTTTTTTCTTCAAACTTATTAGCTTGACTAATAAACTAATATATAATTTAAAAATATTTAACATATAAAATGACTAAGTAACTTATTTAGCTTCCTTAATCTCTTCAAAGAAAGTCAACTAGCTCTTATAATTAGGACCGGAGATAGTAATAATCAATGAGGAGAAGAAATAAAGAGTTAAAAATGAGGAGAATAAATAAAGAGTTAAAAATAATTAGTATAATGTTTTTGAAAATACATGACATATTAGTTAATTTAAGTAATTTTGTTGATTTAATTAAATTAGATAAATATTTTTTATATTAAAAACAGAATAGAGCAACTTTTTCATCATTTTTACCAAGATGCATAAGGGGCTCAATGGTTATTAAATATTTTGAGATCCAAAGGGTAAAAATCCCAAGGAGAGCTTCCACCGGCGGGTGTAGGAGGGCCTGTGGCCATCCAGTGACGGCGTTCACTAGGGGTTATGTTTAAATGCGAAGGGCAATAAGATAAAATCACTGACAATTTAAAATTGCATATTGATACTTACTGCTTTAGAATTATTAATAAATTTGAATTTTTAAGTTTATCTATCTTAATTATGATTGAATTTTTCAATTTAAACATGGTTAATCTGCCAACCTTGAATCTCGGCCAGTTCAGCAATGGATTTGATTTTGAACAGCTCCTTCCAAAGGTCAATACGCCAAAAAAGATCATAACAAAAATACAGAAACACGGAAAAATATTCCTTTTGTTTTCAACGATGTTTATCTGGTAAATTCTTGAGGAATCCAAACATGAAACACCGTTTTTTTTTAAAAAAAAAAAATTTCAGAATACATATGACGAAAAGAAAAAGCAGAAAGAAAACATTTCAGAAGCCTGTGCTGTGACAATCAACCTGGCCGATACCTTGTTAAAAAAGCCTTCTTAGTCGTCTCCTCCAAAGTCTTCTTCAGCACGATCCTCCTCCACTCTCTCGGCGGCTTCATCTGCAATATGATCCGTCAAAGCATCATACCCTTCTGCAAGTGCGACTCCGCCCAATACTCCAGCCACTGCACCCACAGCCAATCCCGTCCCCATCCCACCAAATTTGCTCTTCTTCTTCTCCTCCCCTACATACGCCGGCTGACTCCCCTGACCGTAACCGTAACCCGGCTGTCCGTAACCCGTTGGCGGCGGCGGCGCATTGTACCCACTGTAGGGGTACCCAGCCGGTGGCGCCGCGGAATAATACTGATCCTGCGGCCGCGGCGCGCCGTACTGAGAACCGTATGCCGGCGGGGCGCCGGAGTAATCCCGCGACCCCGATGACGGTGGTACTCCGTAAGGGGGAGAGTAATACGAACCAGGCGCACGATAGCCAATTTCTCTGATGGAAACACCGACCTCCACCTTACCTTGTGGTCTGCCCGACGGTCGCTTCAGAGCCAAATTGCGAGTGGCGCGATCGCCGATTCCGACGTCTTGAAGAACCTCGTTGAGCCTAAGCTTAGCCGAGCCGATGAGCGGCTTGGTGTCCTCCTCGGATCCGGCGTGGACGATGTCGATGTAGAGTGTGAAGTCCTCAATTTGACCGGGAGGCAAAGGTAGCCGGAGCGTTTCATCCCAAAAGGCTTCCGTGTCGCCGCCGGATTCGTCGACCCTGGTGGAGCACTTGTTGTTGGGATCAACCCAAACGACGGCGTATGGGCGAAAGGGGCCATGGCGCCAGTTCACGTTCTTGAGGTTATTGGCAGATTCGATCTTCACTTCTACCTCGTAGCGAGAACCCATGGATGTGGTTGAAGAAGAGGAAGACTAATTTCTCAGTATGAAGGTTGGAAGCGAGTAGCGAATGGGGGATTTGGGATTTTATAGGTCAGTGATGAAGATGAGGGGTGGCATTGTTTGCCCCCTGTTTATTGAGATAATTACAGGAATATGCTTTGGAAACGGATCTGAGTCATTCCATCTTCCCTTTTAATTTTCTTATTTCCTTTTTTGCCCTATCTTTCAAAACTACCCATGTTATCACCGTTAATTACTGTTCAAAAATGGAAAATAATTTTTTTGATTTACTGTCCAAAAATGGAAAATGATCGTAAAATTTTAAAGGATATACTAACTATCTTTTTATCTGGCGTTAATTACACTTAACTTTTTGTTCCATATATATATATAGACACACATACACACATATATATATATATATTTTTACTAGTGTGTATATATATTAGCTAATTTCATTAATTAAATTTTTAAATTTTTTTTAATTAAAAATATGTTAGAATAAATTTTACTTAAGTAATTTTCCATCCACCATACTAAATCTTTAATTTATTTTTAATAGTTTGTGCACTTTTTTTTTTTAAAAAAGATGATATATACAAGTATAAATTATTTATGGGAAAAAGATTTCTCCTGTCATTGGAGATAGACTTATCTCCAGTGACTCTAAAACTACGTCGTTTTGGATTAATGAAGGGTTTGTTAGTAATTTCAGGTGAATTAATGAAGGGTGTTTTGGTAAAATGTATATGATTAAAAATAAACAGAATTACAGAAACACCCTTCATTAATTCACCTGAAATTACTAAGAAACCCTTCATTAATCCAAAACGACGTAGTTTTGGAGTCACTGGAGATAACTCTATCTCCAGTGACCGGAGAAATCCTTTACCCATTATTTATATAACTCTCAAGTGCAGTGATGATGCATGGACAAAGCATAAATATATAAATTATTTATAAACTCTCTCAAAATTACATAAATTATATTAGATGATGATTTTTTTAAAAAAAATTTTAAAATATGTTTATTTAGTCAATTTAAAAGAAACATAATTAAATAAATTTTAGTAATATGATGAAAGATTAAAATTACAAATTTGATAATATATATATATATATATATATATATATTAATTTTGAAAAATATTTATATATTCTTAAAAGAGTTAAGATGTGCCTAGCATTATGTAGTATTTTTCTAGGTGCAATCGAGTAACCTAAAGTATCTTGTGGTTCATCTAACATCTTAAAATATTTTTTTTCCCAGGTGCGTTCAGGATCTTAGAATTGCTTTAGAAAGAAATACTTTATGATATTTAATGCACCTTCATTTAAAGGATTTTTTTTGAAGTTTATGATGAGGATTAAATTACTGATAAGAAAATATTTTATGGGAAAAGATTCTCCTAAAAGTTAATATTTTAAGAGTTAAATTGCGCCAGAAAACACTTTAAGGAGGTAATAATAGATGTATCTAGAAAGAATATGTCATAGACATACCATAAATTATTTTCGGAGTACAAAGAAAAATGATTAAGGGTGTTGAGCGTAGTTTAACCCTTTTTAAAAATGGAAGATGATTCTCTCATTGGTATATTTTCTCCTTATCTTTCATTATCCAATCCTAACCATTGATTTGACTTAATGATGTTATTAGTATAGGAAGATATATCAAATTTATGGTCTAGATTTAAAGCTAACGAGGGACAATGAGAATGGTCTAAAATAGATAAGATATTATATTTTACTCTTAAATATCCTGTACGAAGGCTATACGCTATTACTCAAAAGATTCTTATTTTTGAATTTAGCTGAGAGGGGAAAGATCATCCAAGGAGGGGAATAACGAGGAAGGCTCTTGCTTAGCAATTAAGTTTCTCTCTTTATTCTTTTTCTTTTTCTTGTGACGGAAGAAACTATGTAATTGTTGAACTCCTTGGACAGACCTAGAGTCTTTTGCTGAATCTAAAATCAATAAGAAATCAAAATAAAACCGAAATGTAATATGAAACAAAGCTGTATATTTTTCTCAAATATTTATTGCAAATTTTACAATGTGATATAACTCAATAATTATCTTTGGGTGAAGTAGTATAAATTGTATACAGCAAAGTTGGAACGTTTTATTACTTATGAGAACAATACTGTATTAAATCAAATAGAACAAATTTTGTTGGCAAGAATTAACAAATTTTGAAGTGAATGGGAGTGCCTTTAATTATTTTTACCTGACGTGCTATATTCTGTGCATAATGATCTGTTTGGTATTTGGGTAAAGGAGGAGAGGAGATTGGAGGAGGAAATTTTCGATAAGTTTTGTAATTAATTTTCCTTATTTTTTATTTTCTTTATTAGATTTTTTCCTCTTATCTCTTTCTCTTTGCTTCCACCCATTTTTTAAAAACAAATTTCTAGTAATTTCCCTTCTCCTTTTCGCTCGTGCCAAACAGACCTTTGGCAACGTAATTAAGACAGGATTGGAAATAACTATACGTCACGCCAAAGGAAAGGATCGGGTAGGTTTTAGTCTTTTAGATGGTGTCATTGTATCACAGCACTACGTCTACGCGGAGTGGACACGGTCGTCTTTCTTTTCATCTCGGGGCAATATTCCAAAAAAACACTGCCACATGACCCCTAATTACACTTTCTGCTCGGACACTATTGAAGTGCGATATTCCAAATACCACTACTTATTGACCCTAGTTTCCAAACTTGGGAGAGTCTCATTCCTATCCTAAATAATTTGTCTCAAGAATACATTGATATAGAAATTAATGATACGTATAAGTATGTAACTATAGTAAGTATATCCAAGAGAACCTATAACATATGATATAATTAAGTAATTTATTTAACTTTTTCATTTTCTTCAAATTAGTCAATTAAGTCTTATATTAATAAATGATGAGAGAAGTTCATAATTTTTTGTTAAAATTAAGCTGATTATTCATAATTAATTCTTATGTTATTTTATTTATAAGTCACTTTAAATATGTTTCACTGGAATGAAGGCAAATCTTAGATCTCAGCAGCTCAGTCTTGAAATCTAATACTCCCTCCGGTCCTAATTATAAGGCATAGTTGACTTTCTTTGGAGATATTAAGGAAGCTAAATAAGTTACTTAATCATTTCATATGTTGTGCATCTTTAGATTATATATTAATTCATTAATTAAACTAACTAGTTTGAAGAAAAAAATAAAAATAAAAATAGTCTAAAGTAATTTAATTAGCTTCATTAATTTTTCCAAAAAAGTCAACTATGCCTTATAATTAGGACCGGAGGGAGTAACAACTTAGTTTTTCCCTTATTTAATATATACACACTATATTCTAAGAGTACAAAGTCTACATAATAATACTAGATGAACAGTAAATTTATACATTCTGTTACGGACCGGCCCAATAGGCCCAAGTCCGGACCTCGGCCCAATGGCGCCTGTAAGGGAACCCGCGCTATATTAGGAAGGGATCCGAGATCCCCCACTTTTAGGATCTCATCAGTGAAGATTCTCCCACAATCATGGCACTAGCCAATCAGCCACTGACAGCTCAATCATGGATATCCCCCATTAATAGGGAGATATGCGCACCAAGCTCCTCTATAAATAGGGGGAAACCCTAAACAGGTGCACACGTTCTATCTTATGCTCTTGTTACTTTCTGTCACACAGAGCACACACCCCACTCCCCTGGCTACGTGCCTTCAAGTTTGTTACGAACTACGTGGACTTTGATCCCTTCGAGGGTACGTAGGCTCTAGGCTTGACAACCTAGTCAAGTCCAATCTCTGTGTTCCACTTACGGAACATTGGCGCTGACCGTGGGGACTGTAAACTTCAATCCCCGTGACTACTAATGGTGAGCACTAGAAGCCACACCAGAAATCCCCAACCGGTGGGAGGAGACCCACAAGCCAGCTGCCCGCCGCCAGGCCAGCCGCCGGCACCACCTCGGAGAGGCAACACCCCAGAAGGACATGTTACTAACACGGTGACTTCCTCCCCTGAGAGGGAACAGCCGCTCCATGAGGAGCAGCCACAGCAGGAAGACCGGCGACCACAAGGAGCACTCGCGCCGTCTCCAACGCATGATGTCCGGGCAGTTGACGCCGACGTCCGCATGATGCGAAGGACACAGGAATCGTTCCTGCGGCGCCTGGAGAATAAGGAAAAACACGATGACCTGCAGAGGCGGGTTGACTTTGAAGCTATCGGAAAGATGATCCAAGAAGCGCTCGAGAAGGACCGCCGCGAGAGAGGCCGCCGCAGGGGTCACGGTCGTATAAGGAGAGCCTCGGCAGGCGACAGCAGCTCCTCGAGCAACTCTGAGCCGAGGAACCCACGCCGCGACAACGGCGAGCCGAGGCGGCGCTCGAGTGCAGACCGCGGCAGATCACGGTCCCCGGGAGAAAGAGAAAACCACGGCGTCGGTCCTAACCACACTGATCGGCATGCAAGGGAATACCGAGATCGAGAAGAAACCCGTGCGGAGGAGAGAACTCCCCGGCCTCGCCACGGATCGCCTTGGGAATATCGTGTGACGTACTTATCGGAGACTGGAAGATCCCCGTTCTCGAGGGAAGCGGCAACAGCCCGGTTCCCAAAGCGCTTTGATTTAACCAGCCTGCCGAAGTACGATGGAAGCCAAGACCCCGGAACCACTTGGTTACCTTTGAGAAGCTCATGTGGGTCCGACAGATTAGCGGCCCGGTCATTCAGCGTCTTTTTGTGGCTACTCTGGACGGGCCGGCGCACAGGTGGCTGACGTCTCTTCCGGACAACTCTATCCAGGACTACGAAGACCTCGGAAGAAAATTCGAGCTGCACTTCGCCACCAGCAAAAAACAGCCAAAGACTACGTTCACCTTGAGCAAAGTGCGTCAAAAGAAGGGTGAGGCCTTGCAGAAGTATCTGGATCGGTTCCGCGACGTGGCCATGCAAGTACGGTCATTGCCCGAGGATGTCCACATACACTGCCTGGTCAATGGACTGGACCCATCATCTCGGCTGGCTCGTCACCTGTGCAAAAACCCAGCATACACCTTGACCGAATTCTATACCGAGGCGAAGAAGTACCTGGAAATGGAGCAGATGGAGGCAGCCAATGCCGATGAACCCGAACGGACTAGGAAGAGCCCGCCTGACGACGAGGAATGCCCGAGAAGGACGAAGACCGACCCGAGACGACGCAGCCGGGACAGCCGAACAAAGCCCGACCGGGGCGACCAGAAGACCAAGTACGACAGTTACACCCCGTTGAACGTCCCTCGGTCCCAGGTATGGAAGGAAGTAGCCCAGACCGAGATGAAGCAGGTGGACAGGCCGAAGCTGATCAGAGAACGCTCCAACACGGACCGTTCCAAGTTCTGCAAGTTCCACGACTGCAACGGCCACACGACCGACGAATGCTATGACCTCCGCGACGCAATTGAGAAGTTTGTGAGGGATGGGAAACTGCGTCAGTAGTGATCAAGACTCAGGGAAGGACGAACGGGAAACGCAACGACCGCGCCAGCTCCAGAAGTCCGCCCAAGGAAGCCCGAAATCCGGGAAAAAAGCAGAAGGCGGCCTCGGACGATGAATTTCCCGACGTCGATTTCCAGTGCAACGTCGTCAGCGGAGGATTCGGTGGAGGAGGAGACACCGTAAGCCAGCGGAAGAAATATCTCCGAGAAGTACTCACCGTCCAAGACCCCCCTAAGTTTAAGGAAGACTCAAGGAAGCCTCGGCCGCCTACCCTGACGTTCACCGATGAAGAGCTGGAAGACGTCATACCCGGACACTTAGACGAACTGGTAATCACCGGAACTTTGGTCAATTGCCGCGTTAAAAGAATTTTTGTGGATGCAGGAAGTTCGGCAAACATCATAAGCTGGGACGCCTACAAGAGGATGCACCTCGACAAAGAGGACCTCAAGCCGTGCAAGACCACCCTGGTCGGCTTCAATGGCGAGCAGTCCTTCCCAAAAGGCTACATCGACCTCCGGTTAACTCTTGGCACCAAGGAAGCCTTCAAATCGGAACGGGTACGATTCGTAGTCGCCGACTTTCGGTCCCCTTACAACATCATTCTGGGCCAACCCACGATCCACAACTGGGATATACTGGTATCCACGAAGCATCAGAAGCTGAAGATGATCAATAGTAAGAACCAGATAGTCGTGGTGTCCGGAGACCAGAAAGAGTCCAGGCAGTGCCACTTCGAAGCTCTCCGTGTCGAGGAAGGAGGACCCTCGTCTTCACCCCGGCTCGGATACAATGAGCAAGTAGTTGGAGCCGGCTCTGGCGAGCGCCTGCGGCAGCAAGTCAACATGGTGGAGCTCGACCTCCGAGAGCTTGACAATCCGAGGCCCGAGCCGGAAGGAGAATTGGAAGAAATAGTGCTAGGCGAAGACCCGTCCAAGACCGCGAAAATAGGCAGAGATATGGAGGACGGCCTAAAAACTCTCATGATCCGCTTCTTAAGGCAAAACCAAGACGTCTTTGCATGGACCGCGGCCGAGGTACCCGGCATTGACCCCCACTTCTGCTGCCACAAGCTCGGCATATGGCCGGGGTCAAGACCCGTGGCCCAGAAGAAGAGGAACATCGCAGATAATAGGCAAAAGGCCCTGGAGGATCACGTTGAAGAACTCCTAGAGGCCGGTTTCATCCGGGAGGTGCAGTATACCACCTGGCTCTCCAACGTAGTCATGGTCCTCAAACCCAGCGGCAAATGGAGAGTATGTGTCGACTACACCAGCCTCAACAAGGCCTGCCCAAAGGACTCGTACCCGATGCCAAACATTGATAAACTGGTGGACAACTCGGCCGGATACCACCTCCTCTCCTTCTTGGATGCCTACTCCGGTTATAACCAGATCGCCATGCATCCGGACGACCAAGAGAAGACCGCCTTTATGACTGATAAGGCAAATTACTGCTACAACGTCATGCCTTTCGGACTCAAGAATGCCGGGGCAACCTACCAGAGGATGATGAACCGGGTTTTTGAGGATCAGATCGGGCGCAACATAGAAGTCTACATAGACGACATGATCGTCAAGTCGAGACTTCCAGAAGACCACATCCGAGACCTAGAACAGACGTTTGAAAAGTTAAGAAGACATCGAATCAGGTTGAACCCGGCCAAATGTGCCTTCGGAGTCCCGGCTGGGAAATTCCTAGGCTTCATGCTGACAAACCGAGGGATCGAAGCCAACCCAGACAAGTGTAAGGCCGTGCTCGACATGCAGCGCCCAAGAACCAAGAAGGAGGTACAGCAGCTAACAGGCCGACTAGCCGCCCTGACGCGTTTTCTACCAAAGTCGGCCGAGAAAGCCCTACCTCTCTTCAAGTTGCTTAAGAAGGAGACCCGAGGCGGTTGGAACCCGGACTGCGATGCCGCCTTCTCAGAAATTAAGAAATGCTTGGCAACCCCGCCGGTACTCACAAAGCCAGACCCCGGAGAAACCTTATTCCTCTACCTATCAATCGGCAACGAAGCTGTAAGCGCCGCCCTAGTAAAGGAGTCCGAGGCGGGACAAAAGCCGACATACTTCATCAGCAAGGCACTACAAAGCTCTGAACTCCGGTATCAGAAGCTGGAAAAAGTGGCTTTCTCCCTGCTTACCGCGGCACGCAGACTCCGGCCCTACTTCCAGGGACACCGGATCATGGTCCGAACCAGCCAGCCGATCAGACAGGTTCTCCACAAACCCGACTTAGCCGGGAGAATGACCAACTGGGCCATAGAACTCTCTGAGTTTGACATCACGTTCGAAGCCCGCCAGGCAATTAAGTCCCAAGCGCTTGCGGACTTCATCCGAGAACTCACACCGGCCACCACAGATGATGGGATGTGGAAGGTCTATGTTGATGGCTCATCCAACGCAAAGGGCAGCGGTGCGGGAGTCATCGTAGAAAGCCCACAGGGGGTCGCCACCGAACATTCTCTGCAGTTGAAGTTCCAGACCTCCAATAAGCAAGCCGAGTATGAGGCCCTCTTGGCTGGACTGCTTCAGGCCAAGGATAATGGCGCCCAGCGAGTAAAGGTTTTAACCGACTCGCAGCTCGTCGCAGCTCAGATAGACGGCACCTATCAGGCAAAAGGCCCACTAATGGCAAAATACCTGAACAAAGCCAAAGAACTCATGGCCGAGTTCGAAGAGGTCACAGTTTCCCATATACCCAGAGAGGAGAACGCTCGGGCTGACATCCTCTCTAAGCTCGCCAGCACGAAGGGGCCGGATAACCATAAGACTGTGATCCAGTAGAATCTGACCAAGCCGAGCTGTATCATGGCCATCTCAGCCGGGGCCGATTGGAGGAAGCCAATTGAAGACTACCTCGAGAGGGGAATTATCCCAACCGACCCGACCGAGGCAAAGAAGCTGATCCGTGAAGCCGCCCTCTACGCCATGGTGGACGACCAACTATACAGGAAGGGACTCCATTGCCCCATGATGCGTTGCCTTGGAGACTCTGAAGCAAAATACGTGCTGGCCGAGCTACACGAAGGCACCAACGGTCACCACATGGGGGGCAAGGCACTCGCCCGGAAAGCATTACGCGCCTGCTATTACTGGCCCACTATGAGTCATGATGCCATGGAAAAGGCCAAGACATGCGACAGTTGTCAAAAGCATGCAAGGATAATATGGCCGCCACCCTCAGAGTTGAAAGGAATGCCAGCCCCCTGGCCCTTCTACAAGTGGGGCATGGACATCCTCGGACCATTTAGGCCGGCACAAGGGCAATGTAGATGGCTCATCGTCGCAGTTGATTACTTCACTAAGTGGATCGAAGCAGAGCCACTCGCCACAATAACCTCGGCCAGAGTGATGAAATTCTTCAGGCACAACATCGTATCTCGTTTCGGGATACCAGCCGAGGTCGTCACGGACAATGGCACCCAATTCATGGACCATTGTTTCCAAGCGCTGATGTCCAACCTAGACATCAAGCAGCACTTTTCATCTGTGGAACATCCCCAGACAAATGGCCAGGCCGAAGCCGCCAACAAAGTAGTCCTAGACGGACTCAAGAGACGGATGTTGCAGGCCGAGACCAGTTGGACCGAGCAGCTCCACAGCGTCCTGTGGGGATATCGCACAAGCGTACAGTCTTCGACTCAAGAAACCCCGTACAGGCTAACCTATGGATGTGAGGCAATGATCCCGGTTGAAATCGGACAGCCATCCTGGAGAAAGGTCAGAGCCGGACAGGAGGGGCAGGAATCGAACGACGACGCCTTGAAGACTGACTTGGACCTCATTGATGAAATCCGGGTTACGGCGCACTGCCGGGAACTAGCCGCCAAGCAACTACTCGCGGTTAAGTACAACAGAAAGGTCCGGCCTCGGTCTTTCAACCGAGGCAACCTAGTACTCCGACGGGCGGACATAGGCAATAAGAATGCCAAGGACGGGAAGCTGGCGGCAAACTGGGAAGGGCCCTACCGGATTAAGGAAAAGCTCGACGAAGGAGCATATACCCTCGAGACTTTGGCAAGAAAGCCAATCAAAAGGACGTGGAATACCGACAAGCTGAAGATCTACTACAGCTAGATCCTTCCTCGGCAGCGTTTGTTTACTTCTAATTATGATGCTTTGTAAAGCCCCGTAGGGCTATTTCCTTCTATCAATAAAAGATCCCACTGAGGAGATTTACGAATGCGCACAAAGCTTAAGCATGAACCCGAAGCCATGAAGCTCGGCCAGTAACAAACATACCGAGGCAGAGAAGCCCGGCCAAGAAACCGAAAGCCGAGGCTATTTAGCCCGACACCGGTAAAAAGCCTCGAGGTCACAAACCCGGCCCAAACCAAAAAACATCTAGATGTACGAAAACCGGCTGTTGTACTCCGACAGGCATTGGTTAGAGCTCGGCGAAGGAATCGGACACGGCC
This sequence comes from Acacia crassicarpa, assembly GCA_034222035.1. NCBI lineage: Eukaryota > Viridiplantae > Streptophyta > Magnoliopsida > Fabales > Fabaceae > Acacia > Acacia crassicarpa. The sequence goes on from JAWXYG010000002.1 coordinate 2,494,648, forward strand.
CTTCACGAAATTGACGCGTCAACGCTCGCCTGGTTAAGCAAGCGGCCTACCATGACGACCCTGATCAGGTCAAAATGTCCGACCAAAGGTAGTTGAAACCTCGGTTAGATATGTGGTAGCCCCGCCCTTACATTGGATAAATTTTATCCAACTAAAAGAAAGTTGGAGCTCGGCTACTTGAAAGCCGGGCCGAGGCAGTATGGTTAGTTATGCCTGACGAGGCTGAAACAAGACAACCTTGCCCTAACCTCCCACACACTAAATGTGGTAGAGAATCAACGGCTGCACTCATGCAGCCGACAAACACTCAAACTCAGGCAAAAGAATGGTAATATTATCCACTGCCTAAGTCACCTAGGCGGCCCAGGCGGCCTACACACGTACAGCCGGTGAAGGCACAAAACGGGACAGCAGAATGATGACAGAACATAAACCACCTCCGGCTTCCGATAGCCACACGAACTCGGTCGTGCAAAAGGAAGATGATGCGAATTTAAATCGTTCATTGTCAATTAAAGACAAAAGGGACGGTAAAAATCAAAGTCATTCACCAAAATAAAGACAGAAAAAGTATTGGCATCAATTGCTAAAATTTGTACAAGAATGGCATCAAGGCCAGAATCATTCAAAGTTACAAGGGCACCAACGCCCTAAAAACTTACAACAAAAACAAAAATAAAGCTAGGACTAGGAGCCAGGTGTAATGTCGACATTCTCCGCCTCCAGGCCCTCAGTGTCGGCCGCATCCTCCACCTCACCCTCGGCAAGACCCTCGGCAGCTGGCGGCTTAAAAGGAAGGAAGGACCCGTCTTCCTGCACAAAGGCGCGATGGTCATATCCATCCACCTTGAGCGCGACCCCAGGGTTGAAGTGCCGGATTTGGAGTAGGGCCTGCTTAAAGCACGCCTCGGCGGTCTCCACCAGGGCGTCAGAAAGTTCCCGGGAAGTCTCCTTTTCTGCAGCCACGGCCCTCTCGAGCGCCTCCTTCTCGGCAGCCAAAGCAGTGACCCGCTCCTCTAAAGCCTTGGCCGCAGCCAGGCTCTCAGACATCCCTTGTCGGGCCCGAGCATACTCCTCGGCCACAGAGTCGGCATGCTCCCGGGACAGCTGAAGCTCCCGGTCAGCCTTCACCGCCGAAGCCTTGACGACATCCCGTTCTGCCCTGGCTGAATCCAGCTCGGACCGGGCCTCAGCCAGCTCAATCTTAACCGCCTCTAGTTCGGCTTTGGCCTCGTCACGCTCCGCCCAGGCCGCGATAAGCTCGTCTTCGGAAGAACTGGCCCTTGCTCTGACTTCGGCCAACTCCTTCTTCAGTTCTGCAGCAGCCGCAGCCTGGGGCCTCAACCCGGCCTCCACCTTCCTTAGCCTCGTACACTCGGCATCAGTCCGAGCATAGAGGTTCCTCACCATCCTCAGAGCCTGAAGATAGCCCACTGACTTGATGAGCTCCTTCTGGGCCACCTGCAGACGGTCCTCTGCATCCAGGGATAAAGGGCGGGCACCCTCCAGGAAGTGCCGGGGAGGGAGGAAGGCCACGTCGACCTCTGGGACCACCCCGTTGTCCCACAAAAAGCTGCGGGGGAAGACCGAGGAAGGCCCTGTCGGCAGAGGTGGTGGAGGAGGAAGGCGCACCGGAGAAGAAGGTGGTGACGATGAGCCAGCAGGAGAAAACAACCGATCGATCTCCTCATCATCTGCGACAAGGTCCTTCCCCCTCGGACCAGGAGAGACAATGACAACCTCCCCCCTCTCAGAAACTGGGGGCTCAACCGCCGGAAGGGAACCAGCAGCAACAGTAACGACCTCCTGACTCCCAAAAGCCGGAATCTCCTCCACAGGTTTTGATTTGGGAGTCATGGCCGAAGAAGGACCCTCGACGACAGGACCTTTCGCCCTCTTCAGAGCCGGCGCAACAGAAGTACCGACATCAGCAGTAGCCGCACGCTTCTTTTGGCGACCGGCCGGCGCAGCAGCCCTCGCCAAACGAGCATACAACGGCAAACCGTCCATGGTCCTCGCTGAAAACAATACATGGACAAATGAGTCAGCAATCCAGAAAAGGGAATTCAAAAATAAAAACATAGGCAAATGTATGAGCAGAAACCCTACTGGTGGACGGCTCGGCACCATCACCGGTTATAAAGAAGCCGGCCGGTCTCACTCCGTACTCGGCCACAAGAGCCTCCATCCGTGGCAGGGCGGAGACCGACTCGGATGAAAGACCCTGCCGCGGCACTTGGAAGGAGATCGCCTTGGACTTATAATGGCCCTCCTCCCAGTACAGGGGAAAACGACCACCGCCCTCCAGGAACCAGGGCTCCCCCCCGGTACGGCCTCGACCTTGAAGAACGCCCCCTTGAAACGTTTGAAGGAGTCGGAGAAGGGCGTCATCAGCTTGCGCTCTGGATTAATCCGGAGGTACACCAACCCCCTCAACTTATCACTTCCTTTCGGCGAGCTAGGGGTAAAGGGCCCAAAGAAGTAAAAGAAAAGGTTGGCCGAGCACACTATGGGAGGTGAAAAATGGCCACAGAGCCTCTCGAAGGCCACTAAATACGCCCAGCCATTCGGATGTAGTTGGGACGGAGCGAGGCGAAGATGCCGCAACGCCTCCATCTGGAAGGGGGAGAAGGGAAGAGAAACTTGCACCCGCGTCAAGTAATCCCGGTAGAAGAAAAAGAAGTCCGGCCGATCCTCGGACCGAACCGCACAGACGGGCTCCTCGGGTTCCGGACGCCTAAGCACACATCCAGGCATGGCCGGGACCTCCAGCCGTGCTATGTCTGCCTCCGACATCAGCGACGTCGTAGCCAGCACGTCGTGCGATACCCAGCTATATCGGCGAATCAAGGCTGCGGGCGGACTGAAAGAGTCCGAACCACCGTCCTCCGAACGCTTTTTAGAAGATCCGGACTTGGGAGCCATAAATAAGCCTATATAAAAATAAACAAAGCCGGTATTAGCAAAGAAGCAGGAATACCTGGCACAGGCATAACAGCAGGTACAAAAGATGGCCGACTCGGACGAACGGGGACGAGAGAAGGAACAACCGGGGCTGACCAATGACGACACGAGCCGAGCATGGCAGAAGCCTCGGCATCTCTGCCACCTCCCATCAATACGGAAGCCTCCGCCAGACAGTCCCAGCAGGGACCGGCATAACCCTCTGGGGCGGGGGCCTGGCGAGCGGCAGAAGGACCCTCGTAGAAACTCAGGGGCCGAGCCATCAACGCCGGGGCCCCGGAACTAGAAGAGGAGCCAACCCAGGTCCCACCAGGCGACCCGAGAGGAAGAGCCCGTGCAAGCGGCCGGAAAGGATGACGTGGGATGGGAACAGAAACCCTTCCCGAAGAAGGACGAGCCCTAGCTCGCCCTGGACGCGCGGCGCCACCTCGGCGTAAAGGATCCAGAATCCCTGAAGCTGGAGGCTCACCCCCAAGAACCCAGTAGGCTATACGAGGAAGGCGCGCTCGGAGGAGCATTTCCTCCTCCGGCGTCAGCAACGCCCGCGGTCGCGGAACGCTTCTGCCTCCCGCCATAATCAATAGCCTACGGTACTAGAAACCGGTGTTTACGGGAAGTTTGGGAAGAATTTCGGGTACAGTGACAGTAACAGAAACCCAGAAAAACCCAGAGTTCTCGAAGAACAAAAACACAGACAGCAAGTCCTAGTATAAACGGTAAAAGACGGAAAACTACCGATCAAATGCACAAAGGAATAAGCGGAATACCTGTGTAAGTAAAATGAAAGAGACGGGAACGTTGAAAGACGGCGAAAGTCTCAAACAAAGAGGAATCCCCACTCAAGCTCTAGAGAAATCAGAGAAATTTCTGGACAAGGGAGTGAAGTAGCGGGAAAAAGTAGAAACGAGACGAAAGAAGGCTATTTAAAAGCCAACACAGGGGCACGACGGTATATTCCCGTACAGACGTGACGAGATTGGCGCAGCACAACGCCAGCGCAATAAATGTGCATCAGCCTCGATAAACGAAAAGGCGTGGCGGTTGCAGACTTCCTCCACTAAGGATCTGACAGCTGTAAAGCCGCAATAATGACTCATGTGGGGGGAACCCGAAGCGTCCAGAGAATCCCAAAAGGCAAAAAGGCAGGACCGGAACTGATTAAGCCGACCACAGTCCCAAACCGAACTGACGGCCACGGCATCCGAAAGCCGACTTAGTCTGCGCAAAGGACCTCGGCTATAACAGGACCGGGGCACTAAGCACCTTGGCCGTCCAAAAGCTTGAACGACCAAGCTGGGGGGCAACTGTTACGGACCAGCCCAATAGGCCCAAGTCCGGACCTCGACCCAATGGCGCCTGTAAGGGAACCCGCGTTATATTAGGAAGGGATCCGAGATCCCCCACTTTTAGGATCTCATCAGTGAAGATTCTCCTACAATCATGGCACCAGCCAATCAGCCACTGACAGCTCAATCATGGATATCCCCCATTAATAGGGAGATACGCGCACCAAGCTCCTCTATAAATAGGGGGAAACCCTAAACAGGTGCACACGTTCTATCTTATGCTCTTGTTACTTTCTGTCACATAGAGCACACACCCCACTCCCCTGGCTACGTGCCTTCAAGTTTGTTACGAACTACGTGGACTTTGATCCCTTCGAGGGTACGTAGGCTCTAGGCTTAACAACCTAGTCAAGTCCAATCTCTGTGTTCCACTTACGGAACACATTCATATAAAAATTTAAGAGTTAATATGTAGATTGGCTAACAAACTATTACCCGAAGAGCATCTGGCACAAACATTAATTGAGGGTACCTTAATTATCAATCAACAATTAAAAAGTGAAAATAAGTACGAAATAACAATTATTTAAAAAAAAACCAACTATCACAATTACGTTAAAATATGAGGCACTAGTGGAGGACGGTAGTGGAGACGCTGGAGAAAAGAACAGTTATGCTTTCTTGTTGGATAAGGCAAACAATAATAGAGATGGGACCCATGCGAGTAGGCGTTGTCGCAATGGCGGCTGCTACCTATGGCATTGGAGGGATGGAACTAGGGTGCAAGGCTCGTGCCGGTCGGAAGCTATGGACAACTGGATTTAGTTTCGATGTGTGATTCTCACCCTGAAACTGCATACTGATCTTGATGAGTTCAAGAGGGTGAGTGGAACACCCAGCAACAATGGAAGCTTTGGAGACGTCGACGTCACTTACACTGTGACAGTTAATAGAAGACGGAGATACCAAGACAATACGGGGTAGTTTAACGGCATTGTGTTTTTTTTTTCACTTTTTAATTGTTGTTGATTCTGTGCCTCCTCGCCAATCATCTAGATTTGGATATTATATTTTATTTAATAAAGGAACTTTATTAAGTATTTATTTATTATTCCATGTGGTCCTTTTTATAAAGAATAACTATCAAAATCATATTACTTTTAACAAGTTTCACATTTGAGGAAACTCAACTAATTTGGTATCGTGAGTTCTGCCCACGTACTCATGTGAGAGCATTGTTCTCTCCTCCAAGCGTGAGAGAGGTAGAGGTGGGGATTGTAACCAGAGTGGTTGGGTTTGACGGTGGGCCGACGACGACAGAGTCCTGGAAGTGGACGAGAAGGCTCATCAGAGGCTGAGGCTAGTGGTGTAGAGCTCGAAAATGAAGAGTAACCTAATTTTGACAAAGCTGAAATGGAAAGAAGTGTCAGAGGAGAGCATTCTGATTGGCAAAATCTTGGCTAGTAAATCTTATACGAAGGCAGCGGTCGAGGCAATTGTGCGAAAAGCGTGGAACCTTTAGGTTGGACTTGATGTGGTTGAGGTTGCATCTAAGGCTTTCCTGTTCAATTTTGCAGAGGAAGCGGAGTACAGTAGAATTTTACGAGGTCGGCCTTGGTCTATCAATGGTTGCCTGTTGAATCTGCTGGAAAGGATGAGGTTTAAATCCTATGAGGAATTCAATTTCAGTTGTAATCCGATTTGGATCTAGATGCATAACGTGCCGCTTGAAGCGATATGTCAAGAGAATGCAATTGCTATTGGAGGCCACGTAGGGGAAGTCGTGATGGTCGAAGATCCGTATCATAATGGTAGGTATCACCAAAATTTCTTGCGTGCAAGACTGGTGATAGATCTGAGAAAGTTGCTAGCATATGGCTTTTGGTTATCGAGGCCTAATAGAGAGGATGTTTGGATCACAATCAGATACAAGAAATTGCAGAATTTCTGTTATAAATATGGTAAGGTAGGGCATGATTATCAAACTTGTAGAGTTGATGTGCTAATGTCGGTGCTCAATCTGAATAAACCTCGGTTTGGACTTGGCTAACAACGAAGCAGTGTCGTAGTTGGGATGAAGCTATGGTGGTTGTGAGAGACGACTGGCCCGAGGTAGAGTATGCTATTCGAAAGAAGGCAAAGGCTGAGTTGAGAAGGAAAGGGGAGGCTGAATGACAATCTGGTATGGATCCTAATGATGACAAAGAGAACCTGTTTATTATCAAAATAACCAAACCTTTTCCGCATAGTCCTATGAGGGAGCCAAAGGATGTAGAAGATGTTGAAATTCCAATCAGGTCTATGGACAAGAGTAGCTTGTGTAACACCCCGAATTTTGTACCCTAACGATTGAGAATAAGCCTAAAAGAGGCGGACGACTAGGCCCAATTTGGGAAGAGTCCCAAGCATGTTGAGAGTTAGGAAGACTCTCTGGGACTAAGCAACTCGACCATACGGGTCAGTGGACCTAGTATGTATAAGTCATGGAATTAAAGTGCCAATAAAAATGGGCTTAGAGGACGTATATGGTGTAAATTTGGTCGGAAAGGATGCCACCCAACTATGTCCTGAGGTATAGGACAATTAGTTGAGTGGTATGCCGATATAAGTAAGTATATGGCATTTTCACGGCAATCATGAGAGCCCTGCGTTTTTGAAGGAATTAAGAAGGGAAGAGAGAGAAAATGTGTATCTAGACCCAGTAGGGAAGGAAAAGTCAGTAGTAGTATTGCTACGTCGGACACGTGGCATTTCGGGGCCAGAAGTTGGAATATCGAGTAGCACACATTACGCGGTGGATCTGAGGTACTGGAATAAAGGTTTCTTGATCCCCCAAGGTATTATATTCTGTCCACTTGTGGTCAGGGAGAAGTGACTGATGATCCGGGCCCATACAAGTCCAGTTGAGTGGCATGAGTTACAAGGAAAGGTGTAACCAGCATAAAGGAGCTAAGCGGGACCGGTTAGGATTTCCTAAAGTAGAGCCCAGGCCCAGGACACTAATAAGGGATGAAATTTGTGGGCCCAGAGGAGAGAGAAAGTGACTTGGAGGAAAAGAAAAGGTCATATCAGGTAATTATGAAGAGAGAGAAGGGTCACATCAAGTAATTATGAAGAGAGAGAAAGATAAATAACCCGGTTTAATTTGGACCACATCTTTTGGAATTGATATGACAATGAAGTGACAAGTAATTATGACTCATAAAGGGTAATTATTGCATATCCTAGGGCAGATCACGCGGGTCCCACGGTATTGAAGAAAGAGCAGTGCAAAATGACTGTTTTACCCCTGGGCCAAAACCTACAACTAGCAATATCAGAGACCACCACCAGGGGAAATTTGGGAATATGATTTTTGGGCCTAAAAAGGTGCACCCATATGCCCAAAAGATCCCTCTAGAAGACTTGAGAAGCAAGTCAAGAAATAATAATTTAAACCGAAGAAATTTCCTAACCGTCGGATCGCGATCAAGGTTGGATGAGGGCCCCACCTTTGGAGCCTATAAAAAGGGGCACTCCTCCCTTCATTTGGCATCAGCCAAGCACGAAATGAAGGTGAAGAGAGGGAGTCTCCAGCTGAAGGCTTTGGTCCAAGGGAGGAAGAAGGCACTCGCAACCGACATCCTAAGGTAAGCCTCTAACTGACGACTTGGAATTCTTGCTTCTGCCCTATGGTGATTTACGTGGAGGTGCAGTAGTATTTTGGTATATTTTATGTTTCCATTGAGTCTAGAGGGTGTTTTTGTGTGGGGACATGTTGGATCACCTCTTTTTGAGCTCTAAAAACCTAAGTCTTTGTTATACGAAAATCTGTCGGTTCTTTCGGTTTTTGGGCAGCGAAGGTTAATCGGTGGTTTTGAATGGGTAAATGGATTCCGTTTGATTTGATATTTTGTATGATGAAAGTCCTAAGGATGATTTTGATATAAGGTTTTGTGTCATTTTGACCTTCCATCCGAGAGATCTTTCAAGTTGAAAATGACCTAAAAACAAGATTTATCTCTCGGACTAGTGGCCAAAGATTGGACACCAGAAAAGGATTCGAACCCAGTTGGCCTTGGGAATTATTTTTCCTATAAAATACACTTCCTAAGGGTTCTAAGGCCACTGATCCCATGTCAAAATGATTTTTCTAGAATTTATTAAAAATCGGCAAAGCTGGGTCAGAAATTCTAGGAATTCTGGTGTTGTGCGAATTTCATAAAACTTGAAGTAAAGTTTGAATATGTGATTGATAGCTTGATGGTTGGCTGTATCTAGGGTGTTTGCACGTGTGGATCATATTTCCAAATACCAAGGGAAGAGTTTGCTATTTTCAAGGCGTGCCAAGTAGTAACTGTAAACTTGCATACTCTATGTGGCTCTTATATGTTCTGTGTTATCATAATTGTGGATGTAAGCTAGGTAGTATCTATGGGACTTCGTGTTCTATGGTTACTGCTGAAGCCCGAGGTATGCAGGCTAGGTAGTACCTGTAAGGGTGCTGCTAAGGCCTGAGGCATGGTGGCTAGGTAGTATCTGTAGGGGTGTTACTGAGGCCCTTAGCATGTAGGCTAGGTGGAGCCTATGTGATTGTGTGTTCATAGATGGCTGCTGAGGCTTGAGGTATGTGGCTAGGTGGAACCTATATGACTGTGTGTTTATAGGTATCCGTTAAGGCCCTAAGCTAGGTGGTTGGGGTCGCTCCCTGACTTCTGAAGCCCTATTGCGCGCTGAGTCCAGGGGCTTGTCATGATGAGGCGGTCCTGCAGAGTACATGCCATGTTTGTGTTTCCTAATTGTGATTTACATTACATGCATTGCATACATATTGTATATGAGTTTAACAGTTACTCCGGGGTTCAATTTTGAACTCCAGTCTAGTTTCAAAGAGACAGGTGCATGGCGGTAGGCCGGTTGGATTGTGGAAGAATCAAGGGCTAGAGCAATAAAGATGAAAATTGAGGATGTATGGAACGCTCTATCACATATTGTGTATTTTTATGATTGTATGAGTTTACTTACGATTGGACTATTGTACTCTAACCCTTCGGGGATTATTTTATATAATTGTTTGTACCTTTACCAGTATATTGCAAGTTGTCCAAACTGATCTTGTTCTCTACTGCGCGTACTCTGATGTATGATTAAAGTGACTATTTATCAAATGAAAGATGATAAGCGAGGAGGATCCCTCTAACCCGCTACCCGAAAGGGTGAGGCCGGTAGGGGTGTAACAGCCTAGTCGACAACAAAATAAGGAAGGAAAAGCAGGGAGCCAGAGTGAAGCCAAGGGGGATGGAAAGTAGTGCAGGGGGTGTATGATGGAGTGAATGGCAAGATGTATGCCAATATTGAAGTTGTTGTTGCTTCGGAAAGGGAAGTGGAAGATGTGATTAGAACCAGCATGAAGGTAGCTCCTGTCGAGCAGAAAGAAGAACCATTAGCCATGGTCTTGTATAATGCTCAGATCCTAAATGATGTGGTGAATGAATTAAATGGACTGAGACTAAAAAGACAAGCGGAGGAGAGCTGGAAGTCGTCTATACCCAAACGCAGTAGAAGAGTTGAGGAGGAGAGTAGCCCAAAACTAGCTATCTCGGCATATGCAGATAATCTAAAGGGGATAAAGGCAAAATTGCACTGGGCTACTAAGAGGAAAAGTAGGAATGGGAAAGAGAATCATCCAGAGGAGGGTGAGGTGTTGGCAAATGACATAGAGGAGGAAACGGAGGTTGCTTCACTGTGGAGCGAATTTGTTTCGTGCTGGAAGAGGTAGAAGAGCAAAGGGGTTGGCTGTAGGTGCCGGTGGCTGGCCTTTAATGGCCACCGAGATGCCATGAAGCTTATCTCATGGAACTGTCAAGGCATGGGAAGAGCCTTGCTAGTCCAAAATTTGAGGGATATGGTAAGGAAGCATAGTCCTTTGTTAATCTTCCTAATGGAAACCAAAGCTAGTTCTTAAAAATTGAAGTGCTTGAGGATGAGATGTGGGTTTGAATCTGACCTATACGTAGAGTCGAGGGGTTTATCGAGAGGGCTGGCAATTTGGTGGAAGGCCAAGATTTCTCTTACGGTGCTTTACAAATCTGGAAATGTTATTCATACTCTAGTGGAATCTAGCAGTACAATAGTGCCTAGTATTGTAACTTTTGTCTATGGGCCGCCGAAGGAAAAAGAGAGGAAAGGGGTATGGGACACAATAAGGAAACTTGCAGCGAATATCAAAGAGCCTTGGTTGTTAGTTGGGGATTTAAATGATCTACTGACTCAGGACGAGAAGGAAGGAGGGAACCCGCACTTTATGAGGAAGATTATTAACTTCCAGAGGTTTTTGTCGGATTGTCAGCTATTGGATCTAGAAATCAAAGGTGCTAAGTATACCTGATGCAACAACAGACCTAGGAGTATTGTGAGGGAAAGATTAGATTGAGCTTTAGGGAATGTGGAGTTTAGGGAGGCTTTTGTCCGTGCGCTGGTATTTCATATGGATCCTGTTGTCTTCGACCACCATGCTCTACTGGTGGACTGCTGCTATTATGAGGCAAAGGGGCAAAGATCCTTTAAATTCGAAGCAAACTGGGTTACCCATGAGGATTTTTTGCGGATTGTGGATGAGGCATGGAATGAAGTAGTCGGGGTTGAGGAGGACCGGGTATTGGAGTTGGTTAATAGGTTGACTGCTTGTCGAAAGAAGCTCATTCAGTGGAGCAAACGTGAATTCCCTAATTTTAGAAGGGTTATTGATCATTTGAGACACATGCTAAATTCTTGACATCAAGGAATTATGATGGCAGAGAAGATGATGGAAGCAGAGCAATAAGTTAGTCAAATTGAGGATGCTTGGAGGAAAGAAGAGACCTATTGGTGGCAAAGGTCTAGAATTGCGTGGCTGAATTGTAGAGACAAGAATTCCAAATTTTTTCATAATAGTGTGGTTTAGCGTAGGCAAAGAAATAAGATCTTGAGGCTGAAAAATGATAGCGGGATATGGCTGGAGGAAAAAGCTGAAATAAATAAGGCTTTCAGTGATTTCTATGGGAATCTATTCAAATATGGGGGAATGAGGCAGATTGATCAGGCTCTACTCTATGTGAAATCTGTGGTTACAAGGGAAGATAACACTAGGCTGATGGATCCTGTATCAGATTAGGAAATAGAAATGGCGGTTTTCCAACTCGGAGCTAATAAGGCCCCAAGACCTGATGGTTTTTCTGCCTTATTTTACCAGACGGCTTGGCATGAGGTGAACTTGGAGGTCTGTGAGATAGTAAAAGGCTTTTTTGCAGGCGAGGCTGATCTGTCTTCAATTAATGGTACCAATATTGTGTTGATACCTAAGGGAGGAAAGCTTAAAGGTGTGCATCATTTTCGACCCAATGGATTGTGTAATGTATCTTATAAAATTGTTGCCAAGATCATGACAAACAGAATGAGGGACCTGATGTGTAGGATCATATCACCAAATCAGCATGCATTCTTATTTGGTATAATGATCAAAGACAATATTCTGTTAACACATGAAGCTTTTCACTACCTAAAAATAAGAGGACCAGGAAGAAGTAGGAAGTAGCACTAAAGATTGACATGAGCAAGGCTTACGACCGTGTTGAATGGGACTTTTTGGAAGCACTGATGTTGAAAATGGGGTTCTGTTCGAAATGGGTAGCGCGAGTCATGAGTTGTGTATCATCAACAATGTTCAATCTCCAAGTGGATGGGTAGAATATTGATTCATTTAATCCTGGTTGTGGAGTAAGGCAGGGGGATCACATCTCTCCATCCATGTTTATTATTATTCTGGAGGTTCTTTTTCTAATGATTCAAACACACATTGAGAGGAAGGACTTAAAGGGAGTAAAAATGGCTCGGAAAGCACCTATCTCATCCCATTGTTTTTTTGCAGACAATGCGATACTATTTCTAAGTGCTGATGAGCTGAATTGTAAGGTTTTGAGGAAAATACTAGATGTTTACTGTCAAGCCTCAGGTCAATTGGTAAATTTGGAAAAATCTACCTTATTCTTTTCCGCTAATACTCTGGCCAAGGTTAAGGATAAGATCTCGGCATGTTTGGGGATAAGTCATTCAAAGTTGCCAGGCAAATACTTGGGTTTACCAGTTGTTTGGGGGAGATGTAAGGCTACATCCTTGGCTTTCGTGCGAGATAGAATTGGATTGAAAATGCAGGGGTGGAAATAGAAGTTGCTTAACTTTGTAGGAAGGGAGGTCTTGATTAGGGCTGTAGCAAATTCAATTCCTACTTACCCTATGACGTGCTTTCTATTCCTAAAGAAGGCTTGCATAGAGATTGATAGTTTAGTGTCCAACTTCTGGTGGGGAAATCAAGGAAAGGAAGGGGCTATCTACTGGAAAAGTTGGAGGCATATGACGTTGAATAAAAAAAAGGGTGGTATGGGGTTTAGGGACTTGCTTTGCTTTAACAAGGAATTGCTTGCTAAGACGGCGTGGAGTATTCTTGAAAGGCCCAATGATTTATGGTGTAGGATCATCAGAGGGATTTATTTTCCTAAAGGGGACTTCTTGAACGCTAAGAAGGGGAAACGAGCTTCATGGGCATGGTCAAGTCTTTTGGAAGGAAGTTGTTGGTTCTTGTATTTTGATGATTACAATTTCTGAGTCATTGAATCAAGTAATCTATGTTTAAAATGAGGATTACTCAAGCAAAGATCATTACATGCCCGAGCACAGACTAATTGATAGATTGTTGAAGTGTTTCAGGATAGGTTGCTCGAGCAGAGCATTTGTTAATGCTCGAGAAACATCGAGTGCAAGGCAAAATCAAGTGTTTTAGGGAAGGCTTGCTCGAGCAACATCGGACTCAAGCATAATCCTTTGGATTGAAACACCATGCTCGAGCACAATGTAAGAGACTGCCCGAGCATCATCGAGTAATGGCAAAGTGAAGACTTTAGAGTCTTGCTCGAGCAGGAATCTCAGCATGCTCGAGCAACATCAGTTTGAACTGATAAACTACAAGGTTAACTTACCATACTCGACCAAGGTATGAAAGTATGCTTGAGCACCATGCTTGAGCAGGCATAAAGGAGGTGCTTGAGCAAAGTCGACCAACATGCCTTCTGGTCAATGTATTGCTTTTGCCCAAGCAAGCTCTGGTTGCTTGCCCGAGCATTGGCGATAGGCTTGCTTGAGCATGGAATTTGGCTTGCTCGAGCAACATCGATGTAAATTGTTTTTCAAAAGCCTTTGAAGAAGCTTGCCCAAGCATACATCTGTGTCTTGCCTGAACATTGACCAAAAGTACTTAATTCTCAGAACACCTTGCTCAAGCAGACCTTGTTCCTTGCTCGAGCAATGGGTGACTCATTCCCTTTAAATTGCTCTTTCACATTTCTTGCCCGAGCACACATCTTGTTCATGCTTGAGCAAGGTCACCTCTATTTTTAAAATCTCTGACTCCGCAAATCTTAGATTACATTATATCATTTCATTTCTTCATGCTATTACTCATTACCTCTTCTAAACATTTTTATTGAGTTTGCTAACGAGTTTCAGATGCTTTTGCCATGGATTAACCACAAATTTACATAAAGTGAATTATGTGTTAGAAGCATTAAATGCAGTTGCCGAAACCATTGATAATCTCGGTAACCAATACTCTGATCAAAGTAAATCCACCACTGTTATTCCGCCTGCGCATTGAATGTTATTTCACAATAGGCAAAACAAAAGGAATGAAGAAGAGAATGTCGTCGCTGTAAAATACACCTGGAATATTCAGACGGCAAAAGTCTTAATGGAAGCCTTGTTTGTCTAATGGATACATTCAAGACTCTCAACGGCTATACGTTACAACTTCTATAAATAACCGAAGCATTGAATTCGCCACCTACCAAAACACTGTGCATTCAATTTGAGTTTATTACTATTCGTTAATTGTTTCAACTATTTCATTAATATCTTCCGATATTCATTGTGCTTCAGTGTTCATTTATTATCTATGTTAGTTCTCTATATGTTTTGATGATGTCTAACCATTGTATTAAGTGATACAAATAATTGAAAGCATCTTTGAGTTCTTGAAAAATGATTTAAAAAATGAGTAACTCAAGTTGTTGAATACAACTCAAGTTACAGGACTCAAAATCTATTTATTGTTCAAACATAACTCAAGTCATGTCTTTTTGAGAAAATTAATTTTTACAAGGTACCTAACTTGAGTTGTCACTTAACAACTCAAGTTATGATGTGTACTTCAAGCTTTAAAAGTTTCATCGCAATATCAAAATTTCTATATCTGATATAACTCGAGTTATTTTGTGAGTAACTCGAGTTATGCCTAAGTCAGAGAGCATGGACTGATATTTGTTTTTGATATAACTCGAGTTACCATGTCCAACTTGAGTTATGAAATTCCTCTTTGGTCTCTGTATGAAATAATCGTTAAGTAAACTCGAGTTGGTAGTAATAACTTGAGTTACATAACTCAATTTGAATTTTATAACTCAAGTTATCTTATCAGAGAATACTACTTTGTGCAAGAATCAACTCGAGTTACTGTACCTAACTCGAGTTAAGTTAAAATGAGTTTCTTCTCTGTTTGAATTTAATCAAATATAACTCGAGTTGACCTTCTTTGATAAATTTCCTCTGAACATGCTTGTAACTCGAGTTATCCAAGTGCAACTCGAGTTACCTATATCAGTTTTTGAATTCATCGTTCTCATAATCTGAAATCTTATGATTATGCATTGGGTACTTGATATTATTGTTTCTTATCATTTCTAACCAAGTTTAATCAGTTTGCTAGTGAGGTTCAGACATGATTAACAGGTTTAAACTTCAAATTATCATAAAGCAAGAATTATGTCAGAAGCATTAAATGCAAAGCAGACACATTCACCATTTTGGCAAGAAACCTTCTGAGCAAGTGAAAAGCATTCCGGCTATCTCTCAGACAATATTCTAACTGAGTCACAACAGACAATTTGAATAAAGAATGTCAACGGAGAATAACGGACGAATGTTGGAAGCATACAAAGAGATAGAGCAACGTAATCTTAACAGATATAAATTACTCACAATGGCTCTTAAATCGCTTCTCAATGGTCATTAAATGCAAACATCTATAAAAGCCCGAAGCATTGAAGTCTCTACCTACTGAAACTCTGCGCATTCAATTAGCAATCAAGATCATTTATTGTTTCTACTCTAAGTGCTAATATCTTCGGATATTTTGATCTTCAGTGTTTATTAATCTGCTCTTTTAGAGAGTTCTTTATTGATTATCCTTCCTTGTAAGAATCTCAAAGTATTGGGACTTTGAGATTGGGTTATTTGATTACAACTTGTAAGGGGGAGTAAGTTCTAGAGAGAGAATTACTCCGTGAGTTACAGAGTGTGTAATCTGAAGATTGGAGCTTGATACCCAAGAGGGGGGGTGAATTGGGTATCTTTAAAAAATTTAAAGATCTAACTCTGTTTTGCACAACTAAGAACAGGGTATAATAGAGATGGAGAGAAGAGAAGCTTTGCACAATATGATTTATACTGGTTCGGTCCTTTCCTTGACCTACATCCAGTCCCCAAGCCTCACTTGGGATTTTCAATCCACTAACTTCACAAAATTGATTACAATCTCTGTACTCAGAGTAGTTCTCTCTCTAGAACTCACTCCCCCTTACAAGATGTAATCAATACACCCAACCACCAAGTCCCCTGACTTGTGGTTATCACAATCAATGAATGATTTACAGAAATGACTCTCTTAGAGAGCAGATAAAATGAACACTAAAGCACAAGTATCAAATTGATACAATACAGATGAAAGCTGAACACAATAAATGTCACTTCATAAATTTTCGCTCTCAGTTAGTGTATCAGCTTGAGAAGAAGTTAATGCACTCTATTTATAGGTAGAGAACATTAAATGACCGTTGCTTGATGAATCCAACCGTTGTAGGTGATTAGCACTAAGTCTGGTCTTCTTCTCTCTAAACTTCTGCTAATCCAAGTGTTAATGTGATCTGATGTGGCCCTCTGAGAATTTGCCTGTTGGAGATGACTTTACTTGTTGTAGTAAACATTCTTTAACGTTTAGAAGGCGTGCTCAGATGGATTAGCTAAAAGTAGGTTGATTTGCAGAAGTGCATTTAATGCATTGTACACTTTTTGCTTTATGGCTTTGACCTTCAATAATCTTCATCTGTGCTAACTGTAATTCACTTAACAAACTTGTTAAACTTAGTAGGGAACATAAGTGAATGATATGTGAAGGCAATTAGGTCAAACAATAAGGATTTGCAAATTCGTGTAATTCAAAAATCAATTTTGACCGTTGTATACTGGAGTAAGTTCATCCATACTGGAGTATGGCACTGTGTACGAGTGTCCATACTGCAGTATCCATGGTATACTGGAGTATGCAGCTTCCAGAGGCAAACCATCGTGACTTGTGTTTGAAGAACAAGACTTATACTGCAGTATGTTAGTAGTGTACTCGAGTATGGCACTGTTTGTGAGAAAAATTTTAAGTTCAAAATGCCTCTATACTGGAGTATCCATTTGTATACTGGAGTAAGCAAGTTCTTGGCAAAATGAGTGATCTCTCTGTATGGTCCCATACTCGAGTATGCAACTCTATACTCGAGTATGCAAATCTAATTTCAAAAAGTGTGAAGTCTTCTCTTGTCTATACTGGAGTATACAAATCCATACTGAAGTATGCAAGAACATGTGTCAAGTTGAAAATCAGTTTAAGAGCCCAATACTGCAGTATGCAAGCCTATACTGCAGTTTGCAATAGTTATAAAATTTTGGAGCTCTCTGTATAAGCCTATACTCGAGTATGCATACCTATACTGCAGTATGCAACTCAAGTTGAAAAACTTATTTGCTCTCTGTAAGTCCAATACTCTAGTATAGCTCCTTATACTGCAGTATTGACTTACCTTGAAAAGTTTGGTTGCTCTCTGGATGGCCTATACTGCAGTATACATACCTATACTGCGGTATTGACTTATCTTGAAAAATTTGGTTGCTCTCTGGATGGCCTATACTGCAGTATACATACCTATACTGCGGTATTGACTTATCTTGAAAAATTTGGTTGCTCTCTGGATGGCCTATACTGCAGTATACATACCTATACTGCGGTATTGACTTATAAAATGCAATTGAGCAATCCTTTAACAGTCCTATACTCGAGTATGAATACCTATACTCGAGTATGCAACTATCAGATGGTTTTTAAAGGATTTTGGAAACTTCAAAACATGTTTACACTTGTTGTTAATCATCAAAACACATTGAGAACTAACATAATCATTTGAGTTAGTGAAATCCCGGAGAATCTGGGGACTAGACGTAGGTTAAGGATTTGGACCGAACTAGTATAAATACATTGTGCTCAATCTCTCTTTCCCTTACTCTGTTTATCCCTGTTTTAGCATCATAAAAAAAGAGAGTTTTTCAGAAGAAAACTTAATATCCCCAATTCACCCCCCTCTTGGTGATATTCCGTATTTCAATCTACTCGTGAGGAGTTATTCAAACACTTAATTCATTTTAGTTTTAAATCTTAAGGTTGTGGAACCTTAAGTGTGGGTGTACAATTACAACTTGTAAGGGGGAGTGAGTCCTAGTGTGAGGATCATCCGAGTACAGTGTAATTGTTATTGAAAGATAGTGAAATCCCAAAAGTTCTGGGGACTGGACGTAGGTCAGAGTTTTGGACCAAACCAGTATAAATTGCCTCATGTCAATTTCTACTTCTCTGCTTTCTGTTTTGTTTCTCTGTTTTCGTTTTCAACTTGGTCTGGTGAAGTTTTAACTTGAAAATTTTACAATCACCTATTTAGCCCCTAGGTGATATTCCACCTTCATTTGGTATCAGAGTGTGGTTTCTCAATTGGGCTTAACATTCCGAGATAGACTATGGAAGGAATATTGCCTGATGGTGTTTCAATCAATCGTCCTCCAGGTTTCAACGAAAAGCATTATTCTTTCTGGAAAGCCAAGTTCAAGGTTTTTGTAATGGCTACAGAATATGGCCTCTGGTGAGTGTTCGAGAGAGGAGACTACAGACCAATTGTTCTCACAAATGGTCTAAGAGAAGAAAAGCCTGAAGAAGACTACGACGATAATGATAGAAGGAATATCACACTCAACAGTAAAGTTGTTCTCCTGCTGCAAAGTGCTCTGAGTCAATAAGAGTATTTTCGTGTCTGCAATTTAACATCTGCTAAAGCTATGTGGGATGCACTAGAAATAGCTCATGAAGGAACAAATGAAGTCAAACAAAATAGAGTCAATACCCTCATGACTGAATACGACCTTCTTCATTTGAAGCCTGGGGAATCTATTAGCGAATTCCAGTTAAGATTCACTCATCAGATCAATCAGCTTGCTGCTTTAGGCAAAGAGCAATCAGTCCAAGTGAGGAAAATTCTCAATATCCTCAACAAGGAATGGGAAGCCAAAGTTACTGCCATTGAAGAAGCTCACGGTAAGTCAATGGCATCTGTAGTAGCCCTCTTTGGCAGCCTCTCTGAATATGAAGCAAAGCTCAAGTTCAAGAAGGGACTTGATGAAGCAAATGGGAAGAGCAAGGGAATCGCTCTCAAATCTGTCAAAGAAGTCAAAGAGTCAGATGATGATGATGAAGAGGAAGATGAGGAGATAGGCATGATGGTCCGAAGATTCAAGAAATTCTACAAGGAGGACCAAGCATATAAAAAGTTTCACAAGGGTAGCTTAAGCTTTGAGACTAAGAAGCCAATCATCTGCTATGAATGTGAAAAGCCTGGCCACATCAAGTCAGAATGCCCCCAGCTGAAGAACAAGGACAAAGAAAAGAAGAAGTTTGACAAGTACAAGAAGAAAGCCTATGTCTCATGGGGAGATAGCTCATCTAATGAAGATGAAGCTGATGAGGAGGAAAAAGCAAATATCTGCTTAGTTGCTAAAGAAGAAGAGCAACATGACAACAATGATGAGGTATATGATTCTAAACCATCTTATGATGAGTTATTCATTGAATACATTGTTGTACAATCATAATTTGAAAAAATTGCTAATAAATATTTCACCCTGAAAAAGAAAAATACATCTCTTGAACAGCAAGTAGAAAACCTCTCATTTCTTGAAAATCTTACTTGTGAAGATTGCATTGATTTAAAGAAAAATAATGTACATCTTACAAAAGCACTTGAGAAATTCACTAGAGGTAGTGAAATGCTCAATGTTATTTTGAAACAGCAAAGGTTTACAATTGACAGATCAGGAATTGGCTATAAACCTGACTTTGATAAAAAGAAAGGTAAAATGAAGTTTGGAGAAAAATCTTACATGAACTATTTCAAAAAATCTGTACATTCTTCAAATCCTTTTGCACATTGCAACTATTGCAATCGTAAAGGTCGCACTACCTCTTCCTGTTTTCATAAAAAGGAAAGAAAGAGTAAGCCAATAGGCAATTATCAATGGGTGCCTAAGGGATCTTACGAGGTTCTTAAGACACAAACTAACCCCAAAGGACCCAAGAAAAGATGGGTACCTAAAACTTTATCCATTATGTCTTGCAGATTTGTCTTAGAGCATCAAAATCCAACAAATGGTACATTGACAATGGATGCTCTAGACATTTGACGGGAGACCAATCCAAATTTGCATCAATCAAGCCTAAGAATGGTGGCAAGGTGATCTTTGGTGGGAATCAATCTGGAAAGATTGTTGGAATTGGTGAAATTGGCAACAATGAAGGACCACAAATCAAAGATGTCTACCTCTTGAAAGGACTTTGCCACAATCTCCTCAGTGTAAGCCAAACTACTGATAAAGGTAACTTAGTTATCTTTGATTCTGAGGAATGCTTGATTGTGAGTAAGGATGCTTTTCCTATGGAAAACATTAAATCTAAAGCTTTATTTAGGGCCCCTAGAGATGGTAACTGTTATACACTTAACCTTTCTAGAAATAGGTCTATTTCTAAAAAATGTTTTGTTAGTAATTTGGATGAAAGTTGGTTATGGCACAAACAATTAGCTCATGTCAATATGATTCAGCTTGACAAATTGTTTAAAAAGGATTTGGTAATTGGTGTTCCAAAACTTCGTTTTAAAAATGACATAATTTGTTATGCGTGTCAAAAAAGAAAACAAACCAAATCATCCTTCAAATCTAAAAATGAAATTTCAACTAATAGGCCTCTCCAACTACTTCATATGAATCTGGTTGGACCAGCTAGAATAAAAAGCCTTAGTAGTAATCTTTATACGTTAGTTATAGTTGATGATTTTTCTAGATTTACCTGGACTATGTTTCTGTCTTCTAAGGATAAAACATTAGATCAATTTGTTGTTTTTGCCAAAAAGGTTCAGAATGAGAAAGGTTTTTCTATTTCAAGAATTCGAACTGATCATGGAGGAGAATTCGAAAACTATGCATTTACTGAGTTCTGTGATAACATGGGGATTGACCATAACTTCTCAGCCCTGACGACCCCTCAACAGAATGGTGTTGTGGAGAGGAAGAAGCGAGTCCTCACCGAAATGGCAAGAGCTATGTTAAATGAGAACAACACTTCTCAAGTGTTTTGGGCTGATGCAATGAGTACGGCTTGCTATATTTCAAATTGGGCATACCTTCGAAAGAAGCTGAACAAAACTCCCTATGAGTTATATAAAGGAATAAAGCCAAATTTGGCTTATCTACATGTTTTCGGATGTAAGTGCTTCATCCACATCAATGGTAAGGATAATTTGGGAAAATTTGATCCTAAGGCGGATAAAGGTATATTTTTAGGATATTCTAATAGGAGTAAAGCTTATAGAATTTTTAATACTCATACTCATGTTGTGGAAGAGTCTATGCATGTTGTTTTCTGTGAATCCAGATCTAATAAACCTTTGGATGATGATGAAGAAAATGTTTTCAAAAATCAATTCTTTTCGAAAACCACTCTTACCTCTATTGAAAACCCTGAAGATGTTTTCAAAGCTAATCCTCAAAACAATTTAGAAGCTCCTGATCAATCTCATCCTAGACCTTGGAAGTTCATTAGGAATCATCCCCTGGACCAAGTAATAGGTGATATAAATCAAGGAGTAAGGACCAGAAATAGTATTTTAAATGAAGTAACATTCATTGAACCCTCTAAGATTGATAAAGCCCTCTCAGACAATGATTGGGTGATAGCAATGCAAGAGGAGTTACATCAATTTGATAGAAATCAAGTTTGGGACTTGGTACCTAGGCCTAAAGACCATCCGGTCATTAGCACTAAATGGGTATTCAAAAACAAATGAGATGAATCTGCAATTATAGTCTGTAACAAGGATAGATTAGTTGCCAAAGACTATAATCAGGAAGAAGGAATTGATTATGAGGAAACGTATGCTCTAGTGGCTAGATTGGAAGCCATATATGTACTCTTAGCCTTTGCTTGCATCAAAGGATTCAAACTCTATCAAATGGATGTGAAAAGTGCTTTTCTAAATGGATTTATTCAAGAGGAAGTATATGTTGAACAACCTCTTGGCTTTGAAAATGATCATCATCCAGATCATGTTTATAGCCTTAAAAAAGCCTTATATGGTCTTAAACAAGCTCCTAGAGCTTGGTATGAGTGTTTAAGTAAATTTCTTTTAGATCAAGGCTTTGTTAGAGGAAAAGCAGATACAACACTTTTCATCAAAACTAATAAGCTTAATGAACTTTTAGTTGTGCAAATATATGTTGATGACATTATTTTTGGTGCATCTGACGAATCTATGTGTGAGCAATTTTCTAAGATAATGCAGAATGAATTTGAAATGTCCATGATGGGAGAGCTTAACTACTTCCTTGGATTGCAAATCAAAAAATGGAAGAATGGAATATGCATTTCACAGACGAAGTATCTCCGTGACTTGCTCAAAAAGTTTGGATTGGAGAATTGCAATGGTGCAGACACTCCAATGAGCTCAACGGCCTTTCTGGATGCAGATGAAGAAAAAGGGAAGGATTTCAATATAACTAAGTATAGAGGGATGATTGGATCACTACTATACCTAACTGTAAGTCAGCTTGATATTCAATTTAGTGTGGGAATGTGCGCGAGATTCCAATCAGCCCCTAAAGAATCACATGCCGAACACGTTAAGAGAATCTTTCGATATCTCTCGGATACGAAGGAATTGGGTCTCTAGTTCCCAAAAGGTCAACAAGAATTCTTGGTTGCATACTCAAACTTGGATCATGCGGGTTACAAAACTGATAGAAAAAGCACTAGCAGACAGTGTGAATTTCTTGGAGGATCTCTTGTATCATGGTTCAGCAAGAAACAAATGACTGTGGTCGTATGCTCCACTGAAGCTGAGTATGTTGCTGCTTCAAGTTGTCATGCTCAAGTCTTGTGGCTTAAACAACAACTTCAAGACTTAGGGATCCATCTGAAGGAACTACCAATTCTATGTGACAACACAAGTACAATAAGCTTGGCGAAAAATCCAGTTTAACATACAAGGACCAAGCATATTGATGTGAGATATCACTTCATCAGAGATTGATAAGCACAATTCATACCATGTTTTTCCCTATATTTCATGACTAAATTGAATGGTAAAAATAAGCTTAACTGTGAATTAAACAAGCAAAAATGCATGTATTCATGATGTAGGGACTAAGGGATAGAAATCATCTACATGTGCTAAGAACGGAGTAATCTGCGTTGTTTTTAAGGGAAATTGTGTAGCAGAGTTGATACGATGCTATAGTATTCTGACAGCAACCCGAAGTGCAATACAAGGCATCACGAATGTTATAGCAAAGTAGAGGACGCAATGCTATGCAGCATGTTTTCTGACCGTTTTACCCAGATGATTTCAGGAATTAAAGAAAAGGGCGATAATGACAGGTAGATTGATGACACGACGGAATAGAAGATGCGGAGGATCGAAACTAAAAGATTTGAAGAATCCCGCAGGATCAGCAGAATCAATCTATTTGGATCTAAAGATATGATAGATCTCGGAAAATTAGGAAAGACACTGCAACTTGCGCCACAAGAAAGCCCGATTATAAAAGACAGCAGAGCCAACCCTAAAAGGAGGAGAGAGCCCTAGAACAAGATTTTAGTTTTCGCCAGACTTAAGAGAAGAGTGAGAGATTTCACAAGAGCACGAGACTTTCCGGACAACCTAGCATCCTTCCTTGCAGTACGATGAAACGAAGAAGACGTGGAGTGGTGACGTGACAAGGCCGCATTCACACCGTCAGAAATTCTACCAAGCTTTCTGTTTACTCTTTTTCATTTAGTTTTCCGATCATGGGTCATTTTGTTAGTGTTTGTTTTGTGTGTCCCTCGTCAGTCATGAACTAATTTTTATATGGCTGGACGAGGATGAATCTTTAAGTGTTGAATGAACCCAGTTGCAAGTTCTTAATTTAATAAATTTGGTTGGCTTATCAGTGTTTTAATTACTAGTCGGTTAACGGAAGTTAAGGGCTAGATTTGTAGCCTCAGCATACTGGCAAGGAGTTGGGGTTAGACCTCTGAGAAACAGTGTTTGCTAGGCAGCCCGTGCACGGCTTGACCTATTATTGTAGGCTTCAGGAATGGGTCTACCTCTCATAACCATAACACCCTGAGCGTAAAGCAGTCCTGACTAGAAAGTTGCCATAGGAATATGGAAGGAGTATAGTTAGTGTTATATGTATCGGACACGGAAGCTTTGGTAGACTATCGTGGTGGGTTAACCAAATAGCTTTGTAGATGGTAGCTATGCTGTAGCAATTGCGGAAGCTGTACAGTATAGATGGCATAGCATTGGGTAAAGCAGTTAGGGGATTAATGCACTTAAAGGTGATTCTAAATCCAGCCTAACCTCTTACTGATATCTTCTCACGTTTAAAGTCATTCTGTTTACTTTTGCTAGTAGCATAGTCATTAAAAACCCCTCAACCTGATTATATTTACTTTCTGCTTGCACAACTATCATAGCAATCGAGCATCACTCCTTTGTATCTCAGTCTCTGTGGGACGATACTCTACTTTCACTTTATTACTTGTTCGACTGGTTCGATTGCCATAAGGGAATTTGACCAACAGAGACCATGTTCAAAAGAAAGATGTCAAAGTGATGTTCATTCCCACACACCTTCAATTGGCTGATATCTTCACCAAACCGCTGGCTAAAGAGCAATTCCTGTTCATTGAAGAGAATTGGGAATGGCTAATCCTAACGAGCTGTGAGTATTTTTCTTTTAATTAATCTATTTTAATAAAAGATTACTATCTTTGGCATTGAAGTTTCTAGTTTGTGTTTATGCAAGACACTTTGTTCATAAGAGCTAAAACAGAGAGTAACAGAGACACTCCTGCTCGAGCATGCCAGCAATCTTTACTCGAGTACTCATGTGAAAGCTCAATGAAAAACCTGAGTTAAAGGGTCTTGCTCGAGTACACTTTTCAAGCCTGCTCGAGCAATAACGAGAAGCTCAGAATATACAAAGGGGGAGCAGCTGCTCGAGCACACTAAAAGCAATGCTCGAGCAATAGCGGAAAAAGAGCAAAGTTCATGAAGAACGCTGCTCGAGCACGCTTGTCAAGCCTACTCGAGCAACAACAGGTTATCTGAAGGGACAATCAAGATTGATGGACAATGCTCGAGCAACCTCATCTGTGTGCTCGAGCATGAGACGATAATTGACGTATTCCTGAAAGCAGAAGTCATGATTTCAATGCTCAAA
This sequence comes from Acacia crassicarpa, assembly GCA_034222035.1. Classification (NCBI taxonomy): domain Eukaryota; kingdom Viridiplantae; phylum Streptophyta; class Magnoliopsida; order Fabales; family Fabaceae; genus Acacia; species Acacia crassicarpa. The sequence goes on from JAWXYG010000002.1 coordinate 2,519,589, forward strand.
GGCTCAAACATCATCTTTGAATCAAGTGTTCACAATACACACTTGATGGGAGGTTAGCTTTAGTCATTTAATTGAAAATTAAAGTGCATGTGTTCATCCATGCTCGAGCAAGACAAGAAGTCTACTTGAGCAAGACCCATGCTCGAGCATTAAGAAAGCTATACTCGAGCAACATCGGTCGTCAGGGGTTAAAAGGGTTGCATCGTTTCACTTCGTCAAAATTTAACTTCTTTCCCTGTTCACAGGCCTCTAGAAGCAAGAAGTAGAGGGTCTCCTTCTCACTGAAATCACAAGGTTCTGAAAGCAAAAAGGAGTGTGTATCGACAAGTCGCCCTCCGGATGGTCAATTGCCTAAACCTTCCCCTGGTATGATTCTTGGTGACATTGCGGTTGATGATCATCTTCTCTATGAGTGCTACTTCAACACGAGGCCCTTATGTCCAATAGTATGTGTTGACTTGGCTCACTTCAAGGAGAAGTGCAACTAGGATCTAACCGATTGGCTACTTCAATTCATGCCACTTCTCGGCATTAACAAGCCTTTCTCTTTTGAAGTCGTGCGAGTATTTTATCATAACATGAACCTACAAGAAAAGACTTATGAGGACGATGAGGATGTTTTGATCACAAAGATTCGTGACCAAGAAATCAAGCTTACCGCTCATGATCTCAACCTATTTCTTGGTATTGTCAATGTTCCTGAGGATCCTCCTAAGCTATCCCCAGTTGAGTGTCATCAGATTCTCCTTCCGAATGTACCAATTGAGGGCAAGAAAGTCAATGTGACTCCAGCTATGATGAAGGACGAATACAGAGTCCTCTAGTACGTGTACAGTTGGAGCCTAGTTTAGAAAGGCCAGAGTTTCACCCACTTCATACGAAGAGATTTTGAGCGCTTTGCCTCACTTGTTGCCATGGAGCCACAGAATCTAGGCAAATGGATTATGGAGGAGATGATATCTTTAATTTTTGAGGCTGAAGTTAGGCTTCGTGCTACCATTCCCTATCTATCATTGGTTTCTTGGATACTGGAAGCCAACAATATTGGTACCTCTCGAATGACAAGGAAGAGTACCCTCCACTTTTTGGGAAGGAACACATGATTCATCTGAGGATCTCCTTCACAGAGGCTTCATCAAAGAAGAAAGAAGGTAAAGCCCCTCTCTCATCTTCTCAGCCCCCTGTCTCCAAGCCATCTGTCTCCAAGGCATCTGCTTCACAACCTCCTGATGAGGCTGAGTCTTCAAAGGCTGGGCCTTCTTCATCAGCCCCATCATTTACCCAGGTAGCTATCCAGACCATTGTTGAGTCCTCTATATAGAAAGCTATGGCTCCTGTGTTGCAATCCTTGGATGTTTATCAGAAATTGATGAGGGAGATGATCAAGGCCTTCTCCGAAGAAATGGTAAATCTGAAGGCTAATCTTGGAATGCAAATGGATACAGACTTGCAGGACTTCAAGTCAGAATTGGACAAAAGCCTCTTAGTCATATTTGGCCAACAACAAGAGATCAAGACAGAAGTCCAGAATCTCGCTCAGCAACATAGGAATTTTGATGCAACTCTGGATTCTTTTGTGGCCAGCTTTGGTTCTCCTGGTCATTTTGCCAAGCCTCCTAGTCCTGCTCCTGAGATGGCTCCTCCTGTTCCTGAATCCACTCCTATCCTAGCTCCTTTTCCTATTCCTGAGTCTACTCCTGCCACAGTGGTTCTTCCTTCTTCACAGCTTTCCCCCATTGATCCTTCCACAGTCAAACTTCCTTCCTCATCTTCTTCTGACTTTCCAGATAGTGCTCCTCCTTCTCCATCTATCCAGGGTCCCCTTTTTGCCAATGACAAAGGGGGAAAATAGTTAGTAGCTTTCAATGTTATTTGCTTGTGTTGTTTTCTTTCATGTTCTTGTCATGTAGTTTGTGATATTTACTTTCATGTCTTCTCAAATTCTATGCTTAAAATCAATGACAGTTTCCTTTGATTAATGTTAATTTCATATAGCCTAATTGATACATTTTGCAAAATTTCCCTTTGACAAACTTACTTAACTTGAATACAACTTAATTCAATTCAATAACATTTCAAACTAGTTCTTAAAATTGTCATCATAAAAAAGGGGGGAGAATGTTGGCTCTTGTATTTTGATGATTACACTTTTTGAGTCATTGAATTAAGTAATCTATGTTTAAAATGAGGATTACTCGAGCAAAGATCATTACATGCCCGAGCACAGACTAACTGATAGACTGCTGAAGTGTTTTAGGATAGGTTGCTCGAGCAGAGCATTTGTTAATGCTCGAGAAACATCGGGTGTAAGGCAAAATCAAGTGTTTTAGGGAAGGCTTGCTCAAGCAACATCAGACTCAGGCATAATCCTTTGGATTGAAACACCATGCTTGAGCACAATGTAAGAGACTACCTGAGCATCATCGAGTAATGGCAAAGTGAAGACTTTAGAGTCTTACTCGAGCAGGAATCTTAGCATGCTCGAGCAACATCGGTCTGAACTGATAAACTGCAAGGTTAACTTACCATACTCGACCAAGGTATGAAAGTGTTCTGTCATAGAACAAAATAGATCGGACTTAACCTAGGAACAATTCCTAGGGCCCACGTACCCTTAAGAGGGATCAAAGTCCACGTAGTTCGATATATAGAAAAGGGGGTGGTGTGTGTGCTCTGTGTAAATTCAGAATGGAGAGAATGCACCTAAAGAAAGATCTTAGATATAGAGGTCGTTTCTGGTTTCATCTCTGTTGGTTGTGTGTAACTTCTCTTGCCAAAGCGCTTTCCACGATCCAAGCGGTTTTTTCCTCCACTACCTGCATTATCTCCAATATAATAATAATGGGCATAATCATGGAGATATTGGTGGTTTACCTGGTCTAAGAAGGACTGGGCCTAGCCTTTAATAAGCCCATTATTCAGGTCCATAACAGAAAGTATGCTTGAGCACCATGCTTGAGTAGGCATAAAGGAGGTGCTCGAGCAAAGTTGATCAACATGCCTTCTGGTCAATGTATTGCTCTTTCCTGAGCATGCTCTAGTTGCTTGCCCGGGCATTGGCGATAGGCTTGCTTGAACATGGAATTTGGCTTGCTCGAGCAACATCGATGTAAATCATTTTTCAAAAGCCTTTGAAGAAGCTTGCCCGAGCATACATATGTGCCTTGCTCGAGCATTGACCGAAAGTACTTAATTCTCAGAACACCTTGCCCGAGCAGACCTTGTTCCTTGCTCGAGCAATGGGTGACTCATTCCCTTTAAATTGCTCTTTCACATTTCTTGCCCGAGCACACATCTTGTTCATGCTTGAGCAAGGTCACCTGTGTTTTTAAAATCTCTGACTCCGCAAATCTTAGATTACATTATATCATTTCATTTCTTCCTGCTATTACTCATTACCTCTTCTAAACATTTCTATTGAGTTTGCTAACGACTTTCAAATGCTTTTGCCATGGATTAACCACAAATTTACATAAAGTGAATTATGTGTCAGAAGCATTAAATGCAGTTGCTAAAACCAGTGATAATCTCGGTAACCAATACTCTGATCAAAGTAAAGCCACCATTGTTATTCCGCCTACGCATTGAATGCTATTTCACACTGGGCAAAACAAAAGGAATGAAGAAGAAAATGTCGTCGCTGCAAAATACACTTGGAATATTCAGACGGCAAAAGTCTTAACGGAAGCCTTGTTTGTCTAATGTTTACATTCAAGACTCTTAATGGCTATACGTCAAGCTTCATCAACGGTCATTAATTACAACATCTATAAATAGCCGAAGCATTGAATTCGCCACCTACTGAAATGTTGTGCATTCAATTTGAGTTTATTACTATTCACTGTTTCAATTGTTTCATTAATATCTTCAGATATTCATTGTGCTTTAGTGTTCATTTATTATCTACTCGTGAGGAGTTATTCAAACACTTAATTCATTTGAGTTTTAAATCTTAAGGTTGTGGAGCCTTAAGTGTGGGTGTACAATTACAGCTTGTAAGGGAAGTGAGTCCTAGTGTGAGGATCATCCGAATATAATAAATTAAACCAACTTAATTTATAGATATGATTTGCGATATTGGTTAATAAACTAAATTATAATTTAATTTAACAACAACACGATGGGCAACGTAACCTATTTTTTATAATTATGGGAAGGGGAATGCTGAATGGTGTGGTAGGGAACTAAACACAGCTGCTGACAGTGACACGTTAGCAAAGGGGGCCTTGCAGATTGCTGAAGAATCGGTAGAAGGAAAATTTAATTAGAGTGTTGTGACGTCTTTCAATTCAATTGGTAAAAAAAAAAAAACAACAACGACAACAACAAACAAACAAAGTTGGCATTAGAAACGCAGTTGTCTTATTATGGATTTGATTAGAGCAAACTTTAATATCTAATGTTCATTATATTTAATAACCAAGAGATAATTGAAAAATACCGACAGAAGTTTGATCTAAGGGAAGGGAATAGTCCTATAAAATCTGGTGAATTAAGGTTAGAATCTTTATTGGCTGAGGTGCCCCTATTGAATGCTTGACGGTGCCTTATGGCTTTTCATTTTTGTTGTTACACCCAAAATTTTGGATAGAGAGGCATAATATATTTTTATTTGTTTCTTACTCATTACTCATGTAAGCTAAAAAACAACACTTGGGAGATTGACCAAACAAGAAACCACACCTTAGGAAAATATGAGATACCAGATTAGTCTAAACAACCCAATCAAATACTACAGTTGTAAGCACAATGACAGACACATTACAAAACATCATCAAAGTTGTACAGCCCCAAACATTTGAATACTTATTAAGGTTGCAAGTATGTACTAAAGCTTCATCCAAATTTCCATCAATCAAGGAGCATAAGCACCGAAGCTTCTGGACGCATGCAAGTGTTGAAAATTTGGAATCAACTACCTGTTGCTTTGAAAAACAAGCATGAGTTATATGAGTTCACTGTAACTCAATCAGAACAAAGAAAATCTAGGTGAGTTTCTTTTGTAAATGACAATTAACTAGCAAAGAGAAAAAGAAAAAAAAACTTTTGGACCATTAATCTAAATGATGATGTTGAAACAACAATAGACAAATGAAGAACATAATTTAATTTGGATAATTCAATATTTTAAAGATAGATTTTGGTCATTTTAATCGTTTAGAACAAAAGAATAATTATTTGTTCTGAACGGTTGAAATTAGTCATTGAATTAATACATGGATAAAGCCTTAACCTGCAATATGTATTTGATTTAGGAAGGAACAAACAGAAAAATGAGATCAATACAATGAACGTCTGCAAGAAATAAAAGCTATTCTAAAATAAAATTTTGAATTTAAAAAGACAAAAAAGCTTTATAACCAACCTAGAGTTGTAGCATATATATCCTCATTCAGCGGAATGTTCGGAGTTTTATTGTCACAATGACATAAATTGGATCAATCACAGCATCAAAGAAGCGAAAATAAGTGTGCCTCCATTCTGTTCAGGAACAAAGAACCACAAACTACCCAAAATCCCACAGCAAAACCAACTCCCATTCCAAGATACAATGACTTCATAAAAGCATCCTTGTCACTTCCTTCAACCTTTTGACCAAAAAAAAAACTTCCTTCAACCTTCTCCGAGTCTGGTTTTTCATGTAATGTACAGTTCCTTTTAAGAGGAGGTCCGCAAAGTTTAGGATTTCCAATATAACTCCATGCATCAAAACTTTGAAGCTGAGTTCCAAGTGGAATTTGCCCACTGGAATGATTGTTTGACATATTCAAAACACTCATGAAAGAGAGATAAGATATCCTCAGAGGAATATGTCCATGCAGATTGTTATTGGATAAATCAAGAGATTGTAGATCTTTCGTCTCTCCAATATGCTCTAGTATCTTTCCTATCAAATCATTATAAGTTCAAGAATTGTAACGTGGTGAGTTTGAGCAACTGTGCAGGAATTTCTCCTAATAGCTTGTTAGCTGAGAGATCAATACTATGCACGAACTTTAGATTTTCTTGGTAATCTAAATGTAGACCATTTATGTGCAAATCAATTTTCAGGAATTCATGTGAAGTTGAGGTGCCAGCTAATCCAGAAGCTAATTTGATGGCTAAATCATTTTCAAGAAATTCAGAAGAAAAACTGGTTATGTTGAGTAGACAAAGAGGAATTGATCAGGTTGTTATTTGCAAGGTCCAATACAGTAAATTAGAGAGACTACATAGCTGTGTAGGAATGTTGCCTGTAACTTGATTAGATCTCAATTTCACAACTATTACACTTCAAGGCATCCATGTCTATAATTCCAAAGAAGTAGTTCCCTTCTAAACTGAGGAGCACCAAAGATGTGCACTTACGGAAAGTCCAAGGTATATCACCTGAAAAGCCATTATTTTGTAGATCTAATGCCCTTAGCCGTTGATACAATGATGAACCCATCGTTGATGGAACTTGACCAACTAGCTGATTATTCCCCAAGTATATGCAAGACAAAAGTGTCCAATTGCTCCAACAATCTGGAAGCTCTCGGGTGAGGTAATTATTAGACAAGTCCAAATACTCCAAAACAGAGTGGTCAGTGTCAGTGTAACACAAAAAAGAAGATAAAGGTCCCGAGAAAGAGTTGTAAGATAAATACAAAGCTTTGACCGCATCTAATACTCGAGGAAGTTTTTCTTTGAATTTATTAAATGACAGAAATAACTTCACACGTGGTGTTCGCGACAAATTCGAGTTGCGAGATTTATTTTGGCCGAGGATTTTTGGGAGTGTACCACTCAAGTCATTGAAGCTAATATCTAAATATTCTAAAGATGATGCGTTAAGGAGATTTGATGGAATGCAGCCGTACAACGAATTATTTGAAAGATCAAGTTGATTTAATCTGTCAAGATGGCCAAGCCATTCAGGTACTGATCCTTTGAGTTTGTTGTCAAATAGATATAAGAAATCCAGATTTCGATAGCCTGAAAAATCTGGAATTTGACCTCTCAAATTGGAATGCTTAAGACGAAGATAGAAGAGATCTTGGCTAAGATTGAACAACCAATTAGGTAACCCATCCCCAAAATCATTTAGACCAAGATCAAGACCTGAAAGTAAGCTAAAATTGGCATTTTGGAAAGATAGAGTAGAGGTGGTCAAGTTACAATCCTCCAAAGATAAATCTTTTAGAGGTAGCAAAGCCAATGGCTGAATCAAATTCGTTTCACTGGGAAGATGAATGCCACATAAACTAAGATATGTTAAGGAAGGAAGTCGATAGAGCCAATGAAAGTTATCAATGTGAAGATGAAAATTGAAAGATAATTCAAGGAAATAAAGCTTAGAAAAATTTGCTGGCAGATGACTATGAGTTGCAAGAGTATTGTTAATAGAAGGTGTGCTTATGCGTTCAAAGCCATTGTTGCCTAACTGCAATTCTTCTAGAAATTCAAGTGCAAGTAAAGAAGATAAGTTTATTTCACCTTTCAAGAATTTCGAATGATTGAAGCTAGCTAGATCAAGAGTTACGACTCTGTCATTGGAATCACACTCAACTCCTTTCCATTGACAACAATCATGCTGAGTAGACCAAGAAGAGAGGCGGTCGGAATGATCTACAACGCCTTGTTTGAAGATTAACAATAAACCTCGATCACTCTCATGGCAGCAAATGATTGTGTTGAATGCCATTGCACAAAGCAACAAAATAAGAGATATTTGTGATGTTAAATGATCAATGATCATGATGGTTGTTTGATTAAGAGACGGAGCAGCCATCAGAACGGTTTCTTGAAGGCTTGTTATACACCTCTCGCAATGTTTATAAGGATGTGTGAATTTTTTTTGTCAATCTTTTTTTTTAAAACAAAAAAAAAAATATTAACTGGTATCCCACGCTTTTCCAAATCATATTAGTATATATCTGAGCAATTGACTACTTTAATTTTAGGTTTGTGTTACACCTCCTAGTACAAATATCTCTTTTAAGACTTAAACTTGAAATCAAAAGGATTCCTAGTATAAATATCTCTTTTAAGACTTAAACTTGAAATCAAAAGGATTTAGCAAGGGCAATACATCGCCTAGACCAACTTTGTGTTGTTGTTTTTTTTTTTTTCAAATTTATTGAAAACTATATTAATTTTTGACAGACATTTTATGTAGACCCGTAGCTAAAATAAAAAAGATCAATTGCGTGATTTTTTCCTTCAATTTTTAACACAATTTTCTCTTTATTTTAAAAATCTATAAAAATAGTCCCAATAACTAAAGATAAAGAGAAAAATGCTTAAAAATCTCCCATGACATAATTTATTGCTAAAGGCGCCTTAAGACGCAAATCATTGAGTAGATGCTGTAAGTTCCGGCTGAACCCAAGAGGGGGGGTGAATTGGGTGAAGTATAAAAACTTTGGAAAACTATGAAACTCTTTTCGCAACTCACTAAGATCAGTTTATAACGCAACCACCAGACATTTAAGTATGTATATGCTTTCAAATATATATGCTGGAAATGTAAGAGGTAAGGGAAGAGAATGTGCAAACTGATTTATACTGGTTCGGCCGTATCCTTGACCTACATCCAGTCCTCAGGCACCTCCTGAGATTTCAATCCACTATTTCCCTCAAGCTTTAATCGGGTACTTGAGAACCGCTACAATCCCACAAGTTTATCCGGGCACTTGTGCAGCCTTTCACAAATCTCTTACAGAGATACTCCCCCTTACACACCGTAAGGATACACCGCTTGATCACACACTCTGTACTCGAAGTAATCCTCTCACTAGGATTCACTCCCCCTTACAAGTTGTAATCAACACAATGTATAACCCACTCAAGATTACCCAATCTTGAGTTGCACTCAGTAAGATAATGTGTTTACAATAAATTTCCTCTCAAAGGAATGGATAGATAATCACTGAAGTACAGACACAGATCATTTCACACTCTAAGCTATTTTGACATGGAAAACAGAGTGAGAAAGATGAAGAAGCATAGGTTCAGCATTTTGGCATTGTAATCTTGTGTCTCCACCTTTTTCTGCTTGAATCCTTGGTCTTTTATAGGTAGAGAATGATATATGACCGTTGAGAAGTTCTTGTGACCGTTGGATAGAGAAACTAGCCGTTAGAAACTAGCCGTTGGAGCTTTTGCACGGCTTTCGATGTTCTTGTACAAATCTGATATCCTTCGTTTTGATCATCTGAAACTCACCAATAAAGTGGTTAAACATGTCTAGGAACATTAGAGATTAATCCTGGGAAGTATTAAGATCAAACAAGAAGGCATTGCAAATTCGTGTAATTCAAAAACAGTTTTGACCGATGCTTTACTGGAGTAAGTTCTTCCTTACTGGAGTAAGTCACTGTTCACTCGCCCAATACTGGAGTAAGCAATCTTTTACTCGAGTAAACAGCTTAAATTTAGAAGTTCATTTGCTCTCTGGAAGTCCTTTACTGGAGTAAAGAATCCTCTACTGGAGTAAACAATTTAGTTTGAAAAACTTGGTTGCTCTCTGGATGGCCTTTACTGAAGTAAAGAATCCTTTACTGGAGTAAACAATTTAGTTTGAAAAACTTGGTTGCTCTCTGGATGGCCTTTACTGGAGTAAAGAATCCTTTACTGGAGTAAGCCTTGTAAAATGCATTTGAGCAACTTCCTGAACTGACAGTCAACTTCTGAGGGCCATATCTCTCTGGTCCAAGCTCCGTTTTGGTTCGTTCAACTCTTTCTGGAAAGCTCTGTGTGTCTAGTTTCCAATGGCACCGATTTGAGCTCAATTGGATTTGTCGTTTGTGAGATATACCCAAAATACCGAAGGATGTTCCTGACTGTGACGTTGATTCTTGGGCCAACTTGTACAATTCATCAATAATTCATCTGAACTCCTTTGGGCTTGAATATGTTTCACCAATACGTATTGGATGTCTAGTTTCCAATGCTTTTGGTTTCGTATCAATCCGATCTCTGGTTTGTGAGATATCATCGAATTACCAGACGTCGCCCGTGCTGAACGTGAACAGAGTAGAGCAGAGTTGCTGATAACGTTTCCTACTCGAGTAAGTTAGTTGCCTACTCGAGTAAAGCTTAGTCCAGAGACACCAGAAGTGCTGAAAACACTTCATACTCGAGTATTGAGTCCCATACTCGAGCAAGGAGTCCCATACTCGAGTAAGGAGTTCCTTACTCGAGTAAACTCCTCCTGAAGCTGATTTTTGTTGTCTTCAACTCCAAATTGAATCATTCTAACTTCTGTATGATCTTGGAAGCTTCTAGCTTTAATATAAGAACTTGAATACTTATATTCTCATTCCATTCATCAAGTTCTTCCTTCTTCCATCTCCCAACTTGATCATCCTTCTTCATTTAACTTGTTTTCATCATTCTTTGCAGCTTCTACCTTCTTCAATATCCATAAAGTGATGAAGCTTCATTTCAACTTCTGCAAATACTTTCTTTCTTTCATCTCTTATCTCCTTCTTGATTAAACTCTATAATTCAACTTGGATTGATCTACATTAAATACAATAGTTAGTCCAAGTAGGAGATAATTATATTACTCAATCTTTTTGCTTATAGGAATGGCATCTATATAAGACATCATCAAAACTAAGTATAACCAACATTCTCCCCCTTTTTGATGATGGCAAATACCTTAAGAAAAATATGTATGAATATGAGAATACATTAGATGCAACATATTTTTCTCGCCATTCTCTCCAAGTAGGAGATAATTATATTACTCAATCTTTTTGCTTATAGGAATGGCATCTATATAAGACATCATCAAAACTAAGTATAACCAACATTCTCCCCCTTTTTGATGATGGCAAATACCTTAAGAAAAATATGTATGAATATGAGAATACATTAGATGCAACATATTTTTCTCGCCATTCTCTCCCCCTTATTTGTCATTAGCAAAAAGTTGAATTGTAAGTTATCAGAAAATGACCAATTTTGCATTTCAACACAAGTTAATCAGAGGATGGCAGCAGGTAAACATATTAATATCATAGACAACTAGAAATGTATTCCTTGAGCAAACTTCATACACGCAGAACTAATATCAGAAAGAATAAACACTCTGATAATCACTGATATCAGAACCAATTACTATAAAATCAGCAAAATACAATAAAGTGCAGTGAGACACAACACTTAGAACCTATGCACCTTATGCATGTTAAAAAAATATATGAAACCAGATTAAAAAATTCAAAGAAACTGATTTTCTCTCCCCGATTGAAAGTGCTTTCATTTTAAATATGATACAATTTAGAATGTTTTTATGAAAGCAAATTTGAATATAAAGATACCAAAATTTGGAGAGGTTTTCAAGACATCTTTCACAATTAAAGCATATAGATACCAAACATGTGCAAAATTTCTACTGAATATAAAAAGATAGGGATTAGAAATGCTCATATTTTTTTTTTTTGCAAATTGATGAACGATCTGGCCTGAGATGAAGCTGTCGTATGAGATTCTTCGATGAGGCTCAATAGCAGGATCATGAATATCTTGCAAATAAGATGAAAGTACTGGCTTCTTGAGGATTATCATATCTAAACATGGTCAGTACTCAGCTTCATCCTTTGCTTTTCCTTTATAGATCATCCATGTAGAGCAAATCTCAGCTTCAAAGATTGATCACCAAAGTTGTAACACATAACCTAATCTTCTGCTACACATTAAAAACATCCTTTCCAGAAGAGATTTGTTAGTGCAATCAGATATCAAAGTATTCCTTTCGAAAACATATTTTCAAGTAATATTGAAAGGAAAATATGATATTAACTCATCATCAAAACTAATAAAAGATAGTGAATGCAGATGAGTAAATTTAAAAGGATTTTCTTCAAATAAAAGAGAAGAGCTTATAGAGTATAAAACACATATGAATGTGAAGCTCCCCCTTAATGGATGCATAATTTTTTTTTGAAAATGAAGTTCCTTTTAATCATACCAAAATGATTATAGCAGAGTATAAGCACAAATGCATGGTTTCTGGAACTTGCAAGAACTTACTCATGGTTTCAGGAAAATATACAATTTTTTTAAGTTCTTCAAGAAACAAAGGTGTTAGAATCATTTTCAGTTTCAGAAAGTTAACTCTTTGATATTTCCAGAAGCTCCAGAAAGTTAACTCAACCTTTTTTTTTTAAATAAAAGAGTTAACTTGAAATAAAGAGTTAACTTTTGAACTCTTTCAAAACTCTTCGAAGTGTTTTAAAATGAAAGAGTTAACTTGAAATAAAGAGTTAACTTTTGAAATATTCAAAAGAGAGTTGACAACCGATGAACTCTTGTGACAGCAAATGTTATAAGATTTGGAAATTTCTTTTCTCACAACATGGTACCTCAGAATTGAAAAACTTCCAAGTTCACTTGGGTGGACTTGAAATTGGTATAAAGAAATCACTTATACTTTTTATGATGATAAAAATATTTAAAGCATAAGGATCATTTTAAAAATGAGTTTGCTTAGGCTAAACTTCATGAAATAAATTGGAATGAAATCAAGTTAGCCCAGCAGTGATGTGAGAACAGAGAAATGATTATGATATATTATTTCAAAAATACAATACCTCATTCAAGTAATATTGTAATTACTTGAGTCATAATCCTCTACTGTTCATTGATGCATTTGTCTCAACTTGGAGGAATGTTACTTGAGTAACATCATTGGTCTACTTGAGTATACTTATATCAGAATCTCTGCATCAGTGTTTTTCTCGAGCATACTTGAGTATCCCTAGCATAATACTTGAGTACCTTCTTCTGAAACACTTATCAAACATTTAAACCCGCTATTACTCAAGTACAAGCATCATTACTCGAGTATGTTACTTAAGAATGTATTTATCAGAGGTGAAGTCATTCAACACTACTCAATTAAACTTCTGACATTAGATAAAGCATTCCAATCAAATAAATTCAATCCAATAATCAGATAATAGCTGAATGATTTCAAGAATGTTATTTTCAATAACAATTTGAAAATATACTTTAAGTAAGAAGATGTCATTGATAAGAATCTCATGTAATCCATGGATGAGATCAAGATTTCAAATATGATAATGTTATTTCTAATCTTGAAAGTTCTTTCAAACCATGTTAATGCATTATGTAATCAAAATTTTCATGAATGAAATAGTCAATTTTGAAACACATTTGAAATCAATGTTCATTCTAAAACATGGTGGAAGTTAATTGGTTTGATGAACATGTCAGTATGCTTCAGATTATATAGACAGACCCCTATACTCGAGTACAGTTCTTGCTTACTCGAGTAAAGCATACTTCACTTACATACTCAAGTAAAGGTGGAAGTATACTTACCTGGACTTCAAAAATGTAATGTGAATTTTTGAATCCCCGATGGCTTTACTCGAGTAATCATTTACTTACTCGAGTAAGCCTTTGGCATGTCTTCAGTGTTGGCCTCTGTCTGGTCTTTACTCGAGTAGAGCATCCCTTACTCGAGTAAACATTCCCTTTTCTCATCGTTGTGCTCTCTGCCTACCGGTTACTCGAGTAAACATTTCCTTACTCGAGTAAGGCTCCTTTGAACATCAGACTTTGGCTTTCTGCAGCTTCTATACTCGAGTACCAACTTCTATACTCGAGTAAACAACCTCTGAAACATCAGAAAATCTCAAGTATTCAGCTTCTCCAAAACTCAATGTTGCTTTCTGACTTTGCCATACTCAGGTATTTCCTCCAATACTCGAGTATTCTCTTTTAGTTAGCAATCACTGAATTTTCTGCAAAATAAATGTATGTTCTTTGGTACTCAATGATTCTTGAGTCCACAACTGATTAGACATGAAAACTCTTAGGCTCTTATAGAATTAAATCATATGATGTATGATCAAAAGGTATAACAATCAAAGGTCAACACATAGTTTTACCCAATCAGTTAAGTTCAAGCCAATGAATCACATAGGGTAACAACTAAATAATATCAAGAGCGTTATTTGATAACAATTAGAAAGTACACTTTATGCAGAGAAATTGTGATTGATGAAATGCATGCAAGTTTCTGCATAGAAAATCTTATCCACATAAACAATCATTTTTCAACTTAAAATTCAGATTTTCTTCAAGAATGATAATGAGATGTGCAAGGTGTTTCAAATCTTGAATGGTCCTTTCCAAAATGTGATGACCTATTATGAAATAAATATTTTTCATGAAGGATTTTTGAAGCATGCTTGAAAACAGTGGTCATTATAAATATGATGGAAGTCAATAGGTTTAATGAATATATCAATATGCTTCAGATTTGGAGAACATGTTGAACATTGAAGTTAACATGTTGAAGAATTTTCTGAAAAGCCAAAGTCATGAAAGTAAAGCATTATCAAGACATGCTTAGCACAACATATATAAGCTTAATGACTTTGCTATTGACCAAGAGATAATCTTGCCTTAGAGAGTAGAGTCTTGAACATATAAGAACATTCAAGGCAAGAATATGAATATACATAAATAGTTACTCAAGACATGGATGGAGATAAATTTGATGTATTTGAGTAACACTAGGAGTACAAGGATTCATGAACAATGAAGCACAAGCTCATTAATCCAAATGATTAGAGTTCCATAATATTATCTTAGTAAGTTATTCCATATAATGGTTAATGCAACAACATTTAATGAATTAATGAACATTCATAATGCTTGGAGTAACTTGACCAATAAGAATTTATCCAATAAGCATGAGATTTTCACAAATTGAGTTCCTTTTTGGAGATAAGCTTGAAACTCAAATAGATAATCAACTTGTTAGATATATGACCTAACTTGATTGAAAACAAAGAATGAGAAGTTCAAGCATCATATTGAATACCAAAGATCAATATGTGAATGATAGGGAAAACTCAACTGGGCAAATTTGAAGCATATCCAACATTCAATATACAATATTAACTTCCAACTTGAAACATTATTTGAATGCAATCAAGGTATGGACATGTTTTCAAAGCATTTGTATGCATTTTCTCAAAACAATGTGAGTTGAAATCCAAACAGATTTTACACTTGTGCATTTCAAAAATATAAAATCAACAAAGTTATGCACAAGCTCACTTGTTTGATTATCAAAAATTCACTAACAAGTTCATTTATGTCCATTTAGCAATCTGAAAACATTTTGAAAAATATAAATGATTGATTGCTAATGGAATGCAATTATGGACAAGTATTCATTACCCAAAGATGAATTTCACATAAACACAATATGGGGTAAGGATTAGATATCACCGTATTTCTCTTTGTCCTCATAGAAGCTTGCTTGGTTGAGATGGATTGGTGTAGATAACTCCTTTTTCGGTTGATCACCATCAACATCAAGCATAGCTTGTTGAGCTTTCTCAGGACTTGAATCATTTCTCTATGTTGCATTCTTGAGAAGCTTTCTTTCGTCCTGCAAAACTTTATAAATCTTTGTCTTTCTTGGTATCCAACCTTGGATCCAATCATCGTTAGCTTGTAGGAACCAAAATTAAATTCACATGCTCCTATGAATATAATCAATTCAGAATAATAAAACATAGTGAATAAAACATGACTCTTTGCATAAAGGAAATACTTTCTTTTCTAATCATCATGCATGCATAAAGAATTAAATCATTGAACATTGCAATCTTTTTGAAGAATAAATCAGGATGTGAAAACTTGATTTTAAAAGTAGTTTGCAATGATCATTCCTAAGGTTACAAAATATAAAACCTCAATGAATATTTCATATGATAACAAAGGAGGTTTTACCATTGTCTACCTTATACCTTAGGCACTTGGAGGATTGGCTTTGCTTACCCATTGCCTCTTCTTATCACATTGGTTCGTCATATGTCTTTCAATGGGTGTCTTCAAAGTCTTCACAAATGATATAGGCTTCAAGTATCTTCTCTTTGATACTTGAGGGGCTCTCTTCTTCTTGCTCTCCTCAAGATAGTTGTACGGTACTCTTTGATAGTTTGTTGTTGAGGGGAAATATACTCCTCTTGCTTGTACCCATTGCTTCTTTTGATTCAACTTTGTAGTTTCAGCAATGGGTGCCATGGAAGTTCTCTTGATTGATATAGATCCTATGATCTTCTTCTTTGGTGCATGAGGAACTCTTGGCTTCTTCTTCATCTTCTTTGTACCTTGATGTCCACTGATATTTAAATCCTCCTGCACACATAGAGTACTAGATGGACATTTTGGTACCCACTTATACTTGGGTCCTTGACTGTTAGCATTGGACCTTGATTGTCCTTTAGGAACCCAAACAAACTTATTTCTTACATTGAAATTTCTTCTAATACAACATGTGTAAGAAATATGTCCAGATTTTCCACAATAATTGCAAGTAATATAATCATGCTTGTTATGAACAACTTTGCAAGAATTATGTGGTTCTAGTGGATGCAATTTCAAATGACTCATATTTGTGTATTCTTTCTTCCCATATGATTTTCCAGCATCATTTTCGAAATTATTTTTGTTTTTCAAAATAGAATCAGTAAATGGTTGAAAAACACTTCCATGCAATTGTTCGAAAACATTTTTCTTGCCTACACAAGAAGAATTGGAATTGTTTACCTCATGTGCATCTTGAGCTCTAGCTAATGATTGATCACAATCGTCTATGAGTTCATCTTGGAAATTCTCTTCCTCTTGTTCTTTTGTGTTGACTAGATCATGGAAGAACTCAATAATTTCTCCTTCTTCATTCTCCACTTCCAATTGTTCATCAATTATGGATACACAACTTATAGTTTCAGATGAGCTGTCAACACTTTCAACTTCAACAAAATTGTTAGAAGCATATATAGAATCAAGAGTATCCCAAATTTCTTTAGCACTAGAGCAAAACTTGATTTTCTGAAAATCATTTTCAGTTAAAGCAGAATGAAGGATTTTCATTGCTCTAATGTTCAAAGAAAACATCTTCATTTCTTTTTCTGTCCAATCCTTTCTTGGTTTGAAATCAAAAGCATTTGTAAAAACATTCCACATATAAAAATCAGTTGCTTTGATAAAACTAGTCATTCTAGCTTTCCAAAACCAAAAATCAATATCTTTAAAAAGAGGTGGAATGGTAAAATCAAAACCCTCTGAAAACGAAGAACACCCGAAATCAGCCATTGAAACTCTTGAGACGGTTAAGTCCTTTAAACAAGAGCCTTGCTCTGATACCAAATGTAAGTTCCGGCTGAACCCAAGAGGGGGGGTGAATTGGGTGAAGTATAAAAACTTTGGAAAACTATGAAACTCTTTTCGCAACTCACTAAGATCAGTTTATAACGCAACCACCAGACATTTAAGTATGTATATGCTTTCAAATATATATGCTGGAAATGTAAGAGGTAAGGGAAGAGAATGTGCAAACTGATTTATACTGGTTCGGCCGTATCCTTGACCTACATCCAGTCCTCAGGCACCTCCTGAGATTTCAATCCACTATTTCCCTCAAGCTTTAATCGGGTACTTGAGAACCGCTACAATCCCACAAGTTTATCCGGGCACTTGTGCAGCCTTTCACAAATCTCTTACAGAGATACTCCCCCTTACACACCGTAAGGATACACCGCTTGATCACACACTCTGTACTCGAAGTAATCCTCTCACTAGGATTCACTCCCCCTTACAAGTTGTAATCAACACAATGTATAACCCACTCAAGATTACCCAATCTTGAGTTGCACTCAGTAAGATAATGTGTTTACAATAAATTTCCTCTCAAAGGAATGGATAGATAATCACTGAAGTACAGACACAGATCATTTCACACTCTAAGCTATTTTGACATGGAAAACAGAGTGAGAAAGATGAAGAAGCATAGGTTCAGCATTTTGGCATTGTAATCTTGTGTCTCCACCTTTTTCTGCTTGAATCCTTGGTCTTTTATAGGTAGAGAATGATATATGACCGTTGAGAAGTTCTTGTGACCGTTGGATAGAGAAACTAGCCGTTAGAAACTAGCCGTTGGAGCTTTTGCACGGCTTTCGATGTTCTTGTACAAATCTGATATCCTTCGTTTTGATCATCTGAAACTCACCAATAAAGTGGTTAAACATGTCTAGGAACATTAGAGATTAATCCTGGGAAGTATTAAGATCAAACAAGAAGGCATTGCAAATTCGTGTAATTCAAAAACAGTTTTGACCGATGCTTTACTGGAGTAAGTTCTTCCTTACTGGAGTAAGTCACTGTTCACTCGCCCAATACTGGAGTAAGCAATCTTTTACTCGAGTAAACAGCTTAAATTCAGAAGTTCATTTGCTCTCTGGAAGTCCTTTACTGGAGTAAAGAATCCTCTACTGGAGTAAACAATTTAGTTTGAAAAACTTGGTTGCTCTCTGGATGGCCTTTACTGAAGTAAAGAATCCTTTACTGGAGTAAACAATTTAGTTTGAAAAACTTGGTTGCTCTCTGGATGGCCTTTACTGGAGTAAAGAATCCTTTACTGGAGTAAGCCTTGTAAAATGCATTTGAGCAACTTCCTGAACTGACAGTCAACTTCTGAGGGCCATATCTCTCTGGTCCAAGCTCCGTTTTGGTTCGTTCAACTCTTTCTGGAAAGCTCTGTGTGTCTAGTTTCCAATGGCACCGATTTGAGCTCAATTGGATTTGTCGTTTGTGAGATATACCCAAAATACCGAAGGATGTTCCTGACTGTGACGTTGATTCTTGGGCCAACTTGTACAATTCATCAATAATTCATCTGAACTCCTTTGGGCTTGAATATGTTTCACCAATACGTATTGGATGTCTAGTTTCCAATGCTTTTGGTTTCGTATCAATCCGATCTCTGGTTTGTGAGATATCATCGAATTACCAGACGTCGCCCGTGCTGAACGTGAACAGAGTAGAGCAGAGTTGCTGATAACGTTTCCTACTCGAGTAAGTTAGTTGCCTACTCGAGTAAAGCTTAGTCCAGAGACACCAGAAGTGCTGAAAACACTTCATACTCGAGTATTGAGTCCCATACTCGAGCAAGGAGTCCCATACTCGAGTAAGGAGTTCCTTACTCGAGTAAACTCCTCCTGAAGCTGATTTTTGTTGTCTTCAACTCCAAATTGAATCATTCTAACTTCTGTATGATCTTGGAAGCTTCTAGCTTTAATATAAGAACTTGAATACTTATATTCTCATTCCATTCATCAAGTTCTTCCTTCTTCCATCTCCCAACTTGATCATCCTTCTTCATTTAACTTGTTTTCATCATTCTTTGCAGCTTCTACCTTCTTCAATATCCATAAAGTGATGAAGCTTCATTTCAACTTCTGCAAATACTTTCTTTCTTTCATCTCTTATCTCCTTCTTGATTAAACTCTATAATTCAACTTGGATTGATCTACATTAAATACAATAGTTAGTCCAAGTAGGAGATAATTATATTACTCAATCTTTTTGCTTATAGGAATGGCATCTATATAAGACATCATCAAAACTAAGTATAACCAACAGATGCTACTTATCTTCAGGTCATATCTTTCGATATATGCAAATGTCTTTCGTTTTAAGGTCATACCAGATTTCAAGTGGGAATCTCATCATTAGTGGCATAAGTTCAAACCGTGAGGACTATGAACTACTAGCCTAATGTCTGCCCTTTTGCCTCCACAATATATAGGATATATGCAACTTGTTACGGACTGGCCCAAAGACCCAAATTTATGATACGGCTCAACAGAACCATGAAGCATGATTGACACGTCAGAAGGGAAGATCCGGTATCTTAACAAGACGCGATCTATCCAAATCGACATTCCGAGATATTCGCCCCGGATATCTCGGCCCTGGATATTCCTCAACCCGGATATCGTGCTAGGTCAGGATATCCGCCTTGGACACCTCTATAAATATAGAGGTAGACTAACCAGGTAAACACGTTCTAACTTATGCTCACTTTACATTCTATCACACAGAGCACACACACCACCCTCTTGGCTAAACGCCTTCAAGTATACTTCGAACTACATGAACTTTGATCCCTTCAAAGGGTACGTAGGCTCTAGGCTTGACACCTAATCAAGTTCAATAAGTCCTGTTCCCAGAACAAAACATTGGTGCCGATCGTGGGGAACCATTAATGGCAAACACTAGAAGCCACAGTAGAAATCCACCACCGCTGGCTGACAGAGGCCCCCCGCCAAACCAACCTCAGGCTGGACCAAGCCAGCCACAGGTTCATTGTCTACCATGACGAGGAAGTACTCTGGAGGGACATGTTACTGATACGGCGACCTCCCCTCCCGCTGATGATCAACCACTGTTTGAAGCAGAAAAGGAGACTCCAGTCCCAGACGCTTTGGCAAAAGAAGCCAACGTCCGCATTCTTTGGAGAACACAAGAATCACTGCTCCAGAGATTTGAAAACAAGGAAAAACGGGATCACCTGCAACGACAGGCCAACTTCCAAGCTCTTGATCAAATGATATAAGAAAAGCTTGAGCGCTATTTCTGATGCGGAAACCGGAAAGAGTCCCGTAAAGAAAAAGAAAAAGTTATCACGGATAGTAGTAGTTCTTCCAGTAGCCCAGAACCGAGGTCCAAACACGAGGGCACTGCCAGATTGAATAGGAGGGCGAGTGCGAGGCGAGACCCACCGCCGTCGGAACGCCGAGATGGTAGTGAGGACCGAGGAGACGACGAAGACCGAAACGGTTATCACAATAGGGAGGAGCGAGATTCAGAAGAACGTCGGGAGGTAAACAGAGCCCCCTGGACACATCATTCACCCCGAGAATATAGGATGAAATACCTGACAGGATCCGGCAGGACCCCATTCTCAAGGGCGACGGCGACGGCTCCCTATCCAAAAAATTTCGATCTAGTCGACCTTCCAAAGTACGACGGAACTCAGGATCCACGCAATCACCTGGAGATTTTTGAGAAATTGATGTGGGTCCGGTCAATTGACGGCCCGGTCATTTTGCGCCTCTTCTCGGCTACTTTGACCGGACCAGCACATAAATGGCTTAGCTCGCTGCTGGACAATTCCATTCGGAGTTTCGAAGACCTCGGACGCAAGTTTGAATTACAGTTTGCCACGAGTAAGAAGCAGCCGAAGTCTCAATTCACACTGAGTAAAGTAAAACAGAAAAAGGGTGAGACGCTGCAAAAGTACTTGGATCGGTTCAGAGACGTAGCAATGCAAGTTCGATCTCTATCCGAGGAAGTCCATGTACATTTCCTTGTTAATGGATTAGACCCATCATCACGCCTGGCCAGGAACTTATGCAAGAACCGGGTCTACACTCTGACCGAATTGCAGATCCAATTTACTCCACAATGACCAGAAGTTACGCTTGTTAATTCTAAATCTACCGAATCAAATTACCTTTACTAAAAAGGCAATTTAACCCTTCTTTTTCACCCCAAAGGGGCGAAATTTCTAGAAGGCAGGGAGAGAGCTCAGCAAACCACCATAGCCAAGACTCAAGAACCAAGATCTCAAGATCATCCACCGATTCACCGATCGTAGGTAACTCCGAAAACTCTATTTTCTTGAGTTCTTGCTATGATATTTTCATGCATAAGGTAGAAGCTTAGTGTTAGTGTTAGGGTTGGATTTTTCATTTTCAAGGTCTCCAATGGCTCTGGAATGTGGTTTTGTAGGGGGTATAGTCATGGTTTGAGTTTTCGAAGTCAAAAACACTGAAAATCCTAAGTAAGGGCTTGCTGCCAGTTTCAGGGAATCTGGGCAGCGAAGCTTCAAACGCGTTTTTGAAGGGGTAAACAAACTTGTTTTAAGCTGAAATTTTACATGAAGAAATAGACATCTGGGGCATGAATTAAGATATATAATATGATAATTTTTGAATAAAAATATTGGGTGAAATAAATTGTTGAAAAGGATCTGGAACTAGAGGAGCGAATTTGGACCAGAGGGAAGAAAAATAGCTACACGCCAAAAAATATGTCCTTTCATTTCTGGGGATATTTTTCCTAGAAAATAGACATTTCAATGGTTCAAAT
The DNA here is from genome assembly GCA_034222035.1 of Acacia crassicarpa. Taxonomy (NCBI): domain Eukaryota; kingdom Viridiplantae; phylum Streptophyta; class Magnoliopsida; order Fabales; family Fabaceae; genus Acacia; species Acacia crassicarpa. The sequence goes on from JAWXYG010000002.1 coordinate 2,541,546, forward strand.
GGCGCTAGTTTGATGCAAAAATGATTTTTGTGGAATTTATTAAAAATCCTTGAATTTGGGCCAAAAACACTGAATTTCTAGAAATATAAGAGGAGCACGGATTTTTAGGAATTTGTAAAGGTATTTCTCTCAATATTAAAAATACAGTGTTTTGGTGTTATCTAGGGTAAAAGTGTACCAGAAGGAGATTCTAGACACAATAAAATTTGATAGGATGGTAAAAGCTCACCAGGTAGTAACCGCTTTACTCAGGTATCTTTATGTGTTTTGTTGTATGTTTGTATTTGCCATGTGTGTTTTTGTATATGTCCTGCCAAATATGCATATAGAGTTATATAGTTCCTAGCGTTGAGGACGATCGGTCCGAGGCCGACCTTGGTTGGCGGATGTACGGGTCGATAGGTCCAGGGTTGTCCTGGTGAAGGTAGCTTTACAGGTCGTGACTCTGGTAAGTCCGGGGCTTGCCTTGGTAAGGCAACCTGACAACACGTGGTAGTCGGTGATATGTGTATTCTGTTTGCATATGTGGCATATTTGACATATTATTTGTGTTTTCATATCTGATATGGTTACTTGTATACACTCTACACATATGGTATTTGAGTACTGACGATTACTCTAGGGGCCAACATTGGACTTCAGAAGCTTTTGTTGTTACAAAGGGACATGCCTGAGTTATAAAGGCCTTTTTGTAGAGGTAAGATGGCAGTGCTGGTGAAGGATAGGGGATGCCCTATCATATTATGTATTTTATATTTTGGGATGACTATACATATATATTTGATATTTTATTTTGGATAACTATACCTTAACCCTTCGGGAACTTTTATTTTTTGTTTATTTTACTTTTACTAGTACAGTGGATTGTCCAAACCGGTTAAATGTTCTGTTGCGCTTACTTTGATACAAGTTGAAACGAACCTAATAATGAAGGAAAGGTAACTAAGTAAGGGAATCCCTCTAACCCGCCATTTGAAAGGATAAGGCCGGTGGGGGTGTAACACCTACTCATCTTCAACTAAATTATATCCTCACAAAGACATTGGCAAAAGAATGTTTCCTCTATATAAGAAGAGAATTAAGAATTGTAAATCTCAATGAATTGTGAGTAATATCTTTCATTTCATTAATTTTTATGTATGTTTTGAGGAATTAATTACTAATTTAAGCTTCAAAGTTCCTAGTATTTTGTTTTGCAGAATCCCCTATTATTCCATTGAAAAACAAAGTCAAACAGAGAAGGGATCATTTGCAAGAGAACTCTAGTGACAGTGAAAGTTAAAAACTTTCACTCAAGTGAAAGCATTGGCACTCAATAATTTATTACTATGACCAATTGTCCAACTAGTTTTTATTTTCTGGGTTGTGTAACTGGGATCTGAATTTATTTTCTCCTGGATTATTTTGTGTTGTATCTTTGTTCCTGATTTTATTTTCTGGGTTTCTAATTAATCAGTCCAAATTGTTTCAGATTGGATTATTGTAATACCCCGGATTATTTTTAATAATAAAGATAATAATAATAATAATAATATAGTAATAATAAAAATTTAGAATTTAATAATGGTTGTATTGTTTTATAATTTATTAATTGGCAATAACTATTTTAGTAATAATAAAAATTTAGAATTTAATTGTATTGTTTAATAAATAAATAGACTGACAGGGTTTCCCGGGTCTAAATAAATTTAAAAAGATGATGAATAATGTTTGATGCAATTACCATATGATTATATATATTTGCTTTGATTAATATATTTATGCCATTTAAATTGTATTTATTAGGATTACCAGCAATTGCTGATGTTTGTGTTCATGGGTTGCGATGATCCTTCGGGGGAGCAGAGTTTCATTGAAATAGGTACCAAGAGTTGGGGCTAGTAGTGAGAAGTGAGGAAGCACCTTCAGCTAATTCTGTTTTATTTTATTTTATTTTGTTCAGAATAAAACACAGTTTTGCTTAAGTTTGGATTTACGTTATTGTAATAAGTTAGTCTTGCACTTGTATCAGTACAAGTGCGGCATAACACTTCCCAAAGTAGTTTATTTTGACTTTCAATAATTAATCTTCAAAATTATCAAAATTTTAAGTTCTTATAATTGTTAGAAATTGGGGGTGTTACAAAAGAGTGTGAAGTGCCACATCGACTGAGAAGGCGAACGAAGCATGTCTTATAAGGATGTGGAGACCTTTCCCTTGTGGACGCGTTTTGATGGTCTAGGCCCAGCCAAAAACAAAACCGTGAGGCCTTGTGTGTGCCAAAGCGGACAAAATCCACAAGCGAGCGTTGATGATGTTACAAGTGGTATTAGAGCCAGGGCTCAGGTCGATGAGCCGGTGAGGACGTTGGGCCCCAAGGGGGGTGGAGTGTGAAGTCCCACATCGACTGTGAAGGCGAACGAAGCATGCCTTATAAGGATACGGAGACCTTTCCCTTGTGGACGAGTTTTGATGGGCTAGGCCCAGCCAAAAACAAAACCGTGAGGCCTTGTGTGTGCCAAAGCAGACAATATCCACAAGCGGGCGCCTGGGATGTTATCTATTCCTGATTTTAACTATTCCTTCATTTGAGTGTAGAATGGCTCCGAAACTAGCTCGTATAACATCTACATAGTCTGAGAATGTTAGTGAAAGTTTTGTGAAGGCAAAATGAAATGATTCAAATACTGAAACTTTCTTGAAAGTTTGTGTTGAGGAGGTTGAAGTTGGTAATAGGTCTCATACACATTTTAGTAAAGAAGGTTGGACAAATCTAGTTAACAAATTTAATAATATTACCGGGAAGAATTATGATAAGAAACAGTTGAAAAATAGATGGGATGCACTGAAAGAAAAAATTCAACATATGAGCAATGTTGGTTGAAAAGGAGACCAGTCTTAGAAGGGACTTAGTAAAGAACACAGTAATAATGGGATGCACTAAAAGAAAAATTCAACATATGAGCAATGTTAGTTGAAAAGGAGACCAGTCTTGGAAGGGACTTAGTAAAGAACACTGTAATAACACCTTTAGAGTGGTGGGCAGCCAAAGGCAATTAATTACTACATTGCAAGTCTTATGCCAGCATTAGTTTGTAATTTACTTATTACTTGATTATTCATTTTCATCATAGGAGAATCTAAAATATTTGAATTGGAAGGAAGAAGGTCCAAAATTCCTGAGTTTGATGGAGATATGTTTCAAAGATGTAGTTGCTACTGGTTATGTTGTTTTTATGCGGCACGAATGTATTCTGTCACCTGAGGAAGCCATAGATGATGAGCCAATTAATGATAATGATCAAGCTTTGGAGGATGAAGGGGATACTGAGGAACATTCCTCAGATCACAATTAGAGGCCAAGTGTATGAAACAATGATCCAAGAAAAAGGAAGAGAGGGAGGAAAGGAGAGAAAAGACAAGGAATAGCTGACAAATTGCAATATTCTCTTGACCGAATCCTTGAAAATATTGACCAAATGCCACAAACAACAGGGCCAACATCAAGTACAAATGACCATTTTCGCATGAGTAGATGTCTTCTTTTGTTAAAAGATGTGCGGGGTTTGGTGAATGGTAACCCTCCATACATGTTGGCCTCTCGAATCTTTATCAACAAACAAAATAGAGAGACATTTGTTCATTACATGGAAAATGAACCTCATCACGCTCTCTAATTTTTTAACATGTTTAAAGTTGAAGATGTACAACACTATAGATAGTTTATAGTATAGTGTTATGTCTGAACTTGAACATGAAATTCTATTTGATGTTGAACATGAGATTATATGGCGTAGTCTTTGCACCTAAATTATTGTTATGGTCTATTCATTGCACTTATTAGTCATATGTTTTTGGAAATTATAGAAACAGAGTTACTTTGTTTAGACAATAAGGTCATAATTGTTTATTGGTACACTTTGTTTGGTTACACAGGATGTCTGATAGCTCTGACACAACAACGATAACTACGAAAATGCAAATAGATTATATATTATAAAGAAAAATACATTACTTGCAACTAGAGTAGTTGATGTTGCTATCTTGAATTATTGTTCTCAATACATATACAAACAAAAAAAGAGAACATCAATTCTTTCTGGACATGGATGGGTAGAAGAACTAAAGAGAGGAAATGAAAATCGACTTTTTGAGCACTTTTGGATGAGAAAGCATGTGTTTAGAAATTTGGTGAGCGAATTGACTCAACACTTCGGATTAAAGCCAACACAACATGTCGGCGTTGAGGAAGCTGTGGCAATGTTTTTGTACATGATTGGTCATGGAGCCACTTATAGAAATGTTGAAGAGAGATTTCAACATTCTGGAGAGACAGTGTGGAGGCAATTTCATCGTGTATTAAGTTCTGTTGAGAGCTTAGGAATTTAAATTATTAAGCCTGTTGATAATATGTTTAGAGATGCTCTAGAATTTATTGAGGGAGATGAACGATATTGGCCATACTATAAGGATTGTATAGGAGCTATAGATGGCACTCACATTGCTATTCATGTTCCTGCTAATTAGTAGATTCTTTTTATTGGTAGAAAGGGAATAACAACCACAAATGTTCTTGCTATTTGTGATTTTAATATGTGCTTTACATTTGCATTGGTGGGTTGGGAAGGCTTTGCACATGATACAAAGATTTTCATGGATACTCTCAGAAAGCTGCAGTTACATTTTCCTCAGCCTCCTAAAGGTAATTATGTGATACATTCAATTAATTAATTTTATTGTGAATAATGGCAATGATTATTATACAGTTGTTCCAAATATAACAACATTTTTTTACAGGCAAACACTACCTTGTTGATTCTGGATATTCTAATTTCAAAAGATTTTTAGGACCATATAGAAATACAAGATATCATCTTCCTCAATCCAGATTGGCCCCAGCTTTTAGATCACAAAATAAGCTCTTCAATTATCATCATTCAAATTTAAGGAGTGTCACTGAAAGAACCTTTAGATTTGCAAAGCAAGACAGAGGATACTACAAAATTTGACCAACTTTGAGCTTAAAACTCAATTTACTTTCATATGAGCAACCTGCTCTTCATAATTACATAAAGAAAATGGATTTTTGTGATATAAATATGCTTAGAAGATTTGAGAACATTGATGAGTTTGAAGGCAACAATGATGGCCATAGAGAATATGAATGGGAAGGGCCAACTCCAGACTCTACTAGACTGATGAAAGAAACAAGGAACACTATTTGAGATCAACTGTTAGATAGAGGTCCAGGGCATCATTAGCCGTTAGTAACTTGCAGTATAGTGAATATTATTTCTATTTTTAGAATATAGTATAATATGACTCTTTTTTTATTTAATGCATTCATTATAATATACTAGTTGACCATTTTGGGTGGAAATTATTATTCATTAGTTATAATGAAGTTTTAAGTTATCTTATGTTTTATATCCCCATTTTAATAATTTTACTAATAAAAAAGTGTTTCTTTATTTTAACATCAAAACAACATTTTTATTTAAAAGTACTTTTTAAATGGTGCCAGATGTAAAATAGCTTAATTTCTAATTAAATTACTTTTTTAAAAAGTAATGGAAAAAAAAATCTGGTGCAACGCCAAACGGCGCCGTTTTGTTTCCGACATGATCTCCTAGGTTTCGTCCCTTACCCTACCACACGCACAGACACAAGGACCCAAGGGCTGAGGGAATAAACAGGATCCAGGAAGGCATTGAAGGGGAAGAAGCAGCCTAGTTGAAGCCCTCGCGGTTCCACGGGTATGTCCTCCTTCTCTTGTGGCACTTTCGAGCTAACCCTGAATTCAGTCTCATTTGGGTTTAGAGCTGAAAGAGAGGACTGAACTTCTTTTCTACATTCGGTCTTTTTCTGAATTCTCTTGATAATTGGTCCTTTGGGTCTGCAATACGAAAATGCTTCTGCGCTTACTGGAAATGATAGTTAAATTAGCTCTCACTTGAAAACAGGGTTATTCTCTGCCCAATCTCCCTAATTGACGGACGTGAAGGTTTTATTTTTTACATTTTTCCTTCCAAACTCTTCAACGTAGTATATCGATCTCTGGAAACTGTGCTTATTTATAATTCCAGTCTGTGTCCCTTATTTCTGAAGTGATGCCTATTGCTTTTTCCGCTCTCGCTGTTTTCCTATTAGTGGCTATCATACGAATATTACTTGAAGAGCTTCGTTGATCGAATGGATTCAGTTTGTTTACTTTTCTTGATTCTTCATTTTCCAAGTATAATATTCCCTTCATTTGACAAGTTCACTGGGAGAGTTAGGGTGATATGGTGTTTCTGGCGTTACCATGATTAGAGACATACAATTTACCAACTACGCTGTTCTTGTTGTCTTGCCAATTTTGTCTTCTTAGTGGGCCATCATAGGAATCTCACTCTAAGAGACAGCCTCCAGGATCGAATGGATTCTGTTTGTTTACTTTCCTTGGCACTTCGTTTTCCAATTATTCTTTCACCTGTGTAATATTCCATGTTTAAGTTCCCTAGGAGAGTTATGTTACTTCGGTGTTTATGGGGCTTGTATGATTGGAAGCAATCAATTTGCCAACTACATTGCTTTTGGTGCCATTTATATCCTATAGAGGAAATGCACAAGCAATTCTTTGAAGGTAGTATGTGGCATTGATGTTAAGTCGTTCAATTCTTTATACTGAGCATTGAGCATCTGTATGAACTTTTTCTTTTTTCCATTGGGCAAATGATCTTTGTGTTTGAACATTTTGATGTACTAAAATATTATAATGCAAATGTTGCCATAAAGATTAATAATTAGCCCTTTTATGATCTTTTCTTGATAATAGAGTTCCCAATGCATTATGTCTCAATATTACATCATGAATGATTCTATTCTGTCTGTGAAATCTTGACCAATTTATAAGCTTATGTTGTGATGATTTTTGTAATTTGTAAGGAAAACTTGAATGAACAAATTTAAATTGAGAAGGCTTTAATTGAGTCCTCTAAAATGTAAGGTAATGTTCTATACTGGAGAGAGCTCTCAATTTCAATCATTGTTGGATCCTGGTCTTTCTGATTTTGATTTATATATTTTATTCTCAAGGTTTTCTATGCGATGGTGTCCTCAATTTTGTCATCAGGAAGGTAAAATTAGTTTTCCAAATGCTGATATAATATTAGTTAAACTGCGAATATAAAAAATATTAGAAGGCATTCTATTAGATAAATTGGTTTGAATAAATGAAAAGGCACAATGTTTGCTAATTACCAAGCTACTATATCAACAATTGCCTGTAGTTTGCATTGGAATGAGTATGGTGATTTAAAGTGAAAACTATTATGGGCTTAGGGCCCGTTTGGGATAACTATGGGAGAAATGGTTTTTGTTTCTGATGGACTTCTCTTAATGAACTTTTTTCTGATGTGATTAGTGTTTGAGATAGCAGTAGCAGAAGTGGCTTTTGTTTGTGATGGGAACTTGTTTGTTATAACTTTTAGAAAGATAGATGAGATGGAAAATGACTGAAAAGGGTATAAATCAAATTCACACACACACACATATGAAATTGGGGAGGGTGAGATGGTCATTTAACAAATGGGCCCACATATGAAATTGATGGAGAAGCTACTAATGGGATCATAAACCAAGGGGTTGGAGCTTAAAAAAAAAATGCCCATTACACATTGAAGTCCATCAAAAAAAGAGTGTCCCCAAACAGTCATACTTTTTTTTGATGGGATAATAAGTCCATTACATGTGTTCCCAAACAAGCCCTTATTAGTTCTAGCTATATATGTACTGTATTTAAAATTATTAAATGAAAGAGTATAATAGCATTTTGCTGTTACCTCCATGTTTGATGTCTTCTTTGATAGAATCATTTGCTCAATGCAATTGCATGCTTAGTAGGGATTTCAATTAGCATAGTGAGGATACGTGCTTTTATCTGGCAGTCTTTCTCCATTTTAAACATCCTTTATTTTCTTGTTTAGAATATGAATAAGTATGTCGTCCTCTCACTGGTTCTTTGTGTTTAGGTATTGAAGCCAAAATTAATGATATAAAAAGTAATGAATATGCACGTCCATGCATTGCCCTAATGGCAACATGTTCCCCTTGCTTGAGGAAGGTGGTGGGTTCAATCTCCCACAAGGTTATTTAGCCCCTTCTAATTTAAAAAAATAATAATGAATATCATTGTGACACATATTAAGCTGACTTTTAATGATAACAACAACAATAACATTTAAGGTCACATGATTAATTTCGTATACTTGAAAGACAAAAGTCACATCAAGATTTAAGCTGTAGCTTACCTTAGTTATCAATCATTCATCGACTTGAAAATATGAAATTTGTATAAGTCTGAAATACAGGTAGAATGCAAGAGCTTTGTGGTTTTGATAGAAGTGGGGCTTTCAGCTCTACAAAATTGGGTGATAAAAATGTTGGCTGGATTGGAGATGAATTTCTGAACTTTATGGATTTTATGAAACATAAAGGGTCACAAAACATATATTTTTGGAAGTAACCCAACTTGAGCCATCTAAAACAAAAACAAAATAGAAATAGAAATTGAAGCAAATTGATGGAATGCCAAAAGGTGGTTTTGATTTGCAGAAATTGAATCTCAACTGGAAATCTAATGAACATAATATTAACTAATTTGATTTCATTTAACTGTTTGGGCTTGTTTAATTTCGAATAAGTGTGAAATTGGTACTAAAGAAGGTGCTGAATTGTTATGTTGACTAATGGCCTCTGATAGTTTGATTTAGTTCAGTTGGGTTTAATGATGATGTTGTTACAATAAAATTGCTGGAAATGAATAATTTCTCTTTATATGTTAAAACTTAAGCTGCTTGACATGTTATTACAAAGTATCCCTTTATTTTGTGATTTAACATAGAGGACACTTGTAGCATTAGAACTGGAAACCTCATGATTTTTTGTTTTCTCTTTTTTTTTTTTTAAATTAATTGATTTATTTCTTTTTTAATTGCACGCTTTTCTCACTGGAAAAATCATTATCCTAAATTTTTGCTTGATAGATAGTGTTCACAGTCTAGATTATTCATTTAGATTTTCTCCAGGTTCTTAAAATCAGCTTGGTCATTGAACCAGTCGAGATAGTGGTTCATAGGTCAATAGTTGAATTGTTGTCAAACTGTGGTTGGACCAGTTATGACTAATTTAATATATTTCTAATTTCTAATTTTGCACATGAAATATTATACTAGAAATGAAATTTTATAAATATTATTTTGTAGAGATTAAATTTGTTTGGTAAGATTAAATAAACTTTTACTTTTTTTATGATATACTGTTTTATTAGTGTATAACATTCACTAGTAATAATTAAAAAAAGTTGCCAGAGGTTAATGATAATAAAAAAAAAGTTATAGTAAGGTTCATCGACAAATAAAATGAGAAGGCAAGAGGGTGAGATGTTGTTTTTTCTTTAATTTAGCAAAGAAGCTCATCATTGATGTTTAAAATTACTTTACACTTCTTAATGTGAAAAATCACAAATTCATTAAATTTAGGAATGGCAAAGTATCAAGCATTGTTTTGGACGCTATTAAGGAAAAACCAGAGTTGAATAATTTGAAGTGCAAAAATTATTTCTCTGTGCTTACATTAAAATAATTCTCTATGCTTAATTCTATGTACATCTATCCCTTCTCAGACTCCACTGGTGGAAGCTTTGTGCATTGGGCCGCTTTTTTTTTTTCCTGCTTACATTAAGAAAATAATCCAAGACTTAGCAAAATAATTCAACGAAGATTAAGAAAGGAAAGGAAAAAGATGAAAACAAATTAAAACTTGTGTTATGAACTTGTTATTGAAAAAATAGAGTCCCAGATCGGAAGATTGCAACTACTGAATGAGATGCTTGCTCAATACAAGCTCTGGTGGGAGCATTGCGAGCTGCATGGTTGGGGCTAAGTTGTCCTCATGGAAAAATTACAACTTATGATCTTGCATGTAAATTGCAAGCATTGCCTCCATTTTTTCTTAAAAACTAAAGGGTCTAGTTTTTGACCATGTTTATATATTGCAAGCATAGTGTCATGGTCTTAGATCAATCTCTTGAAATCGTGCCTGTCTTAGCTTGATCTCTTCAACCTGGTCTTGGCTAAGTCAGCTGAACCCTAAAAGGGTAGGCAAAGAAACTAAATATAAGAGAACTTCAAGAGAGAGTTGTTCTTGAATGCAAAGAACTTTAATAGCTTTCGATGGACATGAGGGTGATACCTCCTATTTATAGGCAACCACCTCCTCAATGAACGGCTAAAATCAAAAGGATCCTACGGTGGAGAATAGTTCTCTAGAACCTTCCCTAGAATTATCTAGATATTTTTCTCTTTCATGAGAGTTCTAGAGATTTCTATACAATTCTATGTTTATATACAAGTATCTACCACAATCTAAAACTATCTAGAAACCTCCCTAGAGTGTCTTTGCACAAAATTATCTTGCGTTCCTTAAGGTGCTTGACAATAGGGTCTGGTTCTTATTGTTAGAATAGGAAATAAATCACCCATTATTAGAATATTAGGGAATCAATTACAGTTATTAGTATCTCTTGATCTTTGCCTTGATTATAGGATCTAGGTTTCAGCTTTATTAGTTTTCATTAGCCTTTAAATGTAATCCCTGATTTTACTCTTCTGCTCTATCTTCCTCACTCTATATATTGTAATGTCTTCCATTGAATAATATACAATAAAACAGAGAGTGTGATACCTCTGATTTAAACATGGTATCAAAGCTAAGGACATCTGTTTGAGGCCAGGAAGAGCGAGAGAAACAGTGAGTGGCAGTGAGGCAGAGAGAAATAGTATAGTGGAGGTTTCCGGCGAGCCTAGGGTTCTCAGTAGGCAGCGGGTGGGACTACACCACCTAGCCCAGTAGGACTGGAGGGCTCCGATCGGCGAACGCCCAGAGTCCAGTGGCTAATCGGTGTCTCCACGGCGGCGCGTGGTGTGCCCGTGCTCGACGGCCAACAACCTTGTGGCGGCGTGTGGAGCATCGTTTTCAACGGCGACTTCCTCGTTTGGCCTTCTCGTTTGATTTCCTGCCAACCCCAGTGCTCTTTGCATCCTCTGGTGAACTTTTGGATTTTCTGGTGACTCTCCGGTGAAGTTTTCTAGATTCCGGCGACTATTCTTCTTCCAGAAACATGGATCCTCCTTAGTTCCCTCCTTTGTTCGGATCAATTCCAGGAAAATCAACTGGAACATTTCCTATGGTTTTTATGTCCGATATCGATTCTCAAACTCAAAATTCCTCATCTTCTTCCTCTTTAACCAGCAACCCAGTAGCAACCAGAACCTCAGATATGGCTTCAGAATTTTTAGACCATTATGTTATGGCTATTAGCCATAAGTTTAATGGTAGGAACTACCTCCAATGGTCACAAAGCGTGCTGAGGTATATTCGAGGTAAAAGAAAGGAAAAATACATTAATGGGGCAGCCCCTCAACCAGCCCCCGATGACCCTAATTTTGACACATAGTTTGCTGAAAACAACCAAGTCATGACGTGGTTATGTAATTCAATGACCTTGGAGATCAGTGAGGGATATCTACTTGCACACACAGTAAACGAAATATGGGATGCCGCTAGAAGGACCTACTCCTCCCTTAAACATCGCTGCTTTGATTCACCTGAAGAGACAACTCCGAGATTTATGCTAGGGTAATTTATCAGTGACTGAATATTATAATGCATTACTGAAATTGTGGCAGCAGCAAGACTTATTTGAAGTTCACCCCTGGAAAAATCTTGAGGATGCCCAATTGTACAAACGAATTGTGGAAGAAGGAAGGATACATGATTTCCTCTTAGGCCTCAATGACGTTTTCGAAGAAATTAGAGGCAGGATCATGGGGTTGAAGCCACTCCCACAACTCTTTGATGTTGTTAATTTTGTGCAATTCGAGGAAAGTAGGAAACTCTTGAACCAAAGTGGACCAAGTCAAATTGAAAGCTTCGCACTTGCAAGGGACCACACGGGAGCGAAAGACAAATAAATGGTGCAACTATTGTAAGAAAAAAGGCCATACTAGGGACGAATGCTAGAAACTCCATGGCAAACCTACTAGGGGAAAATCAAACTTCCAAAGTCACCTAACCACAGTTGAACCAAAGGTGGAGAATGATGATCGCCTAAGTACGGAGGAATTACAGATGTTTCGAAAAATGCTCGATAGACAGAATAAGTCTAATTCTGTTCCTAGCGTGAATCTTGTACAATCAGGTAATTCTATTATCGCTCTCAACGCTGTGATGACTAGTGGCGATACCTGGATTGTTGACTCAGGAGCTACAGATCATATGACCGATAACAAAACTCTATTCCACAACCTTAAACTCTGTCATGAACACTTCAAAGTAAAGATAGCTAATGGTGTATTCACACGGGTTGAGGGTATTGTCACTGTTACATTATCTGATCACTTGGCAATACGTAATGTTCTGTTTGTACCAGAACTTACTTGTAATCTGATATCTGTAAGCAAGTTGACTAGAGGTCAAATATGTCGAGTGATTTTTGATGATGGTTTATATGTGTGTTTTAGGATTTAAGAACGAGGAGGACGATTGAGACTTCTAGAGAATGAGATGGATTGTTCTATCTTGAAGGATCAACCTCGAAGAATCAAGATATGTGGAAGGCAAAATGGGCGTTGGTTAGCTCGAATTCACAGAATAATGATATATTGTTGTGGCACTGTCGGTTAGGCCACCCTAGTTTTGATTATATGAAACATGTGTTTCCCAGTTTATTCAATAAAAGTTTTGTTCCCTTTCATTGTGAAACTTGCTAATTTGCAAAACAAACTCGATCTTCATATCTTAAACAGCCCTATACTCCCTCCTCCCCATTCACATTGATTCACAATGATATTTGGGGCCCTGCCTGAATAACTACTCTCACTCATACTAGGTGGTTTGTTACTTTCATCGATGATCACAGTCGAACTACATGGGTTTATTTAATGAAAGACAAATCTGATATCGCCAAAGTCTTTCAAAACTTCTATATCTTTGTACGAACTCAATTCAACACGTCCATTAAGGTCCTTAATGCCAAGGGATACATGAGCATAACCTTCAAAGAGTTTTTTGATCATCAAAGAATTCATCACCAAACCTCTTGTCCTTACACCCCTCAACAAAATGGGGTAGCTAAACGGAAAAACCGTCACCTGTTGGAAGTAACCTGTGCCTTGCTACTGGAACGAAATGTTCCCACCATATTCTGGGGCGATGCCATCCTCACAGCGGCTTATCTAATTAACTGCATGCCTAATAAAATTCTCAAATATGACACTCCAATTCAAAACTTCTAGGCCTATTTCCAAATTGCCCTCTCATTAATTAATTACCTCCTTAGGTGTTTGGCTGTGTTGTATTTGTTCACAAAAAGGAGGGCAACAAATTTGGTGCTCGAGCTGGCAAGTGTATCTTCCTTGGCTACTCCTCTACTCAAAAAGGGTACAAATGCTACTATCCGTCTTCCAAGAAACTTATTGTCTCTCGAAATACAATGTTCTTGGAAGACAAGGCTTATTATCCCAAATTACTCATTCAGGGGGAGTATCCTGATATCGAAGAGCTAATCTTGGAAGCATCTAATTCCAACACCTCAAACTCACCTAACACATCATCATCTGTGCCACCTAACCTTATAGCCTCTCTTGACTCACTTGTTCCCACAAACCAACCTAGTACATACATTCCTACCCAACCTGAACCAAATGAACCGGAAACACATGTTGAGATCAATTCAGGGATGGATGCAGAATCACGAGAGATAGAGTTTAGTTCACAAGTTCAAACTAAACCAGACATTGGTAGAACTATCTCTCCCATTCAAAGGAATGACCATGAATCCAATCCAGGATTAAATCTTGAAGAATCGGGTTGGCCTATTGCCTTGAGAAAAGGGGTAAGATCGTGTACTCATAATCCAATTCAATGATTTGTCTCATTCTCATATGGTAATCTGTCTGCAAAAATGCAAAGTTTTGTTGTAAACAGTGCACAGATAACCATTCCAAACACATTTCAACAAGCTATGACCGATCCAAACTGGAATCAAGCGGCAGAAGAGGAATTGAGGGAACTCAAAGAAAATAGAACGTGGGAGATCACGACTCTTCCTAAATGAAAGAAATCAGTAGGATGCAGGTGGATCTTCACTCCGAAATTCAATCCTGATGGTAATATCAACCAGAGTAGTTAATAGCGCCCAATAGCGGCGCTATAGCGGTGGAGCGGGGCGGATCAGTCCCTGGGCGCCACAGTGAGTCCTTTGCGGTGCGTTTCTGCATCGCGTCTGTTGCGGCGCGCCTAGTCGCGTGGCGTTTCACGCGATTTAGTTTTGTTTTTTTTACAAACATTAAAAAAAAAAATCCCAAAACAAGATGACGAGATTTCCGGCTTTTCCCCGAAGAAGACGAGAGACCTGTTTATTCCCGGCTTATTCCCGAAGACGACGAGACCTAATCTTCTCTAACTTCTGCTTGCTACAGTTCGAAGGTTGAGAATGTTGAGACGATGAGAATTCTGATTTCTGCTTGCTATGAGAGTTCGAAGGTTGAGACGACGAGAGCTTGTGACGAGAGTTCGAAGGAAGATATTTTTTTTCCCCGAAAGAAGGAAGAGATATAAATAATAGTGGCTACGAGAGTTCTGATTTTTGCTTGCTACAGTATTGTTGTGCTGGCTAGTTGCTACAGTAAAAATAAAATAGTTGCTATAGTCAAAATGTTTCATCTTCCCCGTATAGCAACCACAAATTATGCCTTTAAAGACTAATTTTAGCTTATGCATTCTTATTATTAATGAAAAATGTCTTAAATTTTGAGTGCATTCTTATTTTTGAGCATTTATCTGTGTATCTTTTATCTTCGGTATAGCGTTTATCCCGCTATGCGCTATACCGCTATAGCGTTTTTTGGGCTAGCCGCTACGCGTCGCTATCCGGGATTGACTACCTTGATATCAACAAATACAAGGCGAAACTTGTTGCAAAAGGATACACTCAGACGTATGGAATTGACTATCAGGAGACATTTGTCCCAGTGGTCAAGTTCAATACCATCCAAGTACTGTTATCACTTGTAGTGAACTTGGATTGGTCTCTATATCAACTGGACGTGAAAAATGCATTCATGAATGGCAACCTGGAGGAAGAAGTATACATGGAGATTCCAGATGGAGTTTTAGCTCCTAATAACACTATGTGTAAGCTACGAAAGTCATTGTACAACCTAGAACAATCTCCAAGGGCATGGTTCAGAAGATTCACCAAAACAGTGGAAGGGCTTGGGTATACTCAGGAGCGAGCAGATGACACACTATTCACCAAACGTGTCAATGGCAAAGTCACAATATTGATCGTCTATGTTGATGACATAACCATTACAGGAGATGATGAAGAATCCATTGCTCAACTAAAACGGGACTTGTCGATTGAATTCCAGGTGAAAGACCTTGGACAAATGAGGTATTTCTTAGGCATGGAAGTAGCAAGAACCAAGAAGGGTATCAATGTCTTTCAATGCAAGTATATACTAGACTTATTACATGAGACAGGAATGTTGGGCACTCAACCAGAAGGGATACCAATGGAAAAGGGATGCCACTTAGAGATCAAGCCACAAGGTGTTCCAGCTAACATCGAGAGATAAGAAGACTTGTGGGAAAATTGATATACTTAACCTACACACGTCCTGATATTAGCTATGCCGTTGGAATAGTAAGTCAATTTATGCATCAGCCTCAAGAAGAACACATGGAGGCTGTATACAGAATTTTGAGCTATCTGAAACTTTATCCTGGAAGGGGAATATTTTTTAAGAAAGGTTCTACAAGAAACATTGAAATCTATATTGACGCAGACCATGCAAGGGACAGAGAGACCAAGAGGTCAACCACAGGGTACTGTACATACGTGTGGGGGAAATCTAGTTACTTGGAAAAGCAAGAAACAGACAGTGGTGTCAACAAGCAGTACAGAAGTAGAACTGAGAGTTGTCAACAAAGGAGTATGTGAAGGAATCTAGATTATAAGATTACTGACAGAGTTGGGAATTCAACATGAGGGACCAATACAACTTTGGTGTGATAACAAGGCCAGCATTGAAATGGTCAAGAACCCAGTATATCATGATAGAACCAAACATGTTGAAATAGACATGCACTTCATTAAAGAAAAGATTGAAGTAGGCATCATGACACTGTCTCACATAAGATCTGCAGACCAAATTGCAGATATCCTGAGTAAACCACTTGGTCGAACGAAGTTTGAGGCATTTCGTGGCAAGCTGGGATTGATCGACATGTACTCTCCAGCTTGAGGGGGAGTGTTAGAATAGGAAATAAATCACCCATTATTAGAATATTAGGGAATCAATTATAGTTATTAGTATCTCTTGATTCTTGCCTTGATTATAGGATCTAGATTTCAGCTTTATTAGTTTTCATTAGCCTTTAAATGTAATCCCTCATTTTACTCTTCTGCTCTATCTTCCTCACTCTATATATTGTAATGTCTTCCGTTGAATAATATACAATAAAACAGAGCGTGTGATACCTCTGATTTTAAACACTTATGCCTAGAACTGGTTCAGTTTTTGACCAGTTCTGCCAGTTCTTGACTCGTTCGTTGAAGGTCTGGTTTTAGGGTGTTCACTAGACTGGACCAAGAGCCGGTCCAGTCCAACTGGTTGAATTGGCACTGATTTCTCTAAAAACTGAAGATTTTGTGAAATGTAAGTTTGAGTTTGAATGCATTATGACAAGAAATTAATAACCTCTTTTCAGATAACATTAATAAATTAATGTTGAGGAAAATCTAATTTCTGCATGTTATTTAATAACGTAGTGCACAAGATGTTGTTAAACATTATCTCATGTTAGAGTGCCCTGTTAGCAGCACTCATATGCACGTGTGCCACCCTCTTATATTTTAAGGTTATTTGTATTAAATTATGTTAGTTATTAGGCCCTGTAGTTTCTATCAGATTAGAGCAGTCTTTTCCAGAAATTATGTTCTGCTTATTCTCCATGATTCTAGGGTAACAGCTGTTTGTGATTTCCACCTGTATGTACGCTTCTGCTCATATTTGAATAACAAGCTGTTCTGCCCCCAAAATCTTCATCTCATAACTTGATGAAGTCTACATCTATTTTTTCTGAAATATGATGATACCTGTAACAGAAACTTCAATAATTAAAATTGAATAATCTTTTGTACTTATTTGTTGATTTCTAAATGCTATCAATTGCAAATAGCTTCCATGATCCTTTGTTCTTACTTGCATCCTTAAGTTTGATAGAAGCAATATTTAATAAATATTTGTGTTAAAAACTGGTGTGAAGTGTGACTAACAGATGTTTGATTAATGCTTGTACCTTCTTTGATAATGTTCAGGAAGAGCAATATATTCTTTTTTACCATTGCAATTCCTCTCTTGATGGAGCGTACATGCTGAAGCTCTCCTAAATCCGAATGTTAAAAGACCTGCCACTGCAATCCAAAGCCATCACAATTTTTGGACCATAATTTGGAATTTCCATACCTGTCTTGCAAAGTGAAGCTTTATAAGAAGTGAAAACATTCCCTTGAATTTTAATTTCCTTGTTACGGAAATTTGAGAAGTGATTATTGCCTAGTGTCAAAGACTTACTACTTACTGGTAGTGTGATTTTCAAATGTCTGAAGCTGCCATGGCAGTTGTGAAACCTGAGGTATGCTATTATGTGCTAATTTGCTTTCTTGAGGATTAAATTTTTCATGAATGGTCCGGTTCTATTGTTGCATTGGCTTCATGAATTGATTCAATTCAGATTATAAATTGAAGCGTTTGGAATTTAATACTCCAGTACTAAATATCATGAACTAGTTGAATATAAGCCTCAATGCATAGAAAACTGGACCAGGTGGGCTTGTTTGATTGGAAACAAATGAACTGATTGTTCTGATACAAATCAAAGTTTTTTCATTTTGCAATGGAGATCTATGACATTCAGTGGATTCAACCTAATCCGTTTTGCATAGAATTTTTTAGGGAAAATGGTACCAAGGACCCAAATAAGGAAAATAATGTCAGAAAAGTCTCATCGCTTGTTAATGAAAAGTGAGAGAGCAGCCATTAACAAGTGGAATAGCTAATATTACTAAGTTATGGGGTTTTTCTGATATTATTTTCTTTAATTGGGACCTTAGTGTCATTTTCCTATTTTTTTTTTATCATATGCAAAATGGTTGATTTATTCAAACTGATGATAAAAACTTGCATTGAAACTGAGGCTAAAAATCCACAATCATGTTTCTTTTTGCTTAAATTCAGCTCAGGTAGCATTTAACTTCAAAATGGATGCTATTGTTCTTGTGCTGTTTGAAGGCAGGCATATTATTTTTTATGTATTGCAAGATCAGTGTTCGTAGTTGTTCCCACCATAGCTTAATTGCAATCCTAGATGTGAATGAAGAAACCACGCTCCTTTGATTTTTGTAATGTAATATGGCTTATTCTTTGGTTTAGCATTATTTCTTAACTAGCCTGCGTGCTGATTTTTCACTTGCTTTTTGGCATGGTTAGATGAAATCATACATCTGGGTTCAAACTGTAGATGGTTCTCTTCAACAAGTAGAAGAAGAGGTTGCGATGTTCTGCCCTATGATATGCCAGGAGAGACTTCAAACTGGTATGGGATCCTCCAAAAACTATGCCATATCACTGCCACAACGTGTCAATCCTGCAATATTTGGCTTAATACTTGATTACTGCCGCTTCCACCAAGCACCAGGCCGCTCTAATAAGGTATGTAATATTCCAGTTTTAATTTGATTCTTTTCACATTTCTGGGTTAATTAATTGCTTCCTTTGATACAAAATATTTTTTCATATTAACATTTTAAGGATATAGTGCTCATAAATATTGTCTTTTATGTTTGCATGTTTGCATGTTTGCTCATAGATTCATTATGTTTTTGCTTTTTTATGTTTGATGTAAATAAAAAGTGGACATAAATTTATAGCTGAATAAGTGTTTGAATTTACTTGATAGGAGCGCAAAACTTTTGATGAGAAGTTTATTCGGATGGATACAAAGAAGTTATGTGAGTTAACATCCGCGGCTGACAGCCTCCAATTGAAGCCTTTGGTTGACTTGACCAGCCGAGCACTTGCTCGCATTATTGAAGGAAAAACTCCTGAGGAAATACGTGAAGCTTTTCACCTTCCTGATGACCTCACCGAGGCATGTGATGCTTGGACCTAGTTAACATGTGATTTCTTTATTCGATCATGTTCATTGACTAGTATATGGTTTTTGACAGGAGGAAAAGCTGGAACCCCTCAGAAATATGACTGATGATCCACGCATTCGGCTTCTAAACCGGTTGTATGCTAGAAAGAGGAAAGAGCTAAAAGAGAGGCAAAAATTGAAGGTTATTGTTTTTGTTATTAATTTCATTGTCTTCATCAAAGTTGATTTGATATGTAAACTATAAATAAATATATTAGTTAGTTAATTAGGGAGTTAGTTGTATTAGTTAGTTAGGGGGATAGTTAGTTAGTAGTTATTCCTGTTATTATCGTTGGATTAATGGCTGAAGGAGTCTAAGG
This sequence comes from Acacia crassicarpa, assembly GCA_034222035.1. Taxonomy (NCBI): domain Eukaryota; kingdom Viridiplantae; phylum Streptophyta; class Magnoliopsida; order Fabales; family Fabaceae; genus Acacia; species Acacia crassicarpa. Next base: position 2,561,154 of record JAWXYG010000002.1, read on the forward strand.
CAGTATCCTATCCTATATAAGGGGGAGCCTAAACTAAGGTGTAGGTGTTGAGTGATGATCCATGATGAATGAAAATGCACAGTGATATGATTCTGTGTTTTCTCTCTTCCCCTCTCTCTTTCTCTTCTCAAATCTTCTAATTTCTCTACAACATCCCTATCATGATGTGAATTGTTTCTCTGACGCAATCGCAAAAAATTCCATATTTCAGAATGTTGTGGTTGAGGAGGAGCGTGTAGATGACCGCTCAGTTGATGATCTTCTTTCATTCATTAATAGTGTAGATGGAGGTACATCATTTCTTGCCCACCTCTTTTCCAAGGTCATTTCTTCCCTTGATGTCTGTACGTGTGCTCTGGATAATATGAATGACAGTTCTGTGTCTCTTCTTCTGTGTATCTATTTATTCCCATTAGTCTATCAAGTCAAATACGATATGAGAATGATAGGAGATTCCAATACGAATGTTTAGATATTTTAGGAATTAGGGTAGAAGAGAAGAGAGGGTTGAAGATGAAGAGAGTAAAGAGAGATTGAATAGCACTTATTCTCATTAAGCAAAACAACCACGATCTGAATACAGTAGGTGACTAAGAGTATATATAGGCTTAATCCCCTTTTAATCACCGCTTCTAACTATAGTGTATTTCCTAACAGCTAGTGCCTAACAGACTTAACTAACTACTAACTCTCTTATTCACATTACTATTCCATATTAATGCCCCCCTCCCAAAAACATCCTTGCCCTCAAGGATGGACACAACAAGATACAAAACTGGACCTCAAAAATACAAATCTGATGGACTGATGGAACTGCACTAGTTCTGTGAACAACATTTCTTTGAATTCTTGACTTGATCTTGCTGGTGACTTCGTCCGTGGCTTGTCCTTTCTATTTATACAACAGCTCATTGCAAAGAGCTTCCCTTTGAACCATATGTGCAGCTGAGTTCTTGTACAAGAGAGTCTAACATGAAAAGCCCAATGAATAGACATGCATACAGGCTTGGCTGAATTCACCCACTGCTGCAATGAACTTGGGCCATTTGCTTGAAAAATAAAGCCCATATACTGTGATCTGATAAGACCAAACCCCCCAAGGTGTCTCCAAAATTCTCTTGACACAGAGGAAATGCTATCCAGCTGTAACCCTCCAACCCTCCAAGATCTGCAGTTTAAAGAGATTGGCATCCAGCTGTATGTTTGACTGTTCTAACTCATCTTTAGTCAGTCATGTAAACTTCTGAACACCCTACAAACCTTGTTCCATCCTTCTTGAAACGTGCAGAGTTATTGCCAGACAAAGTCCTTCTGCCAAACAACGAAAACAGGGCCAAAGAAGAAGGAAAGGAACTTAGTGGCAAGAAACAGACGAGACTAAATGTTCCACTGACTCCAGATGCCACTTTTGCAATCTTCCACGTTTTCGGGGTATGAAAATTGCTTACAATTTCAGGCATTAAGAGCTCACCCATACCAGAATTCGTGTTTGTGTCTTTGTCCTCTTTTGTCGCATGCAAGAGCCCTATCGTTGACCCCAGTAAGCTTGACCATGTCGTCCTTCCATCGTTTCTGCCTTCGGGCTCTGTCACTTGTTTCTTATCTTATTCTGTTACATTCTTGGAAGAAGTCCGATTCTTTCTTTTCTGGAAAAGCAGAAACTTTCTTTGGAGAATATGATATGTAAAAATAATAAAGATTAAATGTTAGTTAGTGTTAGTTATAGGAAATAGCCATTATTAGGTTTGGAGCGCTTAGCACCTTACTTCCTTACCGCTGCCTTATTATAAATAAGCAACTCCTTTATTATAATTCCCAGTCTCTGATTGATAATGAAATAGCTCAGAATTGTTTCTCTCTCTTTCTTCCTCACTTCTTCTCTCTTGAATCCTTTATTTCTTTTTCTCCCCCTCTATTTCTGGATCTTACCTCTCTCTCTCCCTCTTCTCCCTCATTTCTTTGGTTAATGCCATAACAACTGACATCAGAGCCATCGGTTCTTGGCCACCTTTTCAGACTTCCGCTTCGTTTCTCTTTCTTTCTCCATGACACGTACTAGAAAACAAGAAAAAGATGAAAGGCTGCAACTTCTTGATGACCATCTTGGGTCTATGGTGTGGCCGCCACAAGTTGTCACCAGCCTCCAAGATCAAAACAAAGTCCTTCAAGAATGTGCGACGGAATTACAGCCCAATGCCAGATGCTAGCCAAATCATTGGAGGAAATTTGGCTGGCTGTCACCAACCCAAGTTGACATTATGAAATCACCAATTATCGATTGAACAAGAAGATGATGGAAAATGAAGCAAGAGATCACCAAAACGTGTTGACTCCTCACAAGATTGTTTCTTTTATTCCCAAGAATCCCCCTACACCCATAAAGATGTTGTTTGCAGAAGTTGAAGAAAAGCTTGAAACCTTGTTCTTGAACAAGAAATAGAGAGTGATGGTGGAGCTAGAGCTACAGCCATGCGACTGAGCTTCATGGAGGTGATGCAGTTACTTTCACAGACAACAACAAGGAACAAAGACGTGGCAGAGATGAACAGAGAAGTGAAGACCATCTCGAATGGCTTTGGGTTCTCTACGTATGCGATTGATTCGGGAATTCAAGTACCGACGACATGCATAAACACAAATTTGGTGATTGCAGGAAGCGATCCCAGTTAATCAAGGACAAAAGTGGTTCTTTGGTCAAGCCCAAGGACCTTGTGTCAAGTTTAGTTTTTGTTCCTCCAATTTCTTACGAGTCTGATTCTGTATTGCCTAGGGATGATGAGAAAATCACTTTTCTGCTCTTAATGCTTCATGTTTTGACTCTACTGAAGGTTTTAGGGATGTTTTGTACCATATGGACAGGTGTGAGGCTGTGCTATGTTGCATCGACATAAAATAAGACACGACTTGACACTCCGACACATTAATTTTAAAAAATTATAAATGTCGACATGTTTTAATATTATATATATATATATATATATATATATATATATATATATATATATATAATGTACATTTAATACAAAACATCCATATAGACTAGAGTGTACTACACACAAGCTCAATTATTTAATTAATTAATATTTATTATTAGTTAATTAGTTGTCATTTGTTATTAGTTATAACTAATTTGTGCTAACAGTTGTAACAGATTTGCGTTTTGAGTTTGCCACGTGTACAAGGGTATTTCCTATATAATGCTAATGCATGTACAAGGGTATTTCATTTACTTTCTGGTTTTGTTCCTTCGTTTAACATTTGTTCTTTGTTTGTTCGACGGCTTTCTCTCTCAATTTCGCCATTGATTCACATTGTTTATCTTTCTTCCCAAATCTTCTTCTCTTCTCTTTTCCATGGCTTCTCTTCTCTCTCTTTCCCTTCTCTCCTTCTTCCCCTTCCTTTATCTCCCCTCCGCCGCCCACTACCACCACAAACCACATCATTGATCATGTCCGACACGTGTGTCGGACAGTGTCGGTGTCTGACACTTGTCTGACATGCAAATTTCCCCAGAAATAGCTTGTCGGTGCTTTAGAGAGGCTGTGTATGTTAGTGGGTTCCAGCTGGTGCCATGTAGAGTCATATTTTTTCTAGCTTATCCTGTTTCCAGTACTGTTAATCCTGTTGCAATTATTATGCCTCGGTGTACAAGGGTACAGCTGTTCTCCATTTTCTCTAAGAATCAGTAATACTGTGATGACACACTAGGTTTAGCTCTAGCCGATTATTTTAAAGGCTTTGTTTTTAAAGAAAGTGGCCCAAAGTTATTGCTGCCTTTGGACATTATTAAGAGGCCTCGACGCTTATTTTTGAACGGGTCTTCATTCACTCTATTTCTCCCATCTCACTTGTTCATTCTCTTGTGGTACAAAGGAGGATTAATTAAAATGCTTCTTGGCTTTAGTTTCCTGCAATGTGATATGGACAATAATTTGAGGTTCTGCAGCATATGGAAAAGGGAGCCATCAGACCAAGAAGTGAAGTGTACAGCAAGGGTAAAGTCACAATTCAAGATTGTTTAGCTGAATATTTTCCAGAAATTAAAAGCTTATGTTTTCAATTTGGTTTCACTATATCAGATTGTATTTTTGAGGTCCAGTTTTGTATTTTGTTGTTTCACATCCTTGAGGGCAAAGGATGTTTTGGGAGTGGGGTATTCATATGTAAAAATAATAAAGATTAAATTTTTGTTATTAGTTATTGGAAATAGTCGTTATTAGGTTTGGAGTGCCTAGCACCTTACTCCCTTACCCCTGCCTTATTATAAATAGGCAACCGCTCTGTTGTAATTCCCAGTCCGTGATTGATTGATAATGAAATAGCTCAGAAAATTATTTCTTTCTTTCTCTCTTCCTCATTTCTTCTCTCTTGAATCCTTTGTTTCTTCTACCCCTCTATTTCTGGTTCTTCACTCTTCTCCCTCAATTCTTTGGTTAATACCATAACAGAATACGCATCCTCTTCTTTATCTTCCAAGACTCTTCTTGTTTTCTTGGCTCGCCACTGTTTGAAATTCTCTTGCACTCTTGCCAAGCACCAAGCTTCAAACATTGTAATGGGGTTGAACAGCTCAACTGACTTTGCAATTTCCTCTTTCTAGGCTCCTACGTATGCATCGACCAAGTGCTGCTTTGTGAGATCATGTTTCGCTGATATGGTAAACTTTGCTAAGGAACCTGTTTGCTGAAGGTGAGTAAATTGAGTTGGATGTTGGCAAACCAATCTCCCATTCCCTCTTTCTTGAATTTCTTGGTTTATGGGTTGTTCGTGTTCATTGTTCTTTGAGGTGCTAGTGTTAAGGCTCTGATTTCTTGACCTAGAGCATCAATATTCTGTTGAACGCCTCTTTAAATCAACTGTTATTCCTCTCGAAATCCCAAGATAGAGTCTTGAAGATTATCAATAGACTCCACCTTGTGTTCGATAACCTTGACTCTGTCTTCCACAAGTCTTTTGTTTCTACCATTCAATGTTGGGAAGTGAGTAACCAATAGCCAAGGCTGAGGATAGATGGCTTTGATGCCACTATTAAGAGATTGTAATATGAATGCTTAGAGATTTTAAAAATTAAGGTAGAAGAGAAGAGAGGGTTGAAGAAAAAGAATTTGGGAGAAGAAGAAAATTGAGAGACTAATTAGTGCATATTCTCATTAGGCAAAACAACCATGATTTGAATACAAAAGGTAACTAAGAGTATATATTGGCGTAGTCCCCTTTTAATCACAACGGTACTTGCTAACAGCTAGTGCCTAACAAACTTAACTAATTACTAACTTTCTAATTCACATTATTATTCCATACCAGAGAAACAATGAAGTCGGTGATTGTTATTTAACCTGCTGGTATATGATTGCTTCCTCAATTGATCTGTTGGATATTTCAACTTTATTGCTTAATATTTATTTAATAACTAGTGCATAGGATTAACTTTTGGAGAATAACTTTTACGATTTATGTGGTAAGTATGTGAGAAAAGTTGTCTTGGCTTGCAGGAAAAAGCTTTTAAAACCATGGGTTTGTTGTTTCTCAAACATGCACTTAGAAGTCAGGAAAATTTAATCCAATACTAGCCTGGAGGGGTGGGAGGGAATTTTGCATCTCTTGTTTGGATTAGTGATAATATTTAAGTTATTGCTTCTCAACCATTAGTGCATGAGTCTTCTAGCAAGGTTTCTGCAATACTGCAATAAAAATTTTGACTTTGATTGCAGCGACCATAAATAGCACTATTGATGCTATCGCAAGCATATAGCTTTTGCTATTTTTTTTTTCTTGTGTCACTATGTTCTGATTAACATGTTGAATTACTGTTGTTTTAGGACAAAGCTGATGACAAGACTAAAACTAGAAACAGATAACAAGAAGAGAGAAAGAGACTTTAGAAAATTCATGGGAAAGAGTAATACCTACATGTGCCAAAATGATAGAAGGGAAAATTTTCTCACATGAATTTGTAGAAACTTCATAAGATGAAGTATGCTTCTCTAGATTTTGTGCAAGACTAGCAGCGCCAACCATCTGTTCGTTTCTGTCAGATTTGGACTCCTGTTTGGAATTTGGAGGTATTCAATGGTGTTTCCAGCAAACATTCTCTAGTGTGACCGATTTTATTACAGTGATCACACCACTTATCTGATTCCTTTCCCTTCACATAAATTTGGGGACCACAAACAGCATGTGTGGCAGTGCCATTTGGAATTGAACAAAGGGTTACTGAATTTAGAGGGATAGAACACACTCTATTAATCTCTCAATAAAAAGAGAGTATATATGGGCCTTTATATAGGCAAGACTAGAGCTAACCTAGAATCTAATCTAATTCATCAAAATAAACAAAATCAAAATATTTAAGATATAATATATCCATATCTAATCTTTAGATATAATAAATATCAAACTTAATAAGATAATGATTTAATCTAAATAATCCATCATATTCTAACATCCCCTCAAGTTGGAGAGTATATGTCGATCATTCCCAGCTTGCCTCGAAATCCTTTAAACTTTGTTCTACCTGCTTCAATCTTCAAAATATTCAGGCATGTACTTCTTGAGTCTCAGGGGCCCATTTATTTTTGTCTAGACTTGTACTCCTTTTTGAGTCTTAGAGGTCCCATATTTTGTTTGGGCTTGTACTTATTTTTGAGTCTCAGAGGCCCATATTTTTGTCTGGGCTTGTACACTTTTTTTGAGTCTCAGAGGCCCTATATTTTTATTTTTGTTTGGAGGTAGACCTAGCTCTGATACCATATTGAATTTAGAGGGATAAAACACACTATTATTCTCTCAATAAAAAGAGAATATATATGAGCCTTTATATAGGCAAATCTAGAGCTAACCTAGAATCTGATATAATATAATAAATCAAAATAATTAAGATATAATATATCTATATCTAATTCTAAGATATAATAAATATCAAATTTAATAAGACAATGATTTAACCTAAATAATCCATAATATTCTAACAAGGTTAGAAGAGGGTTTTGTCAATACCTTGTGGCTTTTTGCATGTTTAATGATGTGGAAGGCCTTTTCTAATGAAGGCAATGGCTTTATACTCGTAATTTGAACTTGAACATCATCAAAGGAGTCATTTAAGTCAAAAAGAAACTTGTAGCGCCTTTCTTGATCCACAAGTTTCTTGTATACAGTTCATCCTGATGACATGACCATTCATGGACCTTGGAGGTCAATTTGTTACCAAAGTTGTATCAACACAATGTAATACTTGTTAGAACCGGTTGACACCCAAGAAGGGTGAATTTGGTGTAAAATAAAAAATTTAAAAAACTGTTCACATCTTATTGAAAACGAGAAGTATGAAGATATTGAGCTATATGTCAACGTTTAATTATTCAAATCATATATGCTGGAAATTTAAGAGACAAGTGAAGAGAGTATGCAAACTATTGAGAATATCAAGTTTAGAAATATTAATAAGTATTATTATTAGGGATATGGTTTAGTATTTATTATATTAGATATGAATATTATATTTTATGAATATATCTTTAAGATGTTATGATTTAATCTGATTTGATTAGATTGGATTATGATAGATTTTAGGGTTAGGGTTAGGGCTAGTCTATTAGTTTGCCAATATAAAGGTCTCCTTGTACTCTCTTAGTCTTAAGGATCAATAATATTTAGAGTATTTTTCTTATGATTTAATGTGATCCTTCAATCTCAATATGGTATCAGAGCTGGGTTTCCATCCTTGGACCCTGAGTTTGTTCGTTTGTTCTTCTTCGTTTCTGAGTTCGAGTTTCCTTTGACAATGAAAGAGAGCTAGAGAGTTAGGGTTCTGTGCTTGGTGGTTTCTTGTGTCATGTGCCCCACCTCGACCTCTCTTCCCTATGATCGGTGTTTTCCCGGTGGTCCGGTTGAATTCTAATCGGTGTGTGATCCTCACGCACCATCGACAATTGGCCGCTATTTTAACCCGTGCGCGTGAGGTCACTTCTCGGTGAGATATTGCCATTTTCTCTCTTCTTCCGGAGTCGACTTGCTTCCCTTGATACCCTCTTGTCTCATGATTTTTTGTGCTTTGATTTGTGGCTTTTTTGGTTCTAGACATTGCTTTCCCTATCATCCTCATTGACGAGGTTCTAAATTTTGTGGCAAGGTGTATAAGCAGGTCTCAGATTTTTGTTTTCACTTTGGTCTTGTTTGGACATTTGAGTTTTTTTGGCCATTTGTGGTGTTTGGGTAATCTGTTTTTTTGGCTGTTTGTGGAGCTTTGCATCCTCTGTGTAAGGTCATTCCGTTTGGTACTATTTGTTCTTCACCTCCAGTGAGGTGTTTTGCAATTATTTGTTGTTTGGTGGTCCTTGTGAGACTTGTTCGTTCTTTGCCTCCTATTAGGTGTTTAGCAATTATTTGCTGTTTGGGGTCCTTGTATGACCTATTCATTGTTTGCCTCTGTTAAGGTGTTTCATTGGTGTTTGTCTTTGGTGAGATGTTTGGAGTATTGTTATTTGGTCCCTGGGGAGACTGGTGTTTGTCTCTGGTGAGACGTTTGGAGTATATTATTTGGTCCATTTTGAGACCATTTATCACAGCTTCTACTTTGGTTTGATACTCTTTGTTTTTTGAGCTCCTAGTGAAGATCAGCCTTTGTTGTTCAAGTTCTAGATTATGGATCATTATTTTCTTGAAGATCAATTGCTGCAGGTGCAATTTTGCTTCTAGTTTGAGGGGGAGTGTTGAAAATATCAAGTTTCGAAATATTAATTAAGTATTATTATTAGGGATATCATTTAGTATTTATTATATTAGATATGAATATTATATTTTAGGAATATATCTTTAAAATATTATGATTTGATTAGATTGGATTATGGTAGATTTTAAGGTTAGGATTAGCTTATTAGTTTGTCAATATAAAGCCCTCCTTGTACTCTCTTAGTCTTGAGGATAAAAAATATCTAGAGTATTTCTCTTGTGCTTCAATGTGATCCTTCAATCTCAACACAAACTATGATTTATCCTGGTTTTGTCCAATACTTGATAACCTGGGCACTTGTGAAGCTACTTACAGTCGACCTCAAGTTTAAATCAGGTACTTGAGAACCACTGCAATCTCAAGTTTAATCTGGGCACTTGTGAAGCCACTTTATATAATCTTTCAAAATTATTTTTCCTAAATGCACAAAAAGAATTGAAACTTTTTATTTAAGTGCATCTTGAGCTCCAAGGGATGATCTACCAAGTTCTTCTGTAATAAGCTCTTGTTGGGAATCCTCTTCCTCTTGTCCTTCTGTGTTGATTGACTCGTAGAGATGTTTGATGAGTTGTCTTTCTTCATCCTCAACATCCAATTGTTCATCAGTTGTAGATGAACTATCAACACTTCCAATTTCAGTACATTTGTTAGAAGCATAAATAGAATTAATAGTATCCCATGTCTTAAGTACAAGAGCAAAATTTTATTTTCTCAAAATCATTTTTGGTCAATGCACCATATAAAATTTTCAATGCTCTAATGTTTAGCGAAAACATTTTCTTTTTTTTCTTTTTTTTTTTAATCGTCCTTGGCTTGAGATCAAAAGCATTTGTTAAAATATTCCATATATCAAAATCAGATGTTTTAATAAAACTAGTCCTTCTAGCTTTCCAAAACCAAAAATCAATATCTTTTAAAACAGGTGGAATTGTATAATTAGAACATTTTGAAAGTGATTAACGACCAAAATCAGCCTGTAATACCCCCAAATTTCTAACAATTATAATGACATAAATTTGCTATAATTTTTATGAATAAATACTGAAATTCAAAATAACCAAAATTTGGGAAGTGTTACCGCCGCACTTGTACTGAGACAAGTGCAATGCTACTTTATTACATTAACTTAAATCCAAACTTAAATAAAAATGTCTTATTCAAAGTGTAAAATAAAATAAGAAAAAAAAACTAGCTAGAATTTGCCAACTATTATTCCTCACTCCTCACTGCTAGCCCCAGCCTTGAAAACCTGTTTCATTGAAATTCTGCTTCCCCGAAGGATCATCACAGCCCAGAACACAAACATCAGCAAAATCTGGTAATCCTAATAAACAGAGAAAATATAATAATAATAATAATAATTAATAAATAAATAAATATCTACATGATGATAAGAAAGAAAAATACCATATACATATATATAATCTAAAATATCAATTTCAATACTCATAATCTCTATATATTCTCATCGAATCAAATATCATTCATTATTTTTATTAATTTCTTTTGGACCCAGAAACCTGCCAGTCCATTTAGTTTAGTGGGAAGAGAACCATGGTAGATCCGGAAACCTGCCAGTCTACCCTGTGATCCGGAAACCTGCCAGTCACAAATCATCAATTTGGCCATATCACAATAAAACAATTCGTCCTAATGTATCTCTTCCCAAAGTTGCTACTAGTGTCCCAGAAACCTGCCAGACACCACTTTGGGAAGAACGGATATAATCAGTTCACATCAAATAATATATCGAGGCATAAAGCTTAAGGGTTGTGTTCATCACTTTAGGAGGTACCATCCTAAAGCTATCCTCCTACGATTTAAATTATTTTAATTACACTCACATAATAAATGGATTTCTCAATAAATAAATAAATAAATATATATGTATACATAGTTCCATGATATTTAAAAAGAAGAATCGTAATTTATACTTATCTAAGTTAATAACTTGGGTTTGTGAAAATTAAAAAAAAAAATACATATGCTTATGACAAAGAGAATACATCACAAAAATTCTGTGAATATATATATATATATATACACACATACATATATATGAAAGCATTTATAAGTTTCAATCACAAACTGAAGCGACCAAAGCAACCATATACAGATATATTTATGCAATGGTAAATGGTTTTTACAAAAATTTTCATCACGCAATCAAGAAGGGAAAATTTGTGTAATTTGTAGAAAACAATTTTCTCACAAGGAAAGACAAATGCAAAATTAATGGTACCAAATGGAAATCACAAGGAGGAACAAGATGACAGTTTAGATTAGAGAAACGACATATAATAATTGATTCCTATTGACCTAGGGATTATGATTACATATAATATATTTCATATATAACAACTCTATCAAAACTTATATAAAACTAATCTAAAACTCATGGGAATTAGGATTAGCAAAATAGGATGTAGAGAAAAAGAAGCACGAAATGCAAGGTTGTTCTGGGGATTAGGATTACCTGGTCTCCATTTTGCTAGCCTCTTAGAAAAATAGAGAAAGAATAGAGGAAATAGTAGAAGAGAATATGAATATTCAGGGTTAGGCTAGACCTCTATTTATAACTTAGAATTATAGTTTAGCTTTGGCTCTTTTACTATTGTGAACTCATTAATATGGTATAGTAAATTAAATCAATCAACCATGATGTGAATTCAATGTGATAGGGTATATCACATTAATTCAATCAATCATGATTTGAATTAATGTGACTTGGTTGACAAGTAACAGAATTATTACCTAAAATTTATTTCTTAGTGCACAAGCTAAAAATTCCTAAGGCAATTAGGAGTAGGAATATTTGGCCCACCAAGGCTATACAAAATAAAATAAAATAAAATAAAATAAATGAGTTATTACTATTAATAAAAATCTGGGGTATTATATTCTACACTCTTTAAAATAAGTTTCGTCCTCGAAACTGAAATAAAATTCAGATGTTAATAATAATTACACAGCAAGTCACAAAATAATTTTAAATATACAATTAGAAAAATTTCGAAGAAATAAATAATTTAATAGTAATCTGGGGTATTACACTCTACCCTCTTTAAAATAAGTTTTGTCCTCAAAACTTTTTTTTTTTGGGGTTTTTTTTCATCAACTTTAACTATCACTCACCACACATATTATACATCCAAAATCAATTATCAGATAATGCAATATATATTCAAACGATAAACTAATATAAATCCAAGTGACAAAACAACATCTTGTATTTGAAAATACGGATTCCATCATCCTTCATCATTCAAAATAATTCACAAAATAAATTCTAATTACCTCCCCAACATCTCCTTTTAAATAAAATTCACATGTCAATAATAATCACATAACGAGTCACAAAATAATTTTCAACAAACAATTATTAGAATTTCAGAGAAATAAATCATCTTTAAAAGACAAGGAAATAACCCTTCACTACCCAACTCTCATGTTTAAAATTATTATTATTATTATCATTACTATTATTTTAAAACTCTGGGATTTTTGATCTCTGAGTTAGTATCAAAAGCGAAGCTAAGGAGAACCTTAGGCTCTGATACGATTTTGTAACACCCCCAAATTTCTAACAATTATAATGATGTAAATTTGCTATAATTTTTATGAATAAATACTGAAATTCAAAATAATCAACATTCGGGAAGTGTTACCGCCGCACTTGTACCGAGACAAGTATAAGACTACTTTATTACATTAACTTAAATCCAAACTTAAATAAAAATGTCTTATTCAAAGTGTAAAATAAAATAAGAAAAAAAAATAGCTAGAATTAGCCGACTATTCTTCCTCACTCCTCACTGCTAGCCCCAGCCTTGAAAACCTGTTTCACCGAAATTCTGCTCCCTCGAAGGATCATCACAGCCCAGAATACAAACATCAGCAAAAGCTGGTAATCCTAATAAACAGAGAAAATATAATAATAATAATAATAATAATAATAAATAAAATATCCACATGATGATAAGAAAGAAAAATACCATATACATATATATAATCTAAAATATCAATTTCAATACTTATAATCTCTATATATTCTCATCGAATCAAATATCATTTATTATTTTTATTAAGTTCATTTGGACTCGGAAACCTGCCAGTCCATTTAGTTTAGTGGGAAGAGAACCATGGTAGACCCGGAAACCTGCCAGTCTATCCTGTGACCCGGAAACCTGCCAGTCACAAATCATCAATTTGGCCATATCACAATAAAACAATTCGTCCTAATGTGTACACCTCTTCCCAAAGTTGCTACTAGTGTCCCGGAAACCTGCCAGACACCACTTTGGGAAGAACAGATATAATTAGTTCACATCAAATAATATATCGAGGCATAAAGCTTAAGGGTTGTGTTCATCACTTTAGGAGGTACCATCCTAAAGCTATCATCCCATGATTTAAATTATTTTAATTACACTCACATAATAAATGGATTTCTCAATAAATAAATAAATAAATAAATATATATGTATGTATGTATACATAGTTCCTTGATATTTAAAAACAAGAATCGTAATTTATACTTATCTAAGTTAATAACTTGGGTTTGTGAAAATTAAAAAAAAAATACATATGCTTGTGACAAAGAGAATACATCACAAAAATTCTGTGAATATATATATATATACACATACATATATATGAAAGCATTTATAAGTTTCAATCACAAAAACTGAAACGACCAAAGCAACCATATACAGATATATTTATGCAATGGTAATTGGTTTTTACAAAAATTTTCATCACGCAATCAAGAAGGGAAAATTTGTGTAATTTGTAGAAAACAATTTTCTCACAAGGAAAGACAAATGCAAAATTAATGGTACCGAATGGAAATCACAAGGAGGAACGAGATGACAGTTTAGATTAGAGAAACGACATATAATAATTGATTCCTATTGACCTAGGGATTATGATTACATATAATATATTTCAAATATAACAACTCTATCAAAACTTATATAAAACTAATCTAAAACTCATGGGAATTAGGATTAGCAAAATTGGATGTAGAGAAAAAGAAGAAGCATGAGATGCAAGGTTGTTCTGGGGATTAGGATTACCTGGTCTCCGTTTTGCTAGACTCTTAGAAGAATAGAGGAAATAGTAAAAGAGAATAGTAGAAGAGAATATGAATATTCAGGGTTAGGCTAGACCTCTATTTATAATTTAGAATTATGGTTTAGCTTTTGCTCTTTTACTATTGTCAACTCATTAATAGGGTATATTAAATTAAATCAATCAACCATGATGTGAATTCAATGTGATAGGGTATATCACATTAATTCAATCAATCATGATTTGAATTAATGTGACCTGGTTGATAAGTAACGGAATTATTACCTAAAACCTATTTCTTAGTGCACAAGTTGAAAATTCCTAAGGCAATTAGGAGTAGGAGTATTTGGCCCACCAAGGCTATATAAAATAAAATAAAATAAACGAGTTATTACTATTAATAAAAATCTGGGGTATTACACAGCCATTGATAACTTGAGATGGTTAAGTCCGTTAGACAAGAGCCCCGCTTCGATACCAAATGTTAGAACGGGCTAACACCTAAGAGGACGGGTGAATTGGGAGGTGGGGTATATTAGGTGTAAAATAAAAACTTTAAAAAGCGTTTCGCATTTGGTTGAAAACAAGAAGTATGAAGATATTGAGCCATAAGTTAATAGTCAATTATTCAAATAATATATGTTGGAAATTTTTAAAATAAGGGAAGAGAATATACAAACTATGTTTTATTCTGATTCGGTCCAATCCTTGATGACCTTATCTAGTCCCTAAGCTTCTCTTGAGATTTCAATCCACTTTCTCCCTCAAAGTTTAAACGTGATACTTGAGACATGTTTAATTTGGCTTGTGAAGCCACTTACAATTTTTTGACAGAGATGACAACTCCCCCCTGCACACGGTATGTAACACCCCAAACTTTCTAAGAATTATAATAACATAAAATTACAATAATTTTTATAAATAATTACTGAAATTCAAAATAACCGAATTTGGGAAGTGTTACCGCCGCACTTGTACTGGGACAAGTGCAAGGCTACCTTATTACAATAACGTAAATCCACACTTAAATAAAAAATGTCTTATTCCACGTGTAATAAAAAAAATAGCTAGAATTTCTCATTGTTCTTCCTCACTTCTCACTGCTAGCCCCAACTTTGAAACCTGTTTCACTGAAATTCTGTTTCTCCGAAGAATCATCACAACACCGAACACAAACATCAGCAAAAGTTGGTGATCCTAATAAACAAAAATAATATAGAATAATAATAATAATAAAAATAAATATTTATATGATGGAAAAAAAATCATATACATATATATAATCTAAAATATCAACTTTAATACTCATCATATCTATATATTCACTTTGAATCAAATATTATTCATTATCTTTATTAAATTCATATAGACCCGAAAACATACCACTCTATTTAATTTAATAGGAAGAGAACTCTGGTAGACCCGGAAACCTGCTAGTCTACCCTGTGACCCGAAAATCTGCCAGCCACAAATCATTAAATATCAAATTGGCCATAAAGCATTTCGTCCTAATGTGCACACCTCTTCCCATAGTTGCTACTAGTGTCTCGGAAACCTGTCAGATACTATTTTGGGAAGAACGGATATAATCAGTTCACATTAAATAATATATCGAGGCATAAAGCCTAAGGGTTGTGTTCATCACTTTAGGATGTACCATCCCAAAACTATCCTCCTACGATTTAAATTAATTTAAATACACTCACATAATAAATGGATTCCTCAATATATATATATATATATATATATATATATATATATATATGAAAGCATTTATAAGTTTCAATCACAAAAGCCGAAGCAACCAGAGCAACCACGTGAGGTATGTATATTCAATGGTAATTCATCAATCTATATATATGTTTCAATTTCAAAAACCAAAACCCTCAAAGCTATCACGTACAGGTAGGTATATGCAATCATAAATGGATTTTGCAGAAAGCTCTTCACGTAATTCAAGAATGAAAGGGTGTATGCATATAATTCAATCACTCATGCATTTACGTACAAAATAATATTCAAAGGTTGAATGGTTTTGTAAAAAGTTAATTAGGATTATATAAATATATTTTACATATAACAATCACATATGATATATTTAAGATCTTAATTACTTATCAAGATTCATATGAAATTAATCTAAGACTTATGGAATTAAGATTACATATAATATATTTTATATACACACACATGCATAAATACATACATACATGCAAAAGCTGAAGCACCCAAGGCAAAAGATGTAAGGTATTATATATATTAATGAAGAATATATGTATGTTTTAATGAAGAAATTGTGAGACTTTCTAGAGAGAGTGTGTGGGGCAGGTAGCATGTTTTTCAAGGATTTGTGTTGGTAGGGTGATTCTTATTTTGGTAAGGAGAGTCTTGACCACTTGATAATCAGGTGATAGTTGTCTAAAACTGCTTCTTTGCTTATTTTCAGACATCAGTATTCAATGTCCATATTTGAGTGTAATTGGTTCTTTGGGTGATTTTCCTCTTGCTATTTCATGGCAAAGAGGTGTAGCCAGTTTCAACCAAGTTTCCACCTGTTCCTAAGATTGAATACCTATGTACCCTTTGCTTAGAACCTGGTTCCCTAGACATAACCTGTTTCCCAACACACTTGCTCAAGTGAGCGTATATGTGCCTGTTTGGATTAGTGGTAGAAAATGCTGTGATTTACGGTACACAAGTAAATTTGTGAGATGAGTTTTGTTTCGACTTGGATGAACGTACGCTCCCAATGCCAACTCAAACGGGCCCTATATGTGTGCTGATGCTCATATCAATGCAAATATACATACACATTGCCATTAGCACATGTACAGAATTTTATAGTTGATTTATCCAAACAAGACATTTAAAATGTGAGGAATTTGAATTGTAGCAATACATGTCCTCATTTAAAATGCTGTGGAATTTCTAAACAACCTCATGAAATTTTCAGGAGCTTAAACTGTAGTTTAGGTCAGGGAAAAAATCATTGTTAGTCTGATATGTAAATGGTAAATAACTAATTGGGTTAGTTAGTTGGTTAGTTGTTAGTAACTAATAGTAGTTAGTTGGGATTAGTAGGTCTAGTATTGCCTGTATAAGGTGAAGATGAAATATCACCTAGAGGGGGGGTGAATAGGTGATATTAGAAGTTTTAATCTTCTTTTCAAATTGTAAGCGAAATAGGAACCAATAAGATAAATGAACACAAGAGAATTTATCCTGGTTCGGTCTAAAACTTTGACCTACGTCCAGTCCCCAGAACACCTAGGATTTCACTATTCTTTGGAACGATTACAGACTCTGTAAACGAAGGACGATGGTCCCTTTCACTCTCAGACTCTGCTCCCCCTTACAAGTTGTAATCTATCCACCCACTCTTAAGGTTCCACAACCTTAAGTCACAATCGATAAAGAAATAAATGTTTAAGTACTCCTCACGAGCTGATAATAATGAACACTGAAGAACAAATTCAATGGAACAGTTGAAACAGTAAATGCTTTTAAAACTCAATTGATTGCGCAGCGTTTCGGTAGTTGGTGAATTGAATGCTTCAACTATTTGTAGTTGTTGTAATTAATGACCGTTGGTATATCTTGTGAAATAGCCGTTGAGATTCTTGAATGTGTCCGTTAGGAAGAGGAAGCTTTCGTCAAGAATTTCGCCGTCTGAATGCTTCAGTGGAATTCTCAGAGTTGACATTCTTATTCGTTCCTTTTGTTTTACCGTTGTGAGATAACATTAAATGCACAGATGGAATTTCAGAGTGGCTTTACTTCGATCAGAGAAGCCTTACGTGTTTAACACTCGTTTAGGAAATTGCATTTAATGCTCTCTGACAGTCAACTTGCTTTATGATAAACTGATGTTAATCCAAGACATAATTATCTGAAACTCATCAACAAACATGTTAAAAGCATTTAGGAATAGTAATGAATCAATATATGAGATAATGAAATCACTCCTAATGATTTTGAATTTACGGAGACGGTGATTTTGAAAATAGAAAGTGTTAACTTCAAGTTAAAATAAATTTAACTTGAGTCAATGACTTGAGATGAGAAACAATCGACTTGAGTTGATGACTTGAGGTGATCACTTGATATGGAAGAGTCGGTGACTTTCTCTTTGAAATGCACCGGTTTAAAGTTATGACTTGAAGTTGGAAAGTCATACCTTGAGTTAATGACTTGAGTCATTAACTTGATCTTCAAAAGTTAAAGTCAATGCTTTCCAAACAAATGGCCAACTTGAGTTAAAAACGATTGACTTGAGTTAGTGACTTGAGTCACTAACTTGATATATATCAAGTTAAACCCGATGCTATAAAAAACGTGGCCAATGAAACCTTAACTTGAAGTTAAAAAGTGACTTGACTTGAGTTAGTGACTTGAGTCACTAACTTGATATTTATCAAGTTAAACCCGATGACTTTCAAAACACATGGCCAAGAAACCTTAACTTGAAGTTAAAAAGTGACTTGACTTGAGTTAGTGACTTGAGTCACTAACTTGATATTTATCAAGTTAAACTCGATAACTTTCAAAAACACATGGTCAAAGAAACCTTAACTTGAAGTTAAAAAGTGACTTGACTTGAGTTAGTGACTTGAGTCACTAACTTGATATTTATCAAGTTAAACCCGATAACTTGTGCAAATCAACACTTGACTTGAGTTACCAACTTGAGTCAATGACTTGATATTTCAAAAGTTAAACTCCTGTGAAAAACGCAAGTTAACTTGATATAAAGTTAATGACTTGAGTCATTAACTTGATATCAAGAATTAAAAAAAAATTGGTCCAGACAATCAACAAGTAACTCGAGGCATAAAAAGAACATTTGATTGAAGTTAAAAAGTTTGTTTAAAAACATTTCCATCGTCTAGCTTGAAACATCCACGGAAATTCAACTTAATAACTCTTACAGATCAGATCAAAAACATTTTTTTCTTTTTAACCAACAAAACATGATCTGAAAAGTTCAGAGCTAAAACTAGAGGCATCCAAAGCCAAAGCTTTCTAACCAATATAGGTTCAAGTTAACATGATTTAACCTTGAATCTACTAATTTATTTACATTATATTTGTTATCATCAAAATATCATAAACATAGAGAACTAACATAAGGCATATGGCTATCCAATGTATCTCTATACTTATTATGATGAATGAATGAGCATCACAGATTTCTCTTCTCAGTCCCTCTGTTCTGTGTGTCTCTCGTCTCTCTCCCTTATTTCTATAATTTCTCTATCATAGTCACTATGAGAATTTGGTGGCTCTGGTGCTTCCTTTATTTCTGCTTCCAATAACATATTTTCAAATTTCATGACAGATACGAAGGGAACTAAAACAAGCAAGAACAAAAAGAAGAATAGGAGAAGAAAAGACCACATAAAGGATCCTTCTTCAATAAACACCAATGAGAACTTCAACAAGGTTAGAGCCTTTTCCCTTCGATTTGGATGTACTGTATGTTATTTGCTGATTTTCATTTGTTGTTTTGAACTGAAATGTCTTGGAAGTATGTCTCATTGTGTATGCTTTTATAATTTAGGGATTAAATGCTCTTCCTCCTTTGTGTCATAATGGAGTTGCCAACAATGTCTCCGAGGCCTCAACTAGTAATCATTTAAGAATGCAAAATCTAGCTACTGTCAGCTTCTCGTCCAAGCATGAGTTTGTGGATGGTG
Organism: Acacia crassicarpa; assembly: GCA_034222035.1. Taxonomy (NCBI): domain Eukaryota; kingdom Viridiplantae; phylum Streptophyta; class Magnoliopsida; order Fabales; family Fabaceae; genus Acacia; species Acacia crassicarpa. The sequence goes on from JAWXYG010000002.1 coordinate 2,580,651, forward strand.
GTGATGATGATGATTTGGATCCAGCCATGAAGGAGGAACTTGACCGGTAGATATATATGTTATATGGTTGTTCAAGTGAGGGAAAGATGAAGTGCTCAAAGATTAAAGGGAAAATTGTATTTAGGTTTCGAGCAAGAGAAAATATGACAAAATGATCCATTGAAATTTCAAAATTGCATTGAAGTCTTGTGGGTCTTTTTTTGCAATAATTTCAATTGTCAAATGCCCATGGACTTGTCAAGGGACTCCTGTGGACTTTTTAACAGACGCCTGTAGACTTGTCAATGGATGCTTTTAGAGCACCCATGGACTTGTCAGTGGAATTCAACTTTATTGCAAAAAAGTCTCACGAGACCTGAATATAATTTTGAGATTTTAAAGGACAATTTTGTCATATTTTCTTTTACTTGGGACCTAAATGCAATATTCCCAAAATTAAAATATGCCTTTTGACTACTACAAATAAAACCTTTCCTTGTATGCATTTTGATTTTTCTCATCGCCTTGGTACTTGCGTCGATCGATCGGTTGTGGAATTTCCTCTTGTTCTTCTGCTAGTAGCTAATGAGTTAAGTTATAGAATGAATTTGATTCCATCAATAAAGCTTTTTTACACCTAGGATTTGAATAACCAGTGCTCTTTCGAGTGTAAAAAAGTTGATGAATATTGATGTATAAATGTAATAGACTTGGAGGTTGGGTAATGTGAGTTTGTTAGAGTTAGCCGTTAGAAGGGTTAGTTAGTTTAACCTTAGCTTGGTAATTGAGTCACTACAACCTTATAAATAAGGGCCTAATCCTTATTGTAAATCAAAATATGAATAAACCAGAAGTATTATGCAGCAAATATTGCTCTTGGCCTCTCTTCTCTGCCTCTCACTCTTCTATCTCTTTTAACCTCTTCTCTATCTTCTTCTACTACCCCTCTAAACCTGATTCTTTCCCTCTCTTCCTATTCAATATAGAATTGATATTATGTAACAGTGGTATCAAAGCAATCATTCCTTGGCTGACTCTCCCACCCTGTCTGCTTCTTTCATGATTAAAAGTTAAAACACAGAAAAAGAACCATGCCTCCCCCTTCTTTCCAAGACTCTGATGAAAACTAGATGTGGCTATGGTAAAAAGGCAGTGTCAAGGAATTTAATGCTCTCTCTCTCTTTTTTTTTTTCCAATGATACCATGAGTAAATTAGAGCTCCTAGAAAAGCATCTTGTCATCACATGTGGCTGGGCTAAAGAAGAAGATAGCAGATTCTGTTCGTTTATTTCACCAAAGAGCCATGGATGTACCCAAGATTGTAGCCCAGATGCAAGAAATCAAGATTGAAATGCCAACAAAGAAGGGAAGAAATGAATTGAAAGACCAAGAAAAAGGTAGGTCTTGTTCGACCAACACGAAGGCCTGGTTGACCACACAGCAGTTGACAAAGTTCAAGAAGACGACGAAGTTGCCGAACCACTTGTTTCTAAGCAAGAGACTGAGAGTGAAGATGAAGGCCAGACCGATCGATTAAATCTTACAGGGTAAACTTAAGTGCGCTCGCATGCGGCATAAGAGAACGAAGAAATGAAGATGAATTCTAGTATTGGTGAGCTTTCCTTGCACGAACTCATAAGTGATTTTTTGAGAACCAGAATTGTGGATGAATGCAAAACTCTCGTTTGGAGAAAATGGGCTTGGTGAGAATCAAACAAGACACCTTCAAGTTTGGCGCTGTCATTGACTGCGTCAGGTCTCCCAATGCTTGCAGCTGTTGCCCTCCTCTTGCCGCTAAGATCTCTTTCCTTTTTGTTGTCTTGGGTTTGGTTGCGCTGTGATAATTATGTTTATGTGTGCACTGCAAGAAGTACTGAACTGAGTTTTGGATTGTCCGTGGCAAGCTAAGGAGTGTTTTGAGCATGACTCTCTTTCCTTTCAATTCATGTGGCTGTGGTTGAGCAAAGTACAGTTTGAAAATTCAAATCTCACTCTACAGTTGGCTTGCATTTTCTTGTATGGGAAGGAATGATGCATGTTATGGCTTTGTCTTTCAAGAAAAGGCATGGATCCAATGGTTAATAACCAAACCCTTATTCTGCCATCTCCTCCCTACTTTGGGCCCATTTGGAATAGCGGTAGTAGAAGTGGCTTTTGTTTATGATGGACTTCTCTTGATGAACTTTTTTTTCTAATGTGATTTGTGTTTGGGATAGCAGTGACAGAAGTGGTTTCAAACCTTGAAGCTTGGTTAGGTGGCTTCACAAAGAAAGCAGCTTTAGACTTTGAAGCCCATCAACTAATGAAGCTATCCAAACACCCAATTATCAAGCTTCTACTTATGATGTGCTTCTAATGGACTTTTCTTAGTTTCTAAAGCTATGCCAAACAAGCCCTCTATGTGTGAGTCTGACTTGGTTCAAGGGATGCCTAGTTAAGATGCTTGTAGGGTCTAGTCGGATACAAGAGATAATATACTTGGCTGAGGCAAATAACCTATGGCTAGTAGCTTGGAGTTCTGCATGTTGCAGAAAAGGCAGCAAGTGTCATCTGTATTGCACATGGTGGGACCCTCAAGCTCAGAAGACAAAAGTTCACAATTGTTCCCTTAATGCTTGTTTGGAATAGTGATTGAATCCTTTAAAAGCAACTTTACATCATGATATATAGTATGTGGGAGGGGTTGTCTTGATTTACATGAATAAGTACTTTTGGGGGTCTAAAACGTGATCCTAAACCAGCACTTATTCTCTGCATTTAGAATGAGTTATTTTATTTTGTTTTTTTTCACAGAATTTTTTAGTTGATTTCATTTGGTATGTTTTGTTGTCAATCATCCTTGAGGGCAAGGATGTTTTTGGGAGGGGGTATTGATATATAAAGAGTAAATACCCTATTTGGTCCCTGAAAAAAATCACGTACCCCTTTTTGGTCCCTCAGTAAAAAAAACTCATCCCGTAGTCCCTGACCACATTTGGGACACTTCACTGCATGTGTCTTCTTCAACCTGGAAGAACTAATGTGGACGGTTTTTGGATTTTACAAGGATTACGGGATGAGTTTTTTTTACTGAGGGACCAAAAAGGGGTCCACGATTTTTTTCAGGGACCAAATAGGGTATTTACTCAATATATAAATGTAATAAAGACTTAAAACTTGGTTAATGGCAGTTTGTTAGAATTAGCCGTTAGAATTAGTTTGAAGGGTGGGTTAGTTTAGCATTAGCTTCGTCATTGAGTCAGTCTAAGAGCTATCCCTCTCTCATTTGTAACTATTTGTTGTTTTGCCTATTGAATGAATGCATATTCAGCAACTCTGTTTCTCTCTTATCTTTCCTCCTTCTCTCGTCTCTCTCTCCCTTCTATCTCATTTCTCTTATATTCAATTTCTCTCCTCCATCCTTCATTCTTTATTATCAAACCTGTCAAGATTATAGGGTTGATAACAAATGTATCCTTTGATTATTTTTGGTAAATTCTATGTAGCCTTATAAGTTAGCTGACCACTTTAGTGGAGGCAAAACAAATATCACGATCACTCAAAGAATGCTAGCTGTAATTGGATGTCTGAATATTGACTGTTTTATAATAAATGTTATTTTTCTGACTTTTCATACAGAGAAGTGGAAGATTTTGCACGGAGATTAAATTCAGATTGGCCAGAAAGAATGCAGGAAATCTTGTCCTTGGGCCAAGAAAGAAGACTTGTACCTATTTCAGTGAATGGCAATTGTTCGACGCAAATATATACCGGTATGTTCTGTGTCTATTATCTGTTTGGTTTTGAAATTCTTCTTGCCTTTGCTTTCATTTGAAGGTATTCTGGAATATTTCTTTTTTGGTGCCAGTCACTTAAGATATATGGTTGTGTATGGTTGTGTGTGTGATGTGGGAAATGAAGGTAGTGATGTTTTCTAGTTATATATGGTTTCTTGTTTTATCATTTAAGTTTGAACAGTCTGTTACGTTTATAATTTGTTGCAATTACAAGGTTGAGATCTTAGCTTTGTTGTTGTTGAGCATCTGAGTTGTGTTATATATAGGTTTGGATCGGAGATAATCTAATTTTTCAGAGTGACATAAAGGAAGCTGAACTGATCTGGAAAGATGGCTGCTTCAGTTTGCTGCTTGTCAGCATGTGCAAGCCAAAGTGTTTGTGTGAAAACCATGTGAGTATATTTGTTAGTCCCTTATAAAAGAAAATGCAGTTCCTTTTTTGATTTTTAATTACCTTTGAACATTTTTAATGTTGAAATAGGTGTTTGAGAGCAGTAGGAGTGGGGAGAGTACAATGAGAATAATAACAAAAAGAATGTGAGGAGAGAAGGGAAAACTCTTGGAAAGCAATTTGAGTCATGATAAGCTCTGTTTCCTTGACCTCCTTTTTCTTCCTGTTGTTTTTACTGGGTCTCGGTCATTGTAATCATGTCTCTCTGATAATTTTTTGAATCATTTATTGTCATTTTGTTTTCATTATACTCCTCCGGTCTTAAATATAGAACATAATTTGTAAAACAAGTCCTATATTTTGGACCAAAGGTAATATATGTTTTCAATTTGATTTGATTTATAGTTCAGTTTCATTGTGATTTTCAGGCATCATTTGGTTTGGAATGGGTTAAATATAACTCCCAAAGCTTATTTCCTCAAAATGTGATTAAACTAAATGATTATTTACTTGAATTGAATTCATCACGGCAAGATGTTCACTAAAGGAAATTACCTTTAGGTTGATACCAAGGGAAATAACTCTTTCCTTATTGGTTTCAAGGACATATTGTTATTATTTATTTATTTATTTTTGGATACAAGTGTTCATGATACTCTTCCCTCATTCGAAGATCACAAATTATTGTTTCAGATATGATGTGGTTGTAGTTTTGATTTATATTTTGGGTGAGCTTTATTAAAAAGGTTTTAAAATCTTTCATAGCCATTAGCAACCAAATGGCTAAAGATTGTTAGCCAAACCCATGGATAGATTGTTAGCTTAAGATCTCGTAGAATAGCTCCAACCAAATGGGGCATGATATGCACCCAAATAATGGCATGGTTCAAAAATCCAAAGTGTGGTTGGTTGGTTTAATCTATGTTAAACCTGTTACTAAAAAACTAATAATCAAAATGAAACTAGACAAAATATGCTATACGATTGGCCGTGCATGATAACCTCAGAATAAACTAATTTGATTGAGAGTAAAAAGCCCCATTAAGAATGAAACGAAATACAAGTGAGCCCAAACAATTGACGAGTTCGATTGGTTCCGATCTTATGTTGCCCCTTATTTAAGGATTAGCAACCACAATGTGCCACTCAAGAATTAATGTCCACCACAATCACAGATGGAAGTTTCCACTTCTGGAATTACACTCACTAATGTTTAATGTAGAAGGCCTATACTCAGGCATTGACTAATTAGAATAATAAAATATTGGGTGAATACCATTATTAGTCTCTCAAATAATTTGTTTTAATTTTGGTTTTAGCTTCTAGAGTTTGAAACTCAGTTTTAGTCTCTCAAATTTACTCTGTTTAGAACCCATGAATGCTTTCCCGTTTCCAAAAATTGATTTTCTCCCTTTCCTCAGTTGAGAACATACGTCTATTAAAAGCGTAGAGTACGATTTTGTTGGCGATTTTTTTTTTTTTTTAAAAAAAATTTGCCAATACAAACTTGCTAACAAAGTCGGAAGAGTAAAACAAAAATAAAAAGAAATAACACATAAAAGGCGAACATTTGCCGGCATTAAAGGAACAAAAGTCTCATCTCGTTACAGCAAATCGTGAGGGGCAGTTGGAAGGTCATCATATCGATGTTCTAGCACTGTTAATATGATAACGATTTTTGGTAATGACAACGCCTACTTGGACGAAGACATTAATTTGATACTGGACCTTTTGGTTCGACATCTTCTTAAACACATAGATGAGTAGTTTATTTTGATAAATAATTTATTTTAGATAGTAGTCCTTTAGACAAGTTTTAAACACTTTGTGGTGATTATTATACATAGTAGTAGTAGTAGCAGTTAACACTTTGATTAGCTAGTGTTGGATATTTCTGTACCATTTGTAATGACATTTTGGTTTATGAAGAAGTGTTGGATTATGTTTTTGTACAGGGTTTGATTGCTAGGTAGTGAAAAATATAAATAAATAAAAAATTTCTTTTAGCTTCTGTTTCTCTAAAAGTGAACACCATAAATATGCAAACTTATAGCTCCCTTTTTTAACAGATGTTGTTCCTAGACTTTTCCATGTCACTCACATAGGTGTCGCCCCCTATAAAAGGACATAGAGATAGTCTAAAAACGGACGTTAAACGAGCTTTCTATAATGGTGCTACTCACACAGTTTCATTTTTATTCTGGTGTAGAACATAGATGTCCAACCTAGGGCTGATGCTTTGATCTTGGATTGACTGACCCTACCTGAATATCTATGGAGTAGATATTCAGGAGAGCTTGGGATCACTGTGCACAATATAGGCTTTCGCCAATGGGGTAGTGTGTGTGTAGTGTGACGAAATGTAAATAGTTTAGAGTTAGAACGTGTACACCTTAGGATTTGACCTCTGTATTTATAGAGTTTGCCTTAGGTCGAATATCCAGCGTTGTAACTACCAGATATCAACCAGGATATGCCTATATTATTGCTGCGATAGGATGTCCCTATACTATAGGTGAGACCTGATATTCGATATATCCTTAGTTGGGCCATCTTGGCATTGGGCCTTAATGTAAGTCCGTAACAGTTGCCCCCCAGCCCGGTAGTTCAAGTTCTTGAGGTGTTAGGATGTATTTACTTGCCGAGCTTCGCTGCATTGTGACTCATATTACCGAGTGGGATTACGCTGACCCTGACTATCAAGGCGGTATCAAGGAGGCCAATTTCGAAGGTCCGAGGTCTTGTCTCTAAGATCTTGTGTAATGCCGAGATGGGATTGAGGTTGGGATCTTTCTTCAGGTTATCTGGGCGAGATAGCCGTGAACCTTTCCCTCTAGCCCGTTTGTTGTGTATTGCCGGGCTTGTCATATTGACCCCGGTTACCGATGTCAACTGCTCAAAGAGCCAAGGCCACGTTGTGGAGAATGAAGATCCGGGGTAACTTCTGAGGTTCATTGAGCCGAGGTAATCACACAAGGGTTTTAGGATCCGAGGTGATCGCTAAGGGTTGGTTAACTTCGAGGCAAGAACCTTTCTGCATTCACCATCATTTCCCCCTGACACCTGGCTTCCCTGGATTGGCAAAGGATTATAACCGCCACGCCTAGCCGTCTGCGATTTTCGTGCGCATTTAATGCTTCCCACGACGCGCCGTACATCACCCCTGCTTTTTTGGGGGAATAGTCCTTTTTACCCCTGTCTCTTCGATATCTTTTCATTCATAATTCATCTTTCCCTCCATCCCTCACACTTCTTTCTGCTGTTGGTTCTCTCTCGTGTTCAGTGTTCAGAGTGGAGAGCTTTTTCCTTGCTACGATGCTTGTCTCTGCACCACCTATTAATCCTTCCTCTTTATGCAACTGCGACCTTTATTAAGCCAGGTATACCCCTTATCTTCTCATGGTTCCATACATTTCTGGTTTGTTTTTCGATTTCGCCTACTCTGTGGTGTCTGATCCCTGCTAAGGGGACCTTTCCAGGTAAAGCTTTCTTAGGTATATTTAGGTTTCTGAGTTAGGTTCTACCAAAAAACTTCCCTGGTAACCCCATGTTTTGTCGTCCATACCCTATCGTGTCATATCATTTGTGTGAGGGAGTGTCCTTTGTCTAGCCCTATTGTGGTTCCCCTTCCTTATTACTCCTTTTTTTGTGCCTCTCTAGGTCTCTATTTCTGGTGATGATGGATAGGGTTAACCTCCCGTCTTCATCGAGCCCTCATTTAACTCCAAAAGAGGAAGAGATCCTTCGTGCTCGTTATCCTCACACTAGCTATTGGATTCTGGGCTCTACTCTTATTGAGGAGCAAAAATTAGCCAATGCGCTTCTTAGTGGTTCTAGGAGGAGAAGTGTTGGGGATCCCAAACTACCACCATTAGGTCCCAAAATATTAGGAATCATCTCGTGAACCAGGATATGAGGCCATCCCGGTACAACCCATCAATTTTTGTGAGGATTAACCCCAACCATGGCAGGAAGCCCTTCCCGATGGCTACCTCCGTCCTTGCTGGGACTGTATTGCCTCAAGCTCTTATTTCATTGCTAGTGGGGATGATTCTTGAGCCAATCTTACCCTAGGTTCCTGCAATCACAGCTCGTCTTCTGACCTTAGGCCGACTGCTGGGAGCTGGCTTTCTCTAGGTCCTTTGACTTTTCCTCCCCACCGACATAGCTTACATACACCAGGTATACCTTCCTATATTGATCGTAGTCTTTTTATTTGCTTTGTTATAGGTAAATGGAGTCGGTATCCTCCCCCCATAGTGCCCGATCCGACGTTGGGGATTCAAACTCATCTAGTCCTCCATGGGTGGCCCACGAGGTTTTAAAGACTCGTTCCTTGATGTCCGACGTCGACATCGACAGACTGGGTCTATCGAGCCTAGAGGGGTGTCTTATTAGCCCTCCTGATGATGAGGAGCCCATTTGCTCTACTTGTGAAGAAGGGCATACCAATTTTTTCATCTTCTACCACGATCGCATGACTCAGCTCGGTATTTGCTTCCCGTTTACCGAGTTCCAGATTTCAACCCTAAATCATCTTCATCTTGCGCCCTCGCAGCTTCATCCCAATGGATGGGCTTATTTAGTAGCTTTTGAGCGCTTGTGCGCCTCCTTCCTCCAGCCTATTCCTTGCACAACTGCCTTATTTTTCTACTTTTTTTTCCCTTTTACTCCCTGTTCTTCCAAAGAATCTAAGAAACTGAAGGGATTGACTTCCCTTCGAGGTGATCTAGATAGGAAACTCCTGACCGCGTTCTCTGACTCGTTCAAGCACTTTAAGAACGAGTTCTTTAAAGTTGTTGCTAAGTCTGGAGAGCAGCCCTGGTTTTTGAATGGGGGCTAAGGACGTGGAATGGAGGTTCCCCCTGTACTGGACCAAAGATCATTACAACTTATCCTCCTCATCATACCAGGTCGAGCTTGATGATCTTCTGGTGGAGGAGGTCCCCTCCATTGATCGATTGACAACTTTCGTCAAGACATATGGCATAAAAAACGCGACGTTTTTTATTACTGGGCCTAGTGCCGAGCCGGGGCCGATGGATAGTATGGTCCCTTTGTTTATTGATTCTCCAGACTTATGTATATCTTTATCCTATTTACCTTTATACATGCTTTAGCTCAATATCATAAATTCTAAACCTTTTTCTTTCTTGTTTTTGGACATGCAGCTCAGGGTATGTTGGAGCTACCCCGGTACTTGTCCCAAACTTGGACGTGGCTGCGCCGAGTAAGAAGGTAGGTAAGAAGCATGCCGCCTCGGATGTGGGGGTAGGCAAAACCAAGACGGCTTCTGGTGCAGCGAGGGCCAAGAAAACAAAGGCCTTGGTCCCTCAGGGAACTACTCGCTCTTCCCCAGCCAGGTCGTCACCAGGGGCAGTCGTCCTGGGCTCGAAAAAGAAGTTGCTACCTTTGGATCCCTGGCTCCTCCTCTTCCACCCTGGACTTCGGTTGTCCCTCCACTCGTTCAAAAGATTGCCAATGGCCTCGCGTGGGAGAAGGGGGTGATGGAAGAGCTTGACGTTGTGTTTCTCCCTCCCTTCCAGTTTATGAATGTCCTGCCCCTACCTAACATAGATGAGCGGTTGGTTCACGACATGCAAAGCCATCTATGCAAATCTATCAGGCTGGTGAAAGCGTTGCTCCATCTGAAAGGCAAATATGTCAGGGCCGAGGGTGAGATTCGGCGGTTGAAGTTGGCCACTGAAGAAGCTGAGGTGAGGAAGAAGACAATGAAAGAGGAGCTAGGTGTTGCTAAGGCCACCGCTGGGAAAGCGACTGAGGAGCTTTTGTTGACCAAAGAGGCCTTAGAGAAGACGAACTCGGAGTGTGTCCACCTGTAGGAGGCTCATGCCAAGAGCTTGGATGCCGTTAAGGTCCTGCAGAAACAACGCGCTGATCTGGCCTCTGAACTGGGAACGACCAAGGACGCTCTTGCCGTGGAGCAACAAGCTTGCCTGGACTGCGTTGAGTTGTTAAAGAGGCTGCTGCAGACTGTTTGATCCAACATTTGAACCCCACAATGTCCTTGAACCTCATCGGGTATGACTACTGAGCCTATGTTAAGGACAGCGTCCTGGTCCTGCCTCTTACCTCTTTCGAGGATGAGTCCTTGTCCTTTGAGGACGAAGAGCAAGTCAGTGATGAGGAGCAAGGTGGCGAGGAGGAGCAAAACATTGTTCAGGGTGGTGAGGCCGGGGAAGGAGCTTCCAACACAGTTCCCTCCAGTGAGGTGGTTCCCTCGGACGATGCTGACCCTTCGAGCTGAGAGTCGGGGTTTTAGCCTTTTAGCTTTCTTTTTGTTGGGTGGTAATGCCCTTTAGACTTCACTTTCTCACCGGCGTTTATGCCTGGTAACTGTAATTTGGTCAATGTAATATTTAGTGACAAATATTGACTGATTTATTGCCATATTTCATCGTTTTTGGAATTCTAAACTGTGTTAGAGTTTTTTCAACCGGGCTAGGGTCATTGGTTATGCAGATCTACGTTTTCTTCCAGACTTGACGCCTGGGAATCTGTGGTAGGGTTTTCTTTTTTAACCGCATAGGGTTTTTATTTTAACCACTCTATCGAGTTTTGGTTTCGTTGTTCGGGTTCATAACCAGGATAAGGGCAAATTATCACATGTCCAGCCGTGGTGTTTGAAACGCGACGCTTAAACATTTTGACCTGATCAAGGTCGGAATGACAATTCATTTTCTTATCTAGGAGCGAGCATTGACGCGTCAATTTTGCGAAGGCCTATAAAGGCGACTTCATGTTGTTCATAACCTGGGCATGTCGGCCCTGGTGTCATCCATCTAGATGGGTTTTAATTGTGACCGTGTTTAGGGACCTCGGTATAATGCTTAAGCTATCAATATTGTGCGCTGTGAACTTCCACTGAGGAATTTTTCATCAAAAAGATAATTCGCTCCGAAGAGCTAATAATGTCAGATAATGAAATTTAAAATGGACAAAAATGTAAAATTTAAAGTCTAAATACTGAAATCAAGAAATAACCGAGCTCAAACACGGTGTGTTTGGCATTTTACAAATGCGTGGCCGAGACCTAGCTATAGTAGATTCTTAGCTTGTCGGTGTTCTAGGTTCTTTTGATGGGCTTCCTTCCTAGGGTTTCGAGTATATACGCTCCATTGTCCAGTTTCTCTTTAACTCGGTAAGGACCTTCCTAATTCGCAGCTAGCTTGCCATCTCTGGCATTTCTATTTCCGATGTCGGCACGTCGGAGTACCAGGTTGCCCTTGTTGAAAGCTCGGGGTTTGACCTTCCGATTATATTTTGTCGCAATGAGTTGCTTGACGGCTAACTCTCGGCAATGCGCCATGACTCTGACCTCGTCAATCAAGTCCAGCTCTGTCCTTAAGGCATCGTTGTTTTCCTTTTCTCCATCTTGGAGGGCTCTTATCTTCCTCCACGACGATTGTCTTATCTCAACCGGGATCATTGCCTCACATCCATAGGTCAGCCAGAAAGGGGTTTCTTGGGTTGAAGTCTACACGCTGGTCCTATACTCCCACAGAACACTGTAGAGTTGTTCCACCCAGTTGGATTCCGCATCTTGCATCCGCTTCTTTAAGCCATCAAGAACGATCTTGTTGGCTGCTTCGGCTTGGCCATTCGATTGTGGGTGCTCAACCGAGGCGAAGTGCTTCCTAATGTCGAGGCCTGACATCATATCTTGGGACCCTTTATCCACAAATTGGGTCCCATTGTCCGTGACTACCTCGGTTGGGATTCCAAAACGGGAGACAATACTATGACGAAAGAATCTCCGTATGCGGGCTGAGGTTATTATTGTCAAGGGCTCGACTTCAATCCATTTTGTAAAGTAGTCTACTGCAATGATGAGCCATCTGAACTGCCCGGGGGCTGCCTTGAATGGCCCGAGGAGATCCATCCCTCATTTGTAAAAAGGCCAAAGGGTCGAGATACCTTTCAATTCTGCAGGCGAGGGCCAAATGATCTTGGCGTGTTTCTGACAGCTATCACATCTTTTTACGGCTTCCTTTGAGTCTACCATCATGGTCGGCCAGTAGTAGCCAACACGCAGAGCTTTCCTAGCTAGAGCCTTGCCCCCCATGTGGTGACCGTTCACTCCTTCATGTATCTCAGCCAACACATACATGGCCTCTGACAAACCCAAGCATCTCATCATCAGAGAATGCAAGCCTTTTCGGTACAGCTGGTCATTGACCATTGTGTAGATGGCAGCCTCTCGGATCAACTTCTTTGCTTCATCCGGGTCTACCGAAATAATGCCTCTTTCTAAATAATCCTCAATTTGTTTTCTCCAGTCTGTCGCTACCGATATAGTCATGATGCAACTCGGTTCTATTATATTTTGCTGAATTAAGGTCCGGTGGGTGCCTGGGCCTTTCGTACTAACAAGTTTAGAGAGGATGTCGGCTGTGGTATTTTCTTCTCTCGGGATGTGAGTCACAATCACCTCTTTGAATTCGGCGATCACCTCCTTTGCTTTATTTAAATACTTGGCCAATAAAGGTCCTTTCGTCTGATAAGTGCCCTCAATTGGTGCCGATACGCGGTGTGAGTCGGTGAAAACCTTTACTCTCTGTGCTCCATGTTCTTTGGCCTGTAATAGTCCGGCAAGTAGGGCTTCGTACTCGACCTGGTTATTTGAGGTCGGAAACTTGAGTTGAAGGGAGTGCTCAATTGCGATACCCTCCGGGCTTTTGATTATTATTCCTGCTCTACTACCCTTTGCATTTGACTAACCATCAACGTAAGCCTTCCACGTTTTGTCTTGATCAGCATCGGTCCTATTTGCCGGGGTGAGTTCCCTTACGAAATATGCCAACACTTGTGATTTGATTGCATGACGGGCTTTGTAGGTGATGTTGAACTCGGACAACTCAGTGGCCCAACTGGTCATTCTTCCTGCTAGGTTCAGCTTGTGTAATATTTGTCGGAGCGGTTGACTAGTTCAGACCACTATTTGATGTCCCTGGAAGTAAGGCTGAATTCTTCTTATTGAGACAAGTAGGGCGAAAGTCACTTTTTCAAGCTTTTGGTATCGTAGTTACGAGCTCTATAATGCCTTACTTATGAAACAAATTGGTGCTTGGCCGATGTCGATTTCTCTAACCAGGGCGGCACTTATCGTTTCTTCTCCCACGAATAGATATAAGAACAAGGATTCACCCGAGTCGGGCTTTGTCAAGACTGGCGGGGTCACCAGATAGTGTTTGATCTTTTCAAACACTGCCTCACAGTCAGTATTCCATCCTCCCTGTGTTTCCTTTTTTAGCAACTTGAAGAAAGGGAGCGTGTTCTCGGCTGATCTAGGTAAAAACCTAGTGAGTGCGGCCAAACGACCGGTCAGCTGTTGCACTTCTTTTTTGGTCCTTGGGGCTTGCATGTTGAGGACGGCCTTGCATCTGTTCCACGTCCAAATACTACTTCGCTCGGGTATGAAATTCAGTGAGGGTGTAGACTCGATTCTTGAAAATATTCTTTACCAATCGAGACGAGGGATCCAACCCATCAATGAGGCAGTGTACGTGGACATCCTTCGGGAGTGAACGTACTTGTAAAGCCACCTCCTTGAACCGGTCCAGATATTTCTGTAGCGTCTCCCCTTTCTTCTGTTTGATTTTGCTCAAGGTGAATTGGGACTTCGGCTGCTTCTTACTGATTGCGAAATTCAATTCAAATTTGCGCCCGAGGTTTTCAAAGTTGTGCACAGAATTGGATGGTAGGGTATGGAGCCACTTCTGTGCAGGTCCGGTTAACATTGCCACAAAAAGTCGGGAGATGACTGGGCCCTTAATTAGTCAAACAAACATGAGGAGCTCGAACGTGTCGAGGTGAGTGCGTGGGTCTTGGGTCCCATCATACTTCGGGAGGTGCGCTAAATCAAAATTCTTCGGATACGGTGCACTGGCAATTTCCTCGGAGAAAGGGCTTCTGTTGAGATCGATTAGGTATTTCATTTTATATTCTCTGGGGGAGCTCCGAGGCCGGGCTGTTCTCTCCGTATCTCGGTCTTCATCTTCCGAGATGTGTTCTAGGCGTAGCTTTTTCAAGGTTGAGGTTGATGGTCGAACACGTCCTGAACTCGTCCCCTGGGTAGTCCTGCCAACATCCCGCCGTGATGACCTCGATTCTTCACTATGAGATGGACTACTGGTGTCTTGCGTCATTCTTTCTTTTCTGCCACATGAATCTTCATGGCCCTCTCTCTGAACCAATGTTTTGAACCTTTTAAATCGGTCCTCCATCATCTGCTGCATTACTCTCTTCTTGGCACTGGAGGTTATTACGCTTTTCATTGTTCTCTATTCTCCTCAGCATTGAATCCTGTGCTTTCTGCAGGAGGAGGACGTCTGGACTTGGAGCCGGAGTCCCCTTCACCGCCACGCCATGCGTTTTGGCGACAACAGGAGGGGAGGATGCCGTGTCAAAAACATTGTCCTCCGAGATACCCTCATGCTGCGGCTGCTCTTGAACGTGGTGGTGTTGACTTGCCTTGTCGTGTGTGTTGGTTATGATTAGTTTTGATGATGTCTAATAAAGAAGCAAAAAGTTTATCTAATATATTTATCTCCTACATTGACTAACTACTATGTTTAATGTAGATTAGTTCAAGTTGAATTATAAAGAAGATTAATCAAGAAGGAGATAAGAGATTAATGAAAAGAAGAAATTGCAGAGAATGTCAAGGAAGCAAGAAGCTATCAAAGTATTTTGGGAATAATCAATAAGAAGAAGAAATATTGAAGAAGATATAGAACTTGCAGAGAATGATAAGTTCAAGTTTAATGAGAGAGAATGATCAAGAGAAGAGAAGAAAGAAAGATTTGAATTGTGGAAAATGATCAAGAAAAGAAGAAAGAAAGGAAGAACTTGTTGAATGGAATAAGAATATAATTATTCAAGTTCTTATATTGATACTAGAAGTCTCCAAGGTCATATGGAAGTTGGAATGGCTCAATTCAGAGTTAAATCAAGCAAATATGAGGTTTAGGACGAGAAAACTCGAGGTTTGAGTGTCTTCATCATCTCTGGTGTCTCTAGACTAGCAAACCTCGAGGTTTCTAGCAAAACCTAGAGGTTTCAGCTCTTTTCAGCACTCTTCAGCAACTCTGTTTCACTTTCAGCTCAGGCGAGGTCTGGTAATTTGATGATATCTCCCAAACCAAAGATTGGATTGAGGTGAAACCAGTGGCATATGAAACTAGACTCTCAATGCGTCATTTTGATATAAAATTTAAGCCCAAAGGAGTTCAGATCAAGGCGCTATGATTTTTACAAGTTGCCACAAGAATCAACGTCACAGTCCAGACCCACCTTCGGTATTTTGGGTGTATCTCACAAACGGCAAATCAGATTGAACTGAAATTAGTGGCATATGAAAGTAGACTCACAGAGATTTCCATGAAGAGTTGAACGGACCAAAACGGAGTTCAGACCAGGGAGATATTGCTTTTGAAAGTTGATGGTCAGTTCAGGACATCGCAAAAATGCTGATCAAGAACAGCCTTCATTCATCGGATCTTAACAGACATAATACAATGAGTTTGGAGATGATTCTTCTTGTATTGGATTCTTTCCTCAAGCTTGCACATGTAAACTTGAGTTTGAAATTGGCCAAGAATTTTCCAAGTTTTCAAAACCTCCAGGTTTCTCTCAAACCTCCAGGTTTCTGTTTTGAAGCAAAACTGAGAATTTTGAAATTAGAGAGAAACCTCGAGTATTGGTTGAAAACCTCTAGGTTTGGGCTTTCAGAGAGCAAACAACTTTTTCTGACTTTGAAAACCTCCAGGTTTTCAACAAAACCTCCAGGTTTTGGCTTTGGATCAAAACTCTGATTTTCAATGATTTTTGCAAAACCTCGAGTATTGCCACAAACCTCGAGGTTTCTAAGTTCCAGAGAGGAAATGAACTTTCAAGGTTTTTGAAAATCTCCAGGTTTCCAGAAAACCTCAAGGTTTCTGTTTGGCGCAAAAAACTCAGAATTCCACTTTTGACGGAAACCTCCAGGTTTCTTCGCAACTTCAGAATTTCAAATCTGACGAATTTGCAATGCCTTCTTGTTTGATCTTAATACTTCCTATGATTAATCTCTAATGTTCCTATATATGTTTAACCACTTTATTGGTGAGTTTCAGATGATTAAAACGAAGGATTAGAAGCAAATCTTCAAAATATCAAATTTGTGCAAGAACATCGAAAGCTGTGCAAAAGTTCTAACTGCTAGTTTCTTACGGCTATATTTCTTTATCCAACAGTCATTGAATCTTCTCAACAGTCATATATTGATCTCTATCTATAAAAGAAGACAGATTCAAGTAGAAAAACGTGGAGAAACAAGCTTACACTTCCAATATGCTGAAACTCTGCTCTCACACCATTTGCACTCTGTTTTTCATGTTTAGATGACTTAGAGAGTGAAGTGATTTATATTTGATCTTCAGTGTTTATCTATTCACTTCTAAGAGAGAAGATTTATTGTAATCATTCTATTCTTCTGAGAGTTACTCAAGATTGGGTGATCTTGAGTGAAAAACACATTGTGTTGATTACAACTTGTAAGGAGGAGTGAATCCTAGTGAGAGGATTACTTTGAGTACAGAGTGTGCAATCAAGCGGTGTGTTGATTACAGTTTGTAAGAGGGAGTGAATCCTAGTGAGACAGTTACTTCAGTTACAGAACGTGTAATCAAGTTGAAAGAAGATAGTGGATTCAAAATCCCAAGTGAGGCTTGGGGACTGGATGTAGGTCAAGGATTAGGCCGAACCAGTATAAATCAGTTTGTACATTCTCTTCCCTTATCTCTTACATTTCCAGCATATATATTTGAATGTGTATACATACTTAAATGTCTGGTTATTGCTTTACAAACTGATTTCAGTGAATTGCGAAAAGATTTTCAAAGTTGCTAAACTTTTATACTTCACCCAATTCAACCCCCCTCTTGGGTTCAGCCGGTTCTTACACTGTGGTTGATTTCCATTCTGAGGGTTCCGACTGCTGCTTCTAGTGTTAGCCATCGGTGGTCACGGGGATCGAAATTTAACGTCCCCACGGTCAGCGCCAATATTGTGGTGTAGAACACAGATGTCTAGCCTGGGGCTGGTGCTTTGATCTTGGATTAATTGGCCCTACTTGAATACCTATGGAGGAGATATTCAGGAGAGCTTGGAATCACTGTGCACAATATAGGCTTTCGCCAGGGGGGGTGGTGTGTGTGCACAGTGTGATGGAATGTAACTAGCTTCGAGTTAGAATGTGTGCACCTTAGGATTTGACCTCTATATTTATAGAGTTTGCCTTAGGTCGAATATCTAGCGTTGTAACTACCAGATATCGATCTGGATACGCCTATATTATTGCTGCGATAGGATCTCCCTATACTATAGTTGGGCCATCCTGACATTGGGCCTCAATGTAAATCCATAACAATTTTATTTATTTAGGTTTACTGCGATGAAACAATAAATTCCACTTTGTTGTTGTATTATCTTATGCGAAGGAAATAATAATAATAATAAAGTTTGGCTAAAGCAGAGAAGTTTTGCTGGAAATTATAAGTGAAATCCTCACATTTTAATATATTTAAGTTATTTCTTCCCTCCATTGAAATATGAACATGATGTTGCACAAATGATTTAAGTATATCATCATTGATAGAGATATAATATATAAATATATGATCTTTTTTTTTTTTTTAGAAAAAATAATCTATCAAGTGTTTGAAATGAAAATAACAAATGCACGCTGGTTTGATTAGTTATTAATTAGTTGAAGTTCGATGAGGTCCAATTTAGAAATTGCTTTTGTTTTTCCTTCTAATCTACCTTCAATTTTCCTTTTTAACAATAAAGGGCATCATGCCGTTTTAAAAACATTAAAAAATCTCTAATTAGACCATTTGGCCTCGTTAAGAATTTGTTAAAAGAGTTGGGGCAATTTTGGTTTTGACCATTTTAATTGGAGTTAATTGGAATTTTCCAAAAAGAAATTGGGGGAAGAAAGAAGCAAGCGATAAAGGTAGAGACTTAATTGGATTTAAAGCTTTTATAATTTTTTTTTTGGGTCAAACTAAAGCTTTTATAATGGGGTTTAGGGAAGTTGAGTGCTTATTTGGAATAGTCATTATTCCTTCTCTTGTGAAGATGAATGATGTGAGACCATTTTTATCTTGTGAGTTGTGACACGTCCTTCTCTTGTATGTCATTCGATCTTCAATGCTTGTTTCTCTTCTTCTCTAACACATTGGATCACATTTTTTAATCAGTACCTGCTGTGTAAGCTTTTTATTAGAACCTCCGTAGGTATTTAGGTTCATTTATAAGCTGTATAACATTGTTGGAGTCTCCACATGTAGTGGCTTGCTCTTTTTTTTTTTTTTTTTTAAATAATAATAATTTGAACCCAATTTTTATAAATAAAAGGGTTAATACAATCTCTGGTCCTTCAATTTTGCTTTCATTTTAGTTTTAATCTCTCAAGTTTTTAAATCATGTTTTTTGGTTTCTCAAGGAGTAAAATGGTCCAGATTTTTATTAATTTATAGGAATGGATGTTTTAAATGGAATAAAACTTGAAGAACCCAAATTTATGGTTTGAAAAAAAAAATGTTATAAATACAAAAGGTTCACTTTTATTTTTTTTATTTTTTTAAAAAAGATTTTAAAATATTTGTATGCCTTGTGAGGGTTTTAGAACCGTCCTTAGGCAAAAATTAATGATTATTCTTTGTGAGATTATTGGATCTGGTGAGAAAATTTAATCTAAAATTATTTTCAACTCCAATTTTTCCCAAAAAAAAAAAAAAATCTTCATGAATTTAAAAAAGACAAACCAATAAAAACATATTAAATAAATTAAATGAACTTTTCTCTAAAAGACAACACACATTTTCACTCTCAACAATGCAAGTTTTGATCTCTTTAAAGGATACGTAGACCCCTGGCACTCTTCCAGGTTAAATCCAATTTTTTTTATTTTTATTCTTTGTAAACAACAATTGTCCTTTTTTGTTTATATTTTTATTTCTTTCCTTTTCTTGGGTAATTAGAATATTTTTAAAGGCCATATTACTTTTTAATAGTCAACTTAGGGTAACTATTTTCCTGAATAGGTGTTGTGGGATGTCTAATACCTTTCCCAGCCGCAATTAACTCACAAACCCTATCTGATTGTTATAGACTATGTTTTTATTGAAAAAAAAAATCCAAAATCTTTTTATAAATTTTGATGGCGATTTCATTATTTTTCCTCCATCATTTAGAGATCTGATATGGTGCGCAACATACATAATAGTTGAAATTTACACAGCTTTTGAGATTAACCACTTTTAATTACATATGCAATTCTTCAATGTGTCAACAAAATCGCTTTACAAAATTGCTTATTACAAATAATCTGCTTTCTTCAAACATTTTTCCATTTCAGTTAAACGATTCGGAGTGACCCTTTTCTTCGACCATGTTGTAACTTTTCTATTTGATCCCAGGAGTTCTTGCACTTCCTTTAATCCCGTATTTATAAATCTTCCCATATGTGTTGCTTTTTCAAAATACCTTCTTAAATAGGAGTATTTTTTATGGAACTCCCTTAGTATATGTACAATCAATAGGAATAAATTAGAATTAATATAAGAAATATAAGGGAAATGAGGTCTTGCATATATTAAACACTAAATCTTGCCCCCTCAATTAGTTCTTGTACTAGAGACCGGAGTTAGTATTTATCAAAATTCTTAAGACTTAAGATTATTGTATTAAATAATTTAACGAACAAATTATTTAACTCTCTGTAAAAAAAAAAAAAAGAAGTAAATTATATAACTCTCAATAAAAAATAAATAAATTATTTAACTTGCGAATGTGAAACTCTCGTGAGAATTGAGAACCTATATTTCTCTTCCATGAGATATTTTCAATTAAGAATATATGTTTTAGGTTATTCAATCCAAATAATCTGGCATGGAAAGATCTTTCTTCTTATCAGGAACAATTACTTGAACCTTTATTTCTTAAAAAATACATGTGATTTATTATTAATCTAAGAACAAAATAATAAGCAATAGAGTTTTTTAATCAAACACATGTACTTGGATGGGTGGAAATTCATTTGTTAAACAAATTAAGTTAGGATTAAATCTTAACTTTTTTTTAAATATAAAAAATCTTTATGGTTTTTAAAACGCATAATTTTAGGAAAAAAGTAATTCAAGTGAAGCCTTCCTACATCAGAAAGTGAGAACGTTTAACTGATATATCATAATTCTATTGTCATGCTCTTGTTATCCAAAGGGAAAAAGGGGCATTCTGTATATTTAAAAAATAACAAATCTATGTAATTTTGATGACAGAATATGATATAACAAAATCCGTCAATAAAGAAGCATAAGAAAGCATTTGTATGACTAAGAATTCAAAAACTACAATGATTACTGTAGACATTCTATAAAATATGAATTATGAGGTGTTCCTTGTGAGTTGTGATGGTAAATGAAGGTGTATTTTGCTAAATCAATTACATGGGTAGAATTACAGTACAATGATGGATAGGTATAAAACATAGTAACCAATAAATATGATTGCCTTTATACAAATGTGCAAGTAGAATTGATCAAGGGAAAATATGTCATTGCAGGTGCTGCCACTCCTGAATCGCATTAAGTAATGCATAATTAGGCACCAGGTTGGTGTGTTCAAGCTTGAGGTTTGTCATTGGTGAAGTGTTGTGACCACTATCCAACCAACCTCTTATCGCGTCTTCTTCATATGTAAAGCCATCAGCAGCTATGTAAGGATCCTTCATGACCTCCTACAATTTCAAACATAATACCAATAAAATATTAGATAGCAATCCAACAAGTAAATTATAGTTACCTGTCAACCGGGTATTATTATTTTAGTGTAATTAGGTGTGCTCTTACAACTTGGATCAACTAGGTAATTTTGCTTCAATACATCAGAGTTATTATACAGATTCTCAATGTATGAATGCATCTTTTCTATATGCAAATTGAGATACTCTTCTTACCCTATGTTTCGATGGGAAGGAAAGAATATTAGGAGAAAAAACTTCCAAAAAAAGTAATTTTTTCTACTATTTTGGTAAGCTCCCCTTCATAGTATTCTCTCCATCCATATTTTCTTCCCATTTTCCCCTCCATCCAAACCTAGGAATGTTACTGCCATTAAGTTCTGCACTCGACTGGTTTGCTTGATTCGGCAATCTTATACACCTTGAAATTGTCAGTAAATATGGATTTTTTTTTTGGGGGGGGGGGGGGGGGGGGGGGGGAGATGGTTGCAATTGACAAGCCATAACTGCTTACAAACTACCAGCAAAAAGGCATGTGATTAAAACATGAGAATGTTACATAAGAAATTAATCTGTTCTATACTGGAATGATGGCACTTGATTAATATAAGATCCACTTTAATGAAAAAATTGAACAACAATGTAGATCTTATATTAAGGACCGTAGGGAGTATTCAATATTTAGTATGTCTTTGCATTAGATATGCATGTTGTATCCCATCATATTGTATCTATCTTAGAATAAATATGAGATGTTGGGATTGTACAAAATTTTAGAGTTAGCCTATTAGCTTATGATTTTCCTAAAGGCTTATTTGTACTCTAAATCATTCAAGGATTAATAGTAATTGAGAGGCTCTATTTTCCCTCTACTTTCAATCTTTCAAAATACCACACTACATTTATGTCTCACTCAGGTCACTCCCAGTAATTTGCAACAAAGATTCATATATTTAGAAATGTCTTAAGTAAATATTTAAATTTATTTTTGCAAAGTCTTTTAGAACCTAAGTCTCATCTCCATAAACTAGATTTTGAGTAGTTTATGATATTAACCTGAAATATGGGGCAGACAAAGTGAGAAGGAGGACGTTGAAGCTTCTTCGAAGTTGAATATGGTGACATGTTACTGCATGAAGATTGCAATGGTTGAAGAAGACTCCAGATTTCTGACAAGAGATCAGGCCGGTTCATCTGAGTCTTCTCAGAACACCTCAGTGCCAAATACGCTAGCTGTTCAACTTGATAAAGTGGCCATTCTCCAGCGGAAATGTCCAATACCGCTTTAAGATTTTCCTTCTCCAACGCACATTTTGTATCCCTTACTATTCCTGAAAGGGGTCTGCCAGTTAAAAGTTGTAACAATATGATTCCAAACGAATACACATCAGATTCTGGTGTGAGCTTCCCAGTGGTTAAAAATTCTGGATCCGCATACACCAAACTTTCATTTCGTTTATCAACTGTTTTGTCACTGTCAGCTGGATGCCCACTGAACTGGACCAAAGAAGAAAAGCCAAAATCACAAAGTTTGGCCACGAAGTTTACATCAAGCAGGATTTTACTGGGCTTCAAATTCCCATGGATTATACAAGGCTCACAGGAATGAATGAAGATAAGAGCAGAGCATATGTCAGCAGCAATGGATATTCGAATTTGCCAAGGAAGTGGGGTCTTGTCCTTGCGGGCAAGGTGGTCCTCAAGGCTGCCATTATTACGGTAATCATAGATAAGTGACCTAGATTCTGGGCAGCTTCCAATCAGTGTTATGAGGTTTCGATGTCTTACCCTACTCAAAACCTCAACCTGAAATACACCCAATAATATAGACAAAGTCAGCAATCTGTTACTTAGGATTCAGAAAGCAGAATCTGTCACATAAATATTACTTGGGGCAATCTGCCAACATTATTTAGGCCCATAGAAACTCTAAGTTAGAGTATTGCTGGAGTGATGTCAGAATTGAGATAGACTGATTGATAATGATAAGAGGAAAGAATAAAACATTCTAGAGAATCAAGATTACCATTTCAAAAAGAAAACAAAAACATAAATGAAGCAAATTATAATTCTTTAAAAAATTACATCCAATCAAGATATCAATCAATATATATTATAAAATTTATAATAAGCCTCATTATTTATAAGCCACAAATAGTACGGTTCATTATCCAAGCAAAATACAAAAAAAAAAAAAAAAAAAAAAAACATGCTCGCATCCCAAAGGGAGGCAGGCTACATGAATCACATAACCTCAGTATGCTCAATCAGCCACTACTCAACATATTATTTACAAAAAGAACCCAGCTATAAGTTGGCCACAAGAAAACACATCTAATTAACCAAAATGTAAATGACTCAGGCATTGAGTTAAAAAGATAACTTAAATAACAAATAAAAGTAACTCTATATGAGGAAAACCAGAAATTTTGACAAGTGCTTCTTATTTTCTGAATGAGCACAGAGCAGAATGTAAATGGGATTGGTGACAACAAAAATGCTACTCCAATCTGAAAAGGTTTTTGTCCCCCAGCTTGGGTGGTGGGGGTGGGGAGCAAGGTACATAGAATATGGAAACAATGCAAATTGAAATCAGCAATAACAACAAAAAGAATTGTGGCTTCCAAAAATGGTCAACATGTTTTGAACAGGCAGCGACACCTTAAGTGATGTGAACTGCATATAACCAGAATTAGTACTGACCTTAAAGATAATGTTTTCCACCGTCTCCATACCACCATATAAGTTGCATTCAATTTTTTTCATAACATCTATCCAATTTATGATTTTCAATTGAAAAAATGAAGCCTCTTCTACAGGAACTACCATAACCCAAAAGTAATAATTACAATAATTCCAGTTCATTCATATGGGATTCCTCCGATTTCCAAAACAAAGTGCACAGGCAGTGGACAAATGGCTATTAATCTAACATAATTGGCAACCTGTGGTGCTTTCTATATGACATACTTTTTGGAACAGAAGAAATGGAAAGCATATCTGATCAAGGGTCACAAATTTTGCAGCGCAAAATTTCAAGCAAACTTAAAGGAGATCCAATATAAATAGACGATACCTAAGAGATATGCATACAATCCCACATAATCAGTAACCCAAAGCCAGAAAAATCAGTAACTACCACATAGCAGATCAAATAAGTGATCACATGACAACAATACTATCTTTTCCACTTGATAAATAACAATGATATCTATATAAACCAAGAAAATTGTTCATCAAACATTAATAAAACCAACCAAAAAACCAGTAACTAGAATAATTGAAAAACAAAGTGTTCTTTTAAAAGACCATACTAGACATTCAAAATATATGGCTTCCGGTTCCTTGAACAATCTAAGCTATTTTTAGGCTTGGCCAATAGCTTGTAAATGAAATCAGATAAACCATTGAAGATTGTAAACTCAGAAAATATAATATGAATTCCGTAAGTATTCATGTACACAAGAGCGATATATAGACACAAGACAGGGCCTTAGAGTTAACAGGCCCATTAAAACTAATTATGACTAATTCCTAACACTCCTTAAGTTGGAGCATAGATGTTAATCAAGCCCAACTTGTTACAAAGATGTCAACCCGAGTCCAATTCAAGGCCTTAGTCAGAAGGTCACCCAATTGGTCACTGGAACGCACATGCCCCGTAGAAATAAAGTTCTCCTTGATCTTATCGCGAACAAAGTGACAGTCAATCTCAATGTATTTCGTACATTCATGAAACACAGAGTTGGAGGCTATGTGTAAAGCAGCTTTATTATCACACCACAACTTTGCAGGTAATGACGTGGCAAGTCTAACTTCCTTCATTAACTGGTGAATCCACACGATTTCCTGTACTGACTGAGACATGGCTCTATACTCAGCTTCTGCACTCGACTTAGAAACCACATCCTGCTTCTTACTCCTCCATGATACTAAATTTCCGCCTACAAACACACAATATCTTGTGGTAGATCTTCTGGTAGCCTTTGATCCCACATGATTTGCATCACAAAAACATTCAATCTTGTTGTGGCCATGATTCGTATAGAGTACACCACGACTAAGTGAGCCCTTCAAATAATGTAAGACATGCTCCAATGCTTCCCACTAAGCAACGGTTGGTGCAGTCATGAATTGACTAAGCACACTCACTGGAAAGATCACATCGGGGCGAGTTACTGTGAGATAGTTTAATTTCCCAATTAATCTACGGTATCTCTCAGGGTAGACAAATGACTTGATCTTCTCCGGATCAACTTTCTTTCTTACATCCTCAAGTAGCTCATCAAATGATATGTGGTCATCTATGTCCAAGAAGGGATTAGGAATTATGGAAAAGCTACTCGGTGTTGCTCCGAGTTTCCCGGTTTCTTTTAACAGATCAAGAACATATTTCCTCTGCATCAAAAGGATGCCTTTCTTACTTCTCACAACCTCTATCCTAAGAAAGTACTTTAACGGACCCAAATCCTTTGTTTGAAAATGAGAATTAAGAAAGGCCTTAAGTGATAAGATTCCCAAAGCATTGCTACCCGTAATGACAATATCATCAACATATACCACTAACAGAATCATGCCAGCACCTGTATGCTGATAAAACATAGAATGGTCACACTTACTCTGAATCAAACCAAACTTTTTAACCATAGAGCTAAACCTGTCAAACTAAGCACGAGGGCTCTGCTTTAAGCCATATAAAGACTTTTGAAGATGACATACTTTCCCACGCTCTCCTTGAGCAACAAAATCAGGTGGTTGCTCCATGTATACTTCCTCAAGAAGATCATCATTCAAGAATGCATTCTTAACAACCAACTGATGAAGATCCCAACCATAATTGGCTACCATAGAAATGAAGAGGCGAACAAAGGACAGTTTTGCCACAAGAGAGAAGGTTTCCGAATAGTCAACACCATAGGTCTGAGCATAACCCTTGGCAACCAATCGAGCTTTCAAACGTTCCAAGGTGCCATCAGCTTTCATTTTGATTGTAAACACCCATTTACATCCAATAGCCTTCTTGCCAAGAGGCAAATCAACGAGATTCCAGGTACTAGCCTTATCAAGGGCCACCATTTCGTCTTCCATCGCAGCACGCCAACCGGGATGAGTTAAGGCTTGTTAGAGAGTAGTGGGAATGGTGAGAGAGTCTAAAGATGTTATGAAGGAGCAGGATGGAGGAGACAAATGGTTATAAGAAACAAAGGAAGAAATAGGATAAGTGCAAGTACGCTTACTTTTGAGTAAGGCAATAGGCAAGTCATCAAGAGGATCAGACACTATATCTGGTTCTGGGGTAGAAGCGGAAGGATCAGGAGTATCAACAATATCAGGCATTAGTGCTGGTTCAGAACTAGGAGCAGAAGGAACTGATGCTGGATCAGACGTCGAAGCAGTCATTGGTGGGTCATAAACTTGGTCGACAACATTACTCGCCTTAGGGCATTTCCGATAAACATGATAGATAGGTAGTTTAGCAGGTGCCGAGTCAGATGCTTGCACTGGTGGGAACTGAACCGTATAGACCAAGAGATCATCAAGACTGTCAGAAGTGTCATCGGTAGATACAGGAGATGGGGGTGGAGTAGAGATAGGAAAGAACGAAGTCGACTCATGGAATGTGACATCGGTAGACACAAGATAACATCGAAGAGTGGGAGAATAGCACCGATAACCCTTCTGAACCCTAGAATACCCAAGGAAGACACACCTAAGAGACTTGGGATCAAGTTTGGTAACAGTGGGACGAACATCGCGAACAAAACAGACACAACCAAAGATTTTAGGGTCAGCAGGAAACAGGGGTTTGGAAGGAAACAAGGTAGTGTATGGAGTGGTACCATTGAGGACAAGAGAGGACATACAATTAATAAGGAAGCACGCAGTAGACACGGCGTCAGCTCAAAAAGGTTTAGGAACATTCATTTGAAACATGAGAGCCCGAGCGACTTCTAATAAGTGTCGATTCTTACGTTCTGCAACACCATTTTTGAGCCAGTGAATCTGAACAAGAGGACTGATGAAGCATGCCATGTTGGAGCATATAGGTTTGAAATTGGGCAGAAAAATATTCTTTAGCATTGTCACTCCATAAGGTTTTGCCAGAGACACCAAACTGAGTTTTGATTTCAGCACAGAAATTACAAAAGTGAGAAAACAACTCAGAATGAGTTTTCATTAAATAAAGCTAGGTGGTATGAGAGAAATCATCAACAAAAGTAACAAAGTACCTAAATCCAGACTTAGACTCGGCAGGACAGGGACCCCAAATGTTAAAATGGACTAAATCAAAGGGAGATGCAGCTCGCTTATGAACTCGAGGTGCCAAGTGAACACAATGATGTTTAGCAAACTGACATGACTCACATTCTAAAGAAGACAAATTATGGAATTAAGGATACATCCTCTTCAAAGAAAACAAAGACACATGACCTCAACGACAATGAATATCAAAGGGCGATGAGCCACCAGAGCAAGCAATTGAACGCGATTCCTGATCCTCAAGGAAGTAATGGCCACCAGATTCATAGCCTCTACCAATAACTCGCTTCGTCGTAAGATCCTGAATCAAACAATGGTCAGGAAATAAAGTAATGACACAATTTGATTGGCTAGTGAGCTTGCTAGGAAGCAAAAGATTAAATGTAAGGTCAGGGACATTAAGGACATGGGATAAGAGAATAGACGGAGTAGGTTCAACAGTGCTAGAGCCAATAACACGAGAATAAGAACCGTTGGCAATTGTTATACTGGAGGGATTGGCATAGGGCGCATACGAGGAAAACAAATGGTGGTTACCTGTCATATGATCAGTAGCACCGGAATCGATGATCCACTTCGAGGAAGAAGTAGCAAGACTAGAAGCAATGTTACCTGTAACAAGGACAACAGAAGAACTAGACGTAGATGCAGCCATCAATCTTCACCAAAAAAAAGTTGAGTTCCACAACAAACTCTTCGAGCAAGATTACCAACCACAATAAACCTCCAATTGACAGCAAAGAACACAATTTTTAACTGAGTTCCAACAATGAGTAGAAAGCCTCACCAAAAAATTACAACGCCCAAACAACACCTTAAACCCAAAGAGAACAGCAGCCAAAGAATACTTCAAACGTCTCACAAGAGACCAAACGATTCTCCAAACGCCAAACATGCAACCAAAGAATACTCCAAACGTCTCACAAGACACCAAACGATTCTCCAAACGCCAAATAGTCGCACCAGGGACCAAAACCTCAACACCCCAGGGACAAATAAGATCAAACAGAATGACCTAGAGTCTAAAAAACAACCAAAAGAAGCTGAAATACGCAAACCCACGTCTGAAACCACAAACTCGGCGCCTGAAAACACTAGGATTAGGCCAAAAAATGAGATATAATGACGGAATAATAGATCACCACCAAAGAGCAGACTGAACCACCAAAGACCGGACTAAAAAACGAAAACCCAGATCTACAAACCACCTCGAATGAACACAAAACCACCGGAAAGGAACTAAGTTCAAAGAGTCGATCACAGAGAAGCAAGTCGCGTCGCAAAAGTCGGCGGAGAAAAGCCTCACGCGCCAGCACGTGTAATTTCCGGCGAACGTCGGGGTGGCGTGTGAAGGCACATGCGCCATCGAAACGTGATCAGACCACCGGGGATGGGCTGATCGGAGGGTGTAGATGTCGATGGTGGGGCGCGTGTACTGATAAGACACCAAACATAGAAACCTAACTCTCTTTCTGCCTCACTGTTTTGCCAGAAAAATGGACTCAAAAAAGGCAGAAAAGACCAGAAAACAAACCTGGGCCCGGATCGGAACCCTATGCTTTGATACCATGTAAACTCAGAAAATGTAATATGAATTCCATAAGTATTCATGTACACAAGAGCGATATATATACACAAGAGAGGGCCTTAGAGTTAATAGGCCCATTATGACTAATTCCTAACAAAGATTGAATAAGAAATGCTCAATGACCAGGAGAACAACATTAGAGAACTGCTTCTAACAACAATGAAAAGGAGAGCAATTCTATAGTAGTATGATATTTTACAAAAGAACAACAGTGCAAATTACAAGTCACATGCATAACTTTATCTGCTGTAGAAGGGGAATGAGTATGCAAATAAAATAATATCTAGGCTTTGTTTGAAATATAAAATGTAATTCATATCATAATTTTCAAGCTAGTGAATGTATACTAGTAAAGACCTGATGTTGGAACTCCGGTAGGCTCTGACAGCCATAAGAGGGCAACATCCTTATGGCAACTTGCATATTGTGAAGCAATCCTTTATATACACTCCCATACCTTCCCTCTCCAATCTTCCAGGATGGATCAAAATCATTAGTTGCCTCATTAATCTTTAAGAATGAAAACGTCGGAAATTTTGTTCCATGAGAATATTCCGCATCTGCGTTTACAAAATTCCTCAACTTGTTCAATTCCCTTGCAGCATTCAAATGCTCAATCTTTAACTTATCTCGTTTGTCTTTGAAGCTTATCAAGAGTTCCACTGCTGATAAAATTTTCTCCTCCAACTCTGCTGCCATAATCTTGGACTCAACAACTTGGCCTTCAAGTGCTGAATTTTGATCTTGGATCATTCGTAGTTTTCCCATTATTTCATCTTGTTGTTCTTTCACTTTTTGTAATTCTAGCTTTTCCCTAGCATATAATTCTTCAAGCTCTCTTCTTCTACTTATCTCATTAGCACACAAGCTTTCTGATTCTTCCACCTGAATTAATACAAGTTGAATGCAATGTTATAGAAGAAAATTGAATTGATCTATATCTCTAACAAGGCAATAATTACAAAAAACATTAACATTATGCAATGCATATCTTCTCTGAAGCAGCATGACATTTACATCTGATAGTTAGTTCACGCCTTACTAATGTGTCATGTATATCCTATGAATGCTGATTGGGATGGTGGTAATGCTGCATCACAAGTATCACTTAGATTATTTATCATGTCCTTATGGAACAGATTTTTCAGCATGAGAAATTAAGCATACAACTAAGTTTGGAGAAGTATATTGATAGGACCCTACTTAGGGTCAGACTTATAAAAGAAAGCAGAAGAGGTTGCCAGGAAAATGAGCAACATGTTTTCTGAGATTCCTAAGTTGACTTGTAGCCTCCCCACTATTTTGGAGAAAGTATGTAGTATCTAGGATGTCCATTAGTTGTTTAGGACCTGCTGCATGTAAAAGTTATTTTGGGAAGTGTGTTAGTGCCTTTTCACTTATATAGTCGTTAGGCCTGTTGGGGGGGGGGGGGGACTTGTGTGTAATGTTTTGAGAGTTCTTTTGCGAGGAGGGTGCTGGTTCTTAAGCCAGGTCCTTCCAGTGGCAGTGAGAGTTATTTTCACGATTTGTAACTTGCTTTCTCACACCGACAGGGAAGAGTATTTGAATATCAGTAAATTCCAGTGCTGTTCCTCAGCATTTTCAGTTGGTTCATTGCATATATGATTTGGAGATAGCACTGCCAGCAATCCTCCATATTCTCTAAGTTCATAATTTTAGTGGTAAAGCTAGAGTTAGTGTAGTGTAGTGTAGAGTAAAAAATATAATTACAAACGAACTTGAAGTCCCAGCCTATAAAAGGTACGGAATAGTCCTTGAACTAGCTGACTGGTTGAGAACCTAGGAAAACTTGTTTACCAATGTTCTATCATTTTCAGATTAAAAGAAAAATCTAAACAGACTGTAAGGAAGCAGAATTTAGGAAATCAAACTTCATTGTCAGAACACCAGCAATCAAAAGTTCAATTTAATAAGTCAAATAATTTCTTTTGCAGTCAACCACCACAGTACTGTTGTCTTCTATATTGCTGCTCTCCACTGCCCCTACAAGTTCATTTGATCTGAAGCTCCTAGCATCCACATTAGCTAGTTCTCGTCTTCCATCCTGCTCTCTTGTGTCATCCTGTGCATCACTTCCCACCTGAAAAATTCATGAATTGCTCAAAATATAGCAGAAGATTTAAATTCAAGAAAATGCAAATTTTTAAGGCAACAGATCAAACTATAAGACTTTGATCAACATTCAATTCTTATTTGCACCAGACACATCCTCTTTTTACAATCCAATGTTCTTCCATTACTCCTCCTCCTCCTGCGGCTAATACTAGTCCTGCTACTACTACTACTACTCCTCCTCTTTTATGACTGCCATTAACATCTCTCTGTTTTGTCTGCTTGTTCTATGCTTCCCTCTGCTATCCCACATTTCCCTTAGTTGAAATCTGAGCACTTATCATCCTCTTTTAATGTAAATAGACAATGGGTTTCTAGGATCTTTAAGATGTCTTCTGTTTTAACAGTTTGATCTTGTGTATCACGTCTTTCCCAAGCTCTAGCTTGTATATATTGTACGTATTTCATATCAAGAAGAGTTAAATGTTCCTACCCACTCCTTTTGAGATTTGGGAAGCTGTCTGTGATTCATATCCAGATGGGGAAAATATTTGAGGTTAACATGAGGCTATGGAAATTGAAACAACGGAATTGTAACGTTAATGAGAACTCCTTCAGCCCTTAATATAAAACATAGTTAAATTTTCTTGGAGAAGTTAAGGAAGTTAAATAAGTCAGTTAATCATAGCATATGTCGTGTATCATTTCATTATATATTAGTTTATAAGTTAAACAAATTTATTTGGTATTAAAAAGATGTGTATCAACACTTTAAAGTAATTTATTTAGCTTCCTTAAGCTCTCCAAAAAAGTCAACTATGTTTTATATTAAGGATCGGATGAGTATTACTTAGAGATGATGGCTTTGTGGCAAAAACTTGATCTTAAAAGTGAACAGGTCTGGGGAAGCGCCCAGAAGATGCAGTCAAGTTTAGACAGCAAGCTGAAAAAAATTGAGTACTCGGCAAGAGAGCTTGATGATGTCAGAGGAAGGATCCTGGGCAAGGAACTCTTACCCTCTGTCCGTGAGGCATCTTCAAAAGTTTAAAGACAAGATTCTAGCTCAGAAGAGAAAGCAAGTCTGCTACCACTGCAGGAAGACAAGATGTGCCAAAGATACATGCTAGGATTTACATTATGTAAACATCATAGTCTCTCTCTAGTTCTTCTAATGTTTGGGGTCCACATTATGTTGAGTCAGGCTTGGTTCAAGTATTATATGTTTGCCGATGATTATTCTCGTACTACTAGGCCATAGTTAATGAAAATTGTCCTAAAATATTTTCGCATTTTTGTAGTTTCAGAATTGAAATTAAAATTCAATCCGGTGTCCTTCTACACACTATAAAAAGTGGAAAGCTAATGGATATATTTTTTGCTTCCTTTAAGATGAAGGTTCCCAACCCTTTTCAGGTTGATGTAGTCTCCGCTCCTTGCTTCCTTATTATTTTGCATGCCTTCTGAAAGAACCCCACTAATTAGTAAGACCTATGCAAAGAAACCTAGGAAGACACAAACAACACAAGCAAAAAGGAAAGATGCTTTTTAAGGTTGCAGAGTTGACTTCACTATTTCGGGGTAAGAGTGGGACACATAGCCGCCACAGAGTGTCTTTAGTAAAGCCCTGTAGCACTCAACACACATTGTGGTTACTCTGCATGGTGCTTTTTGACTATGTCAGCCGTAGGAGGAAATGCGAGTGGTAAGCATATTTTTGTATCAGAGTTGTACGAGAAGGGGACAGGTTCTGTGTGACAGACTTGTAACTTTCTTGGCTGTGGGGGTGTTTTGCTCTCTACAGATTGCTGCAATCTCTTGAATACAGCTTGTGTGCCTAATTCAGTCAATATTTTCAGATACTCTTTTGTTGGTTCCTAACAATTGGTATTAGAGCAGTGAGATCCTAGCGAGTTAAAAGCAAGTCAGAATGGAGGAGAGACACTTGAGTATGCTTAGCTTTAAAGAATTGGTGCAAATGTTGGATGCAACTCTATCACTGTTGCAAAAACATAAGGCTGAGTCTCAAATGCATAAGCATGAGACTAGAGATGCTTTAGAGGGCCAGGAGGAGTAGAGGAGAAGAAATCTAAGACAAAGGTTGAAGCAAAATATGTTGTAGTAGATGAGGATGCAAAAGAGGCAGAAGAAACTGAAGTGGAGGAAAAACTAGAAGGCAAGATAGCTGAAATTGAAGAGAAAGAACATGTAGCAACTGGAAAATGATTAAAGCTACAACCTTTTTCAGCAAAAGAAAATATTGAAGAAAATTTTGGTGACATCCCGAAAGAAATGGTAAAGGCTGAAGCTTTTCAAGTTGAAGATACCGTAGATATCCGGCCTACATATGTTGCGATAGAAGCAGCAAGTAAAGGAATAAGGAATACAATGGAGGGGCATTAGAGTTGTGTGTTGGGTACCTAGTTCAAGTTTTTATGCAGTGTTGTGTCATCTAGGAAAGTTTTCTTGGCTTTTGACTGCTGAAGCCACGAGAAGACAAGAGGACAGATGCATCACTCTTGTTGGTAGCTTCGAGCAAGCCATTGATATGTAAGGTGTAGAAAAAGAGTTTGCTAGTTAGTAGTTAGGAGTTAGGTGGTTAGTTAGGCATGGCTATTAGTTAAATAAGAGGGTGTTACTCTTACTGTTATGATTGTTATAACCGTTGGGAATTGGCTGACTTGCAGCTTATACCTGTTATATGTGTCTAAGGCTATATATATATTGGCTGACTTGCAGCTTATACCTATTATATGTGTCTAAGGCTATATATATGGGCCTAGGCAAATTGTAAATAAGTTTTGTGCATTGTGAATGAAATAACAGAACAGCAGTCTGTCTCTGTCTTCTTTCCTCCTTTCTCTCCTCAACCCCTTTGACTTCTTATTCCCAATTCCTCTATCTTTCTACAATCTATCTAACAGTGGTATCAGAGCTGTTTCGTCCTTGGCATGCTTCTGTACGATCTATTAATCTTGAATCAGACCTGAGTCTTCTTCTCACCTCACGGTTCAATTCTGATCAAGAAATTACCAATTGATCAAGTGCAACGTGAACCAGGCGGAGTCATGATCCTAATGGTTCAGTTAGCATCTAGGTCAGCCAGAAACTGAAAAGAAAAAAAAAAAGAAACAGAGTTACACCAGTCTTGAATCAAGCCTAGCCATTCTTCTTCCCTCACGGTTTGGACTTGTCTTCAAGATACTCAAAAAGGAAAAATAAAAACAATAAGACTCAAGAATTTTAGTCTCGAGTCACCAAAAATAACAACGATTGATTCTGGATTCTGCACGTTGGGGTTCTAACGGATATATGGGTTCAGTTCATTGAGTTCGTGGTTCTGAGCTCTAAACGTTGGGATTCTGACGGAAAGTATCGGGAATAATTCTGGGGTCTGTCGTCCGAGTTTCTACATTCTCTTTGCCGACGGTAGTCTGGGACTGATTGCATGGAATTCCGATCAACTGGTTTCGTTTCGGTGCGTCGTCATCATCAACTGATTCTCCACAAGCACCGTTGATTGTCATCTCCGCAAGAACAGTCAAAGACGACCATAACACTACTTCACAGCTCAAGAATGAGGGAATATGTAAAAATTACCTTTTAGTATTAATGAGTCTTTTATATTTGACTTTGCTAAAGGTTTAAAGGATGTTGTATGCCACATAAACAAGTGTGAGGATGGGAAACAGACACCAATTGGTAGTGGGTCACAATTAATGACATCCAAAGCCTTACTCTTTCTGTTTGACCCTGTTCCAGTACTGTTCAACCTATATCAAGCACTATTTCTTTATAATGGGTTACAACTGCCAAGCACTTTCTTCAAGCCCCAGGAGCATTTCAAAATGACGACATTCCTATTAGTCGTGTTGGAAGGAAACCAAGAGGGAAAAAGAAAGATTCCTCTTCTTGTTGGTATGGGACAACAGCTGAAGGGAAACCAAGTTGGAAAAAAAAACTCTATTTTTGATTGATTCAGATTTATATTTGTGTTTTGTGTTTTGTATTTTTGGTTTTGTTGTCAATCATCCTTGAGGGCAAGGATGTTTTGGAGGAGGGGTATTGACATGTAAAGGGTAAATAATTAATTAGGTTAATTAGTTAGGAAAGGGATTAGTTAGTTGCTTAGTTGTTAGTAACTAATAGTAGTTAGTTGGAATTAGTAGGTCCGGTATTGCCTATATAAGGCATATGACTATCCATTGTATCTCTATGCTTGTTATGATGAATGAATGAGCATCACAGATTTCTTTTCTCAGTCCCCTCTGTCATGTGTCTCTCTTGTCTCTCTCCCTTTCTCTTCCCAGTTTGTATAATAACCATAACAGAACTGATGAATGAATAGTTTGATGAGTGGCAGCAGTTCTGCACTCCACCTTCTCAATTTCTCCATTTTTTCTACATCCTCCTTTAACAGTGGTATCAGAACGAGTCATCCTCGGCTCCCTTGCTGTCATCTCTGCAAGTCTTGAATTAGTTCAAAGCCTTCTCCCTTCTCACGGCTCAATTCTGTTCAGGA
Organism: Acacia crassicarpa; assembly: GCA_034222035.1. Taxonomy (NCBI): domain Eukaryota; kingdom Viridiplantae; phylum Streptophyta; class Magnoliopsida; order Fabales; family Fabaceae; genus Acacia; species Acacia crassicarpa. The sequence goes on from JAWXYG010000002.1 coordinate 2,616,048, forward strand.
ACAACCAAGAAACTTCAAAAAAATATTTTGACCCAAATGCAACCATGAACCAGGCAGAGTCATGCTCCTAACGGTTCAATTCTGCATCTGAGTCAGCTAGAAAATTCCAAAAAAAGAAACATCAAGAACATTCATCAGCAATTCAAGCGTGGCAACCCAGAAAAAAATAAGAGAGAACCATGTCTTCCCCTTCTTTCCAAGATTCTGATGGAAACCAGAGGTGGCTACGGCAAAAGGGTTGTGTCAAGGAATACAATGTTTTCTTTGATGAGGCCACGAATAAATTAGAGCTTCCCAAAAGGTATCATGTCATGACATATGTGGCTGGGCTTAAGAAGGAGATAGCAGATTCTATTCATTTCTTTAACCCAAGAACCCTGGACCAAGCCAAGGGTCACGCGCTACTGCTAGAAATGACGATCGAAAGGCAAATGGAGAGGGAAAGAAGAGAATTGGAAGATAAAAAAAAGGGTGGGCCTGGATCAAACAACACCCAAGAATGCCCAGTCGACCACACAACAGCTGACGGAGTTCAAGAAGAAGATGCTCGAGTTGCAAAATGTACCTTAGAAACAGGGTCGACCAAGGTTCCAACGCATGGGTTTGCAATTGATTTCCGAAACTCAGAAGCAATCGGCAATGAGAATCTTTCATATGGAGTTGATGGGGCTACTGGTGTCGCCTCCATTGGAGGGTTGCACGAACTCACGCATGCAACAGATATGAGGGAAGTGACAGAAACGGTGCCTGGAGTAGTTTTCCCTGTTCCGGTGATGGTTGAGGGGACTTCCTCACATGTCGCCTCTGTTCCGTCGTCGCTGTCCTTGTTAGGTACTGGGTCATTGTTGTCCCCACAAGCCGATAGAGTTAGCTGTGATTTAGCAAAGAAGAAGGAAGCAAGAGTTGAATGGCAAACTAGGATAATGTCGGAAACTGATTTGGCTTATACGTGGGTGACTAAGGGGCAATTTGCAAGGTTAAATATTGCTGCACAGCTGGTGTCCATTATTAATTCAAAGATTCAGGTGCTGACACAGAAATCAAAGGTTCAGTCTGAAAAATTCAGTGGCTAGCTGGTTCCCATTTTCTTCTTTGCTGATGAGCTTTTGGGCTTTAAAGATGCATACATGAGCCCAATAACTTCACAAATGGGTCTCATAATTCCTTTAGGTATCATCAGAAATAGGCTGTTGCAAAGAGCTTTCTGTCTTCATTGTTCTCCAACCCACATTTTGCTGCAAAGTTGGTTTCGGGGCAAATTAATTATAATGCTCTTTGGAAGGATTTGTCCTCTGAGTGGAAAGGAGAAGAGAAGAAGGGTGCAACGATATTGAACGCCAAATTGGGGAGCAATATCTTCTGGATTCAAAGCTTCAAGTTGCAGATTTTTCCTATGATAAGAAGTGCTCCAGATTCATCAGTTTTGTGTTTTGTTGTCAATCATCCTTGAGGGCAAGGATGTTTTTGGGGAGGGAGTATTGATATGTAAGGTGTAGAAAAAGAGTTTGATAGTTAGTAGTTAGGAGTTAGGTGGTTAGTTAGGCATGGCTATTAGTTAGTTAAGAGGGTGTTACTCTTACTGTTCTGTTATGATTGTTATACCCGTTGGGAATTGGCTGACTTGCAGCTTATACCTGTTATATGTGTCTAAGGCTATATATATATGGGCCTAGGCAAATTGTAAATCAGTTTTGTGCATTGTGAATGAAATAACAAAACAACAGTCTGTCTCTGTCTTCTTCCCTCCTTTCTCTCCTCAACCCCTCTGACTTCTTATTCCCAATTCCTCTATCTTTCTACAATCTATCTAACAGCCATCCATAAAAGACAGGAAGAATAAGTGTGCAAAGGTCGATAGAGTTTTTAAGAGTGCCTTAAAAGAGGCAATGCATGCAGCCAATGAGAGTCCTATCTATCCAAAAATCTTTGAGGGGAATGGTATATGGAATTGTTGCTGCAGTAGGTAGAGGTATGTTAGCACCTTTTATTACTATGTTAAGAACCTCTGATACCTGGAGTATTGGGATTCTAGTTTCTACTAGGCCTCTGGATTTTATCAACACCTATACCTGGAGTATTGGGATTCCAGTTTCTACTAGGCCTCTGGATTTTATCCACACCTACCTCGGTATTTTAATATTATCAAAGTTGCACTCAATGGATTATAGGGGAACATATGGTATTATTTGTTATATATTGAAGGGTGGTCAAGCATGTATTTTAGAAGATAATGAGAATCCGCATAAGGTTGTAAGAGAGAGCATGAAAAGAATCTCTAAAAAATTATTTCTTTCTCTTATGATGCAAGATGAAGTGGAGAAAGTGTACTTTGAGTCTAGGATAGGCTATCTTTCCTCTTCTAAGAAGCATAACTGAGGTCCTGATGCTAAAGCCACCATCGAAATTACAACCCAAGATTTTATAGTTGCAACAAACATACTCCATGTGATTCTCAACAAAGAAGAAAATTTGCTTGGTGTGACTATAGCAAGATGGGAATTGGAGGTCAATGCAAATGCTAAGGATATCAAGAAATCAGCAATCACTGATTTGCATAGAACATCCAATGTTCACATGGCAAGCTTACTTGATTTCACCGCTAAGCATTGACAACCAGAATTCTCTATGGTGGCAGGAATGGAATGAACATAGACACTGCCATTGTTGTCCATTTTGAAATAATGAGACCTAGTCACCTTGGTTCTCAAAAGATCCTTGAGCGAGCACTTAATAAAGGGATATCACCAGTTTTCATTTTCAGTTTTCACCTTGAGGACAAGGTGAAGCTTTTAGGGGAAGGTAATGAAAGGACCTCACTCATTGGTAAGACCTATGCAAGGAAACCTAGGAAGACACAAACAACACAAGTTAAAGGGAAAGATGCTTTTTTAAGGTTGCAGAGTTGACTTTACTCTCTTTTTGGGTAATTGTGGGACACATAGCCGTTACATACTGTAGCACTCAGCACACATTTTAGGTACTGTGCAAGGTGTTTTTTTGACTATATTAGCCATAGGAGGGAATGGGAGTGGTAAGCATATTTTTGTATGAGAGTTGTAGGAGAGAGGGACGGGTTTTGTGTGAAAGACTTGTAACTTTCTTGGTTGTGGGAATGTTTTGCTCTCTACGGAATGCTATAATCTCTTGAACACAGCTTATGTGCCTAATTCAATCAGTATTTTTGGATACACTTTTATTGGTTCCTAATACCTTCCTTTGTTCTTGATGGTAACATCCCTTACATCACTCTTTTTCCTTCCAAGCTCTTGTTTCCCATTGACCCTAGGAATTTTAGGTGTGTTTACTTTGTCCTTAGATGTGCAACCCATAGTTTCCAATTAGAATTCCAAGCACTCCAACATTCAAAAAGGATATCGATGATTTTCTTTTAATCAAATTAGCTATTGTGATTTGTTAAATCCGATATTATTGGGATATTCCTAGATTATTGGTCAGATCTAATTAAATAGAATATAGAAGATGTTATTGTTATTGTTATCCCACTGTAATCTAAATATTAGTTAACGATATCTCAAGGATCTTAAGAATCGTCCGTGATATACATTTGTGTATATATGAACCAAGTTGGGTTGAATACAAAATAGAGAAATATTCACAAAACCTTCGGAAATCTTCGGGGTATTAGAGCTTCTGAAGAATCAACTGAATTTACTCTATTTTTCCATACTTTGTTTTTCCCTACATTGTTGGACTTCATATCGTCAGCGTAACTGGCCAAGCGTCCTTCATGGTCTCATCGTAGGTTCTGGTATCGTTTGCATAGTTGGGCGCGCGTCCGTCATCATCGAGTTTCAGTCTCAACGTTCGCTCAGTTGGTGCTTGTCGTTCGTCCAGTCCGTCATCGGCATCTTCAGCGTTAGAGTCCTTCCAGGCAATCTTGGAATCCTCAGTGTTATTGGAGATCTCGTCTATCATGTCACACAAGGTCAACTCTCAGTCCGAGCTTGACCAGAACCTCCCTCGCCACTAGCCAACATTCCGTGCTTAGGCTCTCTTGATCTATTGGTCACCTTGGCAGAGTTAGTGTCAATTGGCTCGGTAATCAACAGGCTCTTTTGGTCTCTTGGTGTTAATTGGATCTTAATTGGGTTAAGTCAGTTTCACTAATTGGTCAGCTCATTTTTTGAGCCTTTTAACCCTCTTAGTCACCATGTCAGCTTCACACAGCATTGAAATGTGATTACTCAGTCAATATGACTTCTACTACTTCCTTTGATCATGAAATCTCTTCTTCAGTGCCAAGGTCTGGTCCTAGTGATGTCTCAAAGTTTCTGATCATTTCTAAGAAACTTCCTAATGACAATTATAGGGAGTGGGATCAATCCATGTCTCTAGCTATTGATGGTAGGGGCAAACTCGGGTATGTCTCTGGTGAAATTAAAATGCTTCCATAATCAGACACCAAAGCAATGTGAGTACGGAAACATGATAATGCTTTGGTCTCCTCGTGGCTAGTCAATGCTATGTCACCATCAATCAAGAAAAGTTTCATGTTATTTCCTTCAGCCCGCGACATTTGGGAAACGATTTGAGAGGCATATAGTGATACTGGGAATAGGTCCCACATATTTGACATTAAGGCAAAACTATGGCAACTAAAACAAGAACACAACTCCATCAATGACTAATCTTGAAAAATCTGCTCTCAAGCAAGAATTGGACGCCTGAAATAACAAGTGCCATAATTGTCATATTGGTGTTGCCGCAGATCACAAGGAATAAGAAGAAGAAAGAGTCTTTAAATTGCTAGCTAGTTTTATTGTTGAAAAATCTTTAAATTGTCATATGATGATACTCGAGCACAGATCCTAAGCCAAGAACCCTAACCTTCCGTCCGTGAAACTTACTCTAGTAATCGCAATGAAGAAGGCAGGTGCAAATCTATGCTAAAAAAATGCTTCCACTGTGGCTCCTGCAGCTCCTAAGGTGTCAGCCCTTGTTGTTCGCACCACGAAATCCATAAATTCCAAAGGCCAACCTTTTTGTGATCATTTTAGAAAGCAGGGATATACTCAAGATACATGTTGGGATTTACATGGTAAGCCTTTTGATTTGAAACCAAAAAAGGGCGAGGAAAGAACTATGAAGGGTGAGGAAAGAGCTATGTTGCTGAGGTATCTAACAGTGATGAATCATCTCCTCAAGGTGATTAGCTGAGCAAAATCCTGGAAATGTTAGCAGCACTGGAGCACACAAAACAACCTACTACCACAGTTGTCAAAACTAGTAATTTCTGGAAGCCCTAGCTACGTAAAAAGGATTATGTACAGGAAATTGTCGGGTTGTTGATTCAGCTGCTTCGGATCATATGACTAATGATAGAACTCTATTTTTATCCTACAATCCTATTTCCAAGAGATTGGCAATAAGAATTACTAATAACTCTAAATCTGTTGTCACTAGAATTGGCTGCATCAAAATTTCCGCTACGCTTTTCCTCCCTCTGTTACATGTTCCAAAGTTAAATTGTAATCTTTTATCAGTGAATCAATTAGCAAGTGATGAAAGATGTCATGCTAACTTTTTTGTTACATACTATTTTTTTAAGGATCTGTTGACAGGGACAATGATTGGGAGTATGAAAGAGTTTGATGGCTTCTATTACCTTGATGTAAGTGACGCTCGTAGTATTAGGTCTTGCAATAAAGTCTCTCCCTAGAATTAGTGAATTGGAGTTATAGTACAAGCATTTAGGACATCCAAATTTCAATTACATGTTTAAACTATTTCCATCTCTTTGTTCAATGAAGGTTCATTTGAATTTTATTGTGATTCTTGTGAGAAAGCTAAGCATCATTGAACCCTTTCTCTAAAAATCCCATACCAAGCATCCAAACCATTTTCCACTATTCATAATGATTATGGGGATCATCCCACACATTAAACCGACCACACCTGGAGAGGTGCATGATGAGATACTTATTATAGTACTGATGTGTAAGGTATATGTGAATGGGATTGCAAAGAGAACTTTGAAAATAATATATTTCTCTATTTTTAAAGAGGGGTAAGGATGTCACTACCTCTCTAAGAACAGCCTCTCCAAGATAGAGAATATTCAAGAATCTCGTCTCCTCTCTAAATCAGCCCACATCCTTAATAGTAGATGAGTCAGCATCTGTAACTCATTGGAATACTTAAGTCTAAGGAGAATCTCCCGTACCAATTACTCTCTGAATATTCAACACTTTATTGATGAGGCACTAAGTCTATTTATAATGATTTACAGAGGATAGACTCTATTCAAAAAATTCAAATACAAAATCTAAAAATATATCTAAATCTAAGATTTAGATAACTAATAATCATAAATCCTAACAACAAAATCTTATCCAATAGGATATGCTTTTTATTTCCAAACTCCTAAGGATAATAATAAAAAATAATATCTAATAAGATATTGCTCTTATTTCCTAATAAATAAAGATAATAATAAAAACAAACTCAATTAAATATTAATTCTTAAAATCTCTAAACTTTCCGCAACTTCCATTATCTCCCGCTAATCCGGTACTCTATCAATACTTCCCCCTTGAGTTTCGCCTTGACCTCAAGGCGAGACCAAAGTGCTAGCCTTTGGATTTATCTTGAAGTTGCATAGTGGTCGTCTTTGCCCCTACCTTAATTAAAAGACATTACTTTATCTTTCGGCTTCACCACAGTAGTGGTGACGTCTTCCAAAGGAAAAATGAGCCTCTCACCTTCTTTTGAATTGCCAAGAGTGAGAATATGAGTAACCTATGGATCGTTAGGCTCTGATGCCAAATGATGAGATACTAATTATAGTACTGATGTGAAGGTTAAATGTGAATGGGAATGTATAGAGAACTCTGAGAATAATATATTTCTCTGTTTTTAAAAAAGGAGCGAGGATCTCACTACCTCTCTAAAAATAGCCTCTCCAAGATAGAGAATATGCAAGAATCTCGCCTCTTCTCTAAATCAGCCCACATCCTTAATAGTAGATGAGCCAGAATATGTAACTCTTTGGACCATTAAATTCCAAGGAGAATCTCCCGTACCAATTACTCTCTAAATTTTCTACACTTTATTGATGAGGCACTAAGCCTATTTATAATGATTTACAGAGGGTAGACTCTATTCAAAATTCAAATACGAAATCTAAAAATATATCTAAATCTAATATTTGATAACTAATAATCATAAATCCTAACAACTAAATCTTATCTAATAAGATATTATTTTTATTTCCTAATTCCTAAAGATAATATTCAATAAGATATTCCTCTTACTTCCTAATAAATAAAGATAATAATAAAAACAACTCAATTAATTAAATATTAATCCCTAAAATCTTTAAACTTTCCACAACTTCCATTATCTCCCGCTAATCCAGTACTCTATCAGTTCATCACATTTATTGACGACCATAAACATGTAACTTGAGCCTACCCATTAAAAGACAAAACAGAGGTGCACCAAACCTTCCAAAATTTCCACAATATAAACCAAACCTAGTTTGAAACGCAAATTCTAGTTCTACACACTAATAATGGGACTGGATACTTCAATCAGGCCTTGTCCACCTTTCTTACCAACCATGGAATTGTCCACAAAAGCACATCTCAGTACACCCAACAAAATGGTATTGCTGTGTGAAAGAACCAACACATCCTTGATGCAGCCAGAGCCATCATGTTTAGTAGTAATGTTCCTAGATATCATTTGGGACAATACTGTCCTCACTGTCACGTTTCTCATAAATCGTATGCCTAGCCAACCCTTATCCTACAAAACACCACTCCAAGTCCTACACAATACTACAGCCTTCCATACCTTGAAAACCATTTGCCTCTCCACGTCTTTAGTTGTACATCGTAGATTCATCTTCATCATACCAACAAACTTAACCCCAAAGCCATTAGCTGAATCTTCCTCAGATACTCCAATTCCCGAAAAGGCTATAAATGTGATGACCTAGTCTCCAAACGTATCCATGTCACATGTGATGTTACCTTCCATGAAACTGATCCTTATTAATCCCCGTTTGCAATTCAGGGGAAGAGGGAAAATGAATTACAGACACATGAACCACTAACACCACTTGAAGACAACTTGACCTTCGTTGAACACATACCTAGCCCAAAAGAGCTTCACATTGATAGTCCTGATAACCCTGATAATTCTAATAACCCTCCTGATAATCCTGATTTTGATAATGTGCCTAAGAATGGGAGAGGTTCTAAACCAAGGGAAGACACAAACAAAGACAAAAACAAATGAGCTAATACTTACACACGATGGCACAAGATAGGTAATGGCCAACAAACTATGAGCACTTACCGTGAGTCAGAACCAATGGCTGGTCAAGAAGAAAAATTGGTAATGGAAAGCTCCAACCCTGTTTTTCCTGTTGCAATACGAAAGAAATTGCACTCAACATCCTATTTTGAAGTTTGTTTCTTATAAAGGTCTTTCCTCAAAATATCATGCTTTTGTCTCCCACCTCGACAATATCAAGGTACTAACACCATTGATGAAGCTATAGCTATACCTGAATTGAGGGAAGTAGTTATGGAAGAGATGGAAGCCTTGAAATGTAATAACACTTAGGATGTAGTTGATTTTCCTCAAGGGAAGAAACCAACCGGTTGTAAATGGGTATTCACCCCAAAATATAAAGCTGATGGAAGCCTTGAGAGTTATAAGGCTAGGTTGGTTTCACTCAAGTTTATGCTGAAGATTATACTGAAACTTTTGCACTAGTGGCAAAACTTAACACTATCATAATCCTATTATCTCTTGCAGTTAATCTAGATCGGCAGCTACACCACCTGGATGTTAAAAATACCTTCCTCAATGGAGAACTCAGAAGAACTATATATAAAGCTACCTATAGGGTTTCCAGGGAAAAGAGCTAGTCAACTGTGTAAGCTAAAACGGTCATTATATGAGCTAAAGCAGTCATGGAGGGCATGGTTTTATAGGCTCACTCGAATCTTAAAGAGACATGGGTATACCCAAGGGCAGAGTGACCATACCTTATTTTTAAAGCATCATAAGAGCAATGTAGTTATACTAGCCATGTATGTTAATGACATTGTATTTACAGGAGATAATAAGGTAGAAATCAGTCAACTCAAGAAAGCCCTCGCTTGAGAATTCCAAATTAAAGATCTTGGAGAGATGAAGTACTTTCCTAGAATAGAGGCTGCCCAATCAAAAGGAGGGATCTACATTTCTCAAAGGAAGTAAATCCTCGACCTTTTAAAGGAAACATGGATGCTAGGTTGTAGGCCCAATGGCACGCCTGTGTGAGTCGACAAGATAAGTGAAGAAGGAGACCTTGGGAAGGCTGTAGACATGGGAAATTATTAGAGGATGGTTGGAAAATTAATCTCTCTCCCAAATTAAACTAGACATTGCGTTTGTGATCAATACAGTCAACCAACATTTCGATGAGCCTAAGAAGCATCTGAATGAAGTGTACAGGATCCTACACTATTTGAAGGGATCTTCAAGCCATGGTTTATTCTTCAAGAAAACTGACAGGCGCGTTGTAGAATTGCTCACAACATGGGGTAAGTTGGTCACATGGAAGAGTAAAAAGCAAGGTGTGGTTGTAAGGAGCAGTTGCTAAGGCTGAATATAGGGTAGTGGCATTAGGAATTTGTGAAGGAATATGGATAAAGCAAGTTCTTGAAGAATTAAAGTAGGCTATGAACTTACCTATAAAACTCTATTGTTACAACTTACAACATGGGCACATGGTTGCAATTGACATTACACATAATCTAGTTCAACATGATAGAACCAAACATGTGGAGATTGACGTCACTTCATAAGATGAAAGATTGACAAGGGTATTGTTCACTTAAAGTATATTCCTTCCAGAGAACAAACCCCAGATATTCTCACTAAGGGACTAACCAAAGATAAATTTGATCATTTCATTGGCAAGTTGGACATGCTCGACATCTATAATCCAACTTGAGGGAAGTGTTAAATCCCAATATTATTGGGCTATTCCTAGATTATTGGTCAGGTCTGATTAAATAGAATATAGGAGATATTATCATTATTATTATCCCATTGTAATCTAAATATTAGTTAGTGATATCTTAGGGATCTTAAGAATCGTCCGAGAAAAAAATGTGTATATATGGACCAAGTTGGGTTGAATACAAATACAAAAATATTCACAAAACCTCCGGATCTTCATGATATTTCAACATTAGTGCTTATAGGCATATCAACTCATCCCATTCACTCTGTTTCAAAGTGGGTGGAATTGCTATCTCAATACATAACAACAACAACAACAATAATATGAGTAAAGTTGCATCCAACACCCTGATATTATTTTCTAGTAACATTAGCACCATAATGTTATTTATGGTGCATCCAGCGCGCTGGTGTTATTTTCCTTGTGCATCTATCTGATGTTTTTTCTAGAGCATCTAGCACCCTAATCTTATTTAAGGTTTAGTGTGCTAGATGAAATAAGATTAGAGTGCTTGATGCACTATAAAAAATATTAGGGTGCTGGAAGCACCACAAAAAATATAATATGTGCTGGATGTTACTCTAGCCTAACAATAACAATAATAAAATGTCAGTTTCATACAACGGATAGAAATTTTTGAACATGAAATAGTTGCATTGCAACAAAAACGGAATGGATGGTTTGGGAATTGTGAACTTTGAGAGAAAAAATATAATTCTTATTTAATCTCTTAATTTGAAAGAGTACATATAAGTCTTTATATAGGCAAACCTAGAGCTAAACCAAGAATCTCATAAAATCTAATCAAATCAAAGTAAATCAAACTAATTGAGATATAACAAGAAATATCCTAAGATAGAAATATACCTATATCTAATCATAATAATAAGATAATAATCATAATAAATGCATAATATTTTCACACTCCCCCTCAAGTTGGATCATGGATGTTAATCATATCCAACTTGCTTATACAACTTTATACTACTAACACTCACCCTTAAGCTTGTACTTCTTGAGTCTCAGAGGCCTATTTAGAGACGCAGCAGATACGAGAAACAACTGCCCCCAGTCGTTGGACGAGTTGAAGACGACAGGACCAGTCGTCTGACAAGTTGAGGAGCACGATGACAAAGGAACTACCACCAACAACAATGAAAGGCTCGACAACGATGACAGCGTCGAAGAGGAGATGGGTTGTTGATGAAGAACTGTGCTCACGAGTTGAGGACGACAGGACCAGTCGTCTAACAAGATGAGAGGTACGATGACAAAGGAACTACCACCAACAACGATGTTGATGAAGAACTATGCCTCAAACGTTACTAGGGTTGAATAACCTAGCTTTACTTCATAGACAACGATGAACCCACTGTTACTAGGGTTGAATAACCTAGCTTTACTTCATAGACAACGATGAACCCACTGTTACTAGGGTTAAATAACCTAGTTTTACTTCATAGACAACGATGATATCGCCGGAATCTGAAAATCTTGTAGGAAGTGAAAACCTCACAGAAAAGCAACCTCACGGACACAAACACTCTATCTGGCCACTATCACTGTTTACGCGACAATACGTTCACGCTCCAGTGACAGCGGTCACCGGAAAACTCAAATTGGCCAAGAACTAACCAAACTAACCAAGCTCTGGTACCATGTGAACTTTGAGAGAAAAAATATAATTATTATTTAATCTCTTAATCTGAAAGAGTACATATAAGTCTTTATATAGGCAAACCTAGAATCTCATAAAATCTAATCAAATCAAAGTAAATCAAACTAATTGAGATATAATAGAAAATATCCTAAGATAGAAATATACCTATATCTAATCATAATAATAAGATAATAATCATAATAAATGCATAATATTCTCACAGGAATGCTAGGAACATGAGTGCAGGGATTGAAGAGAGCAACCATAACATACCTCAAGAGAAGGCAAATCTGTCAACTTAGTACTTGATTTTACTGATTCTTCAGAACAACGGGAACTAAAATTTATAAGAATTCCTTCCATTTTTTCAGCATCTGCACAACCGTTTTTATAAGTTATGCAATACTCAGAAATAACAAACATTATCCCAAAAAACATGCCAATTTAACATTTGAAAGACTAGGAAGCTCCAAGCAAGAATACCTAAATATTTCTGTGAACTAGGAGTATATTCAGAACTGATCTCATATTGTTTGCCTCCTGTATTTGAAACAAGCACCGACAATGATGGGGCAGTCTCAATTTCAGATATATCTTTACTATCTGCACTGTTGAAATCCGTTCATGTAAGCTTAAGTGATACATTTTACTAGACATGATGAATTACTGCCATGATTGCAGAATATAGAGAGAAAACCAGGTGAGGTTAAGATACATTTCTTGGGCATCTAAATGGAAACATAATAATCAGTTCAATAATGGTCTATTGCCTTTCATTTTATCTGCACTTTTGACAAACAAACTTTTGCTTGTAAATTGAAAAACATCAACACCTCCTTAAAATGCAAATTATGCTTGTTTGATGAAATAGGAAAAAGCAAAAGGCAATAATGATCTGCCCAAGTATCACCTACTAGTCATTCTCTAATATCATTCTTTTATTGCAGTTTTAGTAAACCATTCAATATTAAAGCTGTTCCGTCTAGCAAAGAACTTATCTTTTTATAGAAAACAATATTTTGGGCTTCAATCTTTGCGTGGATTATAAAACAAGCGACATTGTTCATTACTTATAAATATTACAGCTTCATATAACTTTTATTTAATACAATTATAATGTGACTTCTTATAGATGTTGTTATATATACTGAGGATTATAAGTATTAATATATTGATTTGATAATGAAACATAGATAACTAGACAGCAAAGACAGATGCCTATATAGAACATGGAAACTCCCAATAACTTCATTTCTATGATTATATAAATGACAGAAAGCATACAAAGAAAATAACACCAAGATCCATAGGGCTGCCAATTAAAAGAGTAATTCTCAAGCTTTTGGCAAGCTAGATTTCCTCTCACCACTACTCTCCTTCAAGCTACACTCATGGTATTGTTGTTCAATCCCCTACTACTATAGTTGTCCTTTCCTGAAATAAGGCTTTTGACTTAAATTAGCCCTTGGGCCCAGTAGACTCATCAATGTCAGTACCCTTCTAAGCAGTTTCAAACTTGTGCAGAAGACTAAAATGATGAAGTTGATGTTTGAAGTAAATCAAATGAGAAAACACTGCTGTACTCATTGTTTTATCATGTAGGGTTTAAATAGAGTATATTAGGCAACAGGCCTGCCTATAATGACCGGAAAATAAGTTGAGAACATGGAGATATTATTTTGCATGATCTCATCTAATCATAACAGAAAAATAATGATTCTTTCTATCTGGAAAAAGAATTCCATAATATCTACTAATTCAACATAGAATATCATTCAAATCATATCCCCCATCAGCCTAACTCACTTTTTCCTCATCGCATCCTCCACAGCACAGCTGCCTATTCTCTCACCATAATTGTATTCTACATTCATAATTTAAAATTTCTTTCTTTTTTCCCCCAGACGCAATAATCTTAACATCCTCATTTCATCAGCAAGGTAATATAATTTTGAGTCAGTTAAAACTCAGTATCTAAATTTCGATTCGATATAATTAAATTTCTATAGTTTTCACTCGATAAAAACACAATTCTTGAACAATAACTAAGTGCAACTCAGTCCAATTTGTTTTAACGTTTGAAATATTGGTGACTAAGGTTCAAAAAATACCTTTTATCCTTACAGTTTTATTTTCTAAAATGTAGGGACTAATAGGTTACTGAGTGGGAAAGGCTGCTTCTTCTTGCTGTTGTTGTAGGGATTAACAATTTAAATAGTTAAAACTATAGGAATTGAAATACAGTGAGTCAAAGTATAGGAATTGAGTTGTATCTGGTCAAAATTCATGAACTGAGTTTTAACTAAGTCAAAATTATAGGACCAAATGATTAATTTTTCTAAAAATATATCATTTCCTCACAGTTCATCCTATTAAGTGAGGTCAGCTACATAAATCACATGATGCCATTGTGAATAAATAGCATGAAAATAATTGATAATTAGAGATTCAATAGTGATTGAACCATTTAAACCCTAAACCAATACCTTCACAATTCAATTTTTAAAACAACGATCATTTCAGTTTACAGTTTTTGGCCTTCAGCATCAGCGACAACTAGCAATTATTTGCCCCTTCAGTGCATTAACTTAGTAAGTACCTTTTATATATGAGGTTGCCCTTGTGAATGAACCAAATATTACAGGATACTGATGCTTGCTCAAACACGAGAACAGCTTTCTTGGACCCTTCCTCTGCCAGTTTACTGGAATTACAATTATTACGATTTAAATCTCAGTCAGGGAATTCTAACCCAGAGTAACTTTTACATAAACAAAGTCAATAGCCCATGTTAATAGGATATTCTACCTAAAGTACCATTTGTACACCACAATTATATGAACAAGTCTACAGGCGCCAATGCACAAGCAGAAAAACTAATTGAAGAGACTACAAAAGAGAATCTTGTGCAACCCAACAGACCTCATCAATAGCCAAACTCTGGTTATTTTCCTTACCTCGTTGCCAACACCTAACCTTTCAAGAAGTTGAACCTTCTGTAGACAGTAATGTTATCATTTGAGAAGAGAGCCTCAATTTATAGCACAAGATTCCAATAATCTCAAACAAACGAGAAAAAAGAATTGGCATAGTACTATTATAAAATATTTAAACATCAAAATAAAAAATAAAATAAAATAAAAAAAAGTCTTAGCAACTGTACTCTGATCGATATATATCTCCTGATGTTCCCATGACCAGCCATTTGATATTGTGTTCAGCAATAGCATGTAGAATTCCTTTCTCAATACTGTCCATTTTAATCAATATTTTATTGGCCTCCACCTACAGATATATGATAAAGTGTAAACAAGAATCCATAAGAATGAGTTGCTTAATAGAATTGGCATTTTCTAGATGGAACATTTGAGCTTGAATGTTAATTTAATGCTTTGAAAAAATCACAACCAATCCATTGGGCTAAATAACAGACCATAGCAACTGCAATTAAATCACAGTCTGTGCTGGAATAGCCTCTAATTTATTGGTTAAAATAAAAGTATAGCAAAATATATTACCCCTGCCAGAGTAACAGTGAGAACATATTGGTCTAAAAGTTTATGCACTTTTTGTCTCTCCTGTTCCTGAAATGCCTTTATTTGATTGTCTTCTGGTTCAATCCCGTTGAGTTTTCTGTCTGCTGCACATAGGAACACATGTAGGAAATTAGTTAAACATAACAGAACATCCTAGAAGGAAATATCCAGAACAATACCAAGTAAAATGTAAAGTAGCAAATGTCAAAATTTGCAATAAATGCTGAAACCAAATCGAAAATAGTTCTTTCAGATCAATCCTTTTCTTCTTTTCATACTCGTATTTGACGGTGAGAGTTCCACACCAAGGAAAAAATAACATTCATGTTGTGTCAAAGGCCGATT
Organism: Acacia crassicarpa; assembly: GCA_034222035.1. Lineage (NCBI taxonomy): Eukaryota > Viridiplantae > Streptophyta > Magnoliopsida > Fabales > Fabaceae > Acacia > Acacia crassicarpa. The sequence goes on from JAWXYG010000002.1 coordinate 2,631,577, forward strand.
TACTTGAAGCGGAAAACAACTTTCTGACAGAACTATTTCAGTTGGTTTTTAGATACCTGCTCAAACTTTTCATGCATCTTGCGTTTTTATTACATCAAACATCCGAGAAACATTCTAAGCACACTGTTTTCTTAAACCTTGAGAAGCTAGTGATGTGAACTATAAATTTCATTAACGATTAAATGATTTCACAAAACTCCGCCTTGGCATAAATTCTTATTCCATAACTCATAATAAAGCGCTTAGAACAGATTAAAAAATCCAACAGACGTACAATCCAACCCAAGAACAGAATCTCAAGATGGGACGAGTCAGCAGGCAGCAGCCAATTTTGTTAAATAACAAGTTAGCAGCCAGCCAAGAGACATGTATCGAATTCACATTTTATATTGAATACTAATTTCATGGTGCAAAACAGATAAGCCCAACAAAATTTCGACCAGCAAGAAAATTCCACCTAAAGTAGTAGTTTTCATTAATTTCAGCTGCGACTCGAGAGAATTCATTCATTTCAAACATTGGACGAGCAAAAAGAAAACGCGAGCATTTTAGAGAAACAAAATCAGGGGAGAAAACCCGATTTCTATTCTCCTATCCACTTTCAAGACGTCGTAAACCCGTCAGAGACTCACTCAAATAATTAATACGCTCAGGCCGATGAACATGAAGCACGCATATCTTCTTCTCAAAACAATTATGCACTGCCCAGAGCAGAAGCTGTCGGCTCTTTTCTATATTCTTCCCCACTGCAACATAAACAGTCTCTTTCAATCCAACATCTTCTAAACGCTCTCCTTCAATCCCTTCAGTGCTTCCCATTACCAGATCAAAGGAGTTCGATTAGTCTCTGGATGATTCCATGGTGATTCCGAGTCGCACCGAGTAAATTGGATGAAGAAGGGCAAAATATCAATGGAAGAGAAATGAGTGGAAAGTTGGTGTCTTCATCTGTGTTTATGAAGCTCTTCATATGCTTTACATCGTGGGCCATTGGTAGGTGATCTGTCATAGGACTTTACATACGTGCTTCCATGTGAAGCAAGACCCAGAGGACTCGCAATTGATCTTCAAGTCAGCGAAAGTTTTCAACAAGCTGGACGATAATATTTTAAGCCTTTCAATAAATAATTCTTGAAAATGAAGTATCAAAAATATTTTAAACAAAGGAGAATTTGTTAATAACTAGACCGGCTATCCCATGCAATGCACGGACCCTTTCACTAGAAAAGGGTAATGAAAATTATTCTCAAATTTGGAAACAATTTTAATTAATGATTAGAAAAGGTTGAAAATATGATAGTAAAGAGTATGTGGTACAAGTTCAAAAAAGCCAGAGATATTGTTTTATAAGCACCTGGAATTCATATTGAATACGAAAATAAGAGTTAAGCATTGTAAATGGATTATACATTGTTCAGCTTCTAATTTAAAAATTGTACATAATATTTGACATCAAACCCACCTGTGCAATACAAAGCAGCTGAATTGACCAGCTAAAAAAAAAAAAAAAAATTGTGAATATCAGCAAAAAAATTTAAGTAATAATTATAAATGCTTTAAGATATAATTTTAAACAATATGTGTCATAAGTTATTAAAATAACCCTATGCTATGTATGAGTACCTCATATTGAGTTTACAAAGGTTTAGGCATTCTAAATAACATATATATAGTTGCACTTCAAATAATAATTCTATTTATATAAGAATGTTTGGACTATTAATTCAACTCTAATATGTGAGCTAACTTTGAAGTTATTAAAAATGTTATATTTCATAAGCTATGCATTATACATTTTTATGAGATAAAAAATATGAACTATGTATAAACGTTTAAATAGATGTTATTGTGAACTTTGTCAATTTATTAACAAATACTCTCTCTGGTTATAATTATAGGACAACATTTGGAAATTGGTTTTGGTCCTAATTATAGGACAAAATTTTAATTTTTGTTAATTTCTTTCTAAAATGCCTTTATTTTATTCTCTCAAGTGTGTTTAGTTTTTGCTGAGGATATATATGTGGATCCGTAGATTCTTCCAATCAGTGAAACTTTTAAATTGTTGTATTTAAATTTATTTATCAATTAGCTGACGTTAATTTACCAATATATATATATATATATATATATATATATATATGATATAGACATACACGTACATACATCCATATACACATACACACCCATATATGTATGTATGTATGTATGTATGTATCTCTGTGTGTGTATACATATATATACAAACATATATGTATATATAGCAAGATCATTATTTCAAGGGATTGGCCAACAAACTTTTATTCCAGGAGCGCCCAATACAAAAAACTTTTAAGTGGACTAAAAATACCAAAAAAAAAAATTTTAATGTAAAGTTAGCATAATGCCATCAGGAAAAAAAAATCAACGTTTGTTAAAATGTAAACTTTTAAGGGTTAAGGAGCAGATTGGCCAACAAAGTTTTACTCCAGGAGCACCCGACAAAAAAAAAAATCCATATGCAGTCCACCCAAAATCTAACTATTGCAAATCCTTGCCCAAATCCCCAACCATGTGCATTGAGGTTAGAAAGAGTGAATACAAAAATAAAATAAAATAAAATAAAAACACAAATGTAACAAGTAGATTTCATTTTGAGTAAGGGTGGTAAGTTTTCAAATGTGTTCGGGCAAGTCGATGTGCGATCCATCTAAAATCTAACTGTTGCAAATCCTTACCCTGATACCGCAACATATGCATTAGGCTTAGGAAGAGTGAATGCAACAATAAAAAATCACAAATATAACGAGTAGATATTTTATGTTTACTTAAAAATTACAATTTGCATTTGCACCGGGCAAGTTCAAAAACTTACCACGCTTACTCAAAATGAAATTTACTCATTACATTTGTGATCCTTTTGTTGCATTCACTCTTCCTAACCCCAATGCACATGGTTGGGGGTTCGGGCAAGGATTTGCAATAGTCGGATTTTGGGTGGATTGCATATGGACTTGCCCAGACATGTTCGAAAACTTACCGCCCTTACTCAAAATGAAATCTACTCGTTACATTTGTGTTTTTTTTTTGGTTACATTCACTCTTCCTAACCCCAATGGACATGGTTGGGGATCTGAGCAAGGATTTGCAACAGTTAAATTTTGAGTGGATTGGACATGGAATTTTTTGTGATGGGCGCTTCTGGAATAAAACTTTTTTGTGTTGGGCGCTTCTAAAGTAAAACTTTGTTGGCCAATCTTCACTTTAACCCTTAAAAATTTACATTTTAATGGACGTTGATTTTTTTTTCTTACAGTGTTGTGCTAACTTTACATTTTTAAAAGTTTTTAGTGTTGACTTTATATTTTTAAAAGTTTTTTTGGTATTTTTGGTTCACTTAAAATTTTTTTGTGCTTTGCGCTCCTAGCGTAAAAGTTTGTTAGTCAATCTACACTTTGACCCTTATTTCAATTAGAAAGCATGTGGAAAGAAAAATTCTAGGTTGGAGAGGTATGTGTAGGTGTTCTTGATTCACTTTCACTTATGTCATTTAAAATTTATATAAGGACATTTTAGAAAAATGAGTAAAATTAGCTAATTTAACTTTTCTTCTTAATCTCCCCAAAATCAGTTAAATATGTCCTATAATTAGGACCGGAAGGAGTAGTACGACAAAATAATTTACTTGTCTCCAACATTAGATTCTTATATATCCACTTGTGCTATTGCCATATGCCAATTAACCTAGTGCCTCGTACATTGCACAAGTCATTATTTGCACATTATACACTACTACATATTGTTAGAGGGATCCCTTTTTATTTAACCACCTTGTCTTCTTACTTAGTCCAATTAACTTATCACAGAGTTAGCACAGTAGAGCACAGGGTTTGGTTGGACAAGTTTAGCAAACTGATAAACATTGATAAGTCAAGTAGCAAGTAAGTCCCCGAAGGGTTAATACAATCATCCAACAAAGTACTGTATATAAACAACAGTTATCTCAAAACATAGATTACAAAATGAGATAGGGCATCCCCTATTTTCTTCACTTTATCGCCTCATGCCCTACTTTCCACGTTCCTTCGACTGCGTCTGCCTTGCCCCTGTGTCTCAAAACGATCTGGAGTTCAAGGTTGAACCCCAGAGTAACTGTTAGACTCATATACAATATGTGTACAGTGCATGCAATGCAAATCATTATCAGGAAGTAAGCATATATCTGCCTTTGGGCACAACCAACCAGCATGTAGCAACTCCATAGGACTGCCTGGTCAAGACAACCACCGAGCCTAGGGCCTCAGTGGACACCTATAAACACACAATCATATAGGCTCCACCTACCCCACATATCTCGGTACTGCAGCAACACCCTAAGGACACATAGTCCAATAGGTACCACAACCCGATCCTACATGCTCTCGATACTGTAGCAGAACCCTAAGGACATGCAGTCCAATAGGTACTATAGCCTGATCTCGCAACTGCATCAAAACCCTAAGGACACGCAGTCCAATAGGCATTGTAGCCCAATCTCCTACATCATGATAAAACATACATGCGAAAGCAACATAGAGTATGCAAGTCAATAGTTACTACCTGGCACTTCCTGTAAGTGGTGAACTTTCCTCTTAGCGTCGGGGATGCGTTCTACACGTAAGAATACCCTAAATACATCCAAAACACATTATGCTATCAATCACACATTCAGACTCCACCTCAAGTTTCATGAAATTCGCACAACACCAGAATGTCCAGAATTTCTGTCCCAACTTGGATGATTTTTAATAAATTCAAGAAAAATCATTTCGACATGGGATCAGTGGCATTAGAACCCTTAGAATGTCTATTTTATAGGAAAAATAGTTACCAAAGTCATCTGGGTTCAAACCTCACCCTTATTCCCAAATACTGGCCACTGGTCCAAATGACACAAAATATGATATCACAATCATCCTCAGGATGTCTACTTTCACCATGCACAATCGCAAAGCAATCAGACTCCATTCACTATTTCAAAACTACCGATTCAGCTTCGCTACCCTAAAACTGAAAGAACCGACATTTTTTTCGTATATTCAAGATTTAGGTTTTCAGAGTTCAGAAAGAGGTGATCTTACTTAACCCCACACAAAAATGCCTTCTGGACTCATTTAAGAACTTAAAAATATGAAAATCCTACTGCATAACCACGAAACACCATAGGGCATAAGTGGAAGAGACTAGGTTGCCAGTTTAGGGACTTACCTCAGGATGTCGATTACGTATGAGCTTCTTCACCTTCTGGACTCACGACTTCAGCTGAGCACTCTCCTACACTCCTTGAGCTCATGGTTGTGGTGGGGAAAATGAATGGAAGAGTGCCCTATTTATAGGCTCCAAGGGTGCAGCTCTTTATCCAACTTTGGTTATTGTCCATCGGGTAAAAGAGTGCTTCGAATTAACTTAATATTTCTCTTGCTTGGCCATCAAGTATTCTAGAAGCCTCTAGGATTTTCCATGGGCAGAAAGTGGTGCATTCAAGGCCCAAAAATGGAGTTCTAGATTTGCCCCTAGGTGGTCTTAGTTGTAGGTTTAAGGTGTAAGGGCAAAATGGTCATTTGCACCATTCTTCTTCCAAAGCTATGGGGCCCACGAAATCTGCCCTTAAATATGCCATAATTGCTCTTTCCAAGTCATAATTACATGTCATTTCCATGTCATATCAAGTTTGAATTGTGTGGTTCACATTAAATCGGGTTATTTTATGCTTTCTCTCTCTTCATTATGGCCCTAATGTGACATTTTCTCTCCTCATAATTACATGACCAGATATTTTCTCTCTCTTCTGGCCCACTTAAATTTTGCCCCTCCTCAGTGTTCTGGGCCTAGGCCCGACTCCGGGAAATCCTAACCGGTCCCGCTCAGCTCCCCGTTACCAATTAGACGTTTCCCCGTAATGCGTGCCCTTCCATTGGACTTGTGTGGGCCCAGATCATCAGTTCTCTCTCCCTAACCATGTTGGAAATTATGCCCTAGGGGCAATTCATTGTACTTTGGATATTTAAGTTATTTAAAGTATTCTCTTTTGTTATCTTTTTCGTTTGCATGTTCGTATTGATAATTGCATCCCTGGATAATCTTATAGATTATCCTAAATGTCTCTGGTCGGTCATCTACACGGGAGTGAAGATGAAATAAGACCAGTATGACTTTGATGAGATATGGAGATACGAATCAAAGTCATGGGCACTTGTAAGAGTACAAGGTGCTGGACCGACCCACTATGAGAAAGCTGCATGGATTAAGTCATAAGCTTATCTCATGTATAACCGCGTCACAACGCCCTATGACCTGAGACCATCATAGATTCCTACATGATGAGTCACTGGTCTTTGACCTAGTCAAAAGTCACCTTTGACCGGGTGATGATAAAGACTCGGATCGGGATCAATGGTTTTCATGCGGAGGAATGTGAGTGGTCAAGATGGGATTTGTCCCTCACATATGTAGAGAGATAATGCTGGGCCCCTCGATGAGTAAGTCTAAGAAATGTATGGCCATACTGTGATGGAAAAGAGTTTCCATTTCACTTATTAGACTACTCGAGAATCGAGAAAGCAATGGTCAAGAAAAGGAAGTTGACATCATCCATGCCTCATCCTTGACCAAATTATCGCGTGACAAAAGGGTCATGACATGGTTGTACGATAGGTAGTATCGTGTCATCGATCCCCATGTGAATTGGGTAGTCGCAATGTCTTGCTAGAGGCCGCTTGCGACTTGTGGGCTGATACAGTGTTGGCCCACTGCCAATCTCATATGGGCCTGCAGGGTTGCACACAAGAATAATCCAACACGGGTAAAAGTGTCCAGATTCATTGAATCCCAGATTAATCTGAGATTAAATGAATACTAGATTTGATCTAGAATATTCTTATGTAACCTTCTTCACATCCCCCTTGGATCAAATTTAATTCACAAAACCTAATAAAAATAAAATTCACTTAAGCAAATAAAATCCACACTAAGGCATATGAAAAATGGGGATGTTACAAGGATAATCAGAATACCAATTGGCAAGAACATCATCCACAGCATCATCAATAACATCAATGCAGAAAACAGAATGTTCTTCCCTAGGATGTTTCATGGCATCAAAGATATTGAAATTCACAGATATATCACCAAACTCCATGCAAAGAGTACCAGAATACACGTCTATCTTAGTCCTAGCTGTTTTTATGAAAGGCCTGCCTAGAATGATTGGTGACCTACTACTGGGAGATTCATCCTCCATATCTAAGATGTAAAAATCAGCAGGAAATATCAGTTCATTAACCTTGACTAATACATCTTCAACTACACCAGAAGGATGAACATTACTCCTATTAGCTAGCTGAACAACAACACCAGTAGGACGTAAAGGACCAATACCAAGAGACTTATAAATAGATGTAGGCATGACATTAATCGAAACACCTAAATCTAGCATGCAATCATCAAATCTATAGCTACCAAAATAGCAAGGGATAGAAAACATTCCTAGATCCTTGCACTTGCGAGGCATTGTAGACTGGATGAGTGCTGATACATTCTAGTTCAAACTCACTCGTTCACTCCCCTTCAGTCGCCTTTTGTTGGTGCACAACTCCTTCAGAAACTTGGCATATTTAGGAATTTGTTTGACTGCTTCTAAGAGAGGAATGTTGATCTCTACTCTTTTGAATGTCTCAAGTATATCCTTGTCTTGTGCTTTTTCTACCAACTTCTTAGATTGAACCGCTCTCTGAGGGAAAGGAAGAGGAATAGGATGTCTTCTTCTTCACCTTGCTGCACTACCTTTTTATTTTTAGAGTCAATCTTCAAATTTTCTAACTCTTTTTCTTATGTGGAAGTCACATTTGTAGCTGGTGTAGATTCCTCGAATTGTTTGCCAGACCGTAGGGAGATAGCACTCACATTCCCCTTAAGATTGGGGATGGTCTGTGAAGGAAGAGTATTGGATCCTTGAGGTTGAAGCTGATTCAGTGATGTTGCCAATTGGCCAATCTAAGTTTGCAAACTCTGAAGGGAAGTCTCAGTTTGCTGTTTGAACTGCATAGTGTCTGTGGCAAATTGGTTCATAATATCCTCCAATGAGGAACCACTGCTACTAGCCTGCTGTTGTGTTGCCTGTGGAGGTGCACATATGGCTGGTCGAGGAGGTGGTGCAGGCAAAGGAGGTGCAGATTGTTGCTGGAAATTTTGTGGTCTGTACTGCCTCTGCTGGTAATTCCCATAATTCTGCTGATACTAGTTACTTTGATTCTGATTCTGGTTCCAACGGAAGTTGGGATGATTTCTCCAACTAGGGTTGTAGGTGTTGGAGAAGGCATTGTTCTAGCTTTCCTGGAAAAACACCCACTGCAACTACTAACTGGTCTTGATAAGTAGGATCATGCAAGGTAGGGCAAGAGTCAGTAGGATGATAAGGGTTAGAACAGAACCCACATGAGTACCCAACCTGAGGAGGAGTAGACTGTACTGTCTGAGTCACTGCCAGCTGCCTCACAAGGGAGGTCAGATCATCAAGTCTAGTCTCTAATCTCTGAGAATCATACTGGGTTGGAGGTATTTGTATCTGATAAACAGGAGTAATATTGGCCTTGGTGCCAAATTGCTGAGAATTAGCAACCATAGTAGATATCAATTCTCGAGCCTCTTCAGGTGTCTTGTTATCTAAGGCTCCACCACTAGATGCATCCACAAAACTTTTGTCCAATGGTAACAAACCAGAATAGAAATATGTAATCAGAAGTTGGTCTGAAATCTGGTGGTGTGGACAGCTAGCACACAATCGCTTGAACCTCTCCCAATACTCATACATGGTCTCCCCATTGAATTGTTTGACACTAGTGATCTCCTTTTGAATAGCGATGGCCTTTGAGGAAGGGAAGAACCTCACTAGGAATAACTTTTGCATATCATCCCAACTACCAATAGATGTTGGTTGCAAATTGTATCGCCAATCCTTAGCGACACCATCTAGGGAAAATGAAAAAAGCTCTCAGCTTAATGTGGTCTTCATCAATTGCTTGAGGTTTCATCGTGCTGCATACCACATGGAACTCCTTTAGATGCCTATGAGGACATTCACCTGCAAGACCATGAAACTTGGGCAACAAATGGATAAGACCAGATTTCAGTTCAAAGTTAGCAGCAAGTTCAGGATATTGAATACACAAATTTTGATTGCCCACATCAGGGGTAGCTAATTCTCTCAAGGTAGGATGATCTACTTGATCTGCCATAATTTCTGAGTTAGCAAAATTTCTACTTGAATCAGTGAAAACAACAAGACTATCAGAGGTACTATCAGAAACACAATCAGAAAGATCAATAGAGTGGACATAATCAGAATGTTCAAGTTAAATGTCCAAATTCAGTATTAATCCCACGACTTAGCTTAACAACTCTTCTAGCAGCAAGAATTGTTCTTTCTATTTCAGGATCAAATGGCAACAAGTCTTCTGGATTGACAGTGCTCCTAGTACTCATGCAGCATAATCACAAGGCAGAATTTGCAGAAAATCAAGAATTCCGAAAATGCCACTGGAAACTCAAAATTACGAAAATGTCACACTAAAAGTAGTAAAAAGTAGAAAAACACTAAGACACACAAAAGCAAACACAAAGAAAACAAAAACGTATGGTAGAAATTGACCAAAATAAATCCCGAAACACTATCAAATGATTTTTAAAATTTATGGGACTTGGACAGGGCAATTCCTAGACCATTGGGGAACCCAAAAATGGAATAAAAAAACTTTAAAAAAAATTGAAAAAGTGGTCTAAACGATGGAATTTGGCTTATATCTCAAGACCACAGTACTTTAGCCTGTGTCCTATCCTAAATACCATTTTCCTTCAGCTCACCAAAAATCAGCCCAATCGGAGTAAGTCAGACAATTGCTAAAATACCCGATATGTCTTGCCGAGACCAAAAAACAGTAAAAACAGGGTCTAAACGATGGAATTTGGGCAAAATAGGTGAGACCACACTTCCCCTTAGGGAAGTGATTCTTACTTAGAATGCCCAATTCCTTGTGAATAAGACCTGGGTTGAGTGATATGGGTCAGAAAAATTTCTGTCCAGCCACTCGAACCACCAAAACTACCGATACGATGCTATTTACACCACTGTTACTAATCAAACCGATGCAAATTCCCCGGTAGCAACGCCATATTTTGAAAGAGATTTGCCGTATCTCCCAAAATAACCAAGTTCAAATAGGATTTTTGCAGAAATAGGGAACCTGGGTCGTTTCCCCGATGAATTCGCAGTGGGTTCGATTGATAATAGTGAAACAGAAAAGTAAAATAGGGGGTTTTGATGTGAACAGAATAAAAACGAAACTAAACAGAGACAAATCGTAACAAGCAGAAACAGAACGAATCAAACAGAAGTTAAACAGTTAACAGAGATTAACCCAGGATTACGGATTCACTTTCCTTCCTCGGACGAAACAGATTCACAACCAAACTCGTGATCGACTCTAGATAAACCGAGATCTCTGCATTTATCTAGAATTTCCCTCATCTGAACAATCATCCAGAATCTGTTTGAACCAGTGGCGTATCACTGTACAATCGCACAATAATACTTTAACCTAGTTCGAACTACGTCCTTGGGAAATATCGATCTGGGTTTTTAATCAAAAACCCAATCCAAATCCAAAAATCAAATCCGATCAGAGAATACAGAAACGAGTTAGACAGTTACCGGTTAAGCGTGAATCCTCTAAGTCAACAGTTACTACCTAGCACTTCCCGTAAGCAGCGAACTTTCCTCTTAACGTCGAGGTGTGTCCCACACGCGAGAATACCCTAAATACAGCCAAGTACCATGCTATCAATTACACATTCAAACTCCAACTCTAATTTCATGAAATTCGCATAGCCTCAGATTTTTCCAGGATTTATGACTCAACTTCACTGATTTTTAATAAATTCCAAAAAAATCGTTTTTGACATGGGATCAGTGGCCATAGAACCCTTAGAATGTCTATTTTAGAGGAAAAATAGTTACCAAGTTCATCTGGGTTAAAAACTCATCCTTTTTCCCAAATACTAGCCACTGGTCCGAGAGAAAAGTCTAGTTTTTAGGTCATCTTCATCTTAAAATAGCTCTCAGTTGGAAAATCCAAATGACACAAAATATTATATCACAATCATTCTCAGGATGTGTACATTCTCCATGCAAAATTTCAAAGCAATCAGACTCCATTTGCTACCTCAAAACTACCGATTAACACTCGCTGCCTAGAAACAGAAATAACCGACAAATTTCGTAAAATGAAGATTTAGGTTTTCAAAGTTCCAAACGAAGTGATGCCACTTAACCCCACACAAAAATGCCCTCTGGATCCATTGGAGACATCAAAAATATGAAAAACCAACTACACAACCACGAAACACCACAAGGCAGAGAAAGAGATAACTCGGTTGTCGGTTTAGGGACTTTCCTCCGAATGTCGGTTGCGGGTGACCTTCTTCACTTTCTGGACCAAAGACCTCAGCTGCCCACTCTCCAACACTCCTTGAGCTCGTGGTATGAGTGGAAAAATGGAGGGGGAGAGTGTTATTTCTCTATTGGTTTTGATGATAACTAACACTTGCAAACACAAAATGAAGTTCTGTCTTGGTAAGTTGAAAAACTTACTGTCAAGACAAAACTCGAGTTTTGGTTTCAAAACTCGAGTTTTGACCTTGACAGAGAGCTACTCATTTTCATTAAATAGAGCAAAACTCAAGTTTCCTTTTGGAAACTCGAGTTTTGACCTTTACAGAGAGCACTTAGTTTTTCATCTCAAGACAAAACTCGAGTTTCAGTTTGAAAACTCGAGTTTTGGGTTATATAGAGACTTCAAAATGTTTTCAACTAAAGACAAAACTCAAGTCTTGGTTTGGAAACTCGAGTTTTGCCCATACAGAGAGTCTCTAAGTTTTCAATCCAGTTTTGCTCCAAGTATCTATAACCTCAACCTGTTCTGAGATTTTAAATGTTTTCTCTGAGTTAAGAGAAAACTCGAGTTTTGGTTTCAAAACTCGAGTTTTGACTTTTCAACGTTTTACACAGCTTTTGAAAGCTGGAGAGTGATCTGGCTTAAAATCTTCAGAGTTTTCATTTAAAAATAAAAACTCGAGTTTTACTTTGAAAACTTGAGTTTCAGCCAGACAGAGAAGTTTCAATGTTTCAACGTTTTCACTATTAAAGTGAAAACTCGAGTTTTGGTTTACAAACTTGAGTTTGGATCAGACCGAGAGTTTTGAAACTTTTCTCAATGTTTTCACAATTAAGTGAAAACTCGAGTTTCAGTTTGGAAACTCGAGTTTTGATCAAACAGAGAGCTTAAGATTTTTCAACACTTTGAAAACTAAAGTTTTGATTTAGAAACTCAAGTTTTGATGTTTTGGACTTCCACGTGCTATATTCATTAAAAGTCTAAAACTCGAGTTTTGGTTTGGAAACTCGAGTTTTGAGTTTCACTTAAACACTGGTCCAAAAGCTCAAAACACGACTTTGCTCTCTGGAAGAACAAAACTCGAGTTTAAGGTTTGAAACTCAAGTTTGGTCTTAAGTGCACAGTTGAAAACTCGAGTTTTGGTGAACAAACTCGAGTTTCAATCGCTGATTCTAAAAATTTGAATTTAACGATTTTGTGAAATCATATTGTTTGATCCCAATACTTTCCAGTATTAATTTTCTATATTCTCATCTATGTTTAACCACTTTGTTAGTGAGTTTCAGATGATTTAGAAGATGTTTATTGAAGGTTAAAGCATAAAGCAAAAAGCATGTCAGAACATTAAATGCTAAGTCCAGAAAGTTGCATATTTCTGGCTAATCCATTTGCACATGCTTAGAAGGAATTAAAGAATGATTTCTACTTCCAGCAGCAACCTCTCCAACGGATTTATTTGCAGAGAGTCAACTCTGAAGTTTTGCCCAGCTGGATTAAGTGGAAATTAGAGAGAGAAGGTGCCTAAACCACTTCCTAAACCTTGGCACAACTTCTCGAACGGATCTATTTGGAAAGCAATGGTCATTTAATGATCTCTAAGTATAAATTGAGCTGCATTCAAGTCTTTCCAACAACCACAACTACTGAAAACGTATTGCATTCAAGTGTTCATTTATTTTCATCAGTTTTCACTTGTATAGTATCCTTTGATACAAAGAGCTTCAGTGTTTATCATTATCTACTCTTAAAGAGAGTTTCTGATTGTAAATCATATATTGTAAAGAACCACAAGTCACGGGACTTGGTGGTTGGGTTTATTGATTACAACTTGTAAGGGGGAGTGAGTTCTAGTGAGAGAATCACTTCTTAAGTGCAGAGTGTGTAATCATTGAGTTAGTGGAAAATCCCAGAGAGTCTGGGGACTGGATGTAGGTCAAGTTGTTGAGACCGAACCAGTATAAATCTCTGTGTGCAAGCTATTCTACTCTTACTCTGTTTATCTCTGTTTTTAGTATAGTAAAACAGAGCTCTTGCCGAAAATTTTTAAGAATACCCAATTCACCCTCCCTCTTGGGTATTTAGGCTCTACTTACAGAGAGTGCCCTATTTATAGGCCCCAAGTTCCGGGTTTTGCCCCTAGATATTTTTAGTTGTGGGTTTTAGGGTTAGGGGTAAAATGGTCATTTTGCCTCGTTCATCTCCCAAAGCAAGGGGCCCACGAAATCAGATCTTCTAGAAGACTTCTAGGGTCTTCCAAGGGCAAAAAATGGCGCATTCCAATGCTAAAAATAGGGTTCCAGTTTTGCCCCTAGGTGGCCTTAGGTGCAGGTTTAAGATGTAGGGGTAAAATGGTCATTTCGCGCCGTCTTCTTCCAATGCTAGGGGGCCCATGAAATCTACCCAAAAATATGCCATAATTGCACTTTTCAAGTCATAATTACATGTCACATTAGTGTCATATCAGGTTTGAATTGTGTGGTCCAGATTTAACCGGGTTATTTTATTCTTTCTCTCTCTTCATTATGACTTTGATGTGACAATCTCTCTCCTCATTATTACATAGCCAGATATTTTCTCACTCCTCTGGACCCACTAGAATTCGCCCCCATCAGTGTCCTGGGCCTGGGCCTGACTCTGGCTATCCTAACCGGTCCCGCTTTTTGTCGGTCCCACCTTACCTCGTAATGCGTGCTCCTCAACTGGACTTATGTGGGCCCGGATCATCAATCACTTTTTCCAAACCACTAGGGGTTCGAATTTCTGTGCCTTGGAGAATAAGAAACCCATATTCTCATACTCCAGATCCTCCTCGAAATGCATGCCATCCGACAATCCGACTTTTGGCCCTGATATGCCATGTGTCCGACATAGCACCACTTACCATTGACTTTTCCTTCTTCACTGGGTCCAGGCACGTGTTCTCTCCTTCTCTCTTGGTTAACACACATACCCTGGGCCCACAATGATTGTTTTCACTTTATTTATTATGCCGGTTTATTTCTCCGAGATTTCTTTATGCACAAGTTACCTTACCGTTGATCAGGATTTCTTCTTATTTTGACTTAGTACCTTTGCTACTTATTCATAACCAATGTTTTCCATCTTAGGGCCTTTGAAATAATTTTATGCCATAAACTACGGGAAATAAATACTCCAAAAAGGCTTCTCATTACTATGCAAGTTTACACACTGATACATGCATTACAAAAGTAGGGGTGTTACATTTCTTGAATCAGTAAAAAGCACATTAGAGTCGCTGATGCTCGAGCATTCTTTTCTGTCTGCTCGAGCATGGTGCTCTAGCATGAATTGAATCATGCTTGGGCAAACTTTACTTAAATCAAGAAAAGTGCATTTGTATGCTGATGCTCGAGCAAGGATTTTTGTCTGCTCGAGCATGAATTAGATCATGCTCGGGCAAGCCTCATACAACGATGAGATACCTCGTTGCTCGACTTTGCTCAAGCAACCTCTTTGTGCATGCTCGAGCAACCCTTTGCTCTTTGCTCGAGCAAGGACTATGCACACACGAGAGCACAGGTTGCTCGACTTTGCTCGAGCAACCTTCTAAGCCTGCTCGAGCACATGCTTTTACCTCTTGCTTGAGTATGACAGTGCTTTGCCTTGCTGTTCATTTGCTCTGCTCGATGTTGCTCGAGCAAGCTGAGACCTTTGCCCGAGCAATACTCCAAACTCTTCATAATGCTTGATGATGCTCGGGCAACTTGTGTGATATGCTCGAGTAGAATGTTTCTTCTCATGTGCACGATGTTGCTTGAGCAAGACCATATAGTCTACTCGAGTAAGGCTTCCTTAAACTAGATCAATTTAGCCTTACATCGGTCAATACTCGAGCATACACAGCCCTATGCTCGAGTAAGCTTCTGTGAATTTTCTCTTATTAGTTTATCTATTATCTTTGATGTTTTAATTCAATATCTTAGAAATTGTGATCATCAAAGCACACGAACTAACATTGTCCTTGGAGCAGAGAAATTGTGGTCAATACCATGAGCATCGCAAAACTCCTTGAAGGCATGGTTTTCAAATTCTCCTCCATGATCCGTCCGTATTCCTCAAATACATATTCCTTTCTCGTCCTGTATTTTCTTGGCAAATACAACGAATAGATGAAATGTTTCATCTTTAGATGGTAAAAATATAGTCCAAATGAATTGAGAGAAATCATCGACAATAACTAGGGTGTATAAATTACCACCAAGACTCTTAACTCTAGCTGGTCCAACTAAATCCATATGAAGTAATTGAAGAGGTCTACTAGTCAAAATTTCAAACTTGTTTTTGAAAGATGATTTAGTCTGTTTACCTTTTTGACAAGAGTCACAAATCATATCATTTTTAAAATATAGTTTAGGTAATCCAAGAACTAAATCTTTTCTTAACAACTTGTCTAGTTGGAACATATTTACATGAGCCAAACGCTTATACCATAACCAACTCTCATTCAAGTTGCTAACAAAACAATTTTCAGAATTAACTCTAGGAAGATTTAAGGTATGCAGTTACCTTCTCTTGATGCCTTGAACAAAGTTTTAAGATTACCTTTGTCAATTAGAAGATCATCCTTGTTCATAATGAGACATTCTTCTGAATAAAAAATGATCCAATTGTTTTTGTCTGCACTTTGGCTTACACTTAGGAGATTATAACATAATCCTTCTACATAATATACATCTTTGATCAGGGGTTTTCCTTTTTCACCAATTTCACCAATTACAGCTATCTTTCTGGATTGATTACCTCCAGAGGTCACTTTGCCACCATCCTTTGCATTCATCATCATGAACTTGGATTGATCTCCCGTCATGTGTCTGGAGCATCCGCTATCAATATACCACTTACTGGTTTTTGATGCTCTCAAACATACCTGTGATTCACATAAGATCAAGCCTTAGGTACCCATCTTTTCTTTGGTTCTTTCGGGTTAGTTCGAGCTTCAGGGAATATATAGGTTCCTTTAGTGCAGGTTGATTTCCTTTATGGCAAGTGAACCAGTCGAACAAGTAATAAAGTGTAAGTAGAGTATCGTCCCACAGAGACTGAGATACCAAGAAGTGACGCTCGATCGGTACGATAGTTACGCAAACATAAGTAAAAATAATTGGTATAAGAGGTTTTTGTAGCTATGTTAATAACAAAAATAGACAGAGTGGTTGTTGAGAAGATATTAGTAAGAAGTTAGACTAAACTCGAAATCATCCTTAAGTGTTTCAATCCCCCAGTTGCTC
Source organism: Acacia crassicarpa (assembly GCA_034222035.1). Classification (NCBI taxonomy): domain Eukaryota; kingdom Viridiplantae; phylum Streptophyta; class Magnoliopsida; order Fabales; family Fabaceae; genus Acacia; species Acacia crassicarpa. Next base: position 2,648,291 of record JAWXYG010000002.1, read on the forward strand.
TATCCATTGCTATAGCATCTTTACTGTACAGCTTCCGCAATGCTACAGCATAGCCACTAACTACAATGCTATCTGGTTAACCCACCACTATAATCTACCGAAGCTTCTACATCCAATACATATGATATTAACTATACTCCTTCCATATTCCTATGGCAACTTTCTAGTTAGACCTACACTACGCTTAGGATGTCATGGTTATGAGAGGTAGACCCATTCCTGAAGCCTATAATAATAGGTCAAGCGGTGCACGGGCTACCTAGCAAAAACTGTTTCTCAGAGGTCTAACCTCGACTCCTTGCCAGTAAGCCGAGGCCACAAATCTAGCCCTTAACTTCCGTTAACCGACTAGTAATTAATGCACTGATACGCAAACAAAATATATTAAGAACTACAACTGGGTTCATTTAACACTTAAGAAATCATCCTCGTTCAGCCTTAGGCAAATTAGTTCATGACTGACGAGGGAAACACGAAGCAGATAATAACAGAATGACCCATAATCTAAATACTAAAATAAAGAAGAAAACAGAAAGCTTGACGAAGTTTCGACGGCGTGGAAGGAGCCCTGTCACATCACTACTCCACGTCTTCTTCTCTCCGTCGTACTACAGGGAAGGATGCTGGGTTGTCCTGGAAGTCTCGTGCCTTGTGAAGTCTCTTACACTTCTCTTGAGTCAGCCGAATGTGTAATCTCGTTCTAGGCTCAGTGCGACTCGGTTAGGGTTGTGTTACTATTCCCTTTTATAAGCAGCTGTTAATCTCTATGTGTTTTCTTGATGATTTGACAATTGCAAACCCAAAAATGAGGTTTTGTCTTGGTAAGTTGAAAAACTTACTGTCAAGACAAAACTCGAGTTTTGATTTCAAAACTCGAGTTTTGATTTCAAAACTCGAGTTTTGGCCTTGATAGAGAGATGCTCGTTTTCACTAAACATGAGCAAAACTCCAGTTTCCTTTGGAAACTCGAGTTTTGAACATTACAGAGAGCACTCAACTTTCATCTCAAGACAAAACTCGAGTTTCAGTATGGAAACTCGAGTTTTGACTCTTACAGAGACTTTTGACATTTTTCAACTAAAGACAAAACTCGAGTTTTGACCATACAGAGAGTCTCTGACTTTTGAAACAAGTTTTGCGCCAAGACTTCATCTCTTCAAGTTTTCTCTAAGTTAAGAGAAAATTCAAGTTTTGATTTCAAAACTCGAGTTTTGACTTAACAGAGATTTTCACGTTTTCATCCAGATTTTGAAAACTCGAGTCTTTAATTGAAAAATCAAGTTTCCAACTTGAGTTGATTTTCTAAGTTTTCGTTGTTGGATGAAAACTCGAGTTTTGGATTGAAAACTCGAATTTTGACCTAACCCGAGAGCATTGCCAAATTTCAAAGTTTTCATAACTATATGAAAACTCAAGTTTTGATTTCAAAACTCGAGTTTTGATCAGGCAGAGAGCAATGTGTTTTCACAATGATTTGAAAACTCGAGTTTCATTTTTGAAAATCAAGTTTTGGCCTGACTTGAACTTCACAATGTTTTCACAATTTAGTAAAAACTCGAGTTTCACTTTGGAAACTCGAGTTTTGAGCAAACAGAGAACGTGTGACTTTGCATCCTTTTGAAAACTCAAGTTTTAGTTTGAAAACTCAAGTTTTGATGTTTTGGACTTCCACGTGCTATTTTCATTAAAAGTCCAAAACTCGAGTTTTGGTTTGAAAACTCGAGTTTTGAGATTTACTCAAACTATGGTCCAAAAGCTCAAAACACGACTTTGCTCTCTGGAAGTAGAAAACTCGAGTTTCAGTTTTGAAACTCAAGTTTTGTATCAAGTGCACAATTGAAAACTCGAGTTTTGATGAACAAACTCGAGTTTCCATTGTGAAGTTTGAAAATTGAATTACACGTTTTTGGAATTGCTTCATGTTTGATCTCAATACTTTCCAGCATTAATCCTCTACATTCCCTACTATGTTTAACCTTTTTATTTGTGAGTTTTAGACAGATTAATGAAGGATAATTGAGAGTTGGAACAAAAGCAAAAAAGGTAGTTCAAAACATTAAATGCTGATCAGAAAGTTGCTTCCTTTTGGCTAATCCAACTGCACACGTCTACAAAGCATTAAAGAATGTTTTCTACAACAAGTAAACTCTTTTCCAACGGATTAATTCGCAGAGAGTCAACTCTGATCATCTAACTAGCTGGATTAAGAGTAATCAGGAGAGAGATGGTGCCAAAACCACTTAAGAACACTTGGACAACCTCTCCAACGGATCTATTTGGAAAGCAACGGTCATTTAATGATCTCTATGTATAAATAGAAGTGCATTCAAGTCTTTCCAACAACCACAACATCTGAAAACATATAAGCATTCAAGTTCTTCAACTACTTCTCTGTTTTCACTTGTATTTTGTATGTTGACATCATAAGCTTCAGTGTTTATCATTACCTACTCTTAGAGAGAGTTTTTATCTGTAAATCATTTATTGTAAGGAATCACAAGTCAAGGGAACTTGGTGATTGGGAAGATCATTGATTACAACTTGTAAGGGGGAGTGAGTTCTAGTAAGAGAATCACTTCTTGAGTGCAGAGTGTGTAATCTTTGATATAGTGGAAATCCCAGAGAGTCTGGGGACTGGACGTAGGTCAACTGGTTAAGACCAAACCAGTATAAATTTCTTGTGTCTTGCTATTCTTCCTCATACTCTATTCTACCCTGTTTTCATTGTTAGAAAACAAAGTTATTTGCAAGAATTTTTAAAATACCCAATTCACCACCTTCTTGGGTATTTGGCTCCACTTTCAGCAGCTTTTCTTGTGGCGCAAGTTCCAGTAAGCTCGGCTTTCCAAATTTGTTGAGGTCCATCAAATATTCTGCCCTTGATAGATTGATTCTGCTGATCCTGCGGGATTCTCGAAATCTTTCAGTTTTGATCCTCCTCATCTTCTATTTCATTACGTCAGCAATCTACCTATCACTCTCGACTTCTTTATTCTTGAAATCATCTAAATGAAAAGGTCAGACAAAATGCCGCATAGCATTGCGTCCTTCACTTTGCTATAGCTTCCGTAATGCATTTTATTGCACTACGAGTTGTTGTCAGAATGCTATAGCATAGTATCCACTTTGCTATGCGTTCTTTCTTAAAAAACCTGTAAATTACTCCTTTCTTAGCACATGTTTAGGATGTAAATAGTTTCTATCTTTCAATTCCCTATATCATGAATATATGCCTTTTTTGCTTAGATTGTTTGTAGTTTAAGCTTATATTTACCATACAATTCAATCATGAAATATAGGGAAAACATGGCATAGTTTGTGCTCATCACTTAGGTACCCATTGATAATTACCAATAGGTTTATCTCTTCTATCTTTCTTATGAAAAAAAGATGAAGTATTATGACCCTTACGATTACAATAGTTACAATGAGCGAATGGGTTTGAAAAATAGACTGACTTTTGAAAGTAATTTAAGTAAGATTTTCCACCACTTTTCCTTTTCCCTTTCTTTTTGTCAAAAACAAGATTATATCCTATGCCTGATCGATCATTTGTAAAACTCTGAGCTTTCAAAATAACTCCGAGCATTTCACTACCTTTAGTGAACTTCTTAAGAGTTTGTGTAAGTTTAATGTTTTTCTTTTCAATTTTCACAAACCAGAGGAATATTTTTAGCTTGTTGCTCAATCAGTTTGATTTTCTTTCTTGAAGTAATAAGATCTTTTGCAATTTTTCTAAATTTAGAATGCAGTTCCTTATATTCAGAAAGTAGCTCTTCATATGTAGGCTCAAAGTCACTTACCTCATCGTCATTTTTAGATTGTTCTTTAGCAACTAGACAGACATTTGCTACTTCTTCTTCCTCGCTTTCTTCATCTAAACTATCTCCCCATGTGGCAGATACGTAAGCTTTCTTCTTGAAGTGATTGAATCTTTTTTTTTTCTCTTTTTCTTTATCCTTCAGCTGAGGGCATTCAGATTTGATATGACCTAGCTTCTCACACTCGTAGCAAATGATTTGTTCTTTATCCTTGAATTCTTGTTTGTTGCTAGAAGTTCCTTTCTAGAATCTGTTTCTGAAACCTTGATCCCTCTTGTAGAATTTTTTGAATCTTCGAACGAACATAGCCATCTCATCGTCATCCTCATTGGGTTCTTTTTCTTTCACAACATTCAGAGCAACACCTTTGTTTCTGTTGTTGTTGTTGTTGATTTCATCCAAGCCCTTCTTGAATTTCAGTTTGCCTTCGTATTCAGATAAGCTTCTGAACAATGCAGCTACTGATTGCATTGATTTCCACGGGCTTCTTCGGTTGCTGTGACTTTAGCTTCCCAATCTTTAGTCAAGACATTGAGGATTTTCTTGACTTGAGAATTTGGCTCGTATGTTTTACCCAAGGCTGATAATTGGTTGATCAAATGAGTAAAATGAAGTTGAAACTCTCCTATAGATTCACTGGTCTTCATACGTAGAAGATCATATTTGGTTGTCAATGTGTTGATGTGATTTTCCTTTATACCCAAGGTTCCTTCGTATGCAATCTCCAATGCTTTCCACATGTCTTTTGTACTCGTCAGATTACAAATCCGGAAGTACTCTTGTTGACTAAGATCACTTTGAAGCATCAGAATAGCTTTGCTATTGAGAGTAACAAGTCTTCTATCATTTTCATCATATTCTTCTTCACGCTTGACTGCTTGAACTCCGTCTTTAGTGACTAATGGTTTATAATCACCTTTCTCGAACACATTCCAAAAACCAAATTCAATAGCCATAACGAAGACTATAAATTTGGCTTTCCAAAAGGAGTAATGTTCTCCATTGAAACCAGGAGGACGATTGATAGAAGCTCCATCAGGTAATATTCCTTCCATGATCTTTCTCGGGATGTTAAGCCCAACTAAGTAACTTGGCTCTGATACCAAATGAAGGTGGAATATCACCTAGAGAGAGGGTGAACAGGTGATCTCAAATATTCTTTCGGTGTACGATGGATAAATGATGAAAGCAGTAAGAAAGATAAAGAGAAATGACACAGAGGAATTATACTGGTTCGGTCCAACTCTTAACCTACGTCCAGTACCCAGACACTCTGGAATTTTCACTATCTCACAAATACAATTACACACTTTGTAACTCAGGATGATCCTTTCTCCCTAGGACTCACTCCCCCTTACAAGTTGTAATCGCACACCCACACTCAAGATACCACTACCTTGAGATTTAAACAAATGTAAAGCAAATGATAAAACTCTCTCACAGAGCAGATGAATAATAAACACTGAAGCTCAATAGTATCCAAAGATATAACAGAATAGAAATTGATCACTTTGAATGCCTTGTCTGTGAATGCCCTTTTTTGTGTGTGTGTGTGTGTGTGTTGATGAATTCAATCATTTGAGTATTTATAGTAGTTGAAGATTGAAGAAATATCCATTGAGGCTCTTTAAAATGACCGTTAGAGATGAAGCAGAAGGATCAGAATAATCGTCGTCATTATTCTTGTAATTGTGATTATGACCGTTGAGACCCAGCAAAGGAAATGAAATATTCTTGCGCAGAATGTTGCAGAGGTATGTCTGTTGGTTGAGTTTCTCGAATAGGCAAGTTTAATAAATGCCGGATTGCTTTAGTCAATATTCTGTGTTGATCCTCATTCTAATAATTTGTAACTCACTAACAAATTGATTAAATGTAATTATGAATAGTAATGAGTAATGATTTGAAGAAATAAAATCATAATAAATTGAATTTGATTTTCCGGAGACGGTGATTTGATAATTAGAAAGATATGATTTTTAGTTAAAGAGTTGATGCCTTGAGGTAGTGACTTGAGGTAAGAGTATTTAAAACATCAAGTCATAGGATGAAGGAGTTTAAGGCATGACTTGAGCTTAAAAATAATTGACTTGAGTTAATGATTGAGGCACTCACTTGATATGCAAGAGTTAATAACTTTCTCTTCGAAATGAACAAATTGAAAACTTTAACTTGAAGTTTGAAAGTCATGCCTTGAGTTAATGACTAGAGTCATTAACTTGATATGCAAAAGTTAAAGTCGATGGCTTTGAAAAATCTGCAAGTTGATCTCTTAACTTGAAGTTTAAAAGTCATGTCTTGAGTTGATTATGATTTTATTCCTTCAAATCATTAACTAGATATCAAGAGTCAAAGACGATGCTTTCCAAGATAATTGAAAGCTTAACTTGATATGAAGAGTGAATGACTTGAGTCATTAACTTGAAATGCAAAAGTTAAACCCAATGCTTTCAAAAGAAATGGCCAAATGTAGACTTAACTTGAGTTAATAAGTGAATGACTTGAGTCATTAACTTGATATCCAAGAGTCAAATCCGATGCTCTCCAAAGAGTAGACAATTGAAAGCTTAACTTGATATAAGAAGTCAATGACTTGAGTCATAAACTTGATATGCCAAAAGTCAAATCCGATGCTCTTTAAGAAATGGAACAACTGAGAGATTAACTAGAGTCAATAAGTGTTTGCCTAGAGCCAATGACTTGAGTCATCAACTTGATATTCAAGAGTCAAAATCGATAGTTTCAAAATCTCAAGATTAAAACACATGACTCAAGGCAATTAAATAATTGACTGGAGTTAACAATATTTATTTAAATCATTTCCATCATTTAACTAGAGGCATGCAAGGATTTAACTAGAGGTTTTCATAGATTTAATTTATTAACTCCAAGGCAAAACCATTTTAGCTTGAGGCAACCAATGCAAAACTTCCAAACACATTATAGATTCAAGTTAACTATATAAAACATGATTTAACCATAAATCTATTAACTTATTTACATTATATTTGTTATTATCAAAACATCAAAAAAAAAAAAACATAGAGATTTAACAACAAGTGCTCATAACTTTGATTCGTATCTCCATACCTTACCAAAGTTATTCTGGTCTTAACTCATCTTCACTCCCGCATAGATGACTGACCAGGGACATTTAGGATAATCTATAAGATATATCTAGGGATACCGTTATCAATGTAAACATGCAAATGAAATGATAACTAAAAGAGAATACTTTAAATAACATAAATATCTAAAGTACAATAACTTGACCCTAGGGCATAACTTCCAACAGGTGGGACCAAACTTCGAAAGATGGCTTAATGCCATGAAGTCTGAAATGCAATCCATGTACGACTATAAGGTATGGACCTTAGTCGATCCACTTGAAGGTGTAAAAACCATTGGGTGCAAGTGTAAAACACCCTCTCTTGTATGGGATATTTACCTAACTATAATCAGAGTATAAGCACACAGGAATCGTACAGTTTGGACGACTTCAATGCGGAATAAAATTTTCATAAAATAACTTAGTTTGAAAACATTGAAAACGCGAGGATGAATTCTTCGCGAGCGATGTCTATCCCATAGGGAGAATCTTAATACAGTAATCCAAAATATCAAAATAAGAGATAAACGTTCAGACTAATAGTCCTAAATGATAGAAGATACGCTTCTACGGTAATCCTTACTGACGCGCCTTTCCCTTTGTGCCTGATCCACTTCCTGTTTCCTTAATACGGTCTGGAGTTCAAATAAATGAACTCCAGGGGTAACAGTTAATCTCATGTACAGATATGAAGCATAAATGACAATTAGCACATATTAAACATAGAAGCATTTACAAGTAAACAAGTCGCACCGTAACTGTAGTTAACGGCCAAGGACCGCAGCCCTTTAGGACACGCAGCCCTATGAGACCGCAGCCTCAATTCCATAGCTAGGAAATAAACATGTAAAGCATCTATCAAACATGATCAGCTAATACATGAACACAAACATATATGCTAACAAGATTACAGTTACCCACCTCGAGCTTGAATCCTTAAATTCCTGTCCGGTAGGTGTTGGGATCGGTTGAGGCGTCTATGAAATCCTAAAAACGTTTATCATTACCGTTAGTAACTTAATCGCGTCGCAGCTTAACTAGCTACGAGAACTATTTTTTTTTTTTAGAGGATAAAAATGAATTAACCTTTAAAAATTCTCTTACTAATGATAACCTTTTTAATAAATAATAATAATATTTATTATTATCTATTTATTTTATTAATAGCCATGTCCCTTAAAAATGTTAAAAAAGGTTTCTTTATCACTGTAGAGTCTTTATACCCTTAATAGACAAGTTATCCAAAAAAAAGACCTTTACTCTGAAGGTTATGCACAAATTAACAACTTGCGTGACTAACTTAAGACTTACCAAAAATTCAGCTTTTAACTTTTCTGGGAATTTAGAAAATTCATAACTGAACCTATACAATTCCAAATGGAGTGATTCCAATTTCTACTTAAATATTGATAAGTCTACTTTCATAAATTAAAGTCACAAAATCAATTTATGGTTGAGAAAATTCCCAACTTCTGAAAAATACAAGCCATACACAAAGTTTTCCAGAAAGCTTTCCAAGATTATGACTTAACTTCCAAAAATTATAACTAAAGTTGTAGACCTCCGTTTTCGGTGTTCTTTGGCTCGTTGGAAAGGTTCAGATGTCTACTATTTGCTGTAAAAATTTCAAGATCAAACTCAAACGTTTGCTATTTCAATATCAAACTCAAGAATTGCTGTTCACCAAAAGTTGCAGAAAAACGTTTCAGATTTTGGCTAAACTTTGGAAAATCATATCTCCCTCGATTCTTATCGGAATTCGACGAATTACCTATCAAATTAAACCTCTATGTGTCTACTATTTAACTGAGAAATTTCAGGTAAAAACTCAAATCTTTACTGGGTCCGAAATGCTTCTCAATTTTGCTGCTTCAGAACCCTACCGAAAATTTGCAGGTTTTTAGCTTAACTTTGAAAAATCATATCTTGAGCTATAGACCTCCGTTTTGGGTGATTCAAAGCTTGATGTAAAGATGGTTATGTGAACTATATGTCCACAAAATTTCATATTTAAATGAGTTCATTTTCCCTAGTTTTTCTTTAACCAAAGTTTACTGTTCCAGCAGAAAAGTCCATTTTCCAGAAACGTATAGCTTATGTTTTCTTATTTTTCCCCAGGGGTTGCAACGTATATGAGCATATATATTCACCACAAGGGAAAACGTTTCTGACCCTATACGAAAACAAGGTTCCTTGGCTCAAGTTTGGTTCCCCATATATACACTTTGACAGCAACCTTTCTTATTATTTTCTCATGCATCAACATAAGCAGCCCCTGATTTACTACTTAGAAAACAGAGAACTCTCATGGAGTCATAACTGCATTCCCTATGGTTTATTACTCATAAGTTTGCGTTGAAAAAAAATGACGGAAACCAAAAGGGAAAAGGGCCTAGTGATTTACCTCTAGTTGCTGGTTGGTACGATGGGTTTTCAACGACAATTCAACACCCCTGTTTTGAGTGCGTTTTGCAGAGGAAAAATATTGAAGTTAACTCTCTCTCTCACTCGTCTCTCTTTCTTGTTCACTCTCTCTTTCTCTTACTCTCTCTCGGTTTCTCTCTGCTGCTCCTGGTATTTCTAAACGAAAGGGAGCAATGGGTATATGTACAAACTAGAAGGAACCACGGTTTTAGATGCCGGAGCCGCGGGGAAAAAGAATATACGTGCTTAACCCACTGAGGGACGTGGTTCAACGTTGTGCTAATCGTGGGTGACGTGCTTCTACTGCACATAACTGTGTTTTTGGTAAAACTGAACGGATAATGGCTTTTTTTAAAAAAAATAATAATGATAATAATAAAAATAGGATCTAGGGAATAATATATATGCACACACCGGTGGGTATTCAAAATTCGAAAAGAAAACCTGATCCAACTTACTCCTATATAATAGGATCTATCCTAACTAATTCCCATATTATTTCACATATAATATTATTTACAAATAATGTATATAGTGAAGCGTATTTTGTTTAGTGTGAGTATTTATTAAATCTCCTAATTTAAATTATTAGGATAGTCTATGAGATTTTAAATTAACTATAATAATAATGATGATAATAATTATATATATATATATATATATATATATATATATATATATATATATATATATAGTGTAAACACTAATTAATCCACGTAATCCTCTTCAAGACTCTCTTATAATTATTGGATAATTATTAAAATTAAATCCTTAATTCCATTTAAGGATTTTCCTCATCAATTAAATTTCTTTTGGTCTTAAAATATTCTCTATTTTAATCATTCTTTTCCCAGAATAAATTTAGGGAAAATAAGCCTAATTATCCTCACAATTAGTTAAAGCCAAATCCCATAATTAAGTTCTCATAAAATATTCCAATCCCAAATCCCGAAATTTTGGGATGTTACAGCAAGTGGATTTTCAAAGAGAAAACTGACATGGATGGCAAAGTAAATGTCTTCAAGGCACGACTGGTTGCAAAAGGGTTCACTCAAACTCATGGTGTCGACTATGATAAAACCTTTTCCCCAGTTGCAGTGACCAAATCAATCAGAATCCTTCTTGACATTCCATCATATTATGACTATGAGATATAGCAGATGGACGTCAAAACAGCCTTCCTTTACGGAAAGCTCCTTGAGGATGTGTACATGACACAACCTGAAGGCTTTGTGCGTCAGGGGACTCTGGTAAAGCTTATAAGCTTTAAGGATCCATTTATGGATTGAAGCACACATCTCGAAGCTGGAATCATCGTTTTGATGAAGTAGTCAAAGAGTTTGAATTCATTCAAAACATCGATGAACCTTGTGTTTTGATTGAGACCTTTTATCATTAGCCTTGGGGTTCACAATCAACAATTAACCAAGGATTGCGTATAGGCAAACCTAGGATCACTCTCTCTTTTCGAGGAGTCTTTTATTGAATCCTAAGTAATCTAAATGTCATGCAAATGAAATGAAAACAAGGGGGGATTGGGTTTTGGATTTTAAAATTAATAAACCAAAATAGAAATGCAATTTAAATGAAGCAAAGATAAAATAGAATATAAGAAAACAAGAAGAAACAGATTAAAATCAATTAACCCAACATTCAAATTCCAGATACTTCCATCACTGAACGAAATATAAATAACCCACGTTTAGCTCTGGACGAACCGAGATCTTTACATCTGCCCAGAAAATCCCTCGTTTAGACGATCGCCTAGGATATGTCTGAACAGTGGCATCCTACTGTGCGATCGCACAACAAAACTTAAACCTAGTTCGAACTCAGTCCTTCAGATAAACCAAACCGAATATTAAATCTAATATTCAAACTATTTCTAGAAATCGGATCTGATAAGATGAAAATAGAAACGAGTTAAATTACCGATAAAACACAAGTTCTCTGGACAAATGATGGAATCCTCAACGTTGGGTCAATCAAAAAAGCTTAGCCAAGCATGGATAGGAAAAATGCAGAAGAAAAGATGAAGAAGAACATGAAGAACAACTCAGAGAAAATAAAAAGCTTCAAACTTAATCCGAAAATCTTCTACAATGTCCTTCCAAATATTAGCGGCTGACCTAATTAAATAAATCCTAGCTGCCAAAGCGAAATAGCCTCTACAAGTTTGGCCCAAAACAGAAATAAAATAAAATTGGACTTTAATTACAAAATTTGAGCAAAATAAAAATCTAGAAAAATGGGTTTGTCTTTAGCTCCAATTTCATCCATCTTCTTGTCCAAATCAGCCTTCCAAGTCTTCATAACAATTGTAGCTCTCTGAATCATCTAAAAAAGGAAAGAAGAATCAGGCTAATTGGATATCTAGATCAAAATTTATGGAGAAAATACTAAATCACTGTAAATCTAGAATTTAATCATAAAAATGAATTAAATCCAATTAAAAGCTCAAAGCTCAATTAGGTAATAAAATCCATTATTTATTAACCAAACAATCCTAAATTTATTCACCAAGAGGTACAAATAAGTGTAATAATATTCAATTATCATGTTTACAAGAAGGTTAGTGGGAGCACAATTGTATTTCTAATGCTTTATGTTGATGACATCCTACTCATTAGGAATGACATTCCTACTTGCAGAGTGTCAAGTCTTGGTTAGGAAAGTCTTTCTCAATGAAAGATTTAGGCGAAGCCACTTACACCCTAGGGATTAGGATCTATAAAGATAGATCCAAGTAGCTGATAGGCCTAAATCAGAGCACAATACATAGACAAGATACTGCATAGGTTCAGTATGCAGGATTCTAAAATGAGTTACATGCCCATGTCTCATGGCGTTCATCTCAGTAAGGGTCTGTGTCCTAGTACACAAGATCAAAAAAATCGCATAAGTAAGATTCCATATGCCTCCGCCATTGGATCTATCATGTGTGCCATGTTATGTACTCAACCGGATGTGTCATTTGCCTTGAGTATGAACAGCAAATACCAACAAGATCCTGGTGAGGGTCACTGGATTGCTGTTAAGAATATCCTGAAGTACTTAAGAAGCACTAAGGACTTATTCTTAATATATAGTGGCTTGGAAGATGAGCTCTGTGTGACGATTACACAGATGCGAGTTTCCAAACTGACCAAGATGATATAAGATCGCAATCAGGATATGTATTCCTATTGAATGGTGGTGCAGTAAGCTGGAGGAGATCTAAGCAGAGCACTGTAGCTAATTCTGCGATAAAAGCTGAGTATATAGTAGCATCGGATGCAGCTAAGGAGGCCTTTTGGATTAGAAAGTTCATTAATGAATTAGGGGTGGTTCCTACCATCTCAAATCCAATAAACTTGATCTGTGACAATAGCGGCATTATTGCGCAGACCAAGGAGCCTAGGTCACATTAAAGGACCAAGTATGTACTCAGACAATTTCATCTTATCAGAGAAATCAATGATAGAGGTGATATAAAAGTATGCGAAATACCAGGAGAAGACGATGTAGCTGATCCTCTTACTAAACCGCTTGTACAAGCAAAACATGAGCGTCATGTTAGAGCAATGAGAATTAGAGTAATTAATGATTGTACCTAGTACAAGTGGGAGTCTGTTGGAAATTATGCCCTAGGGGCAAGTCATTGTTCTCTATTTAGTTATCATTTCATTCGCATGTTTATAGTGATAACCGTTGCGATTCGTACACGAAGCCGATTAAAATTTCTTACGAATCCCATTCCGAGGATCACTCATGTGCATTTAAATCAGAGTTAAGGAAATTGAATCATACCTTATATTGAACTCGTCTGCGTCTCGTTCTCTTTGAATTGGTGGGCTACCTTCTCGATCAACAGAAGACTGTTGGTTATGATTAGTTTTGATGATGTCTTATATAAATGTCATTCTTAAGAGCAAAAAGGTTACACACTACATTTACATTCTACTTGCACTAATTCTTATGTTTAATGTAGATGTGAAGTATAGAATGATTAGGAGAAGAAAAGAATAGGAGATATTGAAGAAGGTAGAAGCTGAAGAGAATGATGAGCCCAAGCTAAATGATGAAGAATGATCAAGATAGGAGATGGAAAATGGAAGAACTTGCTGAATGGAATGAAGATATCATTATCCAAGTTCTAAAATTGATCCTAGAAGTCTCCATGATCAAATGGAAGTTGGAATGGCTCAAATCAGAGCTAAAAACAAGGAAATATAAGGTTCAGAATGATCCAACTCGAGTTGTGGGGTCCAACTCGAGTTAGAGTGCTTCGCTACAGTGTTTCTGGGTTTCTGGACTAATCCAACTCGAGTTAGTATGAGTAACTCGAGTTAAGAAATGTGATTTTCGTCTCTGGACTAGGAGTAACTCAAGTTAACAATGATTTTCAGCACCTCTGTTCACCTCTGTTTCGCGTTTCAGCTGGGTAAGGTCTGGTATTTTGATGATATCTCCCAAACCAGGAATCGGATTGAGACGAAACCAAAGTCATATAAAACTAGACTCCCAATGCGTCATTGTGACAAATTTTCAAGCCCAAAGGAGTTCAGATCAAGGAGTTATGAATTTCACAAGTTGGCATATCGGTTCACGCCACAGTTCAGACATAGCTTTGGTATTTTGAGTGTAACTCACAAACCACACATCCAAATGAGCTCAAACCAGCGGCATTTGAAAGAAGACATAAAGAGCTTTCTGTGGATAGGTCATTTGCTATATTTTGAGTTATATTCAAGGAGCTATGGCCTTCCAAAATTAAAGTAAGTTCAAGATGGTTAAATCCGCTCAACATACAATGAGATTTTGAATGAGTTGTTAACTGAGTTTGGATAACTCAAGTTAGGATTGGAAACTCGAATCAATGTCAATCAGAAAGGTAGAAGAGAAGAGAGAATATTGAGAAGAGATTCCAACTCAAGTCAGGTCCACCAACTCAAGTCAGATTGGACACAGAGAGTAATCGACTATTGTGGGAATTTAATGCAACTCGAGTTATGACCACCAACTCAAGTTACTCAAGAAGGCAGAGAGCAATTAGTCACTTTGGCAACTCAAGTTACTAAGGATAACTCGAGTTACAATGCAAACAGAAAGTATCCAGAAGTTTGAAACAAAGGGGCAACTCGAGTTACAGATGCCAACTCAAGTTAGAATTCAAACAGAAAGCTTCTGGCATTTAAAACAACTCGAGTCACATGGAATAACTCGAGTTACTCTCTCTGCTTCAGAAAATCACCGTGTCTGAGATTCTAGATTCTCATCAAGAACATCCAGATGAATTCTGAAAGAACTGATACTACTTCTTAACATCATTTATATCATTTGTGTATAAGTTTCAAGTGATTACAGTTTGAGATTACATCAAACTTGAGAGAAATCAAAATCTGTCACAAGCATGAAGAAGGAATTTCTGCAGATTTTCAGGAATGGCAGAGAAGATTGAATTCAACAAGGAACTTGAATAAATGATGTTGAATGCTCAACTGTAATGTTCTTCAATGAATTCAAATGTTCAAAACAGTGAAATGCTCCAAGGGACAGAAGCTTCAATGAACAGAATTCAAATTATCCCAACGGTAATATTTCAACGGTAATATTTCTCCAACGGTCATATACGCTTACAACGGTCATATTCAAGCCTGGAAGAATTGCTCTATGTTCTTCATTGACTATAAAAGGAGAACTATTCAAAAATGGAGAAGACAGAGACGAGAGCTTATACTGTCGAAATGCCAATATTCTGAATCAAACGTTTATCTCATACACACTCTTTTCTCAATGCCTACATAGTTTATCATAGAGAGTGAAATGATTTGATTGTACTTCAATGTTTATTCATCTTCTCTTCTAGAGAGAACATTTCTAATTATTAAATCAATGTAAGAATCTCAAGTCGTGGGACTTGGAGATTGGGTTATCAATTTACAACTTGTAATGAAGGAGTATATCCTAGTGAAAGGATAACTTCGAGTGCAAAGTGTGTAACTGAGTGAAAGGTGTATCTCGGTGGTGGCTTCACAAGTGCCTAGGTGAACTTGTGCATTTGTATAGGCTTCTCTTGTGCTTGGTTAAACAAGAGGATAGTGGATTGAAAATCTCAAGTGGAGCTTGGGGACTGGACGTAGGTCAAGGATTGAGCCGAACCAGTATAAATCACTGTTTGCATATTCTCTTCCCTTATCTCTTATATTTCCAGCATATATATATATATATATTTGAATGTCCATACATGTTTGAATGACTGAGTATTGTAGTATCAATTATTATTGTCATTCAAACTGTTTTTAGTAAGTTGCGAAAAGATTTTCAAAGTTCCTAAAGTTTATCAAACACCCAATTCACCCCCCCTCTTGGGTGATAGCCAGGTCTTTCATTTGGTATCAGAGTGGGGCTCTTGTTGAAAGGACTTAACCGTCTCAAGAGTTACAAT
This sequence comes from Acacia crassicarpa, assembly GCA_034222035.1. NCBI lineage: Eukaryota > Viridiplantae > Streptophyta > Magnoliopsida > Fabales > Fabaceae > Acacia > Acacia crassicarpa. The sequence goes on from JAWXYG010000002.1 coordinate 2,664,072, forward strand.
GGCTAATTTTGGGGTTTACTTGCTTTCTGAAGGTTTTGATTATACCGTTCCACCGTTTTTCAAAGATATTGATTTTTGGTTTTGGAAAGCTAGAATGACTAGTTTTATCAAAGCAACTGATTTTGATATGTGGAATGTTTTTATAAATGTCTTTGATTTCAAACCAAGAAAGGATTGGACAGAAAAAGAAAAGAAAATGTTTTCATTAAACATTAGAGCAATGAAAATTTTATACTGTGCTTTAACCGAAAATGATTTTGAGAAAATTAAGTCTTGCTCTAGTGCTAAGGAAGTATGTGATACTCTTGATTCTATATATGCTTCTAACAAATATGTTGAAGTTGGTAGTGTTGATAGTTCATCAGAAATTATAAACTGCACATCTACGACTGATAAACAACTGGAGGTTGAAGAAGGAGAAATCATTGAATACTTCCTTAATCCAGTCAACAAGAAAGATCAAGAGGAAGAGGATTCCCAGGAAGAGCTCATGGACGATTACGATCAATCATTATCAGGAGCTCAAGATGCACATGTGGTAAACAATTCCAATTCTTCTTGTGTAGTTAAGAAAATGATTTTGAAAGTTTGCATAAAATTGTTTTTCAACCAACCATTGATTCTAGTTTGAAAAATAAAAATGATTTCAAAAATAATGCTGGAAAGTTTATTAGGAAGAAAGAATATTCAAATGAAAGCTATTTGAATTTCCACTTTGATGGCCGACACAATTCTTGCATAAAATCTCATAATGCACATCATCATATTGTTTGCAATTATTGTGGTAAATCTGGTCATATTTCTCACACATGTTATATTAGGAGAAATTCTAATGTGAGAAATAAATTTATTTGGGTTTCGAAAGGACAAGCAAGGTCCAATACTAACGGCCAAGGACCCAAGTATAAGTGGGTACCAAAATGTCCATCTAGTGCTTTATGTGTGCAGGATAATTTGAAGATCAATGGACACAAGCGTACGATGAAAAAGCCAAGAGTTTCTCATGCACCAATGAAAAGGAGCATATCACCTATATCAAATATGAGAACTCTCAAGGCACCAATTGCTAGAACTACAAGGTCAAACCATAAGAAGCAATGGATACATGCAAGAAGAGTATATTCTGCCTCAAGAACAAATTACCATAGAGTGTCATTCAACTATCTTGAGGAGAATAAGAAAAGAAGGATCTCTTGTGCACAAGGGAAAAGATTCTTGCAGTCTACATCATGTGAGAAAGCGTTGCCTCATCCCAAGATGAAATTTAAAAAGGCAAAGTATCAACGAATGATAAATTTGGTGAGCAAATGCAATCCTTCAAGTACCTAAGGCTAAGGTATACAATGGTAAAACCTACTTTTTCTATCATCTGAAATATTCATTGAGGTTTTATATCTTGTAACCTTAGGTATGAGCATTGCAAAATATTCTCTTTAAAAAAAAATCTGGGTTCTCACACCCTGATCTATTTTTGAAAAATATTGTAATATTCAATCGGTTTAACTCTTTATGTATATATGATGATTTGAAAAGAAAGTATCTCTTTTATGCATAAAGTCATGTTTAATTAATTGTGCTCAATTATTTTGAATTGATCATATTCATAAGAGCATATGAATTTAATTTTGGCTCCTACAAGCTAATAATGATTGGATCCAAGTAAGTTTGGATACCATGGGAGAAAAAGGCTTATATGTCTCTGTAGAACAAAGAAAGCTTCTCAAGAATGCAACATAGAGAAATGATTCAAGTCTTGAGAATCTGAATAAGCTGCTTAATGTTGATGGTGAACATCGAGAAAGAAGATATTCACATCAATCCATCTCAACTAAGCAAGTTACTACAAGGACAAGAGGAATTACGGTGATATCTAATTCTTACCCTATACTGTGATTACATGTTTTTTTTTTGGTAATGAATACTTGTCCATTATTACATTCCTTTAGCAATCAATCATTTATGTTGGATCAAAATGTTTTTAGATTGCTAAATGGACCATAAGTGAACTTGTGCATAACTTTCTGAGTTTATATTTTTGAAATGTACATTTCTAAGTTGTGTTTTGGATTTCAATTCACTCTGATTTATGAAAATGCATACGAATGATTTTTGGAATATAGTAACTCAAGTTATTAATCATAACTCAAGTTATGCAATGTACTTCATGATTTCAAATGTTTTTTGCGACATCAGATTTTGATTCTCTGATGTAACTCAAGTTTCCTGGCAAAATAACTCGAGTTACTGGTGTGTCAGAAAGCCTCTACTTATAAAAGTTACTGATATAACTCGAGTTGGTCATTATAACTCGAGTTACTACAGTATCAATGCTGATTGGAGATGGCACCTCCTTTTCTTGAACAGGAACCCACTGCCCTATTTGAACAACCCTGTGTGTGCCTTTTCTTTCTTGAAAAAAGTCCAAAAAAATGGAGCCAAAAAATTAGCCACTTAAATTAGGGTTTAACCTTAATTCCAGTGCTTAAACAAAAAGCCCAGTCCAACTATGAAGGCTCAATCTTTATCTAATATTTATTAGATCTTTATCCAATCTTTGTTAGACATCTATATCTTTATTGCATATCTATCTAATCTTTATTGGATATCTATCCAATCTTTATTGAATTTTTATCTAATCTTTATTAGATATCTATCTAATTTTTATTGAATTTTTATCTAATCTTCATTAGATCTTTATCTAATCTTTATTGGATCTTTATCTAATCTTTATTAGATATGACTTTCAATAATTCATAATTATCATTTATCACCTAAGCTCCTGAATTTAAAATTTGACTTTAAATTTTTATTTTAAGTTCAATATTTTAGTTCCAAAATTAAATTGGCCCAAGACTCCATTGGGCCTTCTAACATATTTGGGCCTATTAGTGGAAAAATTAATTTCTCACTAATTATCCAAATATGGTGCCATTTATGATTGGGCTTAGACTCCCACTTCAACCCAATTATACCTATAGTCTTGAAAAAGCCCAATAATAATTACTGGCCCAAAGTTGCTAAATATAGCAATCAAGAACAACCTTAGTGTGTGACTCATTAAGTCCAATTAGTTACTAACATAAGTAAACTTGGACCAATTAAACTCCTTTAACGAGCCCAATTTATCCAATGACCAAAAAAAGACACTAGTAATGCTCTGCAACCCCAGAACTAATCGAGTTAATCAAGTGATCTATCTTTCTAATTTGTATATTGTGCCGACATTATCCCTTACATCGTCATTAACATTTAGTTAAGAGCAAAGATGAAGTATCATTTCTCTTTGTTGACTAAATATAGCTTTTCACATAACTAGGAATTTTCTTCTGTTGCCTCTAAAACAGATCATGACTCTTCATGATTGCTTACTAAGCATAGATTCCCTAATCAACTAAAAGTCATCCAAGCCCTACTGGTGTTGTGAACAACTAATCCCTTGTAGACGACTGTGAGACCTTTCAGCATGTCCATCTATACTCATACATTTGAGTCATAACCAAGAGTACACTGTTCCCCATTTTTCAGGAGAATAGAGTTGTACAATCAAAGCATAGCCTTAAGACATAGTGTTCGATGACATTCTCAAGTCTAGGACGATCCGCACTACCAAACGATGAGAGACATTACAAATCCAATGATATTTTCTACAATGACTCCTTGTGAAGTTTCTTGGCTGGTCAGTTCAATACTATCTGTTCTCTAACAGATCCACCCATGACATCAGCTAAGGCATCACCATGCCTGCATTTTATAAGGTCCATATCTTGTATCTCCGTATAAGTAGATGACGTCATTCAAGTCTTATTGAGATCATCAATGCCCTTTCTTGGTAATTCAAGACTAGGAATATGTTTCAGGCAATAGACATGTAGTGTTCTCGAGTCCTAATGATCCTGATCCCTATCATAGATCCTCAAGTGAACACCTGTTCTATTTCTAAGGCCTTTATCTTTAATTGCATATTAACCTCATAAAATATAGGTGAGACATAAAATATAATAAAGATAAAATGTGCTTATATATTTAAATCATGAAACACCAAATAGTAAAAGGTGTTCATCTGATAAAACAGATTCTCTCTAGGACAACTATATACTAACACTTTGTGTTTGGAAAAGCAAATGTTAGGTTGAATCAGTAGTCATGGAATTTTGCTCCACATAGAAAGGTTCATGTCTATTTTTTCACTCAATTAAAATTTATGGTGCTAGGTGCATATTCACAAATACATGATGAGTACATTTGCACCTTAACTCATACTTTAGAACAAATCAATCTACAATCATAATAAATAAATAACATGCCTCCTCAAGGGAATAAATAAATAGATAGAAAAATAATCTCTCATAGAAGAAATAAATAAAGTGAAATATCATAATTTAAAATATAGAGAAAAAAATTTAACAAGTCTATCTTAGTAATGATTGAATAATTAAATATATAATCACATTTTTTAAAAAGTAAAAGTAAAATAAAAACAATAATGAAATCACTACTAGGAAATAGGCCTTTAAAACCACTACATCTAAACCTCTTATAAGTGGATACACTTTGAAAACTATGACTAATGGCATTTTTATAACATTCCGCATACAACAGGTCTAAAATATACTTTTAAAATTGGTTGCTTTGACAACCGATCTAAAAGTCATCAAAATATTTTTTATAAAAATAATATATATGGGCTTTTAAACCTGTTTTGCACACAACCGATCTATATACATTTTAAACTTGTTGTTTGTACAACCGGTCGAAACAAATATCAAAATATTTTTTAAAAAAGATATTTACTATCTTTTATACGTGATTCTATTAAATCCGGTCTATAAAGTGATCTAACCATAGAAATAATTATGTAGACTTCACTCGGCTGCCTTTTTGAAGTCAAATTTTACGATCTTTGTGTCTTTTCATCTTTATTTGCCATTTTTCTGAAGCTCTCTCCTTTGTCATCTCATCACTTATCATCTCCTCCACAACTACTTTAAGAGCAACAAGTTCTCTACCTTCATTTGACAACTTCCTTGACACTAATTTTCTTCTTTGTGCTTGTCTTTTTCTTCATGGCTGTTGGCTTCTTCGTGCTCATTTGGTTCTTAGTGCTTGTTGGCTTCCAGTCTGTGCTCGTCGAGTCCAAATATATGCTCTTCATATCCAGATGGTGCAATTTCAAGCTCTCATCGAGTCTTAAGCCAAATATACACTTGTCAGCGCCGCTGCAAGATTTTTCCAACACAATGCCAAATTCATTTTTCTTTATTGAATATGTTATTGTTATTTAAATCTGGTAAAGCTTGTGTTAGTTCTCAATGTGTTTTGATGATTAACAACAATTGTAAAACATGTTATGAAGTTTCCAAGAACCTTTGAACATCATCTGATAGTTGCTTACCGCAGTATGGCTTTGCATACTGCAGTATAGAGTCTTCCAGAAAGGAGATAATCTTTCGGGATTACTCAATACTGCAGTATAGGTGTCTTTACCGCAGTATAGCTATGTATACTGCAGTATAGGGACTTCCAGAGAGCAACCGTGTTTTCAAAAAAAGTCCATACCGCAGTATAGCTATGTATACTGCAGTATAGGGACTTCCAGAGAGCAACCGTATTTTCAAAGTAAGTCCATACCGCAGTATAGGTTTGTATACTGCAGTATAGGGCCATTCAGAAAGTAATCATTCCTCTAGATAAGTCAATACTGCAGTATGTTAGTTGCATACCGCAGTATTGGACTTCCAGAGAGCAACCACGTTTTTCAAAACAAGCCCATACCGCAGTATAGCTTTGTATACTGCAGTATAGGGGCATCCAGAGAGCAAGTAAAATTCTAAGTCAAGCCAATACCGCAGTATAGGTATGTATACTGCAGTATAGGGCCAACCCGAGAGCTATCAAATTTTCTCACCCAAGTCCTTACCACAGTATGGAGTTGGATACTGCAGTATAGGCTCTTACAGAAAGCTCTCTAAGTTTACAACTATTGCATACTGCAGTATAGGTTTTCATACTGCAGTATTGGGCAATCACGGGGTCTCTTCTCTTTGACAAAAACTCGTATACTGCAGTATACTAGTTGGATACTGCAGTATAGAGGATATCTTTCAAAATCATTTCGCGAGGTTTTTGTCTCTGGAAGTTGTTTACTGCAGTAAGCCTTTGGATACTGCAGTATGCACAGTGGCATACTCCAGTATAGAGGAACATACCGCAGTATACAACGGTCAAAACTGATTTTTGAATTACACGAATTTGCAAATCATTATTGTTTGATCTTATTGCTTCCATAATTCATTCAATCATATTCCTAGCTATGTTTAACAAGTTTGTTGAGTGAATTTCAGCAATCACAGATGAAGATCAATGAAGGTCAAAGCCATAAAGCAAAAAGTGTACAGTGCATTAAATGCACTTCTGCAAATCAACCTATTTTCAGCTAATCCATCTGAGCACGCCTTCTAAACGTTGAAGAATGCTTACTACAACAAGTAAAGCCATCTCCAACGGGCAAATTCTCAGAGAGCCACATCAGACTTCATTAAGACTTGGATTAGCAGAAATTTAGAAAGAGAAGATGACCAGAACCCAAGCTAATCACTTCCAACGGTTGGAATCATCTTACAACGGTCATTTAATGTTCTCTGCCTATAAATAGAGAGCATTAACTTCTTCTCAAGCTGATACACCAACTGAGAGCGAAAATTTATTAAGTATCATTTATTGTGTTCAGCTTTTATCTGTAATAGTATCAATTTGATACTTTGTACTTCAGTGTTTATTCTATCTACTCTTTGAGAGAGTTATCATCTTGTAAATCATCTACTGATTGTGATAACTACAAGTCAGGGGACTTGGTAGTTAGGGTGTATTGATTACAACTTGTAAGGGGGAGTGTGTTCTAGTGAGAGAACAACTCTTAGTACAGAGTGTGTAATCAATATTTGATTATAGTGGATTGAAAATCCCAGGTGAGGCTTGGGGACTGGATGTAGGTCAGAGAAAGGACCGAACCAGTATAAATCGTTGTGTGCAAAGCTTTTCTCTCTATCTCCTCTGTTCTGCCCTGTTCTGAAAGTGTAAAAACAGAACAAGTTGTCGAAAATTTTCATTATACCCAATTCACCCCCCCTCTTGGGTATAAAGCTCCTCTTTCAGCTTGAACGTATCAATTGATCAAATATTTTCTACTCTTTGCTTCTTTTTTTTTTGGTATCATTTGATCTAATATTTTTCTACTCTTTTCCCTTTTTTTTGTTAGATGGTTTGTTGCAATTTTATTAGATATGCTTTTTCTTAATTTCTTAAATTTATCTTCTTCTTTTTTATTAAGATTTAGTTATTATTATGAGATCTATAAAATTGTAGTTTCTCTTCTGCGATTTTATGATGTTTTATCTAGATCTCAAAGCCATATCTCAAAATCTTCACAATACAAGCTTTTGAAAAAAAGAAAATAGACCCATATGGAATGCAATTTAGAGCAAGCCAAATGATCATGGTTTTGGACACCCATTCTAGCGAAAGTGATAGCAACTCTTCCTTAGTCAACTACAAACCAAAGGCATGTTGTTTGGATTGCTAAGTGATAGTTGTGCAAAGTCTAATTTTTTTCAAACTTTTTAAAACACAAAATAATCAATTTTTTTTTTTAAAAAAAATATTTCCCCAGATGTAGAGTGTTGAACTCCTATCATAAACAACTTATAGAGATAAGTTGATCTATCTCATGCAATTATAAATCGTTTATATCAGTGTTAATTGTGATGTTTTGACTATTTATGTTTTGAGAATTAGCCTAACAAACATGTATAGTAAATGCTTTGAGGTTAATTAGTCTTCAATTGGACACTGTGAATATCTCATAAGAGAAATGGCCTTGTTGGAAGGATTCTTTAATCCTAAAATTGTGTGATTAGCCACCTACCCATGTGACTCTCCAAAACTTGAATCTCTTTCAAATAAGAAATTTTCCTTTGCACACATAAAGATGAGTTATGCAGTCATTTTTATTCATCACTCCTGAGAGAGATAAAAAAATATTAAATAGATTTAAAGGAAAAAAGAGAAGGAGTAAGAACAATAGCAACAACTTCATTGATATCTCTAGACTTGAGGCAGAGCATTTCTTGGACAACGAGATAGAGAGGGACCAAAATCACTATGTCGATCATCTTCATGTGCAAACGGATTTAGGGTGTGCATGGCAATCATTTTGTTCTCCAGCACTGTTTTTGAGATAAAACAATTTTTTCTGATTCTGTACCTTGAAAGAGTTCTAAGAACATAATCACGTTTGTTAACTCATTTTATTTTTACTCCAAGAATTAGAATTACATTTGTTAAACACTTTTTTTTTTTCATTCTGAGAATCAAAATTACATTTTTTAACACATTTTATTTTTATTCTGAGAATAAGAATTATCTAATACAATACAAATCAATCTCTTTATTTTTTGTTTACAGATTTCATCAACGATATAAAATAATAAATTTTAACATTTTATATTTAAAAAAATATCTAAAAATATAATTATTGTCAAAATCACCTTTCAAATTGTAAATTACTAAATAAAATATACAAAATGTAATAGTAACGTAAGTTACAAACATCACGATCTATAGAAGACGTTTTGACATATGCAGCAAGTCTAATAGCCATTATTACCTCAAGCATGTTCTCCAAAACATGCTTTCAGCAAATTAAATTGAACGCGCCAAAACCAAGATTAAGATCCGTAATTGTTTATCTACTTGAATCCCAAACAGCAGTAAACCGAGATCAGGTGAGGAAAGTGCCAAAATATTTAATTTATTGGATAAGTAAATAAACTTCAATTTAGCTCAAAATTGACCCAAAAAAAGTAACAAAATGATGGTATTGATGAATTCGATCGGAACAAAATAAAACAAAATTCATTCAACTGACAAGTTCGCACAGAAAAAAGTTAAATCTTAGCATCCTTCACTGCAATACCACGAAAAAATAACGAAGTCAAATTTCAATCTTCAATAATGATGATCCAAAGATGAAACCGATGGCCTAAGCAGTTGCGTGCAGAAAGGCTCTTCCAGGCTGACGGTTAGCCAAAGGTCCATGGCATCGAAGAAGCTGGAAAATACAAAAGGGAAAGGGTAAACTCCAACATCATATAATCCAAATACAGGGGAAATTAAAAATGGAATAAAACTTTTTCATCATAAAAATTGACACTCTGGGGAGAAGATTGCCAGTTACTTACACTAGCACATACAGTGTTCAAAGTTTTGTGCTCTAAGCCTTCCCCAAAATTGAAACTTTCAACTAAGGTAAAAGAACATATTCTGCATTACCTCGGCAGTTACACCATCTGGCATGATTCTGCCCTCTGACTTCAACCTCACATAGTTAGCACGACTAACTTGGTGAAGCCCCTGAGAAAGAAGTTAAAAGAACAATGATACTGTCAAACTAAACATGCATGTCCTCATCATAATATACATGTAACAAGGAAAGCAAACTCATTCAGCTATCAGATGTCAAATCTAACACTTGTAGATATAATGTGTTACTCTTCATATGCATCTCACGTCAAAACATTACAAAGTAACAAGTTATTCTCCAACCTTTCACCTATCAAATCACTTTACGAACTAATCTAACAATTCATGGCTTATTTGGTACAGGGCATTGTTCTATATTTGCATCTCAGATCCAAAACATTTTGGGAAAAGGATCTTTAAAAACATTGTTAGAATTCCATCAAACCACCAAACCACACAAAACCTGTTGTAAAACTTCATTTATTCAAATGCAACCATAAAAGGTAATGAGATAAGCATACCATTTTCTGCTGACAATGATCTTTTGGCGGCCAGGGAGCTTGAACTTAGCACGAAGGAGAGCTTCCTGAGCATGATTCTTGTTGGCATCCTTGCAGCGCTCATAAAGGAAGACCTGTCCAATGGCCACTCTAGCACAAGTTCCTTGGGGCTTTCCAAATGCACCTCTCATCCCTGTTTGGAGCCTATCAGCTCCAGCACATGAAAGCATCTTTTTAATCCTAAGAACATGGAATGGTAGCACCTTGCTGGCCCTGCATCATTTATCGATACAATGAGACATTTAGTTTCTTTTGCAATCGTCCATTGATTACACCACATGGAAATACTCATGGAATCAGACCATAGGACATCATCAACAAACCATGAAAAGTGGGATGTTACTGAAATATATGAAAAAGTTATCAGTATGCAGGGCCAGCAGTTGTTGAAAAATATGACTATCATGCAAGAATTCTAACGCACCTAAAAGTATTTAAAATGTTGAGGACCAAGAATGCAATTGAAGTATTGGTAGATCTCACTGGGTCCCCTAGCGTTCAAAATAATTCCTTCCCTGGCTCATACATACTAAATAAAGACTCAACCGAACAAAATTGCGCAAACTCATATCTCAATGAAATCGATATAAAGATGAAGCTATTAATTTTCTATGGCACTTGACTATATTAAAAACTTCAAATAGAAAATTCCGTATGCGAATTGTTTAATAAACAGACAGGACGAACCTAGGAAAGATACCTGTCTGTGCCGCATTCAAACTCGTGAGGTTCATGATCCAGCCACGTACCCGAGAATAAAATCAAATGCCAGAGAGAGCGACGGCAACAGTGGACAGGGGAAGGCTATGAGCGACGGCGATTGTGAACAGAGGGAAGGAAATGGGCAATTGTGACGGAGGATGAAGACGGTGACGATGGTGGAAGCTACAGTAGAAGGCCGACAGTGGATGGCCGACCTGGTGTTGACGGTGGAAGTGGATCACGAGAGGAAGGCCGATTTGGTGCGGGGTTGCGTCGCGATGATGAAGATGACAGACGCGATGGAGGAGCGATTCTGATTTTTTTCCTTGGAACAACGAAAAATACAGAAAATTTCTTGTTCTTACTCCTCAACACAGTTGGTTCGTCCTGAATAAAAAATAATAATAATAATAAATCAAATTTACTAAATACAATTTTTATCTATTTTTATTTTTAAGGATAGAAATTTTTAAAAAAATTATTTTGTGAGCGTTATCACCTTAATGTCTTAATTCAAGATAAGTAATTGTTTAAAACAGTTAAAATTTTAATTAAAGCGGTTTAAATGTGAAATTAAATTTAATTGTATTTTGTCATTAATTGTGAAAATGACGGGAAAACAAACTAACAAGAGGCTAGACGTGACGGTCGCAAACTAGCTTGACCCAGGCGACATGTTGAAGTTCTATGGAATGAGTTCACGAACTAGCTAGTTGAGAGTGGCAATCATTTATTCAACCGCTTTCTCACATACTTGATTAGGAATTTCATCTAGTTAACTTTTTTTTTTTTTTGGTCAAAGGATATATATATATATATATATATTAATACTGCTAACTGGTACAACACATAAAGATAAATACAAACAAAACTAAAACAAATACAACAAAATAAATTGGATACAATATTAGTCAAACACCATATATTAAAAATATAAGAAAAGAAGTAGAATTATAGACGATAATGGCTTGAAAAGGCCGAAGGATGATGGGTGTGATGAGGTTGTGATGGTAATTAATTTTATTTAATTAATTAAATGCAATTTCATTATAATTTATTTATTTTTAAAAATTTGTTATTTTTATTTGAATTTATTCATGATGAAATGTAATTTGTGATGTAGGAGAAGTTTGTCGCGTGAGACCACAAGAAGCAGTATGGCATAATAAAGAAAGGGAGGGTGGAAGAATTGGAGAAATCACTTGTACCTCAAGAAGAATGGGGACAAGACGAAGCCTCTACAAGAAATAATGAAGAACATGCCTAATGGCGTCCCAGAGAATGATAACACATTAATTTTTTTAAATAATTATTATTCAAAAGTAAATATTATTATAAATTGAAATATTAATGAATTTTTTTTTTTGGTTTTTTGTTTTCAAAGGTTGTTTCTAATAGAAACATAAGGAGTTTTTCTGAGTAAAAGATCCATCACACGGCCGAACCAAAGAAATTTGTTGTCGCAAAGTATAAATATTTGACCATTAACAATTGCTTGTTTTAATTTTGTTACGAGAAGGATGGTACTGTTGGTTAATTTTGTCTATTACACAACTTTCATGCAAAGTTTGATGATGTTGAAATTAAAAGTTTTATTTAATTATTGTGGAAACCCATAACTCCTTACAGTCCTCATGAATTATTAGTATTAACTCATTAAGCTCATTAGTTATTAATCATTAATTCGTAACTCTTTACACACTTATGAAAATTCGTAACAATTTATGATATTCATGAGTTTCAAATTAGTCGTTAAAACAACTATTGAAGATAAAGACAACTTGATAAAATGACTATTGGAATTTAGGATTACCTTAGATTACTCGAAGAGACTTCAATGTTGTTGATATCCTCTAACGTTAATCCACATGGTTATCCCCTGATTGCAACGAGAACTCTTTTTCTTGATACCTCCCACTCCTTGGATGCTTGCTAGGTAGCAAGGTTGAGGTTTGTTTCCTCGAGTTTTTCCTCTTTTCAAGAAAATGGTGGTTTCTTGAAATTAGGTTAAAGGTAGGATGAACAAGATTGGGAACTTATCCTTTATTGAATTGGAGGCACACACCAATCAAATTTGTGTCTTGTTTTTTTCTCTAGAAAAACGTACAAGAAAATGGACACACAAAAATCAGCACTTTATAAGAGTTTAACCCTAATTTAAGTACTTACAAGGAATGCTCAATTCAAGCTTGAATTTGAAAATCCAAATCATAATGAATTAAATTTATATCTTGATTGATTGAATGAATCAATCATTTAAGATGATGGATCACATTTATTTCTTGATTGATTGATTGAGTCAACCATTTAAAATGATTGATCACATTTAGTCTTGATTGAGTCAATCATTTAAGATAATGGATCATATCCATATCTTGATTGATTGATTGATTTAATAATAATTTAAGATTTCGATCATATTTATCTCTTAAACAAAAATTCAAAATCATTTTTAATTAAATATTTATTTATTATTTATCTTACCTTCATCCAATCTTTTATTGGATGTTTATATATATACATCTATTAGATAATTCATAGTTATCTTTTATAACCTAACCTATTGAATTAAAATTCAAATTGAAATTTCAAACTTATATTCAAAATTCAAATTATAAATTCAACTTGACTTAAGAACCCATTGGGTATTTTAAAACAGTTGGTCCTTTTTGTGAAGAAACTGATTTCCGCTAAGGCCTCCAAATATGAAGACATTTTTCATTATTGGGCTTGGAGTTCCTACTCCAACCCAATTACGCCTTTACTCTAGATAAAGTCTAATAACAATTATTGACCTAAGTTTGCTAATTTTAAGCAATCGGGAATAACCTTTATATGTGACCCATTAGGCTTAATTTGTTACTGACATAAATAAATTTGGACCAATTAAAACTCCTTTAATGGGCCCAATTTATTTAATGACCTCATAAGACACTATCAATGTTCTGCGGCCTCAGAACTGTTAGTTCTCTTAAGGTTTTGATGATTGCCAACAATTGTAAACAAAGAATGAGGATTTGCTCTTGGATGTTGGAAAATCCTGAGTAAGAGCAAACCTCGAGGTTTGCTCAGAAACCTCGAGGTTTGGCCTTACAAAGGAAGCCTCAAGGTTCAATGTTTTATCTTGCAAAAACTTGGTTTCACAAATTTATGTGAAACCTCGAGGTTTGTGAAGAAACCTCGAGGTTTTGGACTTCCAAAGAAAACTCAGTTTCACACCAATTCTTCAAACCTCGAGGTTTACAACAAAACCTCCAGGTTTGTGGTTTGGCACCAAACTGACACTTTTGAAAAACAATGTGAAACCTCGAGTATTTGAAGAAACCTCCAGGTTTCTTCATCCAGAGAGTAAATGGTTTTCAAGAACATTGAAAACCTCGAGGTTCCCACATAAACCTCGAGGTTTGTAGTTTGGCTCAAATCTGAGAATGTTGAAATTAACTCAAAACCTCGAGTATTGTTAGAAACCTCCAGGTTTCTAACATACAGAGAGCAATCAAGTTTTCCTATTTGTGAAAACCTCGAGGTTTACACCAAAACCTCCAGGTTTTGTCTTTGGAACCAAGTTCTGATTTTCAATGATTTTAGCAAAACCTCGAGTATTGCTACTAACCTCGAGGTTTGTGAGTTCCAGAGAGCAAATGAATTTTCACAATGTTTGAAACCTCCAGGTTTCCTATGAAACCTCCAAGTTTGGTTTCTTTAAGCTTTTCAGAAGGTTTCATTTAAACATGAAACCTCGAGGTTTACCATGAAACCTCGAGGTTGTGTCTCTCAGAGACTTGAATCTCTTTCTACATTTATGAAAACCTCCAGGTTCATTTTAAAACCTTCAGGTTTGCTATTTTAAACCAAAACCTTTTTCACCTGGAGAAAACGAAAACCTCGAGGTTTGTGGAACAAACCTCCAGGTTTCTATACGTTGACAGAAATTCAAATTTGCCAAATCTGCTATACCTTCTTGTTTGATCTCAATGCTTTTCATGATTAATCAATAATGATTCTAGATATGTTTAATCATCTTTTTAGTGAGTTTCAGACAGATTAAAGAAAGATTATTGAAGGTTTAGAGCAAAAGTAAAAGTTGTGTCAGAACATTAAATGTTCAACCCAGAAACTTGCTTACTTTTGGTTAATCTATCTGTACACGGTTGCAAAGCATTAAAAAAAGATTTCTACAACAAGCAACAGCCTCCCCAACGGATTCATTTGCATAGACTCAACTCTGAACCAAAGTCCAGCTATATTAAGAAGAAACTAAGAGAGAGAAGAGGACCAAAGTTGCTCCCAACTTTTGCAAATCATCTCCAATGGTCCAATCAACATTGCAACGGTTATTTATTACTTCCTGAGTATAAATAGAGTTGCATTCAAGACACTACAACAACTACAACATCTGAAAACATATAAGCATTCAAGTTCTCCAACTACTTCTCTGTTTTCATTTGTATCTTGTCTTTTGACACTATAAGCTTCAGTGTTTATCATTACCTACTCTTAGAGAGAGTTTTTATCTATGAATCATTAATTGTAAGGAATCACAAGTCAAGGGGACTTGGTGATTGGGAACTTCATTGATTACAACTTGTAAGGAGGAGTGAGTTTTAGTGAGAGAATCACTTCTTGAGTGCAGAGTGTGTAATCATTGATATAGTGGAAATCCCAGTGTGGCTGGGGACTAGACGTAGGTCAAGAGGTTAAGACCGAACCAGTATAAATCTCTTGAGTCTTGCTCTTCTTCCCTTATACTCTGTTCTGCCCTGTTTTATTGTTAGAAAACAGAACCTTCTGCAAAAATTTGTAAAATACCCAATTCACCCCCCTTTTGGGTATTTGGCTCCACTTTCAAGAACTAATTGAGTTGATCAAGTGATCTACCTATCATATTTGGATACCATGCAGACATCATCCCTCACATCGTCATTCACATTTAGTTAAGAGCAAATATATAGTATCATCTCTCTTAATTGACTAAATGTAGTTGATTCACAGAACTAGGAATCTTCTTATGTTAACACTATAATGGATCATGACTCTTCATGATCACTTGCTCTATGCACAGATTCCCGAGTTAATTAGAAGCTATCCGATTCCTACTGGTCTTGTGAATGACTAATCCCTTGTATAGGATTGTGAGTCCTCTCGGCATATCCATCTATACTCATGAGAGTATACTATTTTCCCCATTTTCAGGAAGATAGAGTTGTACAACCAAAGTATAACTCTAGGACATAGTGATTGATAACATCCTTAAGTCCAGACGATCGGCACTATCGAACGATGAGAGACTTTACATTTTCAATAATACTCTCTACAATAAATCTTTGTGGAGTCTTTCAGTAGGTTAGTTCGGTGCTATTTGTTCTCCAACAAATCTACCCACACCATCAGCTAAGGCATCACCATGCATGTATTTCATGAGGTCCCTACCTTGCATCTTATATATGTAGATGATGTCATACTAGTCTTATTGAGATCATCAATGTCTTTTCTTGGTGATTTAAGACTAGGAACAAGTTTTAGGCAACAGATATCCAGTGTTCTCGAGTCCTCATAATCATGATCTTATCATTGATCCTCAAGATTAACACATGTTCTATCTCTAAGGCTTTTATCTTCAAACACATATTTACCTTAAAATGAAGGCGAGACAAATATGATAAAAAAATGTGCTCATTTATTAATAATGAAATACTACAACGTAGAAATAGTGTTGATCTGTCCTTACATATTGTCTCTAGGACACCTAAATACTAACAATCTCCTGCTTGCCCTAGAGCCAATCAGGTCAACGTGTTATACCTAAACACTAATAATGACTATCATGTTTTCTCTAAGAAACTCCCTTAGTCAGAGAATCAGCCAAGTTGTCATCGGTGGGGATATAGTCCATTTTTATATCTTGTCTTTCAACAATCTCTTGGATGAGGTGATACTTGTGGAGCACATGCTTGGATCTTTGATGTGACCTAAGTTCCCTGCCCTAAACTATAGCTTCAGTATTATCACATTACAAAGGTATTGGGTTAACAATGTTGGGAACCACTCCAAGTTCATTGATGAACTTCTTGATCTATACTGCCTCCTTAGCCGCTTCTGAAGTTGCTATATATTCTGCCTTGGTAGTAGAGTCTGCCGTGGTCTCTTGCTTAGAACTCTTCCAACAAATCGCTCTACCATTTAGGGTGTAGACGATACCTGGCTGGGATTTACAATCATCTTTATTATTTTGGAACCTGTCATTAGTGAACCCTTTCACTTTTAGCTCATCATTACCATTGTAAACCAAAAACAGATCCTTAGTCCTTTTTAAATACTTTAGGCTTGTCTTTACAGTTGTCCAGTGACCCTCTCAAGGGTCAGCCTAGTATCAGCTCATAATGCTTATTGTATAAGAGATATCTGGTCTCGTGCATAGCATGGCATACATGATGGACCCAATTGCTAATGCATATGGAATCCTATTCATGCGTTCCCTTTTAGCAGGTGTCTTAGGACACATAGCCTTGAAGGAAACCCCTTTTTGACCTATCTATGTTGAACCTTTTTAACAGTTTGTCTATATACGTGGATTGGGATAAACCCGCAATCTTCTGGATCTATCTCTGTAGATCTTTATACTAAGTATGTAGGCCACTTCTCCCATATCCTTCATGGTGAAGTTTTCTGATAACTGTATCTTTGTGGACTGCAACATGGGAATGTTATTTCCAATGAGCAAAATGTCATCCACATAAAGCACAAGAAAAATGATAGCACTCCCATTGACCTTCTTGTAACACATGGTTCATCTTCATTCTTGATGAAGCTTTTTCCTTTGACACCTTCATCAAAATAAAGATTCCAACTCCTTGATGCTTGCTTAAGCCCATAGATTGATTTTTGAAGTTAACATAACCCTCAGGTTGTGTCATATACACTTCCTTCTTTAAGAAACCATTCAAGAAGGTGGTTTTAACATCCATATGCCAAACCTCATAATCATGATATTGTCAGTTTTCAGTTTATAAGTTTTGATGATAACAACATTTGAAAATGTATAAGGTTTTGAATCAGTGGAAATTGACTAAGTCAAGAGTCTACTTGAGCATGCTTAAGCTAATGTCTCTGTTGAAATATTCTCAGGACCTTACTCGAGCAGTGTGTCAAAGGTACTCGAGCATCTGTGAAGACACTAATACTCAAGTAGATAAGTGAGTACTCGAGCATGCTGCCAGTAAAAGCTCTCTGTTCTAAACTTTGAAGTGCCTTACTTGAGCAAGGTTTTTAGCCTACTTGAGCACAATACTTGAGTACTGATAAAGCGTTACTCAAGCACAGTTGATGATATGAAGAATACCCATGTAACAGAGGTCATACTCGAGCACATTGTAAGTTCTACTCGAGCATGGTGCTCAAGCAAAGGTAAAATGATACTCGAGAATGATTTCTCTTAACTTATATTTGCTTATTGTTAAGTCTTACTCGAGGACACTGTTACTCTTTCTCGAGCATGATACTTAAGCATGAGGAAATCTGTACTCGAGCATAGTATACTAATGTGTTACTCAGTGTGAATTTCAGTTTAGCATAGATGATACTCAAGCACAGTAGAGACTGTACTCGAGCATGCTCATTATATTACT
Organism: Acacia crassicarpa; assembly: GCA_034222035.1. Classification (NCBI taxonomy): domain Eukaryota; kingdom Viridiplantae; phylum Streptophyta; class Magnoliopsida; order Fabales; family Fabaceae; genus Acacia; species Acacia crassicarpa. Next base: position 2,682,256 of record JAWXYG010000002.1, read on the forward strand.
CGAGTATAAGCGATAAAGTTGTCTTGTTGCGTTATTCAAATACCTTACTTGAGTAGCTTTAAAGTCTTACTTGAGCATGATACTTGAGGAAGACTTATCTTGTACTCGAGCAAGGCTAAGGTTAAGCCTCTCTAAAGGAATTTAAAATGTTTACTTGAGCATTCAAGCAAGCTTACTTGAGCACTGTTCTTCTGTGACTCTAATTTCTTCGCTATAATAATAACCGTAAATTCAAATATTTTGATAAACCATTTGATTCTATTTAAATGCTACTCAAAATTAATTACATTGTTACTAATCATCTTTTTGAGTAAGTTTTAGATGATTAGCAAAAGGTTTAATTACAAATCAGCGAAAAGCATCAACATGTGTTAAAGCATTAAATGTTTCCATAAAACACAGAGAACACACATGGAATGAAAATCAGAGCAGACCAAATGATTCCTATGAGTTATACCCATTCCGGCGAAAGACTAAAGTATATTTTCGAAAGTCAACATGTAATCGTAGACTGTTGCCGGCGATCCAAAAATGACCAAATCAAGCAACGTTCGACTATGTCTAATGGAAGCCATCTGTGTCTAATGGAACAGTTGAAGAGTCTCAGCAATTATGTTAAAGCATCTTCAATGGTCATTAATGGAAACTGGTATAAAAGCAAAAAACATTGAATTCTCCAACTACCCAAACATTTGAACATTCAATCGAATTTATTGTGATTTACTATTTCATTCAATTCTCTTAATAGCTTTGGATATTTGTACTTGAGTGATTATATATATCTACTCTATGAGAGAGTTTAATCTTTTGATTGATTATCTGTTTAATCTCAAGGTAAAGGGACCTTGAGTGTGGGTGTACCGATTACAACTTGTAAGGGCGAGTGAATCCTAGTGTGAGAAGATTACTTTGAGTGCAAAGTGTGTAATAAAAACTGAGTGTCTGGGGATTGGACATACATCAATACTTTGGACCGAACCAATATAATTTTTGTGTGTTCATAATCTCTTTACTCTTTGCTCTTTCTCTGTATCTTGTGTTCATCGGTTTATTCAAAAAAGAATTTGAAATTACCCAATTCACCCCCTTCTTAGGTGATATTACGCTTTCATTTAATATAAGAGCAAGGTCTTCCTTTTTGGGCTCAACATCTCGAGAAGGATCGTGGAAGGAATATTTCCTGACAGAGCTTCTATCAGTCGACCACCAAGTTTCAACGGCGAACATTACTGATTCTGGAAAGCAAAGTTCAGGGTGGAAAGCAAAGTTTAGGGTGTTTGTATTGGTAACCAAATATGGTCTCTGGCAAGTAATTGAGAATAGAGACCACATCCTAACAAAAAGAGAAGGTGAAATCCTTGTTCTAAAGACTGAATCCGAGTTCGACGTAAAAGAAAAAAGGCAGATAACTCTTAACAGTAAAGCTCTCCTAATGCTTCAAAGTGAACTTAGTAAAAAAAGTACTTTCACATATGTAACTTATCAAGCGCAAAGGAAATGTGGAAAGCTTTGGAGATAGCCTATGAACGAACCTCTGGTATAAAGAAAAATTGGATCAACACTTTGATGACTGAATACGATCTTCTTCGTATGAAATTTGGAGAATCTATTGGAGAATTTCAACTATGCTTTACTTATCTTATCAATCAGTTATTAGTTTTAGGTATAACATATGAACAAAATTCTCAAGTCAGGAAAATTCTGAATGTCCTGACGAAGGAATAGGAAGTTAAAGTCACAACGATCGAAAAAGTTTGTGTAGAATCAATGACATTAATAGTTGCATTGTTCGGAAGCCTATCCGAATATGAAGGCAAGCTGAAATTCAAGAAGGGCTTAGATGAAATCAATAGTAGAGGCAAAGGCATTGCCCTTAATATTGTGAAAGAAAAGGAAGTCAAAGAGGAAGACGGAGATGAACATGATGAGCTTGGCATGTTTATCTATAGATTCAAGAAATTCTACAAGAAGGATCAAGGCTTTAAGAGATTTTAGAAAGGAAACGAAACCAATAGATGCAAATTCAAAGATAAAGATCAAATCATCTGTTATGAATGCGAGAAGCTAGGCCATATCAAATCCTAATGTCCTCAACTAAAGGGCAAGGAAAAGGAGAAAAAGAAGTTCCATGACTTCAAAAAGAAGGCACATGTGTTTGTCATATGGGGAGACAGTTCCTCAGACGAAGAAAGTGAGGATGAAGATGTCGCAAACATATGCCTGGTAGTAGAAGAAGAATGTGAAAGCGATGAGGTATATGATTCTAAACCCACTTACAATGAAATACTTTTTGAACACAATGAGTTACATTCTAAATTTAGAAAGAATGCGAAAGAACTCATAGCGTCAAAGAAGAGAATCAAGTTGCTTGAGTAACAGGTTCAAGATTCTCCTCCGGTTTGCAAGAGTTTGGTTTGTGAAAAATGTCTTGATCTTGAGAAAAAGAATTCTTATCTTACAAAAACCCTTAGGAAGTTTAATAAAGGTAATGAAATTCTCAATGTGATTTTACAAGCTCAAAGATTTACAAATGACAGATTGGGCATAGATTATAATCATGTTTTAGACAAAAAGAAAGGGAAAAAGAAAACTGGTGAAAAATTCTATTTGAAATATTTTCAAAAGTCTGTTCATTCTTTAAATCATTTCGCTCACTTTAACTATTGCAACTGAAAGGGGCATAATACTTCCTCATGTTTTCATTAGAAAGAAAGAAAGGATAAACATGTTAGCAACTATCAGTCGGTACCTAAAGGAACTTACGTTTTCCCTAAGGCCCAAACTAACCCAAAAGGACCCAAGAAAAGATGGGTACCTAAGACTTGATCTCTATTGAATTGCAGGTTTGTCTGGGAGCATCAAAATTCATGGTAAATTGATAACGGATGCTCTAAACACATGACAGGAGATCAATACAAGTTTGTGGCAATGAGATCAAAAGATGGTGGCAAAGTTACCTTCGGGGGAAATCAATCTCGGAAAATTGTTGGAATTGGTAAGATTGGAGAAAAGGAAGGATCCCAGATCAAAGATGTTTACTTCGTGGAAGGTCTTTGTTACAACCTCCTCAGTGTCAGCCAAAGTGCAGACAAGAACAATTGGATTATCTTTGATTTAGAGGAGTGTCTTATTGTCAACAAGGATGATTTACTGATTGATAAAGGTAACCTTAAAGTTTTATTTAAGACTCCGAGAGAAGGTAATTGTTATAGCTTAAGTTTACCTAAAGTTCAGTCTAGAAATTGTTTTGTTAGAAACTTGGATGAGAGTTGGCTATGGCATAAGTGTTTGGCTCATGTGAACATGTTCCAACTGGACAAGTTACCAAGAAATGATTTAGTTCTCGGTTTACCAGAACTTTGTTTTAAAAATGACATGATTTGTGAAGCTTGTCAAAGGGGTAAAAAAACTAAGTCTTCCTTTAAAACCAAAAATGAAATCTCGACTAATCGACCTCTCCAACTACTTCATATGGATTTAGTTGAACCTCCAAGAGTAAAGAGCCTTGGTGGCAATTTATATACTCTAGTCATTGTTGATGATTTTTCTAGGTTTGCTTGGACAATCTTTTTATCTTCCAAGGATGAAACAATTGATTAGCTTCTCGTGTTTCCCAAGAAAGTGCAAAACGAGAAAGGTCTGTGTATTTCAGGTATTCGAATAGACCATGGAGGAGAGTTTGAGAATCAAGCTTTCAAGGAATTCTACGATGCCTAAGGAATTGACCACAACTTCTTTACTTGGTGAGCAAGTCTTTCCTTCGCTCCCCAACAACCCCTTGACTTCTCTCAATTTATTTCTCATCATCAATAAGTGGGCAGACAAGGAGAAAAGGAGGGATAGGCCTAACATAGAAGAAGAAACAAAGGGATAGAGTTCGGTTGAGATAGCAAGAAGAGAGAGAAAAAACTCCGAAGCCTATTTCGCCTCGATTTTGCATTTCTTGCTCCCGAGGCCTTCTCTAATATTGTTTCCTCTCGATGAGAGCAATATTTCTACAGTTTTGGATTCCTATTCCTTGGAGTTTAGTGGAGTCTTTACGGTGGAGGTGCTGCTGAAATTAAGAACCGAGTAATGAGGTTTGTAGGTTGTAGACACCACATAGGGCGCAACATTACCTTTAACTTGCCCTCCAAGCACATGTAGCCTTTTCGCTAAGCATGACTAGCGTGCCCTCCAAGTTCTCTTGACTCTAAGGCCAAGTTCTCTTCACTTGTTGGCCAAGCAGTTCCTTGGCTCGCCCAACAACGCCTTGACTTCTCTTAGTTCATTTCTCATCATTACTAAGTCGACCAACATGGATAAAGAGAGCTGAGAGGCTAAAGGTAGAAGAAGGGAGGGAGGGAGAGAGAGAGAGAGAGCAAAATGGGAGAGAAAACACTTTGGAGTCGATTTCGACCTGATTTTGCGTTTCTTGCATTCGAACCCTTCTCTAACGTTGTTTCCTCTCGGTGTGAGTAACATTTCTACGGCTTCGGATTCTTGGTCAAACGAGTTTAGTGGTGTCCAAGCGGTGGATGTAAGAATCGGCTGAACCCAAGAGGGGGGGGGTGAATTGGTGAAGTATAAAAATTTAGGAACTTTGAAAATCTTTTCGTAACTCACTGAAATCAGTTTATAAAGTGATAATCTGACATGAAAAACATGAAAGCAGAGCATCAACATGTTGGAAGTGTAAGCTTGTTTCTCTATGTTTTTCTGCTTGAATCTGTCTTATATTTATATGTAGAGATCAATATATAACCGTTGAGAAGATGTAATGACTGTTGGATAAAGAAATATAGCCGTTAGACTCAGATGGAACTAGCCGTTAGAAGTTAGAACTTCGTTTTCTAAACCAGCTATGACATCAGCATTTACTTTACTCTTGATCTTCAGTTTAACAGCCTTTGATCATCTGAAACATGTACACACATGATATAAATGATGTTCAGAAGTAGTATAAGTCATTTGGGTAATCATCTTGATGTTTATCAGAAGAATCAGGATTTCAAAACGGTGATTTTCTGAAATAGAGGTGTAAACTTGAGTTTGCATTTAATAGACTCGAGTTTCCTTGTGTTTTTGAAAGATGGATTTCTCTCTGCCTGAGCCAAACTCAAGTTTGTAACTTATAGGCTCGAGTTTGATATCCTTTCAGCTTAGAAGATGGTTTTGATAGAAGGCAAATTCGAATTGGGAACTTGGAAAACCCGCAAACTCGAGTTTGAATGTTCTTCTGGACCTGGTTGCTCTCTGTCTGAGCTAAACTCGAGTTTGTTCACTTATAGGCTTGAGTTTGGCTTTCTTCGAGTGTTCATTTCTTCTCTGGAGCTCTCGAGCCCGAGTTTGTGACTAATAAACTCGAGTTTGCAAATTATACTGTGACTTGGTTGCTTCTGACTTGGCCTGGCTCGAGTTTGCAACTTTGTCAACTTTCGAAGGCCATATCTCCCTGGTCTGAACTCCGTTTTAGTCTGTTCAAAGCTTGATGGAAATCCCTTTGAGTCTATTTTCATATGTCACTGATTTCAGCTCAATTGGATTTATAGATTGTGAGTTACACTCAAAACATTGAAGCTTGGTTTTCTATGTGGCGTGGATTCTTTTGTCAACTTCCACAATTCATAGCTCCTTGATCTGAACTCCTTTGGGCTTGAATTTTATATCAAAATGACGCATTGGAAGTCTAGTTTCATACAAAATTGGTTTCATGTCAATCCAATTCCTGATTGGGAGATATCATTGAATTACTAGACGTCGCCTGAAACAGAGTTGAGCTGAAGTGTTGAGTACCGCTGTAAACTCGAATTTGCAACTTGTAAACTCGAGTTTGCCTAGTCCAGAGACACCAGAAATGCTGAAGACACTTATTGGCTTGAGTTTGCGATTCCTAACTCGAGTTTGAAGTCCTAAACTCGAGTTTGAGGTCCTGAACTCGAGTTTGTTCATGTTAGAGAGGCAAAATACTGCAGTAAAGTGGTAAACTCAAGTTTAATACTTGGAGACTCGAGTTTGCTCATCTATAACCTCATTTTTGCTTGTTTTAACTCTGAATAGAGTTTAACTTGGGCTCATCATTCTTTGCAGCTTCTACCTTCTTCAATATCCATAAAGTGATGAAGCTTCATTCCAACTTCTGCTTATCATAGAGATTTCCAGTATCACAAGAACTTGAATGTTGATATTCCTATTAAATTGTGCAAGTTCTTTTGATAACATCTTTCTCTAGTCTCTTCTCTTCTTCTTAGTTATCCTTCAAAATCTATTGATAATATCTTGCTTCCTTGACAACTTCTGCAAGTTCTTCTTTCCATTAATCCCTTATCTCCTTCTTGATTATTCTGTATGCTGACACAAAGACACTTGGGTTGTGGTTTCCCAAAGGTCAACCTGAACATTTGGTGGCATACTCAGATTCAGACCATGTCTGCTACAAAACTAATAGGAAGAGCACAAGTGGTCAATGTGAATTCTTTGGCAATTCACTTGTGTCTTGGTTCAGCAAGAAACAAACCAGTGTGTCCGTGTCCTCAACTGAAGCTAAATATGTAGCTGTATCAAGTTGCTGTGCTCAAGTGCTATGGCTTAAGCAACAACTTGCTGACTTGGGAGTGAATCTGAAGGAGATCCTGATTTTGTGTGACAACACAAGCACAATAAGCTTGGCCAAGAATCCAGTTCAACATACTCGGACCAAGCATATTGATGTGAGACATCATTTTATAAGGGATCATGTTCAGAAAAGGGATATCAAAGTCATGTTCATCCCAACTCATCTTCAACTTGCTGACATCTTCATCAAACCATTGGCAAAGACACAATTAAATTTCATTAGAAGAGAATTGGGAATGGTAAATCCCAATGAGTTGTAAGCTCTCTTTTACCCAATGTTAGTTTAGGTTTTGATGATTAATTGTTACTAATTTAAGCATCAGAGTGTATAGATATGTTTTATGTAGGATATGTTTCAAAATTTGAGTTTCTGCTGACAAGAGGAGAAAACTCAAGTTTTGATATCAAAACTCGAGTTTTGGAAAAGTGTCGGGGAGAGAGAAGAAAACTTGATTTTTGAAGAAGCTGAAAACTCAAGTTTGTAAGTTGGAAACTCGAGTTTCCATCAGACAGAGAGGTGAAAACTCGAGTTTGTAAATTTAAAACTCGAGTTTTGGTCTGAAAGTTCAAAAGTTCACATTACACTTTTGAAGTCCAGGTTAGCTTTTATTCTTCAAAACTTGAGTTTTGTATGGAAAACTCGAGTTTGGGTCGGACTTTATATACTGAATTTTCACTTGTTTTTCAAAACTCGCTTCAAAACTCAAGTTTTGCTCTAGCTCTCTCACTTTCTCTCAACGCTCTGTTTCTCTAAAATTCCTCAATCTCTCTTATTTTTCAAATTTCTTCCCAAAAACCCTAAGATGTCTTCCTCTACTTCACCTAAATCCACCCAAAGTGCTCCTAACCCTAGAGAGACTTCAAATCCGTCATCCACTCCCTCTAAACGACCAAAGAGGATGAAAACTAGCTCAACAAGGCTTCGTTTTGGCGTGGATAAGTCTGTCAAAGGTGTTCCAGATGCGTGTTCTCCACCAAAGTCATCAACTCCCAAGGCAAAAGGAATTTCCATCGATGACAGAGCAGAAGGTCGAACAAAAAAGAGGCACGACCTTGAGATTTCTCCAGACGAACGTGGGAAATCGAAGAGGCCAGAAATTCCTAAGCCTCCAAAAGCCAAGAGGTCCAAGAAATCTTCTATTCCAGAAAAGGGTCAAGGCTCATCTGTGCCTAAGTTTGCTTCTAAGGAGGTTCCAGAATTTATTGAGAATGCTATCACAGAAATCCACAATTTCAACTCTGCTCCAGAGGGATTCTCGACTGCTCCTACTCAGATGACTAAAGAGGATGCCGACAGGTTTAAGGATTTCTTTGTGAATAAAACATTCTATCCCTCTGTATATGTGGATTTGGCAAGGCTAAGGGAGGAACATAGTTTTGATTTAGAAACTCAAGTTTTGATGTTTTGGACCTCCACGTGCTATATTCATTAAAAGTCCAAAACTCGAGTTTTGAGTTTTACTTAAGCACTGGTCCAAAAGCTCAAAACACGATTTTGCTCTCTGGAAGAAGAAAACTCGAGTTTAGAGTTTAAAACTCAAGTTTGGTCTTAAGTGCACAGTTGAAAACTCGAGTTTTGGAGAACAAACTCGAGTTTCCAGCACTAAGTTTGAAAATCGAATTTCAGGATTTTGCAAATGCTTCATGTTTGATTCCAATACTTCCCAGTATTAATCTTCTATATTCCCATCTATGTTTAACCACTTTGCTAGTGAGTTTCAAATGATTTAGAAGATGTTTAATGAAGGTTTAAAGCAAAAGCAAAAGGTGATGTCAGAACATTAAATGCTAAGCCCAGAAAGTTGCACATTTCTGGCTAATCCATCTGCACACGTCTACAAAGAATTAAAGAATGATTTCCACTTCCAGCAGCAACTACTCCAACGGATTTATTTGCAGAAAGTCAACTCTGAAACTTTGCCTAGCTGGATTAAAAGGAAATTAGAGAGAGAAGGTGACAAAACCATTTCCTAACCTCTGATGAATCTCTCCAACGGATCTATTGGGAAAGCAACGGTCATTTAATGATCTCTGAGTATAAATAGAAGAGCATTCAAGTCTCTCCAAAAACAACAACATCTGAAAATGCATAAGCATTCAAGTTCTTCAACTACCTTTCTGTTTTCACTTGTATTCTGTCTTTTGACATTAAGCTTTAGTGTTTATCATTACCTAATCTTAGAGAGAGTTTCTGATTGTAAATAATTTATTGTAAAGAACCACAAGTTAGAGGACTTGGTGGTTGGGTTCATTGATTGCAACTTGTAAGGGAGAGTAAGTTCTAGTGAGAGAATTACTCTTGAGTACAGAGTGTGTAATCAATTGAGATAGTAAAAATCCCAGAGAGTCTAGGGACTGGATGTAGGTCAAGGTGTTAGGACCGAACCAGTATAAATCTCTGTGTTCAGCTCTTCTATCCTTTACTCTGTTTACCCCTGTTTTTATTGTGTTAAAACAGATCTTAAGTCAAAAATTTTTCAGAATACCCAATTCACTCCTCTCTTGGGTATTAGGCTCAATTCCTCATTTGGTATCAGAGCAAGGTCTTCTCATAAGAGCTTAACAACTCGAGAAGGATCACTATGGAGGGAATCCTACCCGATGGAGCTTCAATCAACAAACCTCCTGGCTTCAATGGAGAGCACTACTCATTTTGGAAAGCTAAATTCAAAGTGTTCGTGATGGCAACAGAGTATGGGCTCTGGAGAGTCTTTGAAAGAGGAGATTATGTGCCCTCGTCTGTAGAAGATGGTGTAAGATTTCCTAAACTAGAAGAAGAGTACGACGATAATGACAGAAGGAATGTCACACTTAATAGCAAGGCAGTTCTTCTGCTCCAAAGTGCTCTAAGTCACCAAGAATACTTTCGTATTTGCACTCTGCCGTCTGCAAAGTATATGTGGGATGCTCTGGAAATTGCTCATGAAGGAACAGCTGGAGTCAAACAAAATAGAGTTAATACTCTTATGACAGAGTATGATCTACTTCGAATGAAGCCTGGCGAATCTATTGGAGAGTTCCAGCTGAGATTCACCCATTTGATTAATCAACTCGTTGCCCTTGGGAAAGAATATGACCAACCAGTACAAGTGAGGAAAATTCTGAATATCCTCAACAAGGAATGGGAAGCTAAGGTCACAGCTATAGAGGAGGCACGATGAGAATCAATAACTTCAGTGGCTGCTCTCTTTGGCAGCCTTTATGAATATGAGGCGAAAATCAAGTTCAAGAAGGGACTTGATGAAGTTCATGGAAAGAACAAAGGCATCGCTCTCAAGGCTGCAAAAGAAGATAAAGAATCAGACGAAGAGGATGAAGACGATGATGAGGAGATAGGCATGTTGGTCCGAAGATTTAAGAAATTTTACAAGAAAGATCAAGGCTTCAAGAAACTACACAAGGGTAGCTCCAGTTATGAAGCAAAGAAGCCCATCATATGCTACGAATGTCAAAAGCCTAGTCACATCAAATCGGAATGCCCCCAGCTGAACAATAACAAGGACAAAGAAAAGAAGAAGTTCAGTAAGTACAAGAAGAAGGCTTATGTTTCAGGCATTTGGGGTAACAGCTCTTCCGATGAAGATGATGAGGATGAGGAAGAGAAAGCGAATATATGCTTTGTTGCTGAAGAAGAAGAGCAACATTCTGCAAATGATGAGATATGTCTTAGAGCATTGAAACCCAACAAATGGTAGATTGACAGTGGATGCTCAAGACACATGACTGGAGACCAATCCAAGTTTGTTTCAATCAAGCCCAAAGATGGTGGCAAGGTGACCTTTGGTGGAGATCAATCTAGAAAGATTGCTGGAATTGGTGAAATTGGCAATAATGAAGGACCACTTATCAAAGACGTATATCTTGTGGAAGGACTTTGTCACAACCTCCTCAGTGTAAGTCAAAGCACTGATAAAGGTAACTTAGTTATCTTTGATTCTGAGGAGTGCTTGATTGTGAAAAAGGATCTTCTCCCTTTAGAAAACTTAAAACCAAAAGCTTTATTTAGAGCCCCTAGGGATGGAAATTGTTATACACTTAATCTCTCTAGTAAGAGCTCTGTTTCTGAAAACTGTTTTGTAAGTAATTTGGATAAGAGTTGGCTGTGGCACAAGCGATTAGCTCATGCCAACATGTCTCAACTTGACAAGTTACTTAAAAAGGATTTAGTGATTGGCATTCCTAAACTTAGTTTTAAAAATGATTTGACTTGTGAAGCATGTCAAAAGGGAAAACAAACTAAATCATCTTTTAAAACAAAAATTGAAATCTCTACCAATAAACCACTACAATTACTACATATGGATCTTGTGGGTCCAACAAGGGTGAGGAGCCTTAGTGGTAATATGTACACATTGGTTATTGTAGACGATTTTTCAAGATTTTGTTGGACCATATTCTTGTCATCAAAAGATGAAACATTTGATCAGTTTGTGGTGTATGCCAAAAAGGTCCAGAACGAGAAAGGAGTATCTATTTCAAGGATTAGAACTGATCATGGAGGAGAATTCAAAAACAATGCATTTGCTGAGTTTTGTGACAACATGGGGATAGACCACAACTTCTCAACCCCAAGGACTCCTCAACAGAATGGTATTGTAGAAAGGAAGAATTGAGTCCTCACCGAGATGGTAAGAGCTATGCTAAATGAGAACAACACTTCCCAAGTGTTTTGGGCTGATGCAATGAGCATCGCTTGCTACATCTCAAATCGGGCATATCTTCGGAAGAAGTTGAACAAAACTCCATATGAACTATACAAAGGAAGGAAGCCCAACTTGAGCCATCTGCATATCTTTGGATGTAAGTGCTATGTGCATAATAATGGTAAGGAAAATTTGGGTAAGTTCGATTCAAAAGCTGATGTAGGCATATTTCTTGGATATTCAAATAGAAGTAAAGCCTATAGAGTTTTCAATACTAGAACCAGAGTCGTTGAAGAACCTATTCATGTTGTGTTCAGTGAAGAAAAGTTTGACAAACCTTTAAATGATGAAGAAGAAAATATTTTCAAAAATCAATTCTTTTCAAAAACTACTCATTCTTTTGTTGAAAATTCTGAAGTTGTTTTTGAGGCTGATCCCCAAACTTCTATTGAAAATCTAGATCAGTCTCAGCCTAGAGCTTGGAAATTTATAAGAAATCATCCTTTAGACCAAGTCATAGGCGATGTAAATCAAGGAGTAAGAACTCGAAACAGTACTTTGAATGTGTTGGTTCTAAATGTTTTGATGATGACAACAATTGATTAAATTGAATAAGTGTTAAGATTTTGGAAGTCATATGAAAAATGCGTGGGTTCCTGAGAATGGTTCCCGGATTCCCGAGAATAGGCATGAAGTGAGTGTGTGAAGTCATTTCTAAATTATAACCTGATACTCAAGTATATGCTTATCGTTCTCGAGTATAGCTCACTGTTCTATTGAATCAGAACATACTAATTCTCGAGAATGCACCATGTGATTCTCAAGAATTCCCTCTGGTAAGTTTCCTGCAATTCTCGAGTATGGAGATATATTCTTGAGAATATAGTTTTACATTCATTCTTATAATTCTCGAGAATTGGTTATAATTCTCGAGAATCCGTTTAGTTGCACCTTCCTGCTATTCTCAAGAACAAGAATACAATTCTCAAGAACTCTACTTGGCGGCAAAGTCACCTTTGGAGGAAACCAATCCGGGAAAATCATTGGTATTGGTGAAGTTGGCGCAAAAGATGGGACCCAGATTAAGGATGTCTATCTTGTGGAAGGTCTCTGCCATAATCTTCTGAGCGTTAGCCAAAGTGCCGATAAGAACAACTGGATCATTTTTTATTCAGAAGAGTGTCTCATTGTCAACAAAGATGATCTCCCAATTGATAAAGGTAAACTAAAGGTATTGTTCAAAGCTCCTCGTGAAGGAAACTGCTATACCCTGGATTTACTGAAAATAAACTCTGAAAAATGTTTTGTTAGTAACTTAGATGAAAGTTGGCTATGGCATAAGCGATTGACTCATGTCAACATGCATCAATTAGATAAGTTACTAAGAAAAGATTTAGTGATTGGTTTACCTAAACTATGTTTTAAAAATGATATGATCTGTGATGCATGTCAACGAGGTAAACAAACCAAATCATCGTTTAAAAACAAACCCGAAATCTCGACAAACTGGCCTCTTCAATTACTTCATATGGATTTAATTGGACCAGCAAGAGTTAGAAGTCTTGGTAGCAATTTATACACTCTGGTGATTGTCGATGATTTCTCACGATTTACCTGGACTATTTTCTTATCCTCTAAGGATGAAGCTTTTGATCTGTTTGTTGTGTTTGCCAACAAGGTGCAAAACGAGAAAGGTATTTGTATTACAGCTATTCGAACGGATCATGGAGGTGAATTCGAGAACCAAGCGTTTGGTGAATTCTGTGATGCCCACGGGATCGATCACAACTTCTCGGCTCCAAGAACACCTCAACAGAATGGTGTAGTCGAAAGAAAGAATCGTGTGCTAACAGAGATGGCTTGTGCAATGTTGAGTGAAAATCAGACATCACAAGTTTTCTGGACAGATGCTATGAACACAGCCAGCTATATATCAAATCGAGCCTATCTTCGGAAGAAGATCAACAAGACCCCATATGAGCTCTATAAACGGAGGAAACCAAACTTGGCTCACCTTCACATATTCGGCTGTAAGTGTTTCATTCACAACAATGGTAAAGACAATCTAGGCAAATTTGATCCTAGGTCTGATGAAGGTATTTTTCTTGGATATTCAAATAGAAGCAAAGCATATAGAGTCTTTAACAAACGTACTCGTGTAATTGAAGAGTCAATACACGTTGTGTTCTGTGAGTCAAAATCAGATAGAAATCTGGATGATGATGAAGAAAATATCTTTAAAAAACAATTCTTTTCGAAATCAACTCCTGCCTCTATTGAAAACTCCAAAGATGTCTTTGAAACTGATCCTCAAAATAATTTAGAAAATCCTGATCAATCTCAACCTAAAGCTTGGAAGTTCATAAGGAATCATCCTTTGGACCAAGTGATTGGTGATGTGAATCAGGGAGTAAGGACCAGAAAAAGCACTTTAAACAAAGTAACATTTTCTGCTTTTATCTCTCAAATTGAACCCTCTAAAATAGATGAAGCCCTCTCAGACAATGATTGGGTGATAGCTATGCAAGAGGAGTTACACCAGTTTGATAGAAATCAAGTTTGGGACTTGGTACCTAGGCCAAAAAACCATCCGGTTATTGGGACCAAATGGGTATTAAAAAACAAACGAGATGAATCCGCAATTATAGTCCGTAACAAGGCTAGGTTGGTCGCCAAAGGCTATAATCAGGAAGAAGGTATTGATTATGAGGATACGTTTGCTCCAGTGGCTAGATTGGAAGCAATACGTGTACTCTTGGCTTTTGCATGTATCAAAGGATTCAAATTATTTCAAATGGATGTAAAGAGTGTCTTTCTAAACGGTTTTATTCAGGAGGAAGTATATGTTGAACAGCCTCCTAGTTTTGAAAATGAACATCATCCAGATCATGTTTATCGCCTTAAGAAAGCCTTGCATGGTCTCAAACAAGCTCCCAGAGCTTGGTATGAACGTTTAAGTAAATTTTTGTTGGATCAAGGCTTTGTTAGGGGGAAAGCAGACACAACTCTATTTATCAAAACTAATAAGCTTAACGAACTTCTGGTAGTGCAAATATACGTAGATGATATAATCTTCGGTGCTACTAATGACTTTCTCTGTGAGGAATTTTCCAAGAAAATGCAGGGAGAATTTGAGATGTCTATGATGGGAGAACTAAATTATTTTCTCGGATTGCAAATCAAGCAACGGAAGGATGGCATATTCATCTCACAGAAAAAGTACCTTTGTGATCTACTCAAGAAGTTTGGATTGGAATACTGTAATAGAGCAAACACTCCAATGAGCTCAATAGCCTCGCTGGATGCAGATGAAGAAAAAGGAAAAGACTTCAATATAACTAAATATAGAGGGATGATCGGGTCTTTGCTCTACTTGACTGCGAGTCAGCTAGACATTCAGTTTAGCGTGGGGATGTGTGCACGTTTTCAATCAGCTCCTAAAGAATCACATGCCCAACATGTTAAGAGAATTTTTTGATATCTCTCGGATACAAAGGAGCTGGGTCTCTGGTTTCCAAAAGGACAACAAGAATTTTTGGTTGCCTACTCAGATACTGATCATGCTAGATACAAGACCGACAGAAAGAGCACTAGTGGACAATGCGAATTTTTCAAAGGTTCACTGGTATCCTGGTTCAGCAAGAAGCAGACTACTGTAGCTGTCTCATCAACTGAAGCTGAGTATGTAGCCGCTTCAAGCTGCTGTGCACAAGTTTTGTGGCTAAAACAATAGTTGTCTGATTTGGGAGTGTACTTAAAAGAGATCCCAATCTTATGTGATAACACGAGTACGATCAGTTTGGCGAAAAATCCAGTACAACATACAAGAACCAAGCATATCGATGTAAGGCATCACTTCATTAGTGATCATGTGCAAAAGAAAGATGTAAAAGTGATGTTCATTCCCACGCACCTTCAGTTGGCTGATATTTTCACCAAACCACTGGCCAAAGAACAATTCAATTACATTCGAAGAGAATTGGGAATGGTAAATCCCAATAAACTGTAAGTAATTCTAAGTTAATGTCTTCAATTACGTTTTGATTATTAATAGAAACTAACTTAAGCATCGGAGTGCTTAAATCATGTTTTGCAGGTTCCCCTGTTCGATGAAAGAAAAACAGAGGCGTACAGAGCATAGCTATTCTCTAGAATGAGTATTAGGATTCTCGAGAATTAATGTTATATCAATTCTGAAATAGTTGAATATTCTCGAGAACTGACTATGAGCTCTCGAGAATTCAATAGAAAATAAGTCTATACATACAGAAGAATAGACCATTCTCGAGAATCACATGAGAATTTTCAAGAATTGACAATAGGTAAACATAGAGGATTCTCGAGAATCATCTAGGTGTTCTCTAGAATTGAAAGTGTGAGAAATAACTTAGACATTCCTCATAGACAATACTCGAGAATGAGCTCCTATACTCTCGAGAACCAGCGTCATCTCAAATCGTATATATTCTCGCGTTACTGAGAGATCTGTGAAATTCCCGAGAATCAGTAGATAACGAATTTTTTTTAATTAAATACTCGAGAATAAGCCTTGTACTCCCGAAAATCTAACTCTCGCGTTCTCGAGAATCCTAGATAAATTTCCAAGAACTGCCAACGTTCTGTCTCATCTGCTTAAAATAAAAAGGGAACTCTCGATAATTACTTCAAATTCTTGAGAATGACTGAGGTTTTCGTCCATCATACTCTCGAGAACCAATTCTGAATTCCCGAGAGTCAGCATCACCTTAATCCTCGCATTCTCGAGAATCACTCTTGAACTTTCGAGAATGGTGTCTCATCAGACCGTTTCATTTAAATCCATGTCGTTTTTGTCTCCTCATTCCCTTTATACTCATTCTCCCGTCTCTTCACTTCACATTCTCGAGCATTAGGGCTATTCATTCTCAATCCTCTCTCTCACCTCTGGTTCACTTCATCTCCACTACCAATCGCGTCTCTCTTCGCCTAAATCCATTTTGCCATTACCTCCTTATCTCTCAAATCTATTAGCAGAGTGTTATCTCTTTTAAGATCATCAGTTATACTCCTCTCTGACACTGTTTGCTATGACTACATCCTCTCCAGAACGAACACCTTCTGATTCACCACCGGAATCACCTTCGAAGCCCCTTGTCAAGAAACCCAGCACAAAATTTCGTCCTAAGGTTAAATCTTCTGGGCCTCCTGAGACAAAATCAACAAGCAATGTTCTTAAGGAATCCTCTCAACCAAAACCTTCCAAATCACAATCCAAAGGCATTTCCATCAAGGAACCCTCTCGGCCTCTCACTCGAACTCAAACCCATTCCCTGCCTTCAGAAAAAGGGAAAGGACCTCACTCTGTATCTACCAAAACATCCGACCTATTTGAGGATGACCATCCATAATTTCATAAAATGAGGTCAAAGAGCTTGGAAGATAGGCCTCAGAAACCTCCTCATAAGCATCCTGGACGATAGAAGCATCCCTCAGCCAGTGGCTCACAACAATCATTTGCCTCCAAACTCAAAGGGTAGAAGAGTGCTCTGCATTGTCCTCCAAGCTTCTGTCAGGATGAATTGGTAATTCCATCTGAACCATCTTTTTGGACAAATTTTAAGGATAGACCATTCTGTCCCACTGTTTATTTAGATTTGAAAGACTTCAAGCAAAAATGCAATCTGGACTTATCTCCCTGGTTAACTCAATATATGCCCTTGCTTGGAATCACTACCCCGTTTTCTCCTATGGTAGTCAAAATATTTTATTACAATATGATTGCAACTGAAGAAGACAATGAAGCCATCTTAACTACATCTGTTAGGGGTCAAGAGATTAGACTTACTACTTTGACTTTGAATTCAATTTTTGGTCTCTCTGACATACCTGATCCCCCTAAACTTCCTGTGAGTGAAAGCTTTAAAATACTCTTTCCAAATGAGACGTTTGATGGCAAGCCTTTGAAATTCAAACCCTCCAAAATGTCTGCTACCTATAGGGTTATTTGGTATCTCTATAGTCGGAATATAGTGAATAAGGGACAAAGTTTCACACATTTTGTAAGCAAAGACTATGAGATCATGGCTTCTATCGTCACTCAGGAAGCTAGAAATCTGGGGAAATTGGTCATAACAGAGATGTCTGATTTTATCTCCACCAACAGAAACAGAAAGGCCAAGAAGAACACTATTCCATATCCTAATTTAGTGTCTCAGCTTCTCGCCCTCAACAATATCTGGTATTTGTAGGACAGAGAGAATGTATCTTTCCCTAAACAATTCACCACTACTCAGCTCTTGTTCATGGATATCTCTTTTACCGAAGCTACAGGGAAAAGAAAGAAAGACGAGAGTTCTCCAAAGTCTAAGCCGTCCACTTCTAAGCAACCAGAGGAGGCTCAATCTTCGCAAGCTGGTACTGCTTTCACCACTGGTCCCTCTATCCCTTATGCTACCATCCAGTATTCTAATGAACAAGCTGTTGGAAGGGGACTGGCCAAGGGTCTCTCGGATGCCATCAATCCGTTGTATGATAATGCTAACCAAGTGACTGGTCTGGCAAACCAACTTAAAAAGGTCGCTACCACCATCGTCAAAGGGCTTGGAGATGAGTTCAAAAAGTTAGGCAAAAAGATCTCAGACAGCTTTCAATTATGCATCAAGGCTCAAGAGGAAACTTCTGCTAGATTGACCAAAGAAATTAAAGACCTTCAGGGGCATGTTTATCAGTTGGACCTAGATCTCGAAGGAATGGATTTCAAGAAATACTCTCAGTCTGCTCATCAGGCATCTACATCTGCTCCTACAAATGATGTTCCCTCTTGATGTGATTCCCGAAGGAAACGGACGATCGGATCAACTAGGAGTGGAATCTCGCACCAGAACAGCCTCTGACGCGTCCTAAAGAACGGAATGGATCTCGCGCTACAGACCTCGGAATTGAGTGCTTCCGAAACGAGCTGAAAGATCACATTCTGAACTACGAGTTTGACTCAGAAAACACCGAAAAACGATAAGGGAAACTCGAGATACGAAACGAACAAATCTAGCACGAAAACTGGGTAGGCGCCACAATTCCAAAGAATTGATAAGCCCAAGAACGCCACAAGGATCGAAACCCTTGATAAGTTCAGAGATTCTCAAAAGAACCCTAGAGAACTTGTCTCTCACCAAAATGGTTGAAATCTCAATTCAAATCTGTCGTTACAAATACTATGGTGTTCCCTTATATGGACAACGTCCATATTAAGTTTAACCTAATATGCTTACACATAAAGCCCAATAAACAAGCCCAATAAGCCTTATTACAAAAGTTTAACTAAATGTAAGAAAATAAAACTAAATGCAGAATTTGGGCTAAGGCCCAATGAAGCCTCCATGCATATCCATTGGGGCTTATTCTTCAAGGTCTTCAATCTGGAGCCTTTTTAGTTCTTGCTCTTGTCATTGGGTCTCCAAGACCTTGTATGTCCTCCACGTTTGTTTCCTTGGTCATGTCGCCTCCTATGTCCGCATCGTTCCCTCCTTCTTTAGAAGAATTTGTCCTCAAATTGCAATCCTCGTCTCCGTCTTTATGCACTTCCTTGAAGAACAAATCTGTAGTGTGGATTGCATCATCAACCTCTTTAAATTCCTGCAACAAATCAGAAACCTCATTCGGAAGAGAGTTAGTAGGACTTGCATCTGTAAAATTATTCTCTTTACTCAAAAGTAAAAGCATTGGCTTTTTCAAATGCATTGCCTTTTTCACCTCTTTTTCTTTTATAAGCAAGTTTGGTGCTTTTCTCTCTTCCTCTCCTTTTTTTTCTTGCTCTCTTCTACTCTCTTTTCTCTCTTGCTTTCTTTTTTCTCTCATTTTTAGATTATCCTCGCTAACTTCTCTTGGTGTCAACGATGCAAGAATAATCTTGCGTTCCTTATGAACAAAAGAGAACTTGTTGGTGTAACCATCATGCATAGCTTTCTTATCATATTGCCAAGGTCTCCCAAGTAGCAAATGACAAGCTTCCATTGGTACCACATCACATAGAACTTTATCATCATACTTTCCTATGGAGAAGTTCACCTCCACTTGTTTGCTTACGGTCACTTCACCATCCTCACTAAGCCATTGAAGCTTGTATGGCAGCGGGTGAGGTTTGGTTTCCATGCCCAATTTAGACACCATTCTAGCACTTGCAACATTGGTACAACTCCCTCCATCAATAATTAGAGAACATACCTTTTCTTGGATAAGGCATCTGGTATGAAAGACGTTCTCTCTTTGACTATCATCCATGTCTTTTGCTTGGCTGCCCAACATCCTTCTTACCATAAACAAATCTCCTTCTGGAATTATTTCTTCAATATCATCTTGTGAAGCAGAATCTGAAGAAGCAGAATCTTGTGAAGTAGAATCTGAAGAAGACTCACTAGTAAGCTCTCCATCCTCTTTAAGTAACATGGTCTTCTTAGTTGGACATTCTGAAGCTATGTGACCTCTCCCCAAACACTTGAAGCATTTTATTTCACTACTCCTTGTCTTTTTAGGGACCTCATTGGATTTAGTTTGAGTCCTTTGAGGTGTAGCAGTGGGATTGCTTGATGAAGTACCTCCCTCCTTATTTCTATCCTTCCAACTTGAAGAATAAAAATTTGAAGAGTTTTTCCTCATGACACCCTTTCTCTTGAGTTGTTGTTCTACCTTACTAGCTTGCTACACTAAATCCTCCAACTCTACATAATTTTGCAATTCCACAACATCTCTTATATCACTATTCAGCCCATTCAAGAAACGTGCCATAGTAGCCTCCCGCTCTTCACTAATATTTGCTCTAATCAAGGACACCTCCATCTCTTTAAAATACTCATCTACACTCTTGTTACCTTGTGTGAGTCTTTGAAGTTTATTGTGTAGGTCCCGATGATAATGGGAAGGAACATATCTTTTTCTCATTAGCCTTTTCATCTCCACCCAACTATCCACCAACGGTTCTTCATATCTCAACCTCTCCTTTTGCAATTGATCCCACCAAATGAGAGCATAATCACTAAACTCCATGGCTGCCACCTTCATTTTCTTCTCTTCACTATAATTGTGACATGCAAATAAGTGCTCAATCTTCATTTCCCACTCTAAATAGGCCTCCGGATCACTTCTTCCCTTAAAAGATGGTATATTAAGCTTTACTCCCTTAATTCTATCCTCTCTAGCATCATTCTCATGATCTCTTCTTCTCCTTCTTTCATCCCTCCCTCTCTGTCTATCTTCATCATGATTCCTCTGATTTTCTATTCTCTCAATTCTCTCATATAACTCCTCTGTGTGTTCTCTCATCATCCTTTGCATTTGAGTTGTAATGGCTTCAATCAGCAACCTATTATCTTCACCACCTGCCATAATTCAAAGAAAAGAACAAGAATAAAAGCAATAGGACCTTACCACTCGCTCACGTGTTTACACTCTTAAGAATGTATCACTCGTGTTTGTTGCTCTCTATAAGGCTTTTGTGTAGTGTGCTCTCTTGCCTTTTACCACTCAATAGCTCTCTTTAAGTTCTTAACAGAATCTCCAAGAACACTCAAAGAGTACAATCCCAAACTCAGGAATTGGCGGTGACTCACAATACAATTTGGGACAGATGTCAAAGAGGACAACAAGACAGAAAATCCAAATCAATTTGGAGGAATTATTTTAAGAAGACACTTTGGACTCAAAGAAGACAAGACAAAGAAAATCCAAAATCAAAACACCTTTGGACTTGATTCACACGTAGTAGTATGTGTAATTGAATAATAGGAAGGTGCTGTATAGTTTTTTTTCCCCTCTTTTTTTTTTAACACACCTGATTTTTTTTCCTTTTTTTTTATAACACCTGATTCTTTTTTTTGTTTTTTTTTTATCACAACTGATTTTTTTTCCTCACAAAGAGGAATTTGTGATTTTGGGATCAAACTTTGAAATTATACTAATTCAGAATTGAATTAGATAGAATTCCCCACAAAATGAGCTATTACTTAACACACTAACAACACAATGCTCAAGAAACACGAATCGAAAGGATTAAAATTGAAGAATAATGATGAACAAGGGATGAACACCAAGAACAAAGTGCAGAAATATGTGAACTGAACAAGAAATTGAAAGGAAAAACAACCAGAAGATTGAAAGACAAACTAAGAACAAAGAACGACGGCTAAAACAGAATTGCACAATTCAAAAAATCAAAAACACAAATTTAGGGATTAGGGTTACCAGATTGGGATGTAAGCAATCAAGAAAATATAACCCAATTCCAATCCTAGAACCGTGCTCTGATACCAAATGATGTGATTCCCGAAGGAAACGGACGATCGGATCAACTAGGAGTGGAATCTCGCACCAGAACAGCCTCTGACGCGTCCTAAAGAACGGAATGGATCTCGCGCTACAGACCTCGGAATTGAGTGCTTCCAAAACGAGCTAAAAGATCACGTTCTGAACTACGAGTTTGACTCAGAAAACACCGAAAAACGATAAGGGAAACTCGAGATACGAAACGAACAAATCTAGCACGAAAACTGGGTAGGCGCCACAATTCCAAAGAATTGATAAGCCCAAGAACGCCACAAGGATCGAAACCCTTGATAAGTTCAGAGATTCTCAAAAGAACCCTAGAGAACTTGTCTCTCATTAAAATGGTTGAAATCTCAATTCAAATCTGTCGTTACAAATGCTATGGTGTTCCCTTATATGGACAACGTCCATATTAAGTTTAACCTAATATGCTTACACATAAAGCCCAATAAACAAGCCCAATAAGCCTTATTACAAAAGTTTAACTAAATGTAAGAAAATAAAATTAAATGCAGAATTTGGGCTAAGGCCCAATGAAGCCTCCATGCATATCCATTGGGGCTTATTCTTCAAGGTCTTCAATCTGGAGCCTTTTTAGTTCTTGCTCTTGTCATTGGGTCTCCAAGACCTTGTATGTCCTCCACGTTTGTTTCCTTGGTCATGCCGCCTCCTATGTCCGCATCACCTCTTCCTCTGCTCTTCCTTCCCTTTTGGATGATGACAAAGGGGGAGAGATCATTGAAGATGAAGATGAGGTTGAAGAAGATTGGAAGTACTTTTAAGATTGGAAGTACTTTTAAGTAGCTATTTCTGATGTTAGATGTTATTAGTTTAATTTGCTGATGTTACTGATGTTGCTGATTACTCTGATAGTAGTTGTTTCTAATGATTTTAGTTTGACTTGCTAATCTCAGTTGCTTCCTCTGAATTCTCTTGCATAAACTAAATGCCTTTGCATCTAATATCTGATTTTCCGTCATGGATGTTTCATCATCAAAAAGGGGGAGAATGTTGGTTCTAAATGTTTTGATGATGACAACAATTGATTAAATTGAATAAGTGTTAAGATTTTGGAAGTAATATGAAAAATGCTTGGGTTCCCGAGAATGGTTCCCGGATTCCCGAGAATAGGCATGAAGTGAGTGTGTGAAGTCATTTCTAAATTATACCCTGATACTCAAGTATATGCTTATCGTTCTCGAGTATAGCTCACTGTTCTATTGAATCAGAACATACTAATTCTCGAGAATGCACCATGTGATTCACAAGAATTCCCTCTGGTAAGTTTCCTGTAATTCTCAAGTATGAAGATATATTCTCGAGAATATAGTTTTACATTCATTCTTATAATTCTCGAGAATTGGTTATAATTCTCGAGAATCCGTTCAGTTGCACCTTCTTGCTATTCTCGAGAACAAGAATACAATTCTCAAGAACTCTACTTGACTCAAAGAATAATCACACAATTCTTGAGAATGATGAAATGATTCTCAAGAATACATGCTCTGGCTTAAATCGTTTCCAAGGTGATTCTCAAGTATGAAAACATAACTCTTGAGTATTCCTGCAATCAAGTCCTTCTGTTCTCCATGAGATTCTCGAGAATGCAATTGGCAATTCTCGAGAATTATTCAATAAGCATTGGACAATTCTCGAGAATGGCTTGACTGATTCTCGAGAACACTGATATGATTTGAATACTCTATTCTTTGAATCACCGACTCCGAAAATCATGGATCAAGCTATATCACACTATTACTTCAGTTTATTATTCATTACAACTGTCTCATGCTTTTCACATGTCTGTTTATAAGTTTCAGATCATTTAACCATGGATTAATGGTAGATTTAAATAAAGCAGATTTCTGTCAGAAGCATTAAATGCACCTACCAAAACGGTAATAAACACGCAAAACAACTCTGATCAACATAAAGCATTTTTGAAATTTCGTCTAAGCATTCAATGCTATTTCACAACGGATACAACAGAAAGAATGAAAGAGAATGTTCGTTCTGCAAATTCTTCCAGCGAAATCCTCAACGAATACAACATCTATCTAACAGATATATTGAGAAGATCCAACGGCTACTTAATGAGCTTCAACAACGGTCATTAATGGAGACAACTATAAATAGCCGAAGCATTCAATTCGCCAACCACAGAAACACTGCGTAATCAATTCGATATTAATTTCATTTGTGTTTCAACTATGTTATTGAATCTGTTCTTCAGTGCTTATTATTATATCAACTCGTGAGGAGTACTTAAACCTTTATTTCTTTATCGATTGTAAATTAAGGTTGAGGAACCTTAAGATTGGGTGTATTAATTACAACTAGCAAGGGGGAGTGGAGTCCGAGAGCTTTAGAACCATCCTTGGTTTACAGAGTCTGTAATTGATTTTGAAAGATAGTGAAATCCCAGGTGTTCTGGAGACTGGACATAGGTCAAAGTGTTAGACCGAACCAGGATAAACTCTCTTGTGTTCATATCTTTTATTCGTCTCTATTTCGCTTATGATTCGAAGAAAAGTTCAAATTGACAAAGATCACCTATTCACCCCTTCTCTAGGTGATATTCCGTCTTCAGAATGAAGTCACTTTTTTTGCATTCATCTCACATATAGAACCCTCGAAAATAGATGAAGCCCTTTCAGACAATGATTGGGTGATAGCTATGCAAGAGGAGTTACATCAATTTGATAGAAATCAAGTTTGGGACTTAGTACCTAAACCCAAGGACCATCCGGTTATTGGAACAAAATGGGTATTTAAGAACAAACGTGATGAATCTGCAATCATTGTCTGAAATAAGGCAAGATTGGCTGCAAAAGGTTACAATCAAGAGGAAGGAATAGACTGTGAAGAAACTTATGCTCTAGTGGCAAGATTGGAAGCTATAAGAGTTCTTCTAGCCTTTGCATGTGTTAAAGGTTTTAAACTTTTTCAAATGGATGTTAAAAGTGCATTTTTGAATGGTTTTATTCAAGAGGAGGTGTATGTTGAACAACCTCCTGGTTTTGAAAATGAACTCTTCCCTAATCATGTTTATCGACTTAAGAAAGCTTTATATGGACTCAAGCAAGCTCCTAGAGCTTGGTATGAGAGATTAAGTCAATTTCTTCTTGATCAAGGGTTTATCAGAGGAAAAGCTGACACAACATTGTTCATAAAAAGAAATAAGCTAAATGAAATTTTGATAGTGCAAATTTATGTTGATGATATAATCTTTGGTGCTACTAATGACGTTTTGTGTGAGGAATTTGCTAAGATTATGCAGGGAGAGTTTGAGATGTCAATGATGGGAGAGCTCAACTACTTTCTTGGGCTACAAATCAAGCAAAGAAAAGATGGAATCTTCATCTCCCAAACAAAATATCTCAATGATTTGTTGAAGAAGTTCGGGATGGACCAATGCAATGGAGCTGACACTCCTATGAGCTCAACTGCTTCATTGGATGCCAATGAGGATGACAAAGATTTCAACATCACTAAGTATAGAGGAATGATTGGATCATTGCTCTACTTGACTGCAAGTCGGCCAGACATCCAATTCAATGTGGGAATGTGTGCAAGGTTCCAGTCTGCTCCAAAGGAGTCCCATGCTGAGCATGTGAAGAGGATCTTCAGAAATCTTGCTGACACGAAGACACTTGGGTTGTGGTTTCCCAAAGGTCACATTTGGTGGCATACTCAGATTCAGACCATGCCGGCTACAAAACTAATAGGAAGAGCACAAGTGGTCAATGTGAATTCTTTGGCAATTCACTTGTGTCTTAGTTCAACAAGAAACAAACCAGTGTGGCCGTGTCCTCAACTGAAGTTGAATATGTAGCTGCATCAAGTTGTTGTGCTCAAGTGCTATGGCTTAAGCAACAACTTGCTGACTTGGGAGTGAATCTGAAGGAGATCCTGATTTTGTGTGACAACACAAGCACAATAAGCTTGGCCAAGAGTCCAGTTCAACATACTCGGACCAAGCATATTGATGTGAGACATCATTTTATAAGGGATCATGTTCAGAAAAGGGATGTCAAAGTCATGTTCATCCCAACTCATCTTCAACTTGCTGACATCTTCATCAAACCATTGGCAAAAGAACAATTCAATTTCATTAGAAGAGAATTGGGAATGGTAAATCCCAATGAGTTGTAAGCTCTCTTTTACCCTATGTTAGTTTAGGTTTTGATGATTAATTGTTACTAATTTAAGCATCAGAGTGTATAGATATGTTATATGCAGGATATGTTTCAAAATTTGAGTTTCTGCTGACAAGAGGAGAAAACTCGAGTTTTGGAAAAGTGTCGAGGAGAGTGAAGAAAACTTGATTTTTGAAGAAGCTGAAAACTCAAGTTTGTAAGTTGGAAACTCGAGTTTCCATTAGACAGAGAGTAACAAGTTTTGAAGAATGGTGAAAACTCGAGTTTGTAAATTTAAAACTCGAGTTTTGGTCTGAAAGTTCAAAAGTTCACATTACACTTTTGAAGTCCAGGTTAGTTTTTATTCTTCAAAACTCGAGTTTTGTATGTAAAACTCGAGTTTGGGTCGGACTTTATATACTGAATTTTCACTTGTTTTTCAAAACTCGCTTCAAAACTCAAGTTTTGCCCTAGCTCTCTCACTTTCTCTCGACGCTCTGTTTCTCTAAAATTCCTCAATCTCTCTTATTCTTCAAATTTCTTCCCAAAAACCCTAAGATGTCTTCCTCCACTTCACCTCATCCACCCAAAGTGTTCCTAACCCTAGAGAGACTTCAAATCTGTCATCCACTCCCTCTGAACGACCAAAGATGATGAAAACTAGCTCAATAAGGCTTCGTTTTGGCGTGGATAAGTCTGTCAAAGGTGTTCCAGATGCGTCTTCTCCACCAAAGTCATCAACTCCCAAGGCAAAAGGAATTTCCATCGATGACAGAGCAGAAGGTCGAACAAAAAAGAGGCACGACCTTGAGATTTCTCTAGATGAACGTGGGAAATCGAAGATGCCAGAAATTCCTAAGCCTCCAAAAGCCAAGAGGTCCAAGAAATCTTCTATTCCAGAAAAGGGTCAAGCCAAGGTCCATTTCTCATCGCCCAACAACCCCTTGACTTCTGTTAATTCATTTCTCCTCATCATTAAGTCGACCAATAAGGATAAAGAGACTGGAGAGGCCGATGGTTGAAGAAGAAAGAGAGACAAGGAGAGAGGGGACAACAAAAAGTTAGAGAAAACATTCTAGAACCGATTTCAGATTCTTAATGAGACGAGTTTTGTGGTGTCAAGAAGGTGGAGTTGATACTTTGGAATCAAATGAGGTTCATATGGTGTGGACCCCACATAGGGCACCGCCTTACCTCTAACTTATCCTACAAGTGTAGTATCTTTAATTTTGGGGCTAGAGACTTGAGAATAAGCTTGTATCAAGCAAAGGACTAGACCCAATTTAGGAAGGGTGATATTAAATTTTTGGAAACGTTGTATTGAATCTTCATAAAGTCAAAAAGCTTATGAAAGAAGCTATGAAGAGAAAGTCAAAAAGCTCTTGAAAGAAGCTAATCTAAAGGAAATATTTTGAGGTCATTTTGGCGCATTGTTATGAGGAACACATGTGCAAAGCAAGGGGGAGAGAGAAAAGTTAGCAAAACTTACAAAATAAGTCGAGTTAAGAGGATATTTCTCAAGGGCATTTTGGTCATTTGATTTGGGGGATTTTTAAGTGCTTTCTTGACATATTTTAAGACCTTTTGCACTTCCTTTTGCATGAGTATTTTGACCAAGAGCTCAAGGGTCATAGAAATTAAAGTGACAGTGCAGAAGGGCACAAAAGCACTTATACGGTGTTAATTGGTTGGTAAAAATGCTAGTTAGCTATGCCCTAAGGTATGAGACAATTAGCTAAGGAAAAATTTGCTAAAAAAATATGCACACAAAATTTCCTAAACTAATGAGGGTTTCCTACATTTTTTTATGGAAATAAGAAGGGAAGAGGGAGAGATCAAGCATAAAAATCACATGTAGTAATAAAAAGTCAAAGGTAATCATACTAGGAGGACACGTGGCATTCAAGGATTAATGGTTGACTTTTGTGATCAAAGTACAAGGCAATCATGAGGTTTAAAAAAGTCAAATTCCTTGATCTCCAAGGAAGAAAATTTTGACCATACAGAGAGGGGAAGAGCAACTATTTAACCTACATATAAGCCCAATCACAAGGTCCAAGCCTTAGGAAAAATTAACCGGTGAAAGGGAACCAATAAGGACAAATTAGAGACTTCTTTTGAAGCAATTTGAGACAAAATTTAACCCCTCCATCATCCATAAATGGCGTAACATATGAGGAATCAGGAAAGAAGAGAATGACTTATAAGATAAGCCAAGCATTAATGAGGGGGAATTAAAAGTCAAAGCTTGAGGAAGAAGCTAACCAATTGGTACCACAAATTAGAAGTCAAATTTGAATCAAAAGGAACAAATATTTAGGCTGCCAAAGTGGATAAAATGGCACCACACACATCATTAGCCAAGATAAAAATCTGAATACTTGGAGAATAAGCAAAGAGGAAACAAGCTATTAACCCTAATACATACCAAGGACCGTTAGACAAAAGGGTTACATGGATAACTCACATAATCAAAGCACATGGGAATTAAATAAAATATGATCATATGGATCAGATTTACGCCACCCATGCTCAGCCAAGGAAGAATCTAGAATTACTTGGAAATTAAGCCAAAAACCCTAATGCAACCTAAGAACCAGTGGACAATAGCATGCATAAGATATTTTGCATAATCCATAGCCATTATTTAGGATGTTTCTGCCCATTTTCATGGCTCCACAAGGTATGATCAAGGAGAGGAAGAGGGTGAGCAACCAAGTCCTTAGTTCAAGTGAAAGAAGGCAAACAAGATTGAAGATCAAGGTAAGTTGCAAAACTACGTCTTGTGACTTAGTAGTTCAAATTTTAGAGTTTCTGTCCAGCTGGTTCAAACATGGATTTATGATATGATTTTAATGTTTTTCAGGTTTTCATTGAGTTTTAAACAAAATTTTGCATGAGAATGAGTTAAGGTCATGATTTACAAACTCTGAAAACCTTAAATTACAAGAGTTTAGCAATCTGCCAGTTGTTGGAAAACCTGAACAGTTGTGATTATAAAATAGTAAATGATGTCTACTAATCACAAAAGTTTACATGCTTAAAGTAGGCATCTTGAGCTTCACTTTGATATATGATTTTGTAATTTTTCGATATGTCTACTATGAGAAATAAATTTTTGAAAACAACCCAGAGGACTAGATTTCTTCTCTGTACAATGAGCAAAGTTTTAGCACCATGAAGCGATATGAACCTCTGTGGCCTCTAGAAGTATTTTTAACATAAACTATACATAATAAGGGTTCAATGGCCGCTGGAATCGTGTTAATAAGATTTTTCTTGAATTTGTTATGAATTTTTGAAGTTGGATTATGTTTTTTTGGAAATTCTAAAATTGGGGCGAATTTCATGATTTTGAAAAGATAGTTTATGAAATTGATTTAAAAGAGGTGTATTTGCTTTATTTAGGGTCAATACGTGACCAAAGAGATTTTACAAGCACTGGGAAATTTTATTAATTACTGAACAGCTATCAAGTAGTAACTGTTTTCTCGCATACTCTATGTTACTAATGTATGTTTGTATGCCATGATTGGGTTATGTAGGGTTGTAGGGCTTGGTGGACCGTGTGTCCTTAGGTCGCTACTGAGCCTAAGTTATGTAGGGCTGTAGGGCCTAGTAGACTGTGTGTCCTTAGGTAGCTACCGATCTTAAGATGCATTCAGGGTGGTTAGGGTTTAAGGCTGTGGCTATTGTATTTTCCTAGTGCTGAGGATCCAGGGCTTGCCTTGTTAGGTGGTCCAACGGTTATGTGGATGTGATTGTGATTCTAAATGTATATGTGGTATGTTTACCATGGTTATTATGACTTCCTAGTTGTGGTTTGCATACATGCATTGTATACATATAGTATATGAGTTTAACAGTTACTCTGGGGTTCAATTTTGAACTCCAGACCATTCAAAAGATATAGGTGATAGACGCTAAGTTGTTCAAAAGTTTGAAGGTAAAGGCATAAAGTGGAAGATTGAAGAAACTAGGGAATGCCCTATCTCATTATGTATATTATAACTGTATAAATTATACTTACTGTCTCATACTGACTTTTGGATAACTCTACCCTTAACCCTACGGGAACTACTTTATGTTTATTATTTACCTTTATGAGTATATTGTAGTCATCCAAACCGATCATATGCTCTGCCGTGCACACTCTGATGTATGTTAAAAGGGATTAATCAATAAAGGAAATGTAATAAGTAAAAAGGATCCCTCTAACCCGCCACCTAGAATAGTGAGGTCAGTAGGGGAGTAACAAAGAAAACTTGGCCAATAAGTCAATAGTGAAGATGGAATATCACCTAAAGAGGGGTGAATAGGTGATTATAAAACTCTTTCACTAATTGCTCAAGAACACTTAAAATAGAGATAGAGAGAAGAGCAATGAACACAAGAATTATACTGGTTCGGTCCAACTCTTGACCTACGTCCAGTCCTCAGAAACACTCCGAGATTTCACTATCTCCAAATTTGATTACACTCTCTGTAACTCTCAAGTAATCCTCTCACTAGGACTTACTCCTTTTTACAAGTTGTAACCAAATAACCACAGCAACAATTACACACTTTATACTCGAGATGATCCTTTCACTAGGACTCACTCCTCCTTACAAGTTGTAATTGTACACCCAAACTCAAGATACCACTACCTTGAGATTTGAACGAATTGTAAAACAAATGATAAAACTCTCTCACAGAGTAAAACAATAAACACTGAAGCTCAATAATATCCGAAGATATGAATAGAATAGAGATTGATCGCTTTGAGTACTTTGTCTGTGTATGTGTTGATTCGTACTGATGAATTCAATCCTTAGATTATTTATAGTCGTTGTAGAGTTGAAGACCGTTGTAGAATTTGAATATGTCCGTTGTAAGCAATTAAACATCCACGCCTATTTCATCTTAATTGGATTTAGCGTGTTGTCTCAGTTTGTCTCTGTTTCACGGAACTTTCGCTGCTTGATAGCTCATCAAGAATTCAACCGTTGGTTAATCATTTGAAAATCACTCAAGGAGATAACTAGTAATATCATAGATAATATTGAGTGATGTAGAAGAAGGATTAATTGAATAATCAATTCATTTGATCAATGTTGCAGAGACGGTTTTGGCAGCTGACAGCTCATACTTGAGTATGACATTCTGTGTACTCGAGTATCGAGTATCCCTTGCAGAAGCACTTCACAGAACCTCAATCCTTGATATTACTTGAGTAGCCCAATTCTCATACTTGAGTATCATACTTATCTACTCGAGTATGATAGACTTCTGATATATAGTCATTTGCTTCAGGCTCGACATTACTCGAGTATTGAATTTGAATACTCGAGTAATTTTATGTTGATTGACTCAGCATCGTCTCTGTCTTACTGCTACTCGAGTATTACTTGAGATAAACTCGAGTATCATCATTTTGATTTCTCTATGTTGGTTCTGTCTCGACATTACTTGAGTATGTATCATCTTCTACTTGAATAATCATCTCTGAATGTCATCCTACTTGCTGTCATATATATGTTGTTGTGTAAATATCAGATTTTCAAGAAGTAATCTCATTGACAGTACAAGAAGCAATTTCCAACGAGCATAACGTCTTTGGTATAAATCCAAATTTAGCAAATCACCCTATCTCAGAAAGATCTTCAAATATTCCTTCCATTTCAATAAGAATTAGCTCCAAACTAGTTGTATTTCGTCCATTAACATCAGATGAATGGAGGTTGTTCTTATCCAGTGTTTTTCCAGCATCTAGAACAGACTGTCAACTTCAAAACATCATAACTCCTTCAATTGATCTAGTTTCCAATGGCACTGGTTGCAGCTCAATTAGATTTTTCGTTTGTGAGATACACTCAAATTACCGAAGCTTGGTCTAGATTGTGACCGTGATTTTTGTGTCAACTTGTAAAAATCATAGCTCTCTCATCTGGACTCCTTTGGACTTGAATTTTTTGTCAAAAGTACACATTGGGAGTCTAGTTTCATATGCCACTAGTTTCACATCAATCTGATTCCTGGTTTGGGAGATATCATCGAATTACCAGATGTCGCCTAAAACAGAGTTGAACAGAGCAGTTGGAATCACGACATTACTCGAGTATTTGAAGTTCCATACTCAAGTATTGGTCCCATACTCGAGTATTGAAGTGTCATACTCGAGTATTGACAGGATTTTTGCCTGAACTGGAGTTGTTTAAGTATCATACTCGAGTATTACATTGTGGTACTCGAGTACTGCTTTAGGAATGCATTTGTAGTCTATTTGAAGTCCGCCAATTCACACTGTGGTCTATTTGAACTCCGCCAATTCAACTTCCATTGATCATAGAGACTTTCATATTGATATTCTCCTTTATTTAATCTCCTTTATTGATCAATCTTCATTGTTTAAACTTCATATCTACATTTATATATAAGGATTAATCAAAGTAGAAGATAAATGTAGAATGCAAGCTTTTTGCTTTGGATAATGGCATCTATATAAGACATCATCAAAACTAATCATAACTAACAAATAGAAGTTGATGGGCAAGCTAGGCATGCTATGAGAAAGAGCTAGATATGCTTGAAGGACAATTTAGAGGTATGGTGGGCACCCCATGTGGGGTCCATACCATACGAACCTCATTTGCTTCCATAGTCGTTTCTTGATTTTGGCATCAGCTCCACCATCTAGATGCCACTAAACTAGTCTGATCAAGAATCTGAAACTGTAGAAATGTTGTTCGCACCAAGAGGAAACAATGCTTGAGAAGGCCTCGGGAGCAAGAAATGCCAAATCCGGTCGAAATTGGCTCCGAAGTGTTTTCTCTCCCATTTTGCTCTCTCAACCAACCTCTCTCTCTCTCTCTCTCTCTCTCTCTCTCTCCTTCTTCTTCTTCTTTTTCTTCCTTCTTCTTCTTCTTCTTCTTCTACCTTCAGCCTCTCTGCTCTCTTTATCCATGTTGGCTGACTTAATAATGACGAGAAATGAACTAAGAGAAGTCAAGGTATTGTTGGGCGAGCCAAGGAACAACTTGGTCAACAAGTTAAGAGAACTTGCCCTAGAGTTAAGAAAACTTGGAGGGTACGCTAGTCATGCTCAGCGAAAAAGCTACATGTGCTTGAAGGCCATGTTAGAGGTAAGGTTGCGCCTTATGTGGTGCCCACACCCTAAAACCTCATTTGGTTCCATACTCGGTTCTTGATTTCGATAGCACCTCCACCTTAGAAACTCCACTACTCTAAACTCCTAGGAATTAGGAATCCGAAACCGTAGACATATTACTCTCACCGAGAGGAAACAACATTAGACAAGGGGTAAAATAGGGGATTTCAAAATATAATCAAATTTAAAATAGAATATCACCTAAAGGGGGTTGAATAGGGGATTTCAAAATCTTTTTTAGAGAAGAACAATGAACAATATGTTGGATTTTATGCCCTAGGGGCAAGTCATTTTACTTTAAATGTTGATGTCATTTAAAGTATTCTCCATTTAGTTATCATTTCATTTGCATGCTTATAGTGATAACGGTATCCTTGGATATATCTTATAGGTTATCTTAAATATCCCTAGCCGGTCATTTACATAGGAGCGAAAATAAAATAAGACCAGTATGACTTTGATGAGGTATAGAGATACGAATCAAAGTCATAGGCACTTGTAAGAGTACAAGGTACTAGACTGACCTACTATGAGAAAACTCCATGGTTTTTAGCCATAAGCTTATCTCATGTATAAACACGTCACAACGCCCTTTGACCTGAGATCATCATGGATTCCTACATGAGTGTCACTGATCTTTGACTTAGTCAAAAGTCACCTTTGACCGGGTGATGATAAAGGCTTTGATTGAGATCAGTGGTTTTCATGCAGAGAAATGTAAATGGTCAAGATGGAATTTGTCCCTCACATTTGTAGAGAGATAATACTGGGCCCCTCGATGAGTGAGTCTGAGAAATGTATGGTCATACTACGATGGAAAGGAGTTTCCATTTCAATTGTTAGACTACTCAAGAATCGAGAAAGTAATGGTCAAGAACAGGAGGTTGAAATTATCCATGCCTCATCCTTGACCAAATTATCGCATGACAAAAGGGACATGACATGATTGTATGATAGGTTGTATCATATGATCGATCCACATATGACTTGGGTAGTTGCAATGTCTTGCTAGAGGCCGCTTGTGACTTGTGGGCTGGTACAGTATTGGCCCGCTGCCAATCTCATATGGGCCTGCAAGGTCGCACACAAAAATAGCCCAACACGAGCAATAATGTTCAGATTCATTGAATCTTAGATATGTCTAAGATTTAATAAATACAACGTTTAATCTAGGATGAATATATATATATAGTATTATAATATAATATAAATTTGAAATTAAATAATAATGATATTATTAACATAGATTATAATATTATTATATATTATTTGTTTTGTATTTAATTTATTTGATAAATTAAATATCTAAAACAAATAGAGATATTGTATCTCAGATTAATTTTCGAATAGAGATATCATATATCTGATTTAATTAGAATTGAAATATAGTATCTCAGATTTAATTAAATAGATCGATATCATATCTTATATTTAATTTATAGAGATAAATTA
Organism: Acacia crassicarpa; assembly: GCA_034222035.1. NCBI lineage: Eukaryota > Viridiplantae > Streptophyta > Magnoliopsida > Fabales > Fabaceae > Acacia > Acacia crassicarpa. The sequence goes on from JAWXYG010000002.1 coordinate 2,716,527, forward strand.
AATCAACGGCTTTTAATTCGGATTAAATAAATAGATTAGATTAGATCTATTGGATAGATTTAATTAATATATTAGTTTAATCCAAATTTGAATTTCAAGAATAGTAAGGATTAATTTTGAATATATAATACGCCTATTGGATTTTGAAAAAAACCTGCGAGACAATTTGCAAGACATATTAGAAAAGCCACGAAAGAGAAACCTTAGAGGAGAGACGTAAGACGCAAAGCTTGAAGGCACTAGCATGCTGCCATCCGTGTTGGAGTGCTGTTCAGTGTGGATACCAGTAAAGGGAAAGGATTTGTAGAGTCGGCTCCTGTTGATCGAGTAGGACACACACGAGTTTGAATTAAACAAGACGTTCAAAGCTTGAAAGGTATAGTTCTTAACGAACCCAATTTAAATGCCGTTAATAGATCCTCATATGGGATTCGTAAGATTTTAATGCATGAAATCCTTCCGCTATGTGTACGTATCCCAACACAATAAATATAGAGATATAGACTATTACACCCCTCCGGCCTCACCCTTTCGGGTGGCGGGTTAGAGGGATCCTTTTTACTTATTCCCTTTCCTTAGTTAATTAACCCCTTCTAACATATATCAGAGTGTGCGTGGCAGAGCATATGATCAGTTTGGACAATCACAATAGTAAAGGTGAGAACAAAAACATCAAGTAATCCCCGTAGAGTTAAGGGTATAATCATCCAAAAATAAATTCAAGATAGTAAGTGTAAATCATACAGTCATCCCAAAATAATAAATACTCAAAATGAAAACAGGGCATCCCCTATGTGTTCAATCTTCCACCTCATGCCCTTACCTTCCAATATCCTAAATAGCTCAACGTCTATCACCTGTATCTTTTAAATAGTCTGGAGTTCAAAGTTGAACCCCAGAGTAGCTTTTAAACTCATATTCCATATTTATGCCGTGTATGTATGCAAACCACAATCAAGAAAATCACAGTAACAGGGTACACATACCACATATGCATTTAGGATCACAGTCACAATCACATAATCGTCGGACCGCCTAATAAGGTAAGCCTTAGAAATCCTCAGCGCTAAGAAAACTCAGTAGCCAGGGCTTTAAACCCTAACCACTTACCTCAGGCTTGGTAGTGACCTAAGAACACACAATCCATTAGGGGCTCAATAGCGACCTAAGGACACACAGTCTACTAGGCCTTATAGCCCTACATATCTCAGGCTCAGTAGCAACCTAAGGACACACAGTCTACTAGGCCCTATAGCCCTACATAACTCAATCATGGTATACAAATATACAACAGTTGTTGGGATCTGTACACGCAGCGGAAGGATTTCATCCATTAAAAAAAGGGTCAAGGTGCAGATTTGCCAATCAACTATCACCCAAGGAGCATCTAGGCCAAATAACTTTTGAGGGGACCAAAATTGCCAATCAACAATTAAAAAGTGAAAAAAAACACAATTTGGAGCAGATTCGCCAATGAACTATTACCCCGTTACTATGTTGGTGCCTTTGTCTTCCATTGACTGTCACAGTGTCAGCGACGTCGGCATTTCCAAAGCTTTTATTATTGCTGGGTGTTCCACTTACCCTCTTGAACTCATCCAGTAGTCCACAGCGTTCGACTGACACGCACCTTGCACCGTGGTTCCATCTCTCCGATGCCACAAGCAGCAACCGCTGCTGCCGCAATGCCTGCTCCCATGGGTCCCATCTCTGTTGGTGTTTTCCTTTTTTAACAAGAAGGCTTAACAGCTCTTTTCTCTAGCGTTTCCGCCACCGTCCTACACCAGTGCCTCATATTTTAACTTAATTGTGATAGTTGTTTTTTTAAATAGTTATTTGGTGTTTTTTTTCACTTTTTAATTGTTGATTGGCAATTTTGGTCCCCTCAATAGTTATTTGGCTCAGACGCTCCTCGGGCAATAGTTGGTTGGCAAATCTGCACCTTCACCCTTAAAAAAACTTACGAATCCCATAGGAGGATTTATCAACGGTGTTTAAATCGGGTTCGTTAGAAACCGTACCTATGTAAACCTGTGTACGTCTTGAACGTCATGCGATCTTGTTCGATCAAACAGGAGCCGACTCTGCGAACCCACTCCCTCTACCGGTATCCACACGAACAACCTCCAACATCAACAGCAGTGTGCTAGCGCCTTAAGTATTTTCACATCTCTTATTTTCTCTCTAGGGTTTTTTGCGGTTTTTCCTAATACGTCTTGTAAAATGTCCCGTAGGTCTTTTCTGAAAACCCAATAGACGTATTATATATTCAAAATTAATCCTTATTAATCTTGAAATATGAATTTGGATTAAAATAATATATTAATTAAATCTATCCAATAGATCTAATCTAATATATTTATTTAATCTGAATTAAAAACTTGCTGATTTAATTTATCTCTATAAATTAAATCTAAGATATGATATCAATCTATTTAATTAAATTTGAGATACTATATCTCAATTAAATTAAATCAGATATATGATATCTCTATTCGAAAATTAAATTTGAGATACAATATCTTTATTTATTTTAGATATTTAATTTATCAAATAAATTAAATAAAAACCAAATATTATATAATAATATTATAATCTTCATTAAATAATATTATTATATTATTTTCGAACTTAATAATATATATATATATATATCTTAGATTAAATATAGTATTCATTAAATCTTAGACATATCTAAGATTCAATGAATCTGGACACTATTGCTCATGTTGAGCTATTCTTGTGTACGACCCTGCAAGCCCACATGAGATTGGCAGCGGACCAATACTATACCAGCCTACAAGTCTCAAGCTGTCTCTAGCAAGATATTGCGACTACCCAACTCATATGGGGATTGATGATACGATACTACCTATCCTACAACCATGTTACATCCCTTTTGTCACACGATAATTTGGTCAAGGATGACGCATAGATAGTGTCATCCTCCTATTCTTGACCAGTACTTTCTCGATTCTTGAGTAGTCCAATAATTGAAATGGAAACTCCTTTCCATCGTAGTATAACCATACATTTCTCAGACTCACTCATCGAGGAGCCCAATATTATCTCTCTACAAATGTGAGGGACAAATTCCATCGTAACCATTCACATTCCTCTACATGGAAACCACTGATCCCAATCATAGCTTTTATCATCACCCGGTCAAAGGTGACTTTTGACTAGGTCAAAGATCAGTGACTCATCATGTAGGAATCCATGATGATCTCAGGTCAAAGGGTGTTGTGACACAATTATATATGAGATAAGTTTATGACTAAATCCATGTAGCTTTCTCATAGTGTGTCGGTCTAGCACCTTGTACACTTACAAGTGCTTATGACTTTGATTCGTATCTCTACACATCATCAAAGTCATACTGGTCTTATTTTATCTTTGCTCCTGCGTATATGACCAACCGGGGATTTTTAGGATAATCTATAAGAAATATCCAAGGAAACAGTTATCACTATAAACATGCAAATGAAATGATAACAAAATGGAGAATATTTTAAATGACATAAACATTTAAAGTACAATAACTTGCCCCTAGGACATAATTTCCAACAGTCTTGATTTCCTTACTGCTGCCGAAGTAGAGAAATGTGTTAAAAAAGGTTGCCAAGGGTACATGGTATTTTTCTCATTATAAACAGGACCATAACTCTAACTAGATAAAATGCCAGTATTAAATGAATTTCCTGATGTATTTCCTGAAGACATCAGTGGATTGCCCCTGTTACACCCCTACCATCTCGCCCTTTCAGGTGGCAGGTAATGTGATACCCATCCTTTTATATAAAAGCATTACCTAACATCATCATACATCATAGCATTAATCTTGCTCAAATGTTATGTCAAATCTTCCTCCTTTATGGTTAAATCCTTATCCTTTTGTTATAATTCCTCTAGGTCCTTTTTGGTACTTATGATAACTTGTGTCATGAAAAGATGATGATGATGATTATTATTATTATTATTATTATTATTATTATTATTATTATTATTATTTTCTTCTCTTTCTCTCCTTGGAATCCAAAAATATGAGTAGATTTTGGAAGGAAAAATTGTCTTTTCCAATATCTCTTACTTGCTTTGTTAATGATGTACTTGAGTGATGTAATGGTAATGATGGCTTTTTTTTTTTTTTCCAAATTTCATCCACATGCCAAATAAGCTTCTAAAAGTCCTTGCGTCATGAAAAAATTTCTTCTCCTTCCTCCTTCTTCTTTGGCCAAATTTGGCCTCATTATGGGGCTTCTAAAAAATGCCTTCTTTCCTAACCCAATGGCATCAAATTCATGATCTACAACATGTCTTTTTCTTGGGCTTATTTAGGAATTCACTCTCTTTCCTTTACATTTCTTCCTTGGACAAAAATACATAGATTAAAAAGGAAAAATATGAGTTTTAGCTTCCATTGTTGTCTCTTATCTCAAATTGTCCTAGCCAAATTAATTAACAAATTTTCAATTAATTCCTCATCCTTTTTCAATAATTAATTATTCATGTTGGGAAAAATAAATATCCTTGACTAGAGACTTGATGGAAATTCATATATTCCATTAATTTACATGAAATTGAAGATGTTACACGAAGGATGACAAAGTTTAATTTTTCACTATCTACAATATGTATATAAACCCTAAACACTCATGTATAGTAATAAAATAAAAATTTTGTATCAGTACAATAATGTTATTTCTGCTAGTACTATGATATCCCATTTATGTTGCGCGCTATTACTCTAATAGTCATTGGGATATCATAGGGGTGTCACAGTGTGGACCTCACATAGGGTCCACCTTACCTCTAACTTGTCCTCCAAGCACATTTAGCTCTTTCTCAAATCATATCTAGCTTGCCCTCCAAGTTCTCTTGACTTCTTGGCCAAGTTCTCTTTACTTGTTGGCCAAGTTAACAAACCCTTGACTTCTTTTATTTCCTTTTTCATCATCATTAAGTCAGCCAACATGGAGAAAAAATGGGAGAGGCTAAACATAGAAGAAGAAGAGAGAGAGAGAGGTTGAGATCAAGAAGAGAGAGAAAATGCTCTGGAGCCAATTTCATCCTAATTCACCGTTTCAAGTTCCCGAGGCCTTCTGTAACATTGTTTCCTTTTGGTGCGAGCAACATTTCTATAGTTCTGAATTTTTTATTAGAGGAGCTTAGTGCCCTCTATGTTGGTTAATGGGTAAAGAAGCAAAAATACAAATGTGCTTTACCCTCGGGAGCGCCTAGCACCATATGTTTTTTTCAGGAGCAAAAATCACACCACCGTTAAAATCTAACTTAACGGTGCATTTGCAACAGAAAATGTCATATTTACAACAAAAAATGTCATATTTACAACAACATTTAAACACCAGGATTTTGAACATAGAAAAGTCATTTACGACAAAATAAAAAAGATATTTACAACAGGAAGTGTTGTATTTATAACAAAATTTAAAATCTGGCCATATTTACAATGGAAAATGTTATATTTACAACAACATTTAAACACCTAGATTTTGAACATAGAAAGGTCATTTACAACAGAAAAAAAGCTAGATTTACAACAGGAAGTGTTGCATTTACAACAAAATTTAAAATCTGACCATTTAAAACAACAAAAAGCCATATTTACAACAAGCTAGATTTACAACAGGAAGTGCTATATTTACAACAAAATTTTAACGATGGTATGACTTTTGCTCCTAAAATGTAACCACATGTGTATTTTTGCTCCCAAAAAAAGTATATGGTGCTGGCGCTCCTGAGGATAAAGCACATGTGTATTTTTACTCCTAAACCCTTGGTTAATTTTGGGCACTTCGTGACGTTCAAGCATAAACTCTGAGGTGGAAAAAAATTGTTATTTACTAATTGTAGTAGAATTTATAATTTATAACACCTTGTCACTTAGTGTCACATCACTATGTAACAACTTGGCATCTTTTCCCTAAGTGCATAGACCCAGCTAAGCCTACAGACTACACATCTAGTTGAGCACAAATCACCATCCAAAGTGTCTTACATTTCAAATGGCACTGTTATCCAACAAAACGATAGGTCTTAGCTAAGCTAGAGAGCATTACCATGTAGAAAGGATTTAAGTGTTACCGATTAAGGGAGGCAAACAAACACGCTAGATAATTTGCCCTAAATGTATAGACCCGACTGAGTCTACAGACTATACATGTAGTCCACCATGAACCATCATCTTAAGTGTCATACACTTTGAATGGCATCGTTACTTGACAAAATGGTAGTTCTTAGCTGAGCTAGAGAGTACTATGATTATTGGAGGTAAATGCGCTAGATAATTTTTTGAGGGTTCATTTTGATCTCATCCTAAATAATTAACTAATAAACTAACTAGCATTTCAATAATTTCTAAGCTAGAATGGATTTTATCTTGCATGCATAATTAGACATACAAGTAAATCAACTATCACATAGTTCATTTTTAAATGGCCTGTATCTATCATGCATGCTAGTCATATAATGATCACGTTTACTATTATCATGTATACCAGTCATAATAAAAAGATGCATAATAATAATACAATTATATTGTGAATGATCATGGTGCCTTCCGATTATCTATCCAAAACATCTTCATGTTTTTGAGAACTTCAAATCTTCTCCGTTCTTTCATTATGGCTGAATGATCTCTTAGTAAAGTCTTCTTGTATAGGTCCACGATCTAAAAGTTTACACTCTTATTTGTACTACAATTTTCTATAATATTTAAAATAGGACAAAACAATCCCCGAAAAAATTAAAATTAATATTAAATCGAGACAAAACAATCTCATTTACCAAAAGAAATAAAATTTAAATAAAAAATTTAAATCATTTATCCGAGGCACCATGATCATCCCTTTTCTTGTACCTACAAAAGGATAGAAAAATACAAGCAAGCAATTTTGCAAATCCTAAGCTATCATTAAATAGAATTAAATAATAGTACCCTATGTGTTTTCGATAACAAGCATGACTTTGATACCACTTACTGATTAATTTTGGGTTGTTGCATGACTTTCAAGCAACATGCTTTTGATGTTGAAAAACAAAATTTTTGTTCCTCCATAATCGCAATGGAACTTAGATTATTATTTAAAGCTATGAATAGTGAAATTAATCCTCATGAGTTATAATCCGTAACTCTTTACGGCATTCATGGATTATGTCTAACATATGTTCTCTAATTTAATCATGAGTTATGACCCATAACTCTTTATGGTGCTCATGAGTTATCTCAAATTGGTTTTCTTTATCAATACTCTTTAGATTCCTGTGAGTTATAACCCATAATTCTTTACGGTGCTCATGTAACCCATAATTCTTTACAATGCTCATTAAAACCCGTAACTCTTTACAGTACTTATGTGTTGTAACTTGTAACTAAAGGATAAAGTAATAATGGATGTGAAGAATTAGAAATCTTTGTTAATCATTGTGGAGCCCGTAACTCCTTACAATCCTCGTGACTGATGTCTAGGATCTACTCATTAAAACATTGATGAAGACCTTTTGTCATTAGCCTTGGGGTCCACAATCAACAATTAACCAAGGATTGCGTATAGGCAAACCAAGGATCGTTCTCTCTTCTCGAGGAGCTTTTTATTGAATCCTAAGTAATCTAGATGTCATGCAAATGAAATAAAAACAAGGGGGAATTAAATTTTGGATTTTTAAATTAATAAACTAAAATAGAAATGCAATTTAATTAAATGTTAACTATTATTTTTTTTTGGTATTTTTATAAGATGGAATGGAAATATAGGTAATGGATGTTCTTGGTAATGAAGAAGTGACTATCCTTGCTCAAAAATTATGGGAGTTAAAACTCATTAAGTCTTAATTAGAAAAACCTCAAGATATCACTTAAATCCAATATTCTCAATTAATAGTAGCTCCTACGATCGTAGCTAACTACTACCTATTAAGAAATTGTTTAAAACCACTTAATGTGTAATTAAGATTGGAAAATGTAAATATGAGTCTTCTTGAAATTGAGTACTAATCAGTCTCTCAAATGCACAAATCAACCAAATTAATTAGACAATATCAAGCTAATCAACATAGTCTCTTTGCAACCCCAAAGTAATTCAAATACATATAATCTTCACACTACATATCCAATCTCAATCACAAATATCAAACCAATAGGGACAATAATCATTAATCTCAGTTCCAGAATTATACACAATAATTCCTAAATCTAGGCAATTAAATATATAATTCTAGACTATGGAATGATAGGAAAAACTCCCTTATAAAGCTTTGGAACTCAAGTCAATTTCCACCACCAAGAGAAAAAGGAGCTCAGCCACACATGATTTTAAATTCTTCTCCAACGAGCTCAAATTTTACAGCCATGGCAGATGAGGTGAAGTGAGAGATGGAGGTTGAAAGTTGGAAGATGGTGGTCGAAGGTTGAGTGGGGTGGAAGTCACCGATGGTGGTGAAGGTGGAGGTGACCGCCGGCGACTAGAGAGAGGTGGAAGATTGAAGAAGAAGGGAGGAAGAGGTCTGTCGGCGTTGAAGGCGTGAAAATCAGAATGAAGCTAGCGGCGCTGGTGTGTTTTAAATATATATTGAATGTGTCGGGTTCCCTAGATCAATCTCCTCGGGTCTGCATTATCTGAATCAACCAAAAAAAAAAAAGATCATCCCTAATTGCTCAAAACGCACAGCATTCAAAGAGGGACCTAAGTGCACATTTCAAAACTTCTGAAGTAGGGACTAAATTGAAATATTTTAATCTTTTCAACCTCCTACAATTTAAATCAATTAATCTAACATTAAATATTCTCATAAAAATCAATAATTAAGAGTAATTACATTTTTTTGACAATTTTCCCTTTTTAGCCCTAACTTAAAGTGTTTACTCTTAATATCAATTTATTATAAGAAAGACATTTTAAGCTCAACAACTGAGATAAAATACATCAAGAATCCTAATTTAATTATGAAAATTCATATAAAATATGGTTCAATCAACTCCCCACACTTAGATCTTTGTACTCCTGAACAAAGATAATTAAGTACAAGATTCCAAATCCAAATCATTAATGCATTTGAAAGATGAGCAATATCATAATTAGAAAGCAATGAATTAATTAATCAAATTCCTCAAGGCAACACCAGTGATAAACAAGTGATGAAAAGAAATTAGCCGACTACACAATCAAAATATTACAACACGTATACTGAGACTCGCCAAATGACGCTCAGTTTGAGTGTGTGTGTGGGCCTCTACATGGCGCCACATACCGATGTCACTTTCAAAAAACGAAGGGTACATGTATCTGCCCTGGAAATGCCATGTGCACACTTATACCGACACATTTTTGCTCAACCAATCATTCCACACCTTATAATATAGCTGGGTAGCATCTTTCTACCGACCGAATGGCACCATATATGCATCTTATGCCCTTATGTATCGATACTTTATTTTTACTGCCTACGCATACTAGGTCCTCTGCCCAATAGGAATGAATCACATAGTCCTCACGAGTCATTGTAAAATCCTAAATTTTTAATTTTAGGATTTAAGATTTATTACTGAAAATATAGGGCTTATTTTCCTTGAATAATTTTTGGCATAAATATTTTTGGGATAATATTTTATGGCCAAAATAAATTAATTGAGGAAATAATAAAATTAAGGAGTTATTTGTGTTGGGATCCGTACACGCAGTGGATTAAAATTTTCTACGAATCTCGTCCCAAGGATCACTCAGGTGCGTTTAAATCAAGGTTAGGGAACCCGAATCATACCTTATAGAGAACTCGGAATCATCTGGAGCCGGAGGTTTTCCTTTGATTTTAGCGAACTAGTAGCTCAAGAATCTACACAAACCCTTTGCGCACATTTTCTCATGGCGATCAAGAAAACTCAGACTGTAGTGAATTCGTCCGCGTCTCGTTCTCTTTGACTGGTAGGCTACCTTCTCGATCAGCAGAAGACGACTCTTAGAATCGGTTTCCTCTACCGGTATCCACAAGAACAATCTCCGAACACGAACGCGGCAGCGTGCTAGCGCCTCAGACTGTGCGTCTCTCTCTCTTTTGCTCTAGGGTTTCTCGTGGCTTTCTAATACACTCGACTAAAAGTCCCGTATGTTTTTCTAAACCCATCGCGTATTATATTCAAAATTAATCCCCATTAATTTTGAATTTCGAATTTTAATTAAAAAAATATATTAATTAAATCTATCTAATAGATTTAATCTAATGTATTTATTTAATTCAAATTAAAAGCCTTCGGATTTAATTTATCTCTATAAATTAAATCCGAGAAATGATATCTATCTATTTAATTAAATCTAAGATACAATATCTCAATTTAAATTAAATAGATAATGATATCTTTATTCGAAAATTAAATGAGATACAATATCTCTATTTGTTTTAGATATTTAATTTATCAAATAAATTAAATATAAAACAAATATCATATAATAATATTATAATCTCCATTAAATAATATTATTATATTACTTTCGAATTTAAATATATATACACATATATATATTTACCCCAGATTAAATCCAGTATTTATTTCATCTCAGATTAATCTGAGATTCAATGAATCTGGACACTTTTACCCGTGTTGGATTATTCTTGTGTGTGACCCTGCAGGCCCATATGAGATTGGCAGTGGGCCAAGACCATATCAGCCCACAAGTCACAAGTGGCCTCTAGCAAGACATTGCGACTACCCAATTCAGATGGGGATCGATGACACGATACTACCTATCGTACAACCATGTCACGTCCCTTTTGTCACGCGATAATTCGGTCAAGGATGAGGCATGGATAACGTCAACTTCCTTTTCTTGACCATTACTTTCTCGATTCTCGAGCAGTCTGATAAGTGAAATGGAAACTCCTTTCCATCACAGTATGGCCATACATTTCTTAGACTCACTCATCGAGGGGCCCAGTATTATCTCTCTACAAATATGAGGGACAAATTCCATCTTGACCGTTCACATTCCTCCGCATGAAAACCACTGATCCCGATCCCAGCCTTTATCATCACCCGGTCAAAGGTGACTTTTGACTAGGTCAAAGGTCAGTGACTCATCATGTAGGAATCCATGATGATCTCAGGTCATAGGGCATTGTGACGCGGTTATACATGAGATAAGCTTATAACTTAATCCATGCAGCTTTCTCATAGTGGGTCGGTCCAGCCCCTTGTACTCTTACAAGTGCCCATGACTTTGATTCGTATCTCCATACCTCATCAAAGTCATATTGGTCTTATCTCATCTTCGCTCCCACGTAGATGACCGACCATGGACATTTAGGATAATCTATAAGATATATCCAGGGATATAGTTATCACCATAAACATGCGTATGAAGTGATAACTTAATGGAGGATAATGACTTGCCCCTAGGGCATAATTTCTAACAGACTCCCACTTGCACTAGGCGCAATCATTAATTACTCTAATTCTCATTGCCCTAACATGACGCTCATGTTTTGCTTGTGCAAGCGGTTTCGTAAGAGGATCAACTACATTGTCTTCTCCTGGTACTTTGCATACTTTTATATCACCTCTATCTCTGATTTCTCAGAGAAGTTGCCTGAGTACATGCTTGGTCAATTAATGTGACCTAGGCTCCTTGGTCTGTGCAATAGCGTTGCTATTGTCACAGAACAAGTCTATTGGATTTGAGATGGTTGAAACCACCCCAAGTTCATAAATGAACTTTCTAATCCAAATGGTCTCCTCAGCTGCATCCGATGCGGCTATATACTCAGCTTCCGTTGCAGAATCAGCTACAGTGCTCTGCTTAGAGCTCTTCCAGCTCACCGCACCACCATTCAACAGGAATACATATCCTGATTGCGATCGTGAATCATCTTGGTCAGTTTGGAAACTCTCATATGAGTAACCTGTCACACAGAGCTCATCCTCAAAGCCACCATGTATCAAGAATAAGTCCTTAGTCCTTCTTAAGTATTTAAGGATATTCTTGATAGTAGTCCAGTGACTGTCACCGGGATCTTAGACGTATCTACTGGTCATACTCAAGGCAAATGACACATCCGGTCGAGTACATAACATGACATACATGATAGATCCAATGGCGAAGGCATATGGAATCTTACTCATGCGGTCTCTATGATCTGGTGTACTAGGACACATATCTTTACTGAGATGGATGCCATGAGACATGGGCATGTTACCCCTTTTAGAATCTTGCATACTGAACCTATGCAGTATCTTGTCTATATATGTGCTCTGACTTAGGCCTATCAGCCTCTTGGATCTATCTCTATAGATCCTAATCCCAAGGATATGAGTGGCTTCGCCTAAAACTTTCATTGAGAAAGACTTTCCTAACCAAGACTTGACACTCTACAAGGTAGGAATGTCATTCCCAATGAGTAGGATGTCATCAACATAAAGCACTAGAAATACAACTGTGCTCCCACTAACCTTCTTGTAAACACAAGGTTCATCCATGTTTTGAATGAAGCCAAACTCTTTGACTACTTCATCAAAACGATGATTCCAGCTTTGAGATGCTTGCTTCAATCCATAAATGGATCTTTGAAGCTTACAAACTTTACTAGAGTCCTCTAGACGCACAAAACCCTCAGGTTGTGTTATGTACACATCCTCAAGCAGCTTTCCATTAAGGAAGGCTGTTTTGACGTCCATCTGCCATATCTCATAGTCATAATATGATGCAATGGCAAGAAGGATTCTGATTGATTTGGCCATTGCAACTGGCGAAAAGGTTTCGTCATAGTCGATACCATGAGTTTGAGTGAATCCTTTTGCAACCAGTCGTGCCTTGAAGATATTTACTTTGCCATCCATGTCAGTTTTCTCTTTGAAAACCCACTTGCACCCAATGGTTTTTACACCTTCAGGTGGATCGACTAAGGTCCATACCTTATTGTCGTACATGGAATGCATTTCAGACTTCATAGCATCAAGCCATCTTTCAGAGTTTGGTCCCACTACGGCGTCTCGATAGGTCATTGGCTCATTCTGCTCAATGAGCAAAACATCACGACTTCTAGTTATCAGAAATTCATATCTCTGAGGCTGTAGCATTGATCTACCAGACCTTCGTGTGCCTTGTGTTACTTGAGTAGTCTCAACAACTTGTTGTGAGTCTTCTCCTGTTTCCATCTGTGGTTCTACATTGTCTTGTGACTCTCGAACTTCTTCGAGATTCACCTTACTCCCACTGGCTCTTTTAGAGATAAACTCTTTTTCCCAAAAGATACCATTCCGAATAACAAATACTTTGTGATCGGTGGGACTGCAGACATAGAATCCTTTAGTTTCCTTAGGATACCCCACAAAAAGGCATTTTGAGGATCTTGATGATAATTTATTAGAGGCTTGTTGTTTAACATAAACCTCACATCCCCAAATCTTAAGAAATGACAAGCTGGGTTACTTCCCAGTCCATATCTCATATGGTGACTTTTCAACCACCTTTGACGGAACACGATATAGTGTGAACGCAACTATTTCTAGGGCATGGCCCCAAAAGGAAGATTGAAGATCTGTTTGACTCATGATAGATCGAACTATATCTAATAGAGTTCGATTCCTCCGTTCAAAAACACCATTCCATTGAGGTGTTCCTAGAGGAGTAAGTTGTGAGATAATCCTACAACTCCTAAGATGGTCAATGAACTCTTAGCTCAAATATTCACTACCTCGATTAGATCGAAGTTCCTTAATTGTTTTGCCAAGTTGGTTTTGCACTTCATTTTGGAATATTTTGAACATTTCAAAAGATTCAGACTTATGTTTCATTAGATAGATATAACCATATCTACTAAAATCGCTTATTAATGTAATGAAGTACAAATGACCTCCTCTGGCAGCTTCATTGGTCCACACACATCCGTATGTATGAGGCCCAATAAATCGATGGCCCTCTCACTGTATCCAGTAAAAGGTGCCTTTGTCATCTTACCCAATAAACAAGACTCACATGTATCAAATGATTCAAAATCAAATGACTTTAGAAATCCATCTGTAATGGAGTTTCTAAATGCACTTCTCATTTATATGGCCTAGACAACAATGCCATAGGAAGGGAGGACTCAAATCTTTTGACTTGATCCTTTATGTCACAGATGTCCATTCAATTTTCTACTATCCTTGAGATCCTATACATTTATACAAATGCGTGAACCACATGTAGTATCTAATACCCATGTTTGAGGAAGTAGAAAAGGAATGTCTATGACATAGATACCTGAAGTGATAGCTCGCTATCCTTCTTGTTCTTTTCAGATCTTCGAGGCAGAGTGTGCGATTTTTCTTCAAATGACCAATTTCACTGCAGAAGAAGTAGACCCGAAAGTGAGATCAAGATCACATCTGTAGCTAACTCCTGGGATATGGGGAATCCAAGCCTTTTAAGGTGATCAATGTAGCCTTTCATTTTCAAAAATGAGGACTAACCGATTCACCTTCAACCATCTTGCAAGAGAATAAGGCCTTTGTGGTCTCATACCTCTCTTGCGTCGCTTGTTCCTGGAACATTTCCATAGGATGATAAATCATCTCAGACACCTCCATGTGCTCTAGATCTCCATCGAGGTCTGGAACCACAGTGGCAGGCTTCAGGCATCCTGTATCCATAGAGTCATCCTGATGCTTCTATAAGCATAAGTCTGATCTCTTGGATCATCAGTTGCAGGCTCGTCAGGAATGGGTTGATCGATGAGATACTCATTTCTTTCGTGTTTAGGATCAACACTTAAGTCCTCAAACATGTCAAGAAAGTTTGTCCCATCAAGTTCGTCCTTCTCAAGGACTGATCGCATTGATGGTGTTAGGGTGTTACTATTTTACATGATTCCACAATAAAAAAGGTATGCAAAGTTTAATCAGTAACCTCCCACTCAATTAATAACCCTCATTATAATTAGTGGGCTAAGATCCATATTTAGCTTAATCTTAAGTCCGCTTTGGCAGGACGCTTAAAATCAAGTTATTTAGGTAGGCAACCCCTTTGCCAATTACATCACATGTAACTCTTAGATCTTTATGAGATTCGATCATCATATGACCTAGCATGTTTAATCCCATCCAATGCCTTGAGATCCAAAACTGTTTTGATAATCTCAATTAAGTCAAGACAATAATGAATATAGAGTATCACCATTACTTTCTCTTGTCTCCCCAAGATTACTCAGATGCATCCACTTTGGTGGAACATACAAATGGGTGATCGAGGTTTTGACAAGTATTCATTTATTGATGGCATTGTGACTTAAGATTTTATTTACAAGGTATTATTAGATATAATCAAATTAATCATATTAATTTAATTCTAAATTAATTATGAGTGATCTAATCAAATCATAATTAAAATTCTAAATTAATTATGAGTGATCAAATCAAATCATAATTAAAACTCTAAATTAATCATAACATATGTTAATTCATACAATTATGAAATAAATCATTATGATTAAATTATTGAGACTTGCGGCTGTCGCTTCATTTTAATACGACTAGATCTATGTCTTATAGGATTTCTAAAACCCTAATTGGCCGTATTAAAATATTCAAAATTAATCTCAATTAATCTTGAACTCAAATTTTAGATTAAAATAATATTAATTAAATATGTCCAACAGATCTAATCTGATCTATTTATTTTAATCTAAAATAAAAGCCTACCGATTTAATTTATCTATATTAATTCTACCTATATGAATGCAATCATTATTGTATATCTCATATAGAATCTAAATTAATCATGCAGTGATCATATCAAAACATAATTAAAACTCGTGAACAACATGGTTCATCTAACCTGTAGTCCCTTCAAGCCAATGAGAGGACTTCTCTAAATAATAAGAGAAAACACATATTTAAATTTACAACACTAGTAAATCTAGAGCCATGTTGTTCACCATACCCAAACAACACTTTGTAAGGTTATGAACATACTTTAATTCATACATTTATGAAATAAAATATTACTCATGATAAACTTCTCTAATATTATATTACTTTATATCATGATTTAAATTCTCACACTACAAACAATTTCATTTCTCGCGCTACAAACAATCAGCCGGTCCCTACGGCGATCACGCTAGCCGGTTAGCAGGAGCGCCCCCGAGAGCTTTTGAAAACATCATATTCTTTTAGAAAGAGAGTTTCATAAAACTTAATTTCAAACCCCCAGGGGCGTTGTCTGAGCATGATCAAAAATTCTGAACGAGTCAGAACGTCTTCGATGCGCACGAACGTGACGGACGATTCCGAATATCGTGCGCTCTGAAC
This sequence comes from Acacia crassicarpa, assembly GCA_034222035.1. NCBI lineage: Eukaryota > Viridiplantae > Streptophyta > Magnoliopsida > Fabales > Fabaceae > Acacia > Acacia crassicarpa. The sequence continues at coordinate 2,732,824 of JAWXYG010000002.1, forward strand.
AATTCAGAACTGTAAGAAGCAGCCGCGACACCATTCTAGAGACCCGTCTGAAACCCTAACGCGAATTTTCAAATTAAAGCATTCAAGATTCGATTTCTTGATATAAAGATTCAGTTTCTTGCATAAAAAGATTCAAATTCTTGTATACAAAGATTCAGATTCTTGCATATATATCACATATAATAGCATGTACAGAAACCCAATTTAAACGCACGTTGAGTTGGCTCTGGTACCACTGTTGGGATCCGTACACGCAGCGGATTAAAATTTTCTACGAATCCCGTCCCAAGGATCACTCAGGTGCGTTTAAATCAAGGTTAGGGAACCCGAATCATACCTTATAGAGAACTCGGAATCATCTGGAGCCGGAGGTGTTCCTTTGATTTTAGCGAACTAGTAGCTCAAGAATCTACACAAACCCTTTGCGCACATTTTCTCATGGCGATCAAGAAAACTCAGACTGTAGTGAATTCGTCCGCATCTCGTTCTCTTTAACTGGTAGGCTACCTTCTCGATTAGCAGAAGACGACTCTTAGAATCGGCTTCCTCTACCGGTATCCACACGAACAATCTCCAAACACGAACGCGGCAGCGTGCTAGCGCCTCAGACTGTGCGTCTCTCTCTCTCTTTTGCTCTAGGGTTTCTCGTGGCTTTCTAATACACTCGACTAAAAGTCCCGTATGTTTTTCTAAACCCATCGGCGTATTATATTCAAAATTAATCCCCATTAATTTTGAATTTTGAATTTTAATTAAAAAATATATTAATTAAATCTATCTAATAGATTTAATCTAATGTATTTATTTAATTCAAATTAAAAGCCTTCGGATTTAATTTATCTCTATAAATTAAATCCGAGAAATGATATCTATCTATTTAATTAAATCTAAGATACAATATCTCAATTTAAATTAAATAGATAATGATATCTTTATTCGAAAATTAAATGAGATACAATATCTCTATTTGTTTTAGATATTTAATTTATCAAATAAATTAAATATAAAACAAATATCATATAATATATTATAATCTCCATTAAATAATATTATTATATTACTTTTGAATTTAAATATATATACACATATATATATTTACCCCAGATTAAATCCAGTATTTATTTAATCTCAGATTAATATGAGATTCAATGAATCTGGACACTTTTACCCATGTTGGATTATTTTTGTGTGCGACCCTGCAGGCCCATATGAGATTGGTAGTGGGCCAAGACCATATCAGCCCACAAGTTACAAGTGGCCTCTAGCAAGACATTGCGACTACCCAATTCAGATGGAGATTGATGACACAATACTACCTATCGTACAACCATGTCACGTCCCTTTTGTCACGCGATAATTCGGTCAAGGATGAGGCATGGATAACGTCAACTTCCTTTTCTTGACCATTACTTTCTCGATTCTCGAGCAGTCTGATAAGTGAAATGGAAACTCCTTTCCATCACAGTATGGCCATACATTTCTTAGACTCACTCATCGAGGGGCCCAGTATTATCTCTCTACAAATATGAGGGACAAATTCCATCTTGACCATTCACATTCCTCCGCATGAAAACCACTGATCCCGATCCCAGCCTTTATCATCACCCGGTCAAAGGTGACTTTTGACTAGGTCAAAGGTCAGTGACTCATCATGTAGGAATCCATGATGATCTCAGGTCATAGGGCGTTGTGACGCGGTTATACATGAGATAAGCTTATGACTTAATCCATGCAACTTTCTCATAGTGGGTCGGTCCAGCCCCTTATACTCTTACAAGTGCCCATGACTTTGATTCGTATCTCCATACCTCATCAAAGTCATATTGGTCTTATCTCATCTTCGCTCCCACGTAGATGACCGACCATGGACATTTAGGATAATCTATAAGATATATCCAGGGATATAGTTATCACCATAAACATACGTATGAAGTGATAACTTAATGGAGGACAATGACTTGCCCCTAGGGCATAATTTCTAACAATTTGTAGAGTTAATCTAATTTTTACAATTTAAATAAACAAGCAACCCACAAATCTATTATACAACTAAAGCCCAACTCATTTCTCCCAACACGTAACAATGAAAATAACCACAGAAAAACTAATTCATCTGACATACCTCAAGAGCGTATTCGGTTGAGATACAATTGAAACGCTGAAACCAAACTGGGGAAACCTAGCCACGCCTTTACCTACTGCAACACGGAAACACCACAGCAGGAAACATTATCAGCGTTCTCAGACTGATGCGCCAAAGCTCGAAACGAAATGAAGGAAAGGAAGGGAGCACAGCGCCGTTCACGCAAGCACAAGTCACGGAGCTCGGGGTTGACCGTTGTTCCTTTCTTCTCTCTCGGACTGGACCCTCAGCATATTATATATCCGTTATTTTGGTGTCTCCCATGCCTTCACGTTACTCAACCATAGTTGAAGCAAGAGCAAGGCCGAGATCGCTGGGGAGCCGAGAGAGAGAGTAAGTGAAAGAGAGAGAGTGAGAGACAAGAGGAAGAGAGAGTAGTTGAGAGAGGGTCCGAGAAAGAGTCGGACTGTCAAAGAGGAAGAGGAAAATCCAATTGCCCTTCTCTGCTTTAAAGCAACGAAACAGAGGTGCGTGTGTGTCGTGGAGTAGCAGCGAGTTTCAGTCTATCCGAAAGATTAGCTAGGTGAGTATTACCTTCAACTTAATACACGTACATATATATATACCTTTGTTTTCTTTAAGTAAAACAAGGAAATTTTTTAAGCATATGCGTCTATATATATATACATAAATATAATAGTACTACCTATAGGTTTCAGTTTTAGGAGTCTAAATGGGAATGGGAATCTCACTGAAAATGGACCCAAGAACCTTGCTGTCATAAAAGGTTGCCGTGTTGAGAACCAAAAGATCACCGTGTGTGTGTGTGTAAACGAGACAGAGAAAACGTAGAGAATGGGGTATCTAAAAATATATTAGAATTTCGGAAACTATAGCAATGGAAGCTTACTGTGTGTGAAAGGTAAAGAAAAGAGGGGGAAGAGACCTTACATCTTATATACATCTATTATAGGAAGAGTTTTGTTGCATATACTTATACATCAGAAAAACCAAAATTTGACCCTGCATGAAACGCTAAGCTTACGGTTTATATGAGATATATACGTACTAGGGTCGCTGCATCACTTAGTATAGTATGTAAAGGTATGCATAGGCATCGTTGCATGAAGGGAAAATGAGTAGGATGCATCATTGGTATATATGTGCTGCGTGCATGTGGAAAAATGAAAAAGAAAAATATATTACTGTCATCCTCTGGAAAATGAACTTTGCTACTGGAACAGTGATTTTTGAGCAAGGTAAAACTAGGGCAAATGAACTCATTTGAATCTGAAATTTTGTGGACATATAGTACACATAATAATCTTTACATCAAGCTTTGGATCACCTTAAACGGAGGTCTGAAGCTCAAGATATGATTTTTCAAAGTTGAGTTAAAAATCTGCAAAACTTTCGGTAGGGCTCTGGAGCAACAATATGGCGTTGCATTTCGGACCCAGTAAAGCTTTGAGTTTTTACCTGAAATTTTCCAGTCAAATAGTAGACACATAGAGCTTTAATTTGATAGGTAATTCGTCAAATTCCGATAAGTATTGAGGAAGATATGATTTTCCAAAGTTTAGCCAAAATCTGAAACGTTTTCTGCACTTTTGGATGAACAGCACTTTTTGAGCTTATTTTGAAATGACAAACGTTTGAGTTTGTTCTTGAAATGTATACAGTAAATAGTAGACATCTGAACCTTTCCAACAAGCTAAGAAACACCTAAAACGGAGGTCTACAACTTTAGTTATAATTTTTGGAAGTTAAGTCACAATTTTGGAAAGTTTTCTTGAAAACTTTGTATATGGCTTGTGTTTTTCAGAAGTTGGAAATTTTCTCGACCATAAATTGACTTTGTGACTTTCATTAATGAAAATAGACTAATCAAGGTTTAAGTAGAAATTGGAATCACTCCATTTAGAGTTGTATAGGTTCAGTTATGAATTTTCTAAATTCTCAGAAAAGTTAGAAGCTGGTTTTATATTTATATAAGTAAATATCATAATATTATTACTATTAGAATTTGCATTTGTTTAGTGGAAATTATAAGTTATAATTGTGATAATGTAGAGCCTTCTTGAGAGCGGTGATTGTGCGGGTTGTGTTTCTCAAACTGAGGTTAAGCTTGGAATTGAGGTAACCTGAGTTAATTTATTTTATATGTTTGTTTTGGACTGTAAGGTATTTTTCTAAGCTTAATTTTTATATATACTACTTGTATGTGTTTTGAAAGATTATTTGTCTGTTTGAATATAAAATTAGTTCAGTGAAGCAGTGTATTTTCCAATCTATTTATTTAAGTGATTATTATTATTATTGAAATTGTTATTGTTTTGATGGTTATGATGTTGTTGTGAGATGTTGTGTATGGAATGGTAACTTAATAAAATATTGTTGAAAATTTTAGCGTTATATTATTCCTTCTGTTGAGATATGTTGGGTTGTGTGGAAGAGATTGAGGGTGAAATTGTGCCCATCGGCTCTCTCATTCCTGGCCCGGAATTTGAGTTGAGTGTTTTGGGCGGATACCTCCCTGTTACGGTATATGGGTGGTGACATGGGAGGGGACAGTATTCTTGAAATGACTAGCTAACCTTGGCCGGGTATACTAGCACCGATAGGCTGATCCACGTCCATGAGGAAATAAGGAGGAGCAGGATGGATGAGTGGGGATGGTTAATTGTTATGGTTATTATCTATCAATTGTTTTATTTGTGGATATTTAATTATTGAAATTATTAATATTACTCTATTATTACAAACCTGCTTCTCTGACTTGCAATCATTTCTTGCATATTTGATAAATTAATTTCGGTTACGGGGACTTTATGTCTCACCCCGTCATTATCAAATTTTTCAGGCGAGACCTCTAATCTTAGTAGAGGACAGGGGAAGTAACCAGAGGCATAGACGTCGTGGAACTCGTAGGCCTCCTTTTGGTATTAGTGTTGTATTGATCTCTATATTGCCATCTTAGGGCCCTCATATTTTGGAAATACTACATCAATTATTTTTGGATGACTGTTTATTTTCCGAAGGCCTTATCTATACACTATCATATCATTGTGGATCCACCATTATATCTATATGACCACTGTTTTGTGTAGACCCTTTCTTGTGGGTTCTTATTGTATGACTCATGGGCTATAAATCTCCTGTTCGATAATTGTGCCCTGAGTTATGGATTTTTCTGTTATGGGTTTGTGGGCGAAGTTTTGTGCCCTGGACCCGAGGTGTGTGTATTTGAGAAGGAAGGTTTTCCTATAATTACCTACTAATCCGGTTCTAAGAAAACCTTATGGTTAAATGTTATCTTCTGAAAAGGGTCTTTTCAGTCATTGTATCTCTCAACATTCTTAGGACTCTTGCAAAACTAGACTTAGTAGTCTACTTAATTTAGACTTATTCTCTAGCCTCTAATTCCAAAATTCAAAATATTAAAGATGGTGCTCCGACTAAGGCACCTTTTTTATATTAAAAAATTAAAATAAAACTGAGGGCATAATGGTAAATCTATTAACATTTTAAAATTTTAATCGGGAAAATTACACACAGATCCCAAGGAACAGAGATATTTACATTTAGGTCTCTTGAATTCATGAAATTACACAGAAGTCCCTAGGGACTTCTGTGTAATTATTTGTGGAAGCAAAATAACTTTTTTGCCCAAAGGAGAAAACACCTCTGGACCTCAGAATTGAAAAAATCTAGGTTTGCAACAAGAAATTATATATTTACAACAGCAAATTTTTATTTTAACAACAAGTTTTGAAAGCTTGGATTTTTTCAATTCTGAGGTCCAGAGGCCATTTGCAACAAGAAATTCTATATTTACAACAACCAATTCCTATTTTAACAACAACTTTTGAAAACCTGTATTTTTTCAATTCTGAGGTCCAGAAGCCATATGCAACAAGAAATTCTGTATTTACAACAGCAAATTCCTATTTTAACAACAACTTTTGAAAATCTGAATTTTTTCAATTCTGAGGTCCAGAGGCCATTTGTAACAAGAAATTCTGTATTTACAATAGCAAATTCCTATTTTAACAACAACTTTTGAAAACCTGGATTTTTTCAATTTTGAGGTCCAGAAGCCATTTGCAACAAGAAATTCTATATTTACAACAACCAATTCCTATTTTAACAACAACTTTTGAAAACCTGTATTTTTTCAATTCTGAGGTCCAGAAGCCATATGCAACAAGAAATTCTGTATTTACAACAGCAAATTCCTATTTTAACAACAACTTTTGAAAATCTGAATTTTTTCAATTCTGAGGTCCAGAGGCCATTTGCAACAAGAAATTCTGTATTTACAACAGCAAATTCCTATTTTAACAACAACTTTTGAAAACTTGGATTTTTTCAATTCTGAGGTCCAGAAGCCATTTGCAACAAGAAATTTTATATTACAACAGCAAATTCCTATTTTAACAACAAGTTTTAAAAGCCTGGATTTTTTCAATTCTGAGGTCCAGAGGCCATTTGCAACAAGAAATTCTGTATTTACAACAGCAAATTCCTATTTTAATAACAACTTTTGAAAACCTGGATTTTTTCAATTCTGAAGTCCAGAGACCATTTGCAACAAGAAATTCTATATTTACAACAACAAATTCCTATTTTAACAACAACTTTTGAAAATCTGGATTTTTTCAATTCTGAGGTCCAGAGGCTATTTCTCCTTTGGGCAAAAAGGTAATTTTGCTTCTACAAATAATTATACCGAAGTCCCTAGGGACTTCTGTGTAATTTTATGAATTCAAGGGATCTAAATGTAAATATCTCTGTTCCTTGAGACCTGTGTATAATTTTCCCATTTTAATTTGATGCCGTCACCTTTATGTCATTTTCCATTGTTAACAAACTCTTTTTTTTTTTTTTTTGGTTTACTAAGTTTAAATGGTATTTTGTTTAGAATTTTCCCCTTATAAAATTGCTTTTAAAAATAAAACAGGAATAAACAAGGCCAAAATTTCTAATTTTAAAATTATTTTTATCATGTTTGTACCCGAATATCCAAATTAAGTCAGATGAAGATAACGAAGGCACTTCCCCTTGCTGTTTCAAACTTCTTCCGTCCCTCAATTCAAATTCATTCAAAAATTTCCTTTGAAAATTCCACCTCCCAAATCCAAAACGGAAAAGCATGTCCACCATTTCTTCTTTCACCTTCATGAACTCTAATTCCAATTTATTTCTCTCTTCTTCACTCTCTTCCTCCCATTCTCTTTCATCTAATTCCTCCGAGTTTCATTTACTGCATCCTTCTCCACATTACCCTAAATTGCGTTCCTCTTCTTTGTTTCTCTCAATTTTTTCAAGAAAATCCCGTATTCATCTTTGTTGTAAATTCCCTGAAGCGGAAGAACTATCCTCGCCGGAAGACGAGTGGCTCCAGAAGCTTCCCGATAAGAAGAAGCCCCTTTATTCGCACAGCTTACCTTGCATTGAGGCTTGGTTGAAGAATCTGGGATTTTGTCAAAGCAACGACGATAGGGCTATTTGGTTTGTTCAGAAGCCAGATTGGCACGCTCAACTCTCGCTCGACATCACTGACCTCTATATAAGGTGTGTCTTTTTGTTCCATTCAATTGAATAACTTCAATCCTTGGACTTGTGCACTTCCGGATTATATTAATTGTTGATGTTTAACTATTATATGGAGAGTTACAAATTGTCTAATTCTGAATGATTAATTTGTACAAAAGAATAATGCAAAGATTAAAGTGTAAAGAGGCGTATTTTTCAGGTGTCATACTCGTGTGCCTTTTGTGTAGTTTGAAATGGTTGAATTGATAGTGTAATTCGGGAGTCTTGTCTTAAATTTTGTGGGTAAACTGACTTTGTTTTGGGTTTTCAGAGCACAAATTCTATTTCAATTGTAGTTATGATGGATGCTTTTTTTATTGTCTGGTATAGTTTACTGTACAATGTGCTTTATATTTAGTACTACCTTCTTATATTAAGGACCCTAGGGAGTATTTTCTTTAACTTCTCATTTTCAGAGGAAAATTGTGCTAGGGTAGGCCAATAATTTGTATCTGATGTCCAAAATCAAATAATAAATCAGTGAACTAATCTCACATATGTTAGAGTTTTGTATGGACGTGCTTAATCAAATTAGCAGAATACTGCCTGAACCGTGGACAAGAAAAGTAGACCAGACATGACTATGAAAATGATTACAATGAAGAATAAAGACCAGTATAGTACTTATCTGATGGCATTGAAACTTGAAGACACCTTTGTTCCTTGTCTTTAGATATTGTACTTATCCGATGACTTCTCTCTATCATTATTCTATTGCTCTATTAGTCACTCGTCTCACTCTGCTGAAACCAATGAATTTTTGTATGTTTCATCAATCAGTTCCTTCTTTGCTAATTTCAACTTATTTTTTTTGTTATTTTTTTGGACTAAAACGCATCTTTTCACATTACTAAAGCCTACATTTGAATATTCATTCATATGCTGGAACAAGTAAACATCTGCTTTATATATATGAACTATAGCTGGCAATATTTGGGTTGAAATCCAATATTTATATTCATGGGCATGATTCACTGAAAGCTTTTACTATTGAAGAATATATTGACCGTTGATTTTTTTCATTGATAATGGCTAATCTTACAATGCTGTATTTTTTTAACAATTGTTACCTGTTTTTTGATGTAAGGAAGATCCCTGGTTACATTTACTAGAAGGTTGAATGGAACTACTGACTTACTAAAAGTGTTTTTTTTTTTTTGGGGTGAATTACTAAATGTTATTCATCCTTTTCAATATTTGTGTGCGAGTTAATGTAGGGAAAACCAAAAAGATCTTGGAATGGGATGAATAGGTGCGGTGTTATGCAGAAACAGACTGTGACTTGCCCTTTTTAGTTTAGTAATGGTCTAATATTACTAATATGCCTTTGAGTTAAAGTGAACATAGAAGAAATATGTCTCTTTTCTCAGATGGGTATGTCAATATTTCCATGCATCACTTCCAAAACTTTCAGGAAACTTCCTTTGGCATTTGCTATGTAATTGAAGAGGAGAAGAATTAGGATTATGTGTTATTGAAAAAGAATGGGATAAAAAGTTGTGGTAGTTGCTGTTTAGTAAGTTTGAATTCCTCAGACCTCAAATCAGATGGACTTGTTTCAAGTTCTTATGGGGAAACACCCCCCATGCCTGCCTCCGGCTGCCTTTTTGGACAGTCAAGAGGATGTAGCAATTACAACTTGCAATGTTTGCAAACAGACCTCATGAATGCTAATAATTATTATAAAACCATTCATGATTCTTTATTTTCAATTAAGCTTTGAGTTGAAATGATCTTTGAGATATTGTTTGCGATGAGATCAGGTGAAATGGCTAATGATTGGGTTTCCAAAACTAGTTTTTTGGTTACTGAAACAGAGAAAGAAAACTACTCAGCCGGTGTTTGGCAGTCTGTTTGGGGGTTTGCCAAATGGACTCCTAAACATGCCATTATCTGTCTACAACCTTTGAAACTAGTGGTTTGAATCTTCTAGAACTTTTTATTGCATGCATTCTATAAATTTTGAACTTTTGATTTTTTCTATGGAGCTTAAAAGAGATAGATACTGCTATCTTAGATTCTAAATATAAGACTTAGTTAACTAATTTGGAGAGATTAAGAAAGTTAAATAATTTGTTTAATTTATAAATTGATATATAATCTAGTGACACATATAAGTGTTTCAGAGATATCACATAATATATGTTATAATTAATTACTATTAATTTAGCATCCTTAATCTTTCGAAATTAGTCAACTAGATTTTATATGAAGGATTGATAGTAATAGCATACCTAGGAAGAGGGACAAAGTATATCGCAATTGGCAGACAAATATGTACATCTGGCATTTTTGGCAGTTAACTTGCTGCCATGATTTGATTTTCTGTGCAGAAGCTGTCTCGCTGATTACATTTTTATGCTACTGATCTTGCCGTGACTTTTGCCTATGATAAACCTTTTCGTCTTCCCATGGGAAGCTAAGAAAGGTGGAGTTTTGTATAACTGACTAGTGATTTCAAAATCAAAAAAGCTATTATATGCTGAGTAACTGGCGGTGGGACAACCTATCAAAACATGATCCAGAAAGGATTTCTTTGAAATTTTTCGATGGAATAAGATTTCCTGTTATAGAATGAAGATTCGATTATTTTGCAGGTATTTGAAGAGTGGACCAGGAAATCTTGAAAAGGATGTGGAAAGAAGGTTCAGTTATGCTTTGAGCAGAGAAGACATAGAGAATGCTGTTCTTGGAGGACCATGACCATTTTAAAAATTTCGTTGAATCTAAAATGAAAGAAATGTAATATACATAACTTCATTAAAATTAATTATATATATATATATATGTATATATATATATATATATACATATATATATATATGTTTGTGTACTCATTTTTCTTCTTTTAAATCCTAATCCTTCTTTATGGAACAATGTTCAAGAGTCCTCAATCCATTTTTACACACGCACGCACATGTACAACACCCACCTGGGCTTATGCGCAAAAATTTTTTCTTGCACTTATTTTTCACTTTTTGGTTTTTGTCAAATGAGAGGATTATGGTGCAATTTTGTCATTAAAGTAACCACACAGAAACAATAGGTATTCAAAAAATTTTCAATGTGCAATTTCGGCTTTTTACTGTTAAAGATAGTGATGATGGTCAATGTCATGTACATACATGTGTATGTGTGTAGTTAAAGGGCTATTTTACTCCCAAAGGGCGCTTTTGCCATGAATCTAGGGTAAAATTGCTAGGATGTAGAAACTTCTTGGGTAACATTATTCTTGAATGAAAACTTACAAAGTAAATTTATAGCTAAATCAAAACAAAAATGACATGGACTGTCATATCAACATATCTAATTAGCTAATAGTTAACATTAATTGAAATAGTGACCAAGGAAAAATTGTTTTAGAGTTGATACTTCTGACAAAATGGCATATTTGTGACAACTTTCAAGGTAAAATAGCTTTTTAACCCTATAAAAAAAAATGCTCAAGAGTCCTTAAGCTCCCCCTATCTCGGACGGACGTAGCCGCACTAAATATGAGGATGTATATCATTTTGTATTATACTTGTATTTCTAATTAAGCAAGGACTTTTTTAACTTATCAAGAACTAGATATTTATTTGTTCAGAAAGTAACTACGAACACAGGGAGACAAGACATAAAACACGCAGTATAGATATATAAGGATGCCATTCATTTTGTATTATGTGATTTATAAGCAACATGACTTTTTCGCGTCAAAGTAATATGGGGAGAAAATTACATGTTTAGGAATTATATGCTTGAATGTGAGGCTTCCCACTCACGCACAAATTTATTGACAAGGATAGTTAAATTACAAGTTTGTTAGAGTTTTAATAATCTACTTAATATCGTAACAAGCAAGTCGTTTGAAAGTTAAGCTTATGTGAAAATGTAATTAAATTATCTTGGAAATTTCAAAAGGATAAATGAGTGATTTCAATATGCCAAATCGCATGTCAGACTAGTTGGAGAAATCTGAAATATTGAAATGTTAGCAAAAGATGCTACTACCGCTGAGTTTATATCAAAGTTTCAGCATCACCTTAACTCCATCTTCTCCTTCATCTCTCTCTCTGCGCTAAGAACCAATGGTCTTTATATCCGAACAAAGCACTTGATTTAACCGACAAAAATTATAGAAACACGCCGGAAGCTTTCTCTGACTATTTCGGTGGGGAAGAAGGGCATTTCTTTCGTCGGAATGGCGATTGGAATTCAGAGACCCTTAATTCAGAGCTTGTTGAATCTAACGGTGAAGGTGCGTTACGCAACCAGATCCAGAAGTGTTGAGATAACTTCTCCCAATCATTTAAGTTTATTGATTTAAAATTTAACAAGAAAGGAGTTCAAGGAAGACGAAGAAAGATTGGATCTTTTACCTCATTGTCCTCTTCTCCAGTGATTCCTGTCATGTATAAGTTTGATAGCAACAAATTAAGACATTATAGGAGTTATGGGTCGCTTCTAATAAGTGAAGGTCCTCATCTCTATATGCTGTGATGAAATATTTCTGTTTATCCTTTTCTCCATACATTATGGCTTGTTAGTACTATTAGTAGTATGGGTAGATGCTGTTTTTGTTTAGTACTGTTAGTACTATGGGTTGATGCTGTTTTTCCCCCTTTATCCTTTGCTTTCATGGGTGTGTATATTTGTGTAGGTATTTTCTCAGTTCAAACTATCTTCTTTACATTTTTTATTTGGGTAATCACGAGGTTAAAGTTATTGATACCAAACATGTTTCTGCTTTATCTCATTGTATTTCTTCTGCCATATCTCAATGGATTTATTCTGCTTTGTGGCAATCCATTATTAGCTTCACTCTAACGCAGCTTCACTTTCTACATTATAATGCCACATCCCGTTGAACTATACCACGAGAAATTTACCAAAATAAGATTTTTTTTTAAAAAAAATTACCGGATTAGAGCAGTTGGAAAAATATTTATCCATCTAATGCAGTTAAACCTACATGTTGACTGATGCCACTGATGGCATTAGTGCACTGACGCCACTCAACAGTGAGTGACGCCACCACTGTCAGTGACGTCAGTCAACTGACGCCACTAGTAGCGCCAGTTGACTGGCGCCATTACTGGCGTCAGTCCACTGACGCCATCAAGGCATCAAATCTGACACCTCCGAACCCCCACCCCCACCCCCACCCGTGAGTCCCCCCCCCCCCCCCTCCCCGTGACTCCTTCCCTCCCTATTTAGCTCCATCCCTCTCTCACCATTCAGTCACTCTCCCTCATTCGTGACTCCTTCCCTCTCCCTCTTATCATTCACTCCTTCTCTCATCTGCAAAATTCCCTCCGTCCTCCATCTCCCTCATTTTGTTTCTTCATTTCTTTTTTTGCAAAAAATGAATCAAATTCTTTCATTTGTATATTATAATGGTTCTAAAAATATTTTTGCAAATGGATTGAGCTTTGAAGGTGAAAAAAAAAACAATGTATATTATTCGAGGCATGTCCACTGAAGATTTATATGAAAAGGTTCATTAAAAGTTAAAGCTGCAACAAAATCAGGTAATATCTTCAGTGACGAGTAGAGTGCCATGTGGAAACCGCAAATATGCGGGTTTTGAAATATCTGATGATGAGGATGTGGATGTTTTTGTTCAAACATTCGAGGAAAACTCTACATCCCAATTTGCTGAGTTGTATGTGGATATTGAGACGTCAGAGGAGAGTGTACCAATACCAACTCATGGACTCCATCAGTCACATTATATGACTCATTTTGGTACACCCTAGCCAACACAATCAACTGTTGTGCATGGAGAAGAAATTGACTTTATGGTAGATGAAGAACCTGACAATGAGGAAGAGCAAGAGAAAGAAGATGAAAACACTTTATTGTCTAATGACCATGATCATAATGATAGTGATACAGATGACGAATATCATTGTAATCCCATGTCACAGTAGACTGGTATGTTATCATCAGGTTAGTTATGGAGTTGTATTATTATTTCAATTATTTTTATTAGTTACCATGTTTTCGCATAAACTATATTATGTGTGAATATACATATGTTACACCGTTTTGGAATGACATTCCACATTATGAGACTGTTGATGAAGATTACCCGCATGAGGATATACTGGATGTGGAAGGCTTGGGCTGGGGTCCGTGGGCAAGAGGACATGGACTATATCTGAAACAAGAGTTCTGGTCCAAGAATGATGTCCAAGCCGCAATAAAACGTTATTGCATGAAGGAACATCATGAAGCTCAAGTGGTTGAGAGTACTACAGCCAAGTTCTCAATGAAATGTCAGAATCATGAACAAGGTTGCGATTGAAGAGTAAGAGCAATTAAACCGAAGAATAGCAACACTTGGGTGGTAACTAAATGGGTTGGAAATCATAGTTGTGTGAGCAAAATTCTCTCCCAAGATCACAAACAACTTGATTCTGAAATTATTTCCGAAGCCATAATAGGTACGATACACAATACTACCATTTGATAATTTGTGAATTTATTTGTGTTTATCAATGAACATAAATAACATTCATAGTGTACACTTTTTGTGATTGGTTTTGCAGACATGGTCAAGGAAACAAAAATCATGCTGAAATATGCGTGGAAGGCATGGAAGGCAAAACAAAAAGTAATGACTAAGATTTACGATGATTGGGACGAGTCATATGTGTTCCTGCCAAGATGGTTCAAGTACATGCTGAAATTTTCCCCGGGATTCGTTTATCACTTTCAATTTGGACCGTATATTGTTGATCGGCAGGTTGTTAATGGGATTCAGTTTTTCAACGAACATTTTGGACCTTCAGTCAATGTTGTGATGCCTTCCAATGGTGCAAACTAGTCATACAGGTAGATGGTACGCATTTATACGGTAAGTATAAGGGGACATTATTGATTGCCCAAGATGGAAATAATGAGATTCTGCCGATTGCATTTGCAATTGTTGAAAGTGAAACTAAGGAAGCATGGGAGTATTTTTTATCTTCCATACGATTGTATGTTACAAATAAGGTTGGTCTATGTCTTATTTCTGATCGTCATAAGAGCATAATATCAACAGTCGGCAATGAACCCATTGGTTGGTAGCCTCCTAATGCGTACCATGTGTTTTGCATTCGTCATGTTGCGAGCAATTTTAATTCCCACTTCAAGGACCAGCAGTTGAAGAAAAATTTAACGAAATTAGGTAATATACTCCAACCCATGTAGACTGACGTTCATTTTTTCTTTACTAGAACCGTATAATGTTGTGTCTTTCTGTCTTTTTTACAGGATATGTGCCAAACAAAATACAATTTGATGCTTTGTATGTCCATTTCTGCAGTTACAGTCGTGAAGTGGCTGCATGGATTGAAAGAATTCAAAAAGAGAAATGGTGTCAAAGTTTTGATGAGGATGGACGAAGATACGTTCATATGACAACCAATTTGTCTGAATCAATAAATAAGGTTTTTAGGAGAGTGGGGAACATGCCCTTAACATCGTTGGTGAAATGCACCTATAGTCGACTTGTTCGTTACTGGTTCAATAGAGGGACCAAAGCACAACAAGATGCAATGAACGGAAAGCTTTTTTTGAGTGTTATTCTAGAAGTTATGACAAAGAATGGAGAGCAAGCTACATCGATGCGTGTTCGGGAGTTTAATGTGGCGCATACCACGTTTGAAGTTGATGATCAGGGTGATACATACTCGGTGAACTTGAGTCAGGGGAAATGTCAGTATGGCAAGTTTCAGGCATTCAAATTCCCATGTAGTCATGTAATTGCTGCATGTTCGACAGTATCTCATCATGCAGAAAAGTACATGGATCGTGTACTCTCAATCTACAGTATTATGAATGTTTACTCTTCATCATTTCAGCTAATCAATAGTGAACAAGGAATACCGCCTGCAGCTGAACCAAAGATTATCCTCGATGAATCAAAATTATGTTGTATGGGGCGCTCGAAATCTACACGCATCCACAATGAAATGAATGAGGTGGAGGTCCAACCTATCTCCAGTTGAACTAGATGTAGTATATGTAAATAGTTCGGACATAATAAGTGTGCATGTCCTACAAAGCGCATAGCTAATTAGTTCAAATTTGCTTTCCTATTTGCTACCATATGTGACTTCGAATGAGATGTAGTAATTTCAAGGAAAAGTTACTGTTCAAGTTCTCATACTTTTATTTGATAGCAATTATACTTATAGTTTCACTTAATTTTTAATTAGATTTTTTGAAGTTTCAAGTTCTCATATTTATAGCTTAGATTATATGGCATAATTAAGAATTTAGAATTTGGGTAAACATTGATTAGCTATATGTTTGATAGAAAACTAAACAAACACAGTCAAATACAGTAATCCGTGCAAATATGTCATAATATAGTAATCCATGCAATTATAACAAAATACATAACGCGCAATATGCTCAGGGTGGAGTATATGTAGGCCACAGTCTTGAACGCGCATCACGGTCAGGGTTCCTACGGATGCCACCAGGCCCACGCTGTCCATCAGGATCGTGCCTAAAATTGAAATCCTCAGCAGTTGCCCGTATAAAGTCATCGGCATGGTCACTTGTGTCATCTGATGTGTGGTGTCCTAACTAGTATGGACTACTACTAGATCCTGCCTCAGTACAACCCTGTCTATGATGGGAGGAAAGGAAGGCAGTAAAACTTTGTGGAGGCTGATAACTGATGAGCACAAATCGTACCATGTTTTCCCTATACTTTATGATTGAATTGAATGGTAAATACAAGCTTAATTGCAGATAATCTAAGCAAAAAGGCATACATTCATGATATAGGTACTGAAGAATAGAAATCATTTAATGTGTTACAAATGGAACAATTTGCATGGTTTTTAAGAAAGAATGTGTAGCAGAGCTGATACGATGCTATAGCAATCTTACAGCGACTTGAAGTGCAATACAAGACATCCTGAATGCTATAGCAAAGTAGAGGACGCAATGCTATGCAGCATGTTTTCTGACCTTTTTACCCAGATGATTTTAGGAATAAAATAAAAGGGCGATACTGACAGATAGGTTGCTGACATAACGGAATAGAAGATGCGGAGGATCTGAACAAAAAGATTTGAAGAATCCCGCAGAATCAGAGAAGCAATCAACTCGGATCAAGAGATACACTAGATCCCAACGGATTAGGAAAGGCTCATGTAACTTGCGCCGCAAGAAAGACTGATTATAAAAGGAAGTAGCAGAGCCAACCCTAAGAGTCGGAGAGCCCTAGAACGAGATTCTACTTTCGATAGACTCCCGAGAAGAGTGAGAGATTTCTCAAGAGCACGAGACTTCTAGGACAACCCAGCATCCTTCCTTGCAGTACGACATAACGAAGAAGACGTGGAGTGGTGTCGTGACAGGGCCGCATTCACGCCGACGAAAATTCCATCAAAGCTTTCAGTTTTCCCTTTTTGTTTCATTTAGTTTTCCAATAATGGGTCATTCTATTAGTGTCTGTTTTATGTGTCCCTCGTCACTCATGAACTGATTTCCATATGGCTGGACGAGGATGAGTCCTTAAGTTGTTGAATGAACCCAGTTGCACGTTCTTAATTTAATAAATTTGGTTTGCTTATCTGTGTTTTAATTACTAGTCGATTAACGGAAGTTAAGGGCTAGATTTGTGGCCTCAGCTTACTGGCAAGGATTTGAGGTTAGACCTCTGAGAAACAGTGTTTGCTAGGCAACCCGTGCACGGCTTGACCTATTATTGTAGGCTTCAGGAATGGGTCTACCTCTCATAACCATAACATCCTGAGCGTAAAGCAGTCCTGACTAGAAAGTTGCCATAGGAATATGGAAGGAGTATAGTCAGTGTCATATGTATCGGACACAGAAGCTTCGGTAGACTATCGTGGTGGGTTAACCAAATAGCTTTGTAGTTAGTAGATATGCTGTAGCATTGTGGAAGCTGTGCAACATAGACGCTATAGCATTGAGTAAAGCAACTGGGGGAATGATGCACTTAAGGGAACTTTTGAGTCCAGCCTAACCTCTTACTGATATCTTCTCAAGTTAATTTACGTCATTTAATTTTGCTATTAGCATAGTCATTTCAACCTCTAAACCCAATTATTTTACTTTCAGTTAGTGCAACTATAGTACCAACCGAGCGTCACTCTTTGGTGTCTCAGTCTCTGTGGGATGATACTTTACTTTCACTTTATTACTTGTTCGATTGGTTCGCTTGCCATAAGGGAATTTGACCAACAAGTTTTTGGCGCCGTTGCCGGGGACTGTTGATACAGCTAGTGACGACGCCCTTCTTGCTCAATAGTTGTGAATTGTCTAATAAAAGCTCACTTCCTCTCTGTTCTTGATTGATAGGTACATTTTGTAGTGCATGCGCAAATTGCCCATCACCAACCTAGAGCCTTACGATCCAGAAATCGAACGCACTTACAAGCAAAGGCGTAGGAGGCAGAAGCGAAGAAGTCAGACTTTTGACTCAACAAGCATGGCGGATATACCAGTTAACAACTAGCGAAAGCAACAAGAGCGTATAGTCATAAACAGGGACAAACAGGTCCCTCCACCTCTAAACACAGATGCTAACAAGGCCATTATGGAATTCGGAATTCCAGATCTCAACAAGCTGAATTCAGCCATCGCATCACCTACCGCCAATGCTGGACACTTTGAAATCAAGGGGATCATGATTCAAATGTTGAATGCAGCTGGACAGTTTGGAGGACTTCCGTTCGAAGATCCGCACCTTCACCTCAAAACCTTCATGGAGGTGTGTGACTCTTTTGTCATCCCAGGGATCCCACCCGATGTCGTCCGGATTAAATTATTCCCATTTTCTCTTAGGGATAAAGCTCGAAGGTGGCTCAATAATTTACCAACCAATTCAGTTACCTCCTGGGAGGACCTCGGGAAAAGATTCCTACTTTAATTCTTCCCACCAACAAGAAATGCGCAATTGAGGAAAGATATAGCCAGCTTCAAGCAAAACCCTGAGGAGCTAGCCCACAAAGCTTGGGATCGATTCAAGAATCTACTTAGCAGATGTCCACAAAATGGACTGCAAGAATGGGCTCAACTGGAAACTTTCTACTGTGGACTAAATAGCGATACACGATCATTTGTGGATGCCTGCGTGAACGGATATCTTCTCATGCAGCCATATAACAAGGCGTACCAACTGTTGGAAACGATAACAGCACAAGGTTGCTAGTGGATTGACCATAGCAGGATCACACGTAAGGAAGCTGCCAGTATCAGCACGATGGGTGCATTAATTTCCCTTACAACCCAGGTGATAGCTTTGACCAATGCCATTAAAGGACTAATCAGTCCCATGGGGCAGACCAATCTCCAAGATCCATTAACCTGTGACCACTGTCAAAGAGAATTTGACCCAAAAGGGCATCTTACTGACATTCTGAGGGAACATATAGCAAGACATAACTCAGAAATTCTAAATCAGCATCTTACCCTTTAGAATTCAGAGGATCAAATCAGGAAAATGGCAGCTCTCACCACGGAATGCTCAGAACCATTACCGTGTAGCAGAAAGGAAGCAACTACAGAGAGTAATGAGCAAGTGGTAATGTTACAGCAAGGTAATCTGGCGGACGAAGCTGCAACACGTTCGCCATCAATAATAGGGAACGAACACATACTGGAGTCGTTGGTGAGCAATACTACAGGGCTAACGGCACCTAATGTGACCACCAAACAGATCTCCAGCCAGCCATTTCAAGAATTCTTCGAGCACATGCAACGACATCATGTTCGTATGGCACCGTCCGAAGCTGTGGAGGAATTATCTAACTTTGTGAAATTCCTCAAAAACACCCTATCTCCCAAGAAACGATTGGGATTTGAGATCATCCCGTTGACCTAGTCTTCGAGCAATTGGTGCCAACAAGGAAGACCACTTAAACGGCGAGCAGGTAACCTCCTTGAGATTCCATGCGTAATGGATAATCACACCACCATAAGGCCAATATGTGACCCGAGATCGCCAGTAAATATAATGCCAAGACTGGTGTCTCAACTACTGACCACGGGTAACGAACAACCCACTACGACAAGGTTCCAATTAACAGACAGAACCATGATCTACCCGACAAATGAGACCCATAACGTCCTGATGCAAATTGGGACATTGATGCTCCCCGTAGATTCCATTATATATGATCAAGCTGGCGGGCACAAAAGGCCAATCATTCTGGGACGACCATTTTTTGCCTTGGGACAAGCATTAATGGATGTACACAAAGGGGAACTCACATTAAATATGAGTGGCAAGGAAGTGAGTTTCAACCTATTCAAGGCAATGCAACACACAAACGATACAGAAGCTTGCGCTGCGTTGGACACAGTAGACGAAGTTGTACAGGAAGCCTTCCAAGAGTTGTATGGCAGGGTGCCTGAAGAGTTAGATCTAGCAACAGGTGAGGAAGTCCCCAGTCAGACAGCAATATTGAGTGGCAAGGATCATAACCATCTCAGCCTAGCAAATAATGCGATGTTCAAATCATTAGAAAGAGACCAACATCGGAAGTATCCGGTCAAACTATCCATAGAGGTGCCACCAATTTTGGATCTCAAGCCGCTGCCTGACAACTTGAAATATGCTTATTTGGGAGAAAATCAAACTCTGCCAGTCATTGTGTCGGCACATCTCACCAGTGAACTGTTGGAAATTATGCCCTAGGGGCAAGTCATTGTTCTCCATTAAGTTATAACTTCATACGCATGTTTATGGTAATAACTACATCCCTGGATATATCTTATAGATTATCCTAAATGTCCCTGGTCAGTCATCTACGCGGGAGCGAAGATGAGTTAAGACCAATATGACTTTGATGAGGTATGGAGATACGAATCAAAGTCATAGGCACTTGTAAGAGTATAAGGTGCCGGACCGACCACTATGAGAAAGCTACATGGATTAAGTCATAAGCTTATCTCATGAATAACCGCGTCACGATGCCCTATGACCTGAGATCATTATGGATTCCTACATGATGAGGCACTGGTCTTTGACTTAGTCAAAAGTCACCTTTGACCGCGTGATGATAAAGGCTGGGATTGGGATCAGTGGTTTTCATGCAGAGGAATGTGAATGGTCAAGATGGAATTTGTCCCTCACATTTGTAGAGAGATAATACTGGGCCCCTCAATGAGTGAGTCTAAAAAATGTATGGTCATACTGTGATGGAAAAGAGTTTCCATTTCACTTATTAGACTACTCGAGAATCGAGAAAGTAGTGGTCAAGAACAGGAAGTTTGAAAGAGGAGCTTTATACCCAAGAGGGGGGGTGAATTGGGTATAATAAAAATTTTCGAAACTTGGTATGTTTTTGAACGCTTAAAACAGAGCAGAACAGAGGAGTAGGGAAATGAAGCTTAACAAAACGCAATTTATACTGGTTCGGTCCTTTCTCTGACCTACATCCAGTCCCCAAGCCTCACTTGGGATTTTCAATCCACTAACTCAATGAAATTGATTACACACTCTGTACTAAGAGTTGTTCTCTCACTAGAACACACTCCCCCTTACAAGTTGTAATCAATACACCCCAACTACCAAGTCCACTGACTTGTAGTTGTTATAATCAATAAATGATTTTACAAGTGAAACTCTCTCAAAGAGTAGATAGAATAAACACTGAAGCTCAAAGTATCAAAATGATACTATTACAAGTGAAAAACTAATACACAATGAATGACCTTAGTAAATTTTCGCTCAGAGTAGGTGTATCAGCTGGAGATGAAGTTAATGCTCTCTATTTATAGGTAGAGAACATTAAATGACCGTTGTGAGATAATTCCAACCGTTGGAAGTGATTTGCTTAAGTTCTGGTCATCTTCTCTCTCTAAACTTCTGCTAATCCAAGGCTTTATGTTGTCTGATGTGGCTCTCTGAGTTTCTGCCCGTTGGAATTAACTTTACTTGATGTATTAAGCTTCCTTTAACGTTCATTAGACGTGCTCAGATGGATTAGCCGAAAGTAGGTGAGATTGTGCAGGTGCATTAAATGCACTGTTCACTTTTTGCTTTGACTTTCTAATTCTTCAATAATCCTTTGTTAAACTGTCTGAAACTCACTAGAAAGATGGTTAAACATATCTAGAATCCATATAGAATAAACATGGAAAGCATTGAGATTAAACAAGAAGGTATTGCAGATTTCTCAAATTTGAAATTGCAACAACGGCTACAAACCTTGAGGTTTGTTCATCCAACCTCGAGGTTTGCTTATGCAAACTCAATTCTGAACACATGTAACCTCGAGGTTTGCATGTGAACCTCGAGGTTTCTTTTGAAAAGAAACCTTTCTGAAAATCTCAGAAGATTACAGACCTTGAGGTTCCAAAGGTAACCTCGAGGTTTGAAACTTGGTGAAAAATCCATTTTTCCTTAGGAGCCCGATAACCTCGAGGTTTCAAAACCATACTCGAGGTTTGCTTTCAAATTTGCAAAGTTAAGTTTTTCGAATAAGGGGCTCAACCTCGAGGTTTCAATCTGAACCTCGAGGTTTTCAGTTCTTTGAAAACCAGTGTGCTCTCTGTCTGTGAGAAAACTCGAGGTTAGAAAATAATACTCGAGGTTTAAGTATTTCCTTGAAAATTTGAGCTTTAAGACAGAGTGCCAAACCTCGAGGTTTCAACATGAACCTCGAGGTTTTCATACTTGATGAAAACCATGACCTCTCTGGATGAATTAAAACTTGAGGTTTACTTGCAATACTCGAGGTTTCACATATTTTTCAAAAAGATCAGTTAAGCGCCAAAACATAAACCTGGAGGTTTTCAACCAAACCTTGAGGTTTCCTGTGTTGGTGCAAAACTTGAGTTTTTCTAAAAGATCCAGAACCTCGAGGTTAGCTTGCCAACCTCGAGGTTTCACATTGTTTTGTGAAACCAAGTTTTAAACCATTGAAACACTCGATTTTAAAAGCTTCTGTAAGGCCAAACCTCAAGGTTTCAGAGCCAACCTCGAGGTTTGCTCTTAATCAGGATTTTCAACACTTAAAGAGCAAAACCTCTTTCATTATTTGTAGTTGTTGGCAATCATCAAAACCAATAGAGAACTAACATTCTCCCCCTTTTTGATGATGACAACATCTACAAGCAATCCTTTTTCCAACACTTAAGACATTATCAGAGACATTATTAGAGGGTTTGAAAAACTGAATTTTTGCACAATTAAAGTTCTTAGAAAAAAATCAAGACATTATCAGAGATAAGCAGAAGCAAAAGATTGATACTGATATTCCATTCCAATAAGTATAAGCAACAAGAATACAATGGAATCCAAAAGTACATACATGACAAGAACAAAATAGATAAGATGCAAACAGCAATGACAAAGAAAATATCAGAAGGTAAATACAAGTGCTGCTGCACAATCAAGACAACACTAAACCCTAAGATCCTCTAATCCTCATTGCTTGTCTCTCCCCCTTTGTCATCATCAAGGTACTCTGGGTCAAGAACCACAAGAGGGGGCTGGTAGAGAACCATGGCTGTGGTGGGATCAAAGGTGAGATCTAAGGTGGGATCCTGCATAGGAGGATGGGCAAATGGAGAGGGTGTAGGGAAAACTTCAGTGGCCGGAGTAGGTGGAGATGGATGTTAGTTCTCTGATGGTTTTGATGATTGTCAACAACTACAGACAATTGAAGAGGTTTTGCTCTTGAGTGTCAAGACTCTGGTTAAGAGCAAACTTCGAGGTTTGACCTTACAGATGCCTTAAAAAAAAGGGAAAAATCAAGTGTTCTAATGTTGCAAAGCTTGGTTTCACATATTATATGTGAAACCTCGAGGTTGAGAAGTCAACCTCGAGGTTCTGGTTCATTTGGAGAACCCAAGTTTCTTCATTAACACTTGCAACCTCGAGTATGCAAAGCAAACCTCAAGGTTCAACTCATACAGAAAGGTCATTTTTTTTATCAAGCACATGAACCTCGAGGTTCATGTTCCAACCTCGAGGTTGGACACTTTGGTTTGAAACTTAAGCTCGATAAAAACACCTTGGACCTCGAGTATGATGTTGCAACCTCGAGTTTTATCACTTACAGAGAGCACACTGGTTTTCAAAGTATTGAAAACCTCGAGGTTAACATTGTAACCTCGAGGCTGGGCTTTATGTTTAACTTTGAACTTTGCACTTTCAAAGAGCCAACCTCGAGTACAGATGTACAACCTCGAGGTTGTCGAGCTCCAGTGAAAACTGAAGGTTTGTAAAAAACTTCAAACCTCGAGGTTACTTTTGGAACCTCAAGGTTTGCAAGTTAATGAGATTTATCAGAAGGTTTCTCCTCAAGAGAAACCTCGAGGTTCACTGTGCAACCTCGAGGTTGAATGTTTTCAAAACGAAGGTTTGCCTGAAGCTTTCAGGCCAACCTCGAGGTTGGATGAACTAACCTCGAGGTTAGTGACCGTTGAAGCTTTTTCAAATTTGTGAAATCTGTTATATCTTGTTGATTGATCTACTTGCTTTCATATATCATTCACTCATGATCCCAGATATGTTTAACAAGTTTGTTGAGTGTTTTTCAGTTAGCACAGATCAAGATTATTGAAGATTTGTAAGAAAAAGTAAAAAGGTGAACAGTGCATTTAATGCACCTGCACAACCTCATCTACTTTCGGCTAATCCATCTGAGCACGCCTTGTTAACGTTAAAGAATGTTTACTACATCAAGTAAAGTCAATTCCAACGGGCAGAAACTCAGAAATCCACATCAGATCACATAAACACTTGGATTAGCAGAAGTTTAGAGAGAGAAGATAACCAGAACCCAAGCTAATCACTTCCAACGGTTGGAATCATCCTACAACGGTCATTTAATGTTCCCTACCTATAAATAGAGAACATTAATTTCTTCACAAACTGATACAACTACTTAGAGCGAAAATTTATTGAGTCATTTATTGTATCAAGCTTTCATCTGTATTGTATCATTTTGATACTTAGTTCTTCAGTGTTTATCCTATCTGCTCTGTAAGAGAGTCAAATACTTGTAAATCATTTATTGATTGAGATAACTACAAGTCAGGGGACTTGGTAGTTGGGGAGTATTGATTACAACTTGTAAGGGGGAGTGTGTTCTAGAGAGAGAACAACTCTTAGTATAGAGTGTGTAATCAATATTTGATTATAGTGGATTGAAAATCCCAGGTGAGGCTTGGGGACTGGATGTAGGTCAGAGAAAGGACCGAACCAGTATAAATCTTGTGGTGTATTGCTTCTCTCCCTTTCTCCTCTGTTTTACCCTGTGTTCATTTGTCAAAAACAGAGTAGAATCTTTATTTTTTTTAAGATACCCAATTCACCCCCCCTCTTGGGTATTTAGCTCCAATCTTCAATGGAAAGGGGTGAGGGAGAACAGCTGTGGCAGGTGTGATGGGGGAAGGCTGAACCTCGGAGACTGGGGTGGTATGAGGTGGAGAGATGGAAGGAGGAGATGATGTGGTATGAAGTGGAGAGCTATGTGGTGGACTGGGAAATGAGAAAGTATGAGAGGGAGGTGAGTGGATAGGAGAGTGGACGGGAGACCCAGTGGCTGGTTGAGGTGAAGATGGGTCAGGGACAGGAACAGTGGAAGAACCAGGGGCAATATCAGTAGCTATATCAGTAAGAGGGACAGAAGTAAACTCAGGAGCAGAGGCAGTAGAGGGGCCAAGAGAGAAAGAGGAGCCAATGTGCAGGTGTTCTATAATCCGGTCCACCTTACCAGTGAGATCCATCTGAGAGATCATATAGGTGGACATTTTGAGCTCAATCTCTTCCACTTTCCCTTTAACCTCAGTGGAGCTGACATCTAAGTCCTGAAGATGCTCCTTGAGAGCATGCTGAATCTCAATAAGCCCATCATGTCCACGAGCCATCTCAGCTCTAATCTTTCCCAACTCAAACTCCATCTTCATAGATACGCCAGCAATGGCAGAGTCCACAATCCTCTTGATCTGAGCCACTAGATCATCTGGTACTGGTGCCTGTGGAGGAGGAGGAGCAGACTGTGCTTCTTGATTGGTCTGAGACTGAGGACGGATATGGGTAGGTGCTTGAGACTGATATGAACCCTCATCACCAAACTTGATCTGCATTAGGTTCATTTGATTCTTTCCTAAGAACAATGGATACTCAAGAGTATTAGCAGATCCCACATACCAGATTTTGTGATAATAGAGTATCACAGAAACTAAGGAAGGATATGGTATGTGTGAAAGTTGACGCTTGGCAAATTTAAACTCAGTCATTCCCTGAAGTAGCCAGTGGCCAATATTGAATGGAACCTTCTTCACAAAAGCGGTGAATGACCTATAGTCTAGCTGGGTAAAATGTGTGTAGTTGCCTGCTTTAGGAATGAAGTTCCTAGAGTAGACATACCACAGAACACGGTTCTCTGCAGGCATAGAGCTAGGCTTGAAGGTTAGTTTAAGCTGCTGATCAGGAGGGAATGGTTCACCAGGCCTTAGTGTCTCAAACACTTCTTGATTAGTATAGACAAAATCAGGAACAGGTGGGGGATTTTCTATCTTCAATATCTTGTTCAATACAGATGCAGTCAGTGTAAACTTGACTCCTCTCACCACAGTTGTGACTCTCTCTTCTATCAAATCACCAACTTTATTCAGCAAATTATCATACTCCATCTTGAAATAGAACATTCTGACTAAACTAGGAGTGTAAGGGCAGGCAATGGACACAAATGATTCATATTGCTTAAACCATGGAGAAAGGTCAAAGTTGCACTCTCTATAGAATTCCTCTAAATTAATTGCCACTGAAGGGCAAAACACCTTTTGTAAATAAGTTTCTCTAAACTTATTATTTTCAATATCAGGAAGAGAAGAGGCAGCAGTAACAAAACCTTCCGGTGGAGAGATAACTCGGCTGATATCATTGATAGCATTTGCCACAACCGGGGATTCCTTTTCTTTTCCCTTGCGACTGGTAGTCTGAGAAGTGGATTGCCCCTTAGAAGTCTGAGAAGTTGGAGCAGAGGCCCTCTTGGTTCTTGCTTTGGTAGGAGGTTTCTTTGCTTTCTCTCCAACCTTCTCTTTGCCTTTACCCTTTGGTTCAGGCTCCTTCCTCTTCTTGGATTGACCTTGGCTAGGCTCATTGAAGGAAACGCCCTTTGACTTGCCCTTGGGAGGTGGTGACGGTGGAGGATCAATAGGAATCCCTGGGATGTGCTTATCAATCCCTGTACGCAAACGAGTAGAGCGAGTCTTCTTCCACACTGTTTTACCAGAATGAACTTCAGGGACAGATGGTTTTGGGTTTGTTCGAGAGGGTAGAGGTGGTGGAGACCATGATTCTGTCTCTTCGTTCGAATGAGTGGTTGATTTTGAATGGGAAGGGGATTTCGAAGCCATTGTAAACTTTGGAAGGAAAGGAATCAGTAGAAATCGAAGGATTGACAGAGGAGGAGATGAGAGAAACTGTGAAAACTCGAGGCTAGGGTTGTGGTAAAATGAAAATGCACAGCACACATATATATAAAAGTGCGTCAAACCTCGAGGTTAATAACCAAACCTCGAGGTTTGATGAATAATTCACCAACCTGGAGTTCAAAAGTGTTCTGTGAACTTTTGAAAATCTTACCCCAAACCTCGAGGTTAGCATCAAAACCTCGAGGTTTTGTTGTCTGTCAGTTGAGAAATGCTATCTGTCTCATCCAAACCTCAAGGGTCACTGCTGAAACTCGAGGTTTCTCACTTCTGAAATTTTGAATTTTGGCCAGTCACCCCAAGAACCTCGAGGTTTGCTCATGAACCTCGAGGTTTTGCCTTTTGACAGCAAAATCATTCCTGCACAAAATTGTCTAAGCACTCCGATGCTTAAGTTAGTGACTAGTATTCATCAAAACCATAATTTAACATAGAAATGGATAGAAATTACTCACAACTCATTGGGATTTACCATTCCCAATTCTCTCCTTATGAAGGTGAAAGATTCCTTGGCTAGTGGCTTGGTGAAGATGTCTGCCAATTGAAGGTGAGTTGGGATGAACATCACTTTCACATCTCTCTTCTGGACATGATCCCTGATGAAGTGATGTCTCACATCAATGTGCTTGGTCCTTGTATGTTGTACAGGATTTTTGGCCAAGCTTATTGTGCTGGTATTGTCACACAATATGGGGATTTCCTTCAAGTGCACTCCAAGGTCAGCAAGTTGTTGCTTCAACCACAACACTTGAGCACAGCAACTTGAGGCAGCCACATATTCAGCTTCGGTTGATGATACGGCCACGATTGTTTGCTTCTTGCTAAACCAAGACACAAGAGAGTTGCCAAAGAACTCGCATTGCCCACTTGTACTCTTTCTATCCATCTTGTAGCTAGCATGATCCGAGTCTGAATATGCTACTAGGTGCTTCGGCTGACCTTTGGGAAACCACAGCCCAAGAGTCTTCGTATCAGATAGATATCTGAATATTCTTTTTATGTGCTCAGCGTGAGACTCTTTGGGTGCTGATTGAAACCGAGCACACATGCCAACGCTGAATTGGATGTTCGGGCGACTTGCAGTGAGATAGAGCAATGATCCAATCATTCCTCTATACTTGGTGATGTTGAAATCCTTGCCCTCTTCATCAGCATCCAAGGAAGTGGTTGTGCTCATTGGTGTGTCAGCTCCATTGCACTTGTCCATTCCAAACTTCTTCAGCAAATCATTCAGATACTTGGTTTGAGATATGAATATCCCATCTTTCCGTTGCTTGATTTGCAGACCAAGGAAATAATTCAGTTCACCCATCATTGACATTTCAAATTCACCCTGCATAGTCTTAGAGAATTCCTCACACAAGGAGTCATTAGTAGCACCAAAAATGATGTCATCAACATAAATTTGAACAATTAAGATTTCATTCAACTTATTTTTCTTAATGAATAATGTTGTATCAGCTTTTCCTCTGATAAACCCCTGATTGAGCAAGAATTGACTCAATCTTTCATACCAAGCTCTAGGAGCTTGCTTAAGACCATACAAGGCCTTTTTGAGTTTGAAAACATGATCAGGGAAATGTTCATTTTCAAAACCTGGAGGTTGTTCAACATACACCTCCTCTTGAATGAAACCATTTAGAAAAGCACTTTTGACATCCATTTGAAATAGTTTAAAACCTTTTACACAAGCAAAAGCAAGAAGAACTCTTATGGCTTCCAATCTTGTCACTGGAGCATAAGTTTCTTCATAATCAATTCCTTCTTCTTGATTGTAACCTTTGGCCACTAATCTAGCTTTGTTACGCACAATAATAGCAGACTCATCACATTTGTTCTTGAATACCCATTTTGTCCCAATAACCGGATGGTCTTTGGGTCTAGGCACCAAGTCCCAAACTTGATTTCTGTCAAATTGATGCAACTCCTCTTGCATAGCTATCACCCAGTCATTGTCTGAAAGGGCTTCTTCTATTTTAGAGGGTTCTATGTGAGAAATAAATGCAGCAAAGGTTACTTCATTCAAAGTACTTTTTCTTGTTCTTACTCCTTCATTAACATCACCTATAACTTGGTCTAAAGGGTGATTTCTTATAAATCTCCAAGCTTTAGGTTGAGACTGATCAGGATTTTCTAAGTTGATTTCAGGATTAGCCTCAAAAACGTTTTCAGAATTTTCAGAAGGAGTAGGAGCATTTTTCGAAAAGAATTTGTTTTTGAAAACCGTCTCTTCTTCATCATCCAAGAGTTTATCAGATTCAGACTCACAAAATACAACATGTATAGATTCTTCAACAATTTTAGTTCTAGTATTAAACACCCTATAAGCCTTACTTCTATTTGAATAACCGATAAAGATAACTAAATCAGATTTAGGATCGAATTTACCGAGATTATCTTTACCATTATTGTGCACATAGCACTTGCACCCGAAGACATGAAGATGACTGAGGTTCGGCTTTCTTCCTTTGTAGAGTTCATACGGGGTCTTGTTCAGCTTCTTTCTCACATAGGCTCTGTTGGAGATGTAACAGGCCGTACTCATGGCATCTGCCCAAAATACTTGGGAAGTGTTGTATTCGTTCAGCATTGCTCTTGCCATCTCAGTGAGTACTCTGTTCTTTCTCTCCACTACTCCATTTTGTTGAGGAGTTCTAGGCGCTGAGAAGTTGTGGTCAATTCCCATACTATCGCAGAACTCAGCAAAGGCATGATTTTCGAACTCTCCACCATGATCAGTCCGTATTCCTGAAATTGAGAACCCTTTCTCGTTTTGGACCTTCTTAGCAAAGGAAACAAACTGATCATAAGTTTCATCTTTAGAATATAAAAATATTGTCCAAGTAAATCTAGAAAAATCATCAACAATGACTAAAGTGTATAAATTTCCACCAAGACTTTTCACTCTAGCTGGTCCAACTAGATCCATGTGAAGAAGTTGAAGGGGTCTATTGGTTGAAATCTCATTTTTCGCTTTAAAAGAGGATTTGGTTTGTTTTCCTTTTTGGCAAGCATCACAGATCATATCATTTTTGAAATTTAACTTAGGAATGCCAATGACCAAATCCTTTTTCAGCAACTTGTCAAGTTGAAACATATTGACATGAGCTAATCGCTTATGCCATAGCCAACTCTCATTCAAGTTACTTACAAAACAATTTTCAGAAACAGAAGCATTTCTAGAGAGGTTCAAAGTATAACAGTTTCCATCTCTAGGTGCTCTAAATAAAGCTTTATTTTTCAAATCATTTATGGAGATCAAATCCTTTTTAACAATAAAGCATTCATCAGAGTCAAATATTACCAAATTACCCTTATCGGCGCTTTGGCTCACACTTAAGAGGTTGTGACACAATCCCTCTACAAGGTAGACGTCTTTGATGAGTAGGCCTTCGTTGCTACCTATCTCACCAATGCCAGCGATTTTCCCGGATTGATCACCTCCAAATGTGACTCTACCTCCATCTTTTGGATTTATTGATAAAAACTTTGATTTGTCTCCAGTCATGTGCCTTGAGCATCCACTATCGATGTACCACTTGTTTGGCCTTGATGCTCTAAGACACACCTGCAGATCACAAGAGATCATGTTTTAGGTACCCATCTTTTCTTGGGTCCTTTGGGGTTAGCATGTACCTTGGGAACATATATTCCTTTTGGTACCCAAACATAATTTCCTACAGGTTTAGCTTTTCTTTCTTTTCGATGAAAACAAGATGAAGTAGAATGTCCCTTCCTATTACAGTAATTGCAATGAGCAAAAGGATTTGAAGAATGAACAGATTTCGTAAAATAATTCATATAAGATTTTTGACCATTCTTTTTCTTTCCTTTCTTCTTGTCAAAGTCTGGCCTATAACCAATGCCCGATCTATCATTTATAAAACGTTGTTGTTTTAGAATCACATTGAGCATTTCACTTCCCTTAGTGAACTTCTCAAGTGCTTTTGTTAATTGCAAATTCTTTTTCTCCAAAATAGAGCTTTCGTCACAGACTAGAGATTCAGGAGAAGTAAGATTTTCAACACGTAATTCAAGAAAAGAATGTTTCCTTTTTAAACTCATATACTTGTCTGCTAATTTTTCAAATTCCTTTTGAACCACATTGTATTCAACAAACAATTCATCATAGGAAGGAAGAGATTCATATACCTCATTTGTTTCACTAGGTTGCTCTTCTTCTTCGGCAACTAGGCATATGTTGGCTTTCTCACCATCATCCTCTTCAGCTTCATCCTCATCCGATGAGCTGTCTCCCCATATAGCTGACACGTATGCCTTCTTCTTGTATTTCTTGAATTTCTTCTTCTCTTTTTCTTGATTTTTCAACTGAGGGCATTCCGCTTTGATGTGTCCGGGCTTTTCGCATTCGTAGCAGATAACCGGCTTCTTCGATTCATAGCTTGAATTTCCCTTCTGAAATCTCTTGAAGCCTTGTTCTCTTTTATAGAACTTTTTGAATCTCCGGACCATCATGCCAATTTCTTCATCCTCGTCTTCATCTTCCTCATTCTTTTCCACATTAAGAGCCACTCCCTTGTTGCGATTGTTGCCACCATTGACATCTTCTAATTCCTTCTTGAACTTCAGTTTGCTCTCGTACTCAGATAAGCTACCAAACAATGCAGCAACTGAAGTCATTGACTCTCCACGAGCTTCTTCAATGGCGGTAACTTTTGCTTCCCAATCCTTTGTCAGAATATTGAGGATTTTCCTCACTTGAGCTCCTTGATCGAAAAGCTTTCCTAAGGCCGCTAGCTGATTGGTCAGATGAGTGTATCTCAACTGAAATTCTCCAATACTCTCGCCTTGCTTCATCCGCAACAGGTCATACTCAGTGGTTAGAATGTTGACGCGATTCTCCTTAATTCCAGAGGTTCCTTCATAAGCTATTTCCAAAGCCTTCCACATCTCCTTAGCCGTTGACAAATTACAGATACGAAAGTACTCCTTTTGACTAAGAGCACTCTAAAGCATCAGGATAGCCTTGCTATTGAGAGTGATGTTCTTCTTATCATCATCATTGAACTCGGCTTCTGTCTTGGGAACAGTGATGCCTCCTTCTACCTTGACTGGAACATAGTCTCCAGTCTCAAAGACTCTCCATAGACCATATTCTATTGCCATCACGAACACACGAAATTTTGCTTTCCAGAAAGAGTAGTGTTCGCCGTCGAAACCGGGAGGTCTGTTGATTGAAGCTCCATCTGGAAGAATTCCTTCCACAGTGATCCTTCTCGAGTGGTTAAACTCTCCTGAGAAAACCTGGCTCTGATACCAAATGAAAGAGGAGCTTTATACCTAAGAGGGGGGGTGAATTGGGTATATTAAAAATTTTCGAAACTTGGTCTGTTTTTGAACGCTTAAAACAGAGCAGAACAGAGGAGTAGGGAAATGAAGCTTAACACAACGCAATTTATACTGGTTCGGTCCTTTCTCTGACCTACATCCAGTCCCCAAGCCTCACTTGGGATTTTCAATCCACTAACTCAATGAAATTGATTACACACTCTGTACTAAGAGTTGTTCTCTCACTAGAACATACTCCCCCTTACAAGTTGTAATCAATACACCCCAACTACCAAGTCCCCTGACTTGTAGTTGTTATAATCAATAAATGATTTTACAAGTGAAACTCTCTCAAAGAGTAGATAGAATAAACACTGAAGCTCAAAGTATCAAAATGATACTATTACAAGTGAAAAACTAATACACAATGAATGAACTTAGTAAATTTTCGCTCAGAGTAGGTGTATCAGCTGGAGATGAAGTTAATACTCTCTATTTATAGGTAGAGAACATTAAATGACCGTTGTGAGATAATTCCAACCGTTGGAAGTGATTTGCTTAAGTTCTGGTCATCTTCTCTCTCTAAACTTCTGCTAATCCAAGGCTTTATGTTGTCTGATGTGGCTCTCTGAGTTTCTGCCCATTGGAATTAACTTTACTTGATGTATTAAGCTTCCTTTAACGTTCATTAGACGTGCTCAGATGGATTAGCCGAAAGTAGGTGAGATTGTGCAGGTGCATTAAATGCACTGTTCACTTTTTGCTTTGACTTTCTAATTCTTCAATAATCCTTTGTTAAACTGTCTGAAACTCACTAGAAAGATGGTTAAACATATCTAGAATCCATATAGAATAAACATGGAAAGCATTGAGATTAAACAAGAAGATATTGCAGATTTCTCAAATTTGAAATTGCAACAACGGCTACAAACCTTGAGGTTTGTTCATCCAACCTCGAGGTTTGCTTATGCAAACTCAATTCTGAACACATGTAACCTCGAGGTTTGCATGTGAACCTCGAGGTTTCTTTTGAAAAGAAACCTTTCTGAAAATCTCAGAAGATTACAGACCTTGAGGTTCCAAAGGTAACCTCGAGGTTTGAAACTTGGTGAAAAATCCATTTTTCCTCAGGAGCCCGATAACCTCGAGGTTTCAAAACCATACTCGAGGTTTGCTTTCAAATTTGCAAAGTTAAGTTTTTCGAATAAGGGGCTCAACCTCGAGGTTTCAATATGAACCTCGAGGTTTTCAGTTCTTTGAAAACCAGTGTGCTCTCTGTCTGTGAGAAAACTCGAGGTTAGAAAATAATACTCGAGGTTTAAGTATTTCCTTGAAAATTTGAGCTTTAAGACAGAGTGCCAAACCTCGAGGTTTCAACATGAACCTCGAGGTTTTCATACTTGATGAAAACCATGACCTCTCTGGATGAATTAAAACTTGAGGTTTACTTGCAATACTCGAGGTTTCACATATTTTTCAAAAAGATCAGTTAAGCGCCAAAACATAAACCTGGAGGTTTTCAACCAAACCTTGAGGTTTCCTGTGTTGGTGCAAAACTTGAGTTTTTCTAAAAGATCCAGAGCCTCGAGGTTAGCTTGCCAACCTTGAGGTTTCACATTGTTTTGTGAAACCAAGTTTTAAACCATTGAAACACTCGATTTTAAAAGCTTCTGTAAGGCCAAACCTCGAGGTTTCAGAGCCAACCTCGAGGTTTGCTCTTAATCAGGATTTTCAACACTTAAAGAGCAAAACCTCTTTCATTATTTGTAGTTGTTGGCAATCATCAAAACCAATAGAGAACTAACAAAGTTGACATTATCCATGCCTCATCCTTGACCAAATTATCGCGTGACAAAAGGGACGTGACATGGTTGTACGATAGGTAGTATCGTGTCATTGATCCCCATATGAATTGGGTAGTCGAAATGTCTTGCTAGAGGCCACTTACGACTTGTAGGCTGGTACAGTATTGGCCCACTGTCAATCTCATATGGGCTTGCAGGGTCGCACACAAGAATAATCCAACACGGGTAAAAGTGTCCAGATTCATTGAATCTCAGATTAATCTGAGATTTAATGAATACTGGATTTAATCTGGGGTAAATATATATATGTGCATATATATTTAAATTCGAAAATAATATAATAATATTATTTAATGGAGATTATAATATTATTATATAATATTTGTTTTATATTTAATTTATTTGGTAAATTAAATATCTAAAACAAATAGAGATATTGTATCTCATTTAATTTTCAAATAAAGATATCATTATCTATTTAATTTAAATTGAGATATTGTATCTCAGATTTAATTAAATAGATAGATATCATTTCTCGGATTTAATTTATAGAGATAAATTAAATAAGAAGGCTTTTTAATTTGGATTAAATAAATAGATTGGATTAAATCTATCAGATAGATTTAATTAATATATTTTTAATCCAGATTCAAATTTCAAATTTTCAGATCTGGCTTTTAATTCGGATTAAATAAATATTATTATATTATATCTATTAGATAGATTTAATTAATATATTTTAATCCAGATCTAAAATTTGAATTTAAAAAAAAATTAATGAGGATTAATTTTATATAATACGCTGAATGGGTTTAAAAAAACCTACGGGACGTTTAGTCGAGCGTATTAGAAAGCCGTGAGAAACCCTAGAGCAAAAAAGAGAGAGAGACGCACAGTTCGAGGCGCTAGCATGCTGCTGCGTCTGTGTTCGGAGATTGTTCGTGTGGATACCGGTAGAGGAAGCCGATTCTAAGAGTCGTCTTCTGCTGATCGAGAAGGTAGTCCATCAGTTCAAAGAGAATGAGATGCGAACGAATTCACTACAGTTTGAGTTTTCTTGATGATCATGAGAAAATGTGCGCAAAGTTTTGTGTAGATTCTTGAGCTACTAGTTCACCAAAATCAAAGGAAAACCTTCGGCTCCAGATGATTCCGAATTCTATAAGGTACGATTCGGGTTCCTTAACCTTGATTTAAACGCACCTGAGTGATCCTCCGATGGGATTCGTAAAATATTTTAATCTGCTTCGTGTACGGATCCCAACATCGGAAGTATCCGGTCAAACCATCCATAGAGGTGCCACCAATTTTGGATCTCAAGCCGCTGCCTGACAACTTGAAATATGCTTATCTGGGAGAAAATCAAACTCTGCCAGTCATTGTGTCGGCACATCTCACCAGTGAACAAGAAACCAAACTCCTAGCAGTACTCACCAAATTCATGAAAGCTTTTGGGTGGACAATAGCTGACATAAAGGGGATCAGTCCATCCCTATGCATGCATAAAATATGCCTGGAAGAAGGATGTCGGCACTCAGTCGAGCAACAATGAAGGTTAAACCCCATCATGAAGGAAGTAGCGCGGAAGGAAATTATCAGATGGTTGGATGCAGGAATTATCTATCCTATCTCTGACAGCGAGTGGGTCAGTCTCATGCAGTGCGTACCCAAGAAGGGAGGGATTACTGTAGTGGAGAATGATAAGAATGAACTAATCCCCACACGCACTGTCACTAGGTGGAGAATATGCATGGACTACCGGAAACTCAACAAGGCCACCCTCAAGGACCATTTCCCATTACCATTTTCATTGACCAAATGCTGGATAGGTTGGCAGGCAAAGAGTACTACTGTTTCTTGGATGGCTATTCAGGATATAATCAGATTGCTGTAGCACCCCAAGATCAACATAAAACAACCTTTACCTGACCATATGGAACTTTCACGTTCAGGCAAATGCCCTTCGGACTATGTAACGCACCAGCTACATTTCAACGCTGTATGATGGCAATATTCTTGGATATGGTAGAGAAATCCATAGAAATCTTCATGGACGACTTCTCAGTGTTTGGAAAATCATATGACAACTGTCTGCAAAACCTTGAATCAGTTCTTCAGCGATGTGAGGAAACAAATCTGGTGCTCAATTGGGAGAAATGTCACTTCATGGCCACAGAAGGAGTAGTACTGGGACACAAAATTTCAAGAAAGGGAATTGAGGTTGATCGAGAGAAGATAGCCGTCATCGAACAGCTACCGCCACCTACCACAGTAAAAGGAATCAGGAGCTTCCTGGGACACGTCTGTTTCTACCGACGCTTCATCAAATACTTCTCCAAAATCACCAAGCCGTTATGTGTACTACTTGAACTTAACGCACCATTCTATTTTGATGAAGCTTGCTTGGAGGCGTTCCTGACCCTAAAAAAGAAGCTTACTACTGCCCCAATAATATCAGCCCCTGATTAGAACTTACCTTTTGAGCTCATGTGTGACGCCAGCGATTCAGCAGTTGGGGCAGTACTGGGTCAACAACATGATAAAATTTTCCACTCCATTCGCTATGCAAGCAAAACTCTATCCAGTGCCCAAATGAATTACACCACCACAGAAAAAGAGTTGTTGGTGGTGGTGTTTGCTTTTGAAAAATTCCAGTCTTACCTAGTAGGCACTAAGGTGATAGTCTTCACGGACCACTCCGCCATAAAATACCTAGTAACAAAAAAGGATGCCAAACCACGACTAATCAGATGGGTCTTACTATTGCAAGAATTCAACGTGGAGGTTCGTGACAAAAAGGGGACAGAAAATCAAGTGGCAGACCACCTCTCACGATTGGAAGGACACACCACAGATACGCTGAGCATCCCAAATAAAGAATTCTTCCCGAATGAGCAACTCTACACCGTTGCATGCATTCACACCTCATGGTATGCAGACATCATGAACTTTTTGGTCACAGGAGAAGTCCCAACAGATTTAACATATCACCAGAAGAAAAAGTTTCTTCACGACAGCCGGAAGTATTTCTGGGACGAACCATACTTATTCAAGCAATGCGCAAACCAAATGTTCGACGTTGCATACCAGATGATGAATCCGAAGATATTCTGAGACATTACCATTCCACCCCCTATGGGGGGCATTATGGAGGAGTTCGAACGGCCGCTAAAGTGCTGCAGTCTGGATTTTATTGGCCCACCCTGTTCAAAGACGCTTATCAATTTGTGTCCAAATGCGACAACTACTAAAGAATTGGGAACATATCCCGTAGGCACGAAATGCCACTAACGCCTATTCTGGAGGTCGAAGTGTTTGATGTATTGGGAATCAACTTCATGGGTCCGTTCCCTCCGTCAAGGGGGAACCAGTACATACTAGTTGCCGTTGACTATGTTTCCAAATGGGTCGAGGCGACCGCTTTACCAACAAATGACTCCAAAACTATAAGCTGGTTTTTAAAGAAACAGATATTCACTAAATTTGGTACCCCTGGGCCATAATTAATGATGAATGCTCTCATTTCTGCAACTGACAGATTGCAGCCCTGCTTGCCAAATATGGCACCGAATCGCGACAGCCTACCACCCTCAAGCAAATGGTCAAGCAGAGGTCTCAAACAAAGAAGTCAAACGTATCTTGGAAAAGGTGGTTCACCCAAACCGAAAGGACTGGTCCAACAAGCTCGGTGACTCCTTATGGGCGTACCGCACCACGTACAAAACTCCACTAGGTGTCTCCTCATATCAACTTATGTTCGAGAAAGCCTGTCATCTTCCGGTCGAAGTGGAACATAAGGTCTATTGGGCAATAGCACAGCTGAACATGAACCCCACCACAGTAGGTGACAAACGACTACTACAAATGCATGAGCTGGACGAGTTCCGTTTGCACGCATATGAGAATGCAAAGATTTACAAGGAGAAAGTCAAGCGATGGCATGATAAGCGACTGGTCCCCCACACTTTTGAGGTTGGCCAAGAAGTCCTATTGTATAACTCTTGTCTAAAACTATTCCCAGGAAAGCTGAAATCCAGGTGGGCAGGACCCTTTATTATCCATGCCTTGACATCGCATGGCGCAGTCGACCTCAGAAACCCAGCAACAGGAAACATCTTTCGAGTCAACGGTCAGCGAATTAAACATTATTAGTCAAACCCCATTGTGAGAGACAAGACAGCTATTGATCTCAGATCACCCTAAGTCATGGGCACTACGTCCGGCTGAAGACGTAAAAGCAAGCGCTACTAGGAGGCAGCCCAAGTTCACAGTTCTTTAGCATCACAGTAGGAGGGAACAGGCCTAGCAGGGATCGTGCTATGGCATAAGGAAAGGCATTGAGGCACAGCACCCCACCACAGCAAAGGCCCAAGGTAGCTGGGTACGCCCCTCACGTCTAGAATAAACGCTTTGTCCGTGCCTATAGCTTAGTGGGCCACTTCGGGCCCATTACACACCAACTTAGTGCAACCCACCATGGTATGAGTCGTAACGTTTCATATTCAAAAGTCTGCTTCTCTTGCTCCTTGCTCCCGCCCCCTTGAATGCACACCACTTTTAGTTGTTTTTTTTTCCTACTGTTGCAATGAGGGCATTGCATCGTTTAAGTGTTGGGGGAGGGGGGATTGATACAACCTGTGACATAATCTATCATTATTTTCACCCTGCATATAGCTCTTTGTACAATTTTTTTTTTCAAATTGCATGATAGAGGCAACAGGAAACATCTTTCGAGTCAACGGTCAGCGAATTAAACATTATTAGTCAAACCCCATTGTGAGAGACAAGATAGCTATTGATCTCAGATCACCCTAAGTCATGGGCACTACGTCCGGCTGAAGACGTAAAAGCAAGCACTACTAGGAGGCAGCCCAAGTTCACAGTTCTTTAGCATCACAGTAGGAGGGAACAGGCCTAGCAGGGATCGTGCTATGGCATAAGGAAAGGCATTGAGGCACAGCACCCCACCACAGCAAAGGCCCAAGGTAGCTGGGTACGCCCCTCACGTCTAGAATAAACGCTTTGTCCGTGCCTATAGCTTAGTGGGCCACTTCGGGCCCATTACACACCAACTTAGTGCAACCCACCATGGTATGAGTCGTAACGTTTCATATTCAAAAGTCTGCTTCTCTTGCTCCTTGCTCCCGCCCCCTTGAATGCACACCACTTTTAGTTGTTTTTTTTTCCTACTGTTGCAATGAGGGCATTGCATCGTTTAAGTGTTGGGGGAGGGGGGATTGATACAACCTGTGACATAATCTATCATTATTTTCACCCTGCATATAGCTCTTTGTACAATTTTTTTTTTCAAATTGCATGATAGAGGCAACAGGAAACATCTTTCGAGTCAACGGTCAGCGAATTAAACATTATTAGTCAAACCCCATTGTGAGAGACAAGATAGCTATTGATCTCAGATCACCCTAAGTCATGGGCACTACGTCCGGCTGAAGACGTAAAAGCAAGCACTACTAGGAGGCAGCCCAAGTTCACAGTTCTTTAGCATCACAGTAGGAGGGAACAGGCCTAGCAGGGATCGTGCTATGGCATAAGGAAAGGCATTGAGGCACAGCACCCCACCACAGCAAAGGCCCAAGGTAGCTGGGTACGCCCCTCACGTCTAGAATAAACGCTTTGTCCGTGCCTATAGCTTAGTGGGCCACTTCGGGCCCATTACACACCAACTTAGTGCAACCCACCATGGTATGAGTCGTAACGTTTCATATTCAAAAGTCTGCTTCTCTTGCTCCTTGCTCCCGCCCCCTTGAATGCACACCACTTTTAGTTGTTTTTTTTTCCTACTGTTGCAATGAGGGCATTGCATCGTTTAAGTGTTGGGGGAGGGGGGATTGATACAACCTGTGACATAATCTATCATTATTTTCACCCTGCATATAGCTCTTTGTACAATTTTTTTTTTCAAATTGCATGATAGAGGCAACAGGAAACATCTTTCGAGTCAACGGTCAGCGAATTAAACATTATTAGTCAAACCCCATTGTGAGAGACAAGATAGCTATTGATCTCAGATCACCCTAAGTCATGGGCACTACGTCCGGCTGAAGACGTAAAAGCAAGCGCTACTAGGAGGCAGCCCAAGTTCACAGTTCTTTAGCATCACAGTAGGAGGGAACAGGCCTAGCAGGGATCGTGCTATGGCATAAGGAAAGGCATTGAGGCACAGCACCCCACCACAGCAAAGGCCCAAGGTAGCTGGGTACGCCCCTCACGTCTAGAATAAACGCTTTGTCCGTGCCTATAGCTTAGTGGGCCACTTCGGGCCCATTACACACCAACTTAGTGCAACCCACCATGGTATGAGTCGTAACGTTTCATATTCAAAAGTCTGCTTCTCTTGCTCCTTGCTCCCGCCCCCTTGAATGCAAACCACTTTTAGTTGTTTTTTTTCCTACTGTTGCAATGAGGGCATTGCATCGTTTAAGTGTTGGGGGAGGGGGGATTGATATAACCTGTGACATAATCTATCATTATTTTCACCCTGCATATAGCTCTTTGTACAATTTTTTTTTTCAAATTGCATGATAGAGGCAGGAACAGAATCTTGTAGCAATGGATGAATGTTTGTACGACTGAACATGACACAATTGCCTAGGGGAACTGAACCTTTAGGCTTGGGAAATTGACGGTGCCAGCTAATCTAATACGGGGTAAAGTGGCAATGAGGAAGTTTAAAGGGAAGAACCCCTAATGGAAGGATTTAATTAAGCCTAATTATTGTTATTCTGTGTGCATGTCTGCTAGCCTGTGTTTGATCCTTGATTTGTCTTAGTTCTCTGATAAACTACTTGGCATCTGAGTTTGAAGTTCGGAGGATAAAGGCATTCATGTCATACCCATTATTCCCATACACAACCCATTTGTCATCATCTCCATGTTGCCACCCCCTTGAGCCATTCACACGTGCTATAGCAGAGCAAGTTAGATAAGAGAACTAGAAGAAAACTGTGAAAAATGCTACAGCGGAGTGCTCCCATGAAAAGCTACAGAAAGAACTGAAAGAGCTGTTGTTTTGCTTAAAAAAAGGAGAAAAAGAAAGAAAAGAGAAAGAATGAAGAAATAAAAGGAAAAAGTCTTAGAAAAGACTCAGCGTATAGAACAGTAAGAATTACAAGGTCTTAGGAGGAGCACTCGGCTGAAGCCAATAGATTTTTCGACTAGATCTGCTATAGCATCCACCTTCATTTCCCATCTCAAACACTAGGCCACCTTCACGATATAACCTAAGAAGTCCTTTGGATGAACGAATACTCAGATGCTAGGAAGCAATCTTAGAATTTCGACAAGGCTATGGATCTTCTGGGCTCGTTTGATAAGAGAGAAACAAAAGTCCCCTGGGTGAGCGAGTGTAAACACTGGACTTGAGAGCCCCTGGAGACTTATTCATCTAAACAACACCACGCATGATGAGCAGTTGGCAGTGGGCAGTGGGATTGCCGAATGGGGATGAAAACTGAAAGCAAGCGTGTAAGCAAAGTTACACGGATTGGAGTACTGTGGCTACGAGTTTTCGTTCGCTTCATCTTATTTTGCCCAGGAGTACAAAAAGCTAAGTGTGGGGGTATTTGATGAGCACAAATCGTACCATGTTTTCCCTATACTTTATGATTGAATTGAATGGTAAATACAAGCTTAATTACAGATAATCTAAGCAAAAAGGCATACATTCATGATATAGGGACTGAAGAATAGAAATCATTTACATGTGCTACAAACGGAACAATTTGCATGGTTTTTAAGAAAGAACGTGTAACAGAGCTAATACGATGCTATAGCAATCTGACAGCAACTTGAAGTGCAATATAAGACATCCCGAATGTTATAGCAAAGTAGAGGACACAATGCTATGCGGCATGTTTTCTGACCTTTTTACCCAGATGATTTCAGGAATAAAAAAAAGGGCGATACTGACAGATAGGTTGCTAACATAACGGAATAAAAGATGCAAAGGATCTAAACTAAAAGATTTGAAGAATCCTGCAGGATCAGCAGAAGCAATCTACTTAGATCAAGAGATACACTAGATCCCGACGGATTAGGAAAGGCTCGTGTAACTTGCACCACAAGAAAGACTGATTATAAAAGGAAGCAGCAGAGCCAACGTTAAGAGTTGGAGAGCTCTAGAACGAGATTCTACTTTCGGCAGAATCCCGAGAAGAGTGAGAGATTTCTCAAGAGCACCAGACTTCCAGGACAACCAAGCATCCTTCCTTGCAGTATAACGGAACGAAGAAGACGTGGAGTGGTGTCGTGACAGGGCCGCATTCACGCCGATGAAAATTCCATCAAAGCTTTCCGTTTTCCATTTTTGTTTCATTTAGTTTTCTGATCATGGGTCATTCTGTTAGTGTCTGTTTTGTGTGTCCCTCGTCAGTCATGAACTGATTTCCATATGGCTGGACGAGGATGAGTCCTTAAGTTGTTGAATGAACCCAGTTGCACGTTCTTAATTTAATAAATTTGGTTTGCTTATCGGTGTTTTGATTACTAGTTGGTTAACGGAAGTTAAGGGATAGATTTGTGGCCTCAGCTTACTGGCAAGGAATTGAGGTTAGACCTCTGAGAAACAATGTTTGCTAGGCAGCCCGTGCACGGCTTGACCTATTATTGTAGGCTTCAGGAATGGGTCTACCTCTCATAACCATAACACCCTGAGCGTAAAACAGTCCTGACTAGAAAGTTGCCATAGGAATATGGAAGGAGTATAGTCAGTGTCATATGTATCGGACGCGGAATTTTCGGTAGACTATCGTGATGGGTTAACCAAATATCTTTGTAGTTAGTAGCTATGTTGTAGCATTGCGAAAGTTGTGCAGCATAGATGCTATAGCATTGAGTAAAGCAACTGGGGGAATGATGCACTTAAGGGAACTTCTGTGTCCAGCCTAACCTCTTACTGATATCTTCTCAAGTTAATTTATGTCGTTTAATTTTGCTATTAGCATAGTCATTAAAACCTACCAATTATTTTACTTTCAATTAGCACAATTATAGTAGCAACTGAGCGTCACTCTTTGGTATCTCAGTCTCTGTGGGACGATACTCTACTTCACTTTATTACTTGTTCAACTGGTTCGCTTGCCATAAGGGAATTTGACCAACAATAACCACTAAAACCAGCAAAGCCATATGGAGGCTAATAGGGATGGAAGACTGTAAAAGCCCGTCCAGGCTGGTAATGTTAGTTCTTTAAGGGTTTTGATGATCACCAACAATTGCAAACAATGCATGAAGTTTTTCTTTGAAAGATTGAAAAATATGCTGTCAAAGCAAAACTTGAGTTTTGATTCCAAAACTCGAGTTTTGATCTTACACAAAGAAGCTCAAGTTTTCTGGACAAAGCAAAACTTGCAGTTTTCCAGCAAAACCTCCGGTTTTCATCACACAAAGACTCCTCAATGTTTTTATGAAAAATGCAAAACTCGAGGTTTGGTTTGAAAACTCGAGTTTTGATCATACAAAGAGCCTCTGAAGTTTTGAACATTGAAAACCTCCAGTTTTATCCTAAAACCGCAAGTTTTCTTTAAACCTGAAAATTTCTAAGTTTTCCTCAAATTTTGGAAAACTCAAGTTTTGCACCAAAACTCGAGTTTTGGTTTGACAGAGAGGATTCATGTTTTTAACCAGTTTTCAAAACCGTCAGTTTTAGAGAAAACCTCCAGTTTTGATTTTATGCATTTTTCTCTAAGTTTTCAAAGTTAAGTGAAAACTCGAGTTTTGGCTTGGCAGAGAGCATTCATATTTTCCTGATTTTGAAAAGTGCCAATTCTCATAGGAAACCTCCAGTTTTTGACTTGGTGCGATTTCTCAAAGTTTTCATGTTTAAATGAAAACTCGAGTTTTGACCGTAAAACTCGAGTTTTGGCCATACAGGGAGCTTCGATGTTTTAATGATTTGAAAACCGCCAGTTTTGGTAGAAAACCTCCGGTTTTGATGTTTTGGACTGAAATCGATTGTACATGTTCAAGTCCAAAACTCGAGTTTTGAGAAACAAAACTCGAGTTTTCATCGGTGATTCAGAAATTCAAATTTGACAAATTTGGAAAACCTTCTTGTTTGATCTTAAAACTATCCAGTATTATTCTCTGATATTCCTAGCTATATTTAACCACTTTGTTAGTGAGTTTCAGACGAATTAGAGAATATTTATTGAAGGTTTAAAGCAAAAGCAAAAAGTGACGTCAGCACATTAAATGTTATGCCCAGAAAGTTGCATACTTTTGGGTAATTCTTCTGCACACATCTAGCAAAGAATTAAAGAATGATTTCCACATCCAGTAATTGCCATTCCAATGGATTAATCTTTAGAAAGTCAACTCCGAACTTCTGCATAGCTAGATTAAGTTAAGATTAGTGAGAGAAGAAGACCAAAGCTTAACCAAAACCTTGTCTAATGAAAGCAACCGTTATATTGATGAATCCAACGGTCATTTAATGCTTTCTCAGTGTAAATAAAGTTGCATTCAAGTCTTCTCAACCAACACATCTGCTGAAAACGAACTCTATTCAAGTTTGCATTTATTTCCTTCAGCTTACATCTGTATTGTATCTTCTAATACATCTGTTCTTCAGTGTTTATCATTATCCACTCTTAAAGAGAATTTTTGATTATAATCATTTATTGTAAAGAATAACAAGTCAGGGGACTTAGTGATTGGGTGCATTGATTACAACTTGTAAGGGGGAGCAAATTCTGGTGAGAGAATTGC
The DNA here is from genome assembly GCA_034222035.1 of Acacia crassicarpa. NCBI lineage: Eukaryota > Viridiplantae > Streptophyta > Magnoliopsida > Fabales > Fabaceae > Acacia > Acacia crassicarpa. Next base: position 2,777,740 of record JAWXYG010000002.1, read on the forward strand.
TCTTAAGTGCAGAGTGTGTAATCAATTGTGATAGTGGAAATCCCAGAGAGTCTGGGGACTGGACGTAGGTCAAGAGATTGGACTGAACCAGTATAAATCTCTGTGTCTTGCTTTCTCTACTCCACTCTTTATTCATCTCTGTTCACCCCTATTTTGCTGTTCCAAAGCAGAGCAAGTTTAGAAAGTTTTAAAAATCCTCGATTCACCCCCCTCTTGGTGATTTAGCTCCATTTACAGGTAAGAAGTAGATGTAGCAAAGCAGGTCTAGGAACTATTATAGCCACTCATATGAGTAAGGAATCTATGTCTGTGGAGCAAACATCGTCTCCAGCTATGGGTAGGAAGGCATCGGTGCATGTATCTCTGTAGTCACCTCTGCTAGCATCTCCTTTAGGTACCACGGAACCTCAGTATAGGCCATATTAGGCCATATGGGTGGTATACACCTCCGCCACGTGGACCAGGCCGAGGTGTCTCATATGCCTCCATCTCGTGTCGTGGTCGTTGTTGACCTAGTCCGCATCCCTCCTTCATACAGGTGGGACCTTTAAAGCGGAATCTGGTACACTGACCAAGAGTCCACTTGGCGCACCAGGACCAGGCTCCGCACCTCAGCTAAACTCTTTAAGTGCTCGCAGTAACTGGTCATAAACCTCTTGAACCTGCCTCTTGCTGTATTGAGCATCAAATTGTAAAGAATTCATCCACCAAATCCACTCTACACCATCTACCTACATTTATCTAGTAAAATGAAAAACAACACTGAAACTAAGTTATGGATAATAAGATGAAAGATATAGGTTAAAAAATGGAAGCAAGATCAATACATACCACATGCCCAATCTTGGCGACCTGCCTCGTCATATATCATCTAGTGTGTGTGAAAAACCAAGTCATGTACTCGGAGTTCGGGGAAATCAGCCCTCTGATGGATCTGTAGTCTCGATGCGCTGATGCTGCGTGTTCTATAATTGAATAAATGGATCCATCTTGACCTCCCAATCATCAGTCATCTTACCACGTAAAGTAAGATCATATGCACCCTTAAGCTGTGCAGCAAGGCCAGGGATGTGTGGCTGCATGCAACGATCAAGCTGGTGCATCTCAACAATGTGGAAAGCAAGTATGGGTGTCATCACCCTCCACATGTCCTGCATGTGAAAATCTGCACCCATAAAGTCATATCCGGCGTCCCTATATGGCTCCCACTTCACCAATACATGTAAACAAATGCGAATTAGTTTACTCTTTTTGTTTTCTAATATCAAATTTTTCATACATACATCATCTCGATCCATTTGGTCAAGCTCTATCTAATATGTGTTTAGATCACGTCGCAATAACCGCACGTTGACATTAGTGAACCTGCAATATGTAACTCAATAACATCAGTGAAACGACCTACAAATAAGAGCATAATCGCTCAACTACTCCAACTAGTTCAAAATATTCATTACATCAAACTACTTCCATACTTGCATCCGTAATGATCACCTGCGTCACTGGGCAGTGGAATGGCAGGTGATATGGCAAGAAATCTGGACCATGCCCATATCTGCAATAACAACAAACAACCCCCAATGTTTGTTGCTGAAGCTGATGTGGCCTGACATAGCTTGCAAAACAGTATAGCGAGTACAACAGACCCCCAACTGTATGTAGCAGTCTCTGCAAAGTCACCACCCAGTAATTTTATATATCGGCAAGGGACCTCTGTGTTGGACTTGTCACACAACAAAAATCCACCGAATAGGCGCATGAGGTAAGCACGTGTGTACAAAAGCTGACCCTCAACAGTAGCTGAGTGCTCCTCCCAGTGGGCCTAATGAGTGTCAAACCAGCTCAACCTGATGTTTCTGCCAATCAAATGAGTTGGGAGTAGAGTTTGACCCATGTATTGTTGCATAACTGTTGCCCAGTTGCCATGCGTCCGACCGAAAACTACTCGACCCTCAGTGGACGAACCTAAAATGCCCTCTACATCTTGTAGAGTAATAGTCATCTCACCAACCAGCATATGGAAGGTGTGAGTCTCAGGCTCCACCTCTCAACCAAAGCAGAAATAAGGTGTCTGTCAATCTGCACCAACATAAAAGTAGAGAACAAATATATAAAGGTTCTATATTATCCGTATCATGTACAAACAACTAAATTCGTAGAATTAATTACATAAAGAATTTTAAAACATATTGGGAGTCTCTTCATGAGAGACACGTGCCAAAAACTTGCATGCATAAGGTGCTGCTGCAAATCTACAGGGATGAGATTTGGATCCTCGACATCTCCCAAAGACCCATGTGAGGTTCGCCTCACCCTCAAAGAATTGTAGTCTCCTGTGTTCCACACAACTTGTGATCGGTGTGACTGATGCACCTTCTCATTAAGAACTCCCCACTTTTTGGGGCCGGGCTCAATATTACAGGTGCGTTAGTCATCCATTTGACTAATAAAACTTTACAATAACACAACACATTATTAAGTCACTAATTATTCTTCTTTAGATAATTAATTACTGAATTAATTATTTGACTAATTATTATTGTCGATTTAAACTTATCTTATCTGTCTTAGGGTACTATAAACAATAATATACAACATATTTCACAAAATCTTTTTATTAATTCACTAATTATTATTCTCACAAATTTCTTAAATCAAATTTAGACATTTCATATATGTAATTATTAATTTAGAAAATATTAAATAATTAGTCATCTATCTTAAGGTTTATAATTAACATACAAAATAAATAAATAATTCACTAATTAATTAATTTACTAATTAGTCTTGTATCCTAAGGTTAATAATAAATTTTAAATATTGTAATTCCCTAAATTATTAATTATTATTAATATTTACTATTTTTATTATTTATAATTATTAATAATTTGTAAGTAATTAAGCATCTATCCTACCATTACACATTTATCAAACATCTATAATAAATAAATCTATATAATTAAAAGTTAAATCAAATTATTAAACAATAAACATAACAAACAAATTAAATGTTACTTGTGCAGACGAGAAGTCAAGAGTGTGAAAGAATTTGAGACTCCTTCTTCCTTCCAATGATTCTCACTTCTCTATGTTTCAAAGTTTTTCAGCCTCTCTCAACATTTTCTCAGCTTCAAGAAAGGAGGGAATGGATGAAGATTGGAAGGATGAGGAGGTGTATGTGTGTGTGATGAGTGTTTGTTATGGGTGAGAGTAAAAAAGAATGAAGAAAATGGAGGACGGATGGTGTTTTCAGAATGAAGAAAATGTGAAGAGTGAATCGGATGAGAGAGAGGGAAGGAAAATGAAGAAGAGCTTTAGAGGGAGAGGGAAGAAATCGGATGAAGTAGAGGGGAGGAGTAGATGGAAGAGTAAGGTTGTGTGTGTGTGTGAAGGGGGGGGGGCGCGGTGTGTTTTTTTTTTTGGGGGGGGGGATTTCAGGTCAGGAATCCTAACATTGGGTCAGGATTCCTAACGCATCCTGACGCGTTAGCATTAGGAATCCTGACCTTGCGTCAGGATTTGTTAGGATTCCTGACGCGTCAACGTCAGGACCTGGCTAGCATCAGTGAATTGACACCACTGATAGTGGTGGCGTCAGTTGACGATGACACTGCTGACTAGCGTCAGTGAACTGATGCCATATCAACATGCAGGTTTGACTGCATTAGATGGGTAAATATTTTCCCAACTGCTCCAATCCGGTACTTTTTTTTAAAAAAAAAACTTATTTTGGTAAATTTCCCACTATACCATTGTTTGTAACATCTGAAACATGACAAGTTTTAGCTCAAATTGAGGCGCAATAATGTTTGGTGGAGCTATCTCAGAGTTGAGTCCGTTCAGATTAGGAATTCCAAATTCCATGATTGCTTTGTTCAAATCATCTTTGTTAGCCACATTTAGCAAGGGTGGAACTTGATCTCCATTAGGATTTCCCTAATCTTTTGCCATGTCTATTGAGATAGTAGGAAGGTTTCTTATTTTCTGCCTCCTTCTCCTTTGCTTGTACGTTCTTTCTATTTAAGGATGAAATGACTCAAGATCAGCAGAGCAAGAACTGCTTATACACGGACAAAAGTACCTGAAAATAAGAAACAGAGAGAGTTAAAAAAAATCGATCAAACGCAACTTTTCAAAACAATAACTTACTAGCATAAACAGTATTATCAATACCTAGTAACGGCACCAAAAACTTCTTGTTCGATTTCCCTTATGGAAAGTGAACCAATCAAACAAATAATAGAGCGTAGAGTAGAGCATCATCCCATAAAGATTAAAACATCAGTTTGTGTTGCCAATTAATGATCAAAAGTCATGTGATTATAAAATATGAGTGTTGGTTGTGTACTACTAATTCTAATAAGCTAATAAAATAGAGTGATCATGGACACAATTGAGATATATCATATTCAAAATAGGCGGAGCTAAGATTTCCCCTTAATTTTCACTTTGTCCCTAGATTGCTTTATCCCATTGCTACAATAATGTTGTAACAACTTCCACAATGCACAGCAAAGCTTTTCAATTAACACACCACTAATATATATAAAAGCTTTCGTAATCCTATAATTATATTCTTAACTTACTTCTCCCATATTCTTATGCAGATTTTCAAGTTTAAAATTTCAAGTAAACCTAGGTATGATGGCTGTGTGAGATAAACTCATTCCTATAGTTTATAGTTTAGACAAGGTTATACACAAACTCTACTAGTACATACTGCTTAATTGAGGTCTAATCTTAACTCCTTTCTAGTAAATTAAAACCAAGACTCTTGCTTACCTGTGGCCACCTAGCACACAAGACCAACATCAACTACGCAATTAAGCAAACTGAATTATATAAATGAAAAATCACAATTTAGTTCAGAATTACAAACAAAAGATCCTTCCTCGGTCAGCCAAGGGAATTTAGTTCATGGCTGATGAGCAAAAGACAATTGAAATTGATAACATATTCATGAAGTACAGAGAAGGAAACTAAGATGAAAAGGAATTGTCGAAGGGTTTCGACGGCATAGGGCAGCGTCTATTACGTAACACCTCTACGTCCTCTTCGGATCAACAACCTTCTATAACAATTAGTCCTCTTGAGCTTTTCAATGTAATGTGATCTTTCTAAATCTATCTGATTCCCTACTGATAGGGCAAAACTTTATAGGCTATAACTCTGTAAGTATACGGGTCGTATCAAGTAATAAAGTGATAAGAAAAGTATTGTTCTCACGAGGACTTGGTATCACAACCTTCGGTTAAGCATTAATTTTACAATTTTGATTAAGTTGAGCAAACCAAATTGAATTTAATTAAAGGAAAAGAAAATAAAATCAAAATAAACAAACTATCACAAATATTAAATGAACAACCTAAAATAAACTTTGTTTTCACTAATTTAATTAGCCTTGATATCAATTTTGTTAATCTCGAGTATAAATAGCTGTAAGTGTCTGTCAGTCCACTTACAACTCTCTCTTGAGTATAACTTGTTATGTCTAACATAGTTACTCAAGAGGAAACATAACTCGGACACACTCTTCAACAACACACTCTTCAACAATTATATGGGGCCATTAGGTATATGTCTATCCTAATTGCAAATTAAATCGTAATTTAATCCCATATTACTTAATCTCTGAGCTTAATTAAAATACCCTTCGTCAAGGTAAATCCTAATTCTCAAATTCATATTCAATGATGGCCAGTCAATAATAGATAAATCTAAACAAGATTAAGTAACCAAAATTAATATTAATAAAAATAAAGTTTAATCCACCTATAAATTCATAGCTACTCTAGGTTGCAAAGTAAATCAACCACACATCACTTTAATTATCATCCATAACAGCACAGAAAATCCCAAAGTCAAATTCAAATGGAAAGGAAAACCAAACAATATTAACCAAAGAACCAAATCAGCCACGGGTTAGCTTTAATCAGATTCCCCTAGCTGGCTCCTTCTACTCAGTGCTCTGCAGGTGTAAATCTGCCTTTGGAGCTTCCAAATCATGACTGTGGTCTGAGATGTGAGGGAGAGAGATGAAATTGGATGGTGGTGGAAGAAGGACGGTCCCCGGAGACGGTGGTGATGAGGGCGAGGGTCGCCAGCGACAATGGTGTGGAGGGTGAGATGAAGATAAGGACTCGCGGTGCTCTGTTCTCAGTTCTCTGTGATTTCGCTCCTTACTGCCCTAAATAGCCGCCTTTGCTCCTTTTTCTTTTTGTTCAATTCAAATGCATTTAGGTCTTCCATTTTTCCTTCCAAAAACGACGCGTTTTGATCTAATGCCGCCTCTTTGCTGTAGCTTCCTTAGGTTTTCCATTCATTCCAATCATTTTTTCCAAACGTTGGCGTATCCTGCTTCTTATCTTGATGATTGTAAACAAGCATGGAAAAATTATATAATAATATATTATTAAAACCTAAACCTTTTTCTTTTTCCTTTTTTTATCTACCTTATATTATTATAATTTATTTATTCTTATATATAAACCTAAATATTTCTATTTAACTGAAATTGAGATATTTGTAATAAAATCCCCAAAATAATGTGCCAAATTGGTATCTTATCAAAATCTCCAATGAATCCCTTTAATTTAGCATTGATGATTCCTCAAATATATTAAAATATATCTCAAATCTACTAAAAATGAGAAGTCATCACGCCCCCACACTTGCATCAAATCTTGTCCTCAAGATTTTAAATTCTAAAACAATCAAATTCAAGAAACCCATTTAAGCAAGATTTTCACCGCAAGCACTACAAAATTAATGCCAATTCACACTTTCAAGAAGCAAACTTTCTCAAAAATCTTTTCCAAATTCCAAAAATGCAAGTAGCAAGGTAATTAATTTGGCCAAGATAAATCACAATAGAATGTCTCTCACAAGTCAAGTGTTTATACTTATTTCTCAAGGTATTCAAGGGCTTGTGTTTCATTCAATTCCACCTATTACAACTTATCTACCATAAGCTTGTTTATCATCTCAATCTCCACTATATACATTATCCAATTGCACACTCAAATCAAAAGGACTTTCTCAAGGTTTTAATGATCAAGGTTGAATAATGAAATAAAAGTAATCAAATGGTATGGGAAAATACTTTAGTCAATGCCAAGTAATTCAACGAAATTTATGATGAAAACCAAACTCACTAACACCATATATAAACAACCTTTATTCTTTTGACCTCAACAATTTTTTTCTTTCTTTCTTTCTTGGAATTTTTTTTTTTTTGGGAATTTATTCCTTTGTTTCTATCTTTATTTCTTTTTTTTAAAAAAAAAATTTTGCTTTTCACTACCCACACAGACTCTTATGGTGTTGACTTCCTAAGTCCTTCACTCTTTTAAATTGGTTCGCTTAACACTTACTAAAGTAACAAAAATGAATGGGAAGAAAAAAAAATATAAAAATTGCATATCTCAAACAAAAGGCTATTTATTCTATGCAAATTTCTTTTCTTTTCTTTCTAAAATAAAGGCTCATATGGTGTAAACAAATGATTTTCATGTGATAAGGATGTGCATTTGGCCGAACTAGCTATGAAATGAATGCCTAAATCATCTTTGTGCATGCAAAAGGATTTCAAATTTCAAAAGAGATTCAAGAAAAATTCTAAAGTTAAAATCACAATAGGTATACTCCCTATTGAAAGAAATGAAACTTAGACTCAAATTCCTCATAGGTTCTTTGACATCCTAAAGTAAAGTTTCAAAACCAAATCTTTACCACTTTACTAACATTCAAAGAACATAGAATCAATTGCTAATCAAATTCACTCCTCTTCATGTTCAAATTAACCCAATTGTGACAATGCTCACGAATAAAATTCAAACTTCCAAAAGATTTTTTTTTCCCAAAAAGTATTGAGGACAAGGAAAGTCATGTAAAATCAAGGATACCCTCACCCCCACACTTAAATGTCACATTCTCCTCAATGTGAACAAGTAACAAAAAGTAATGGAAGTGTAGAGCAACCATAGATAAGTGTAAGGGTAACACCAATTTCAAAGATTTCAAATTTTTCACCAATTAAACAGCTCAAGTGCTAACAGTCATTCAATAATCATCACAAACAGTCATCACATGCATATCCAACTGAGACCAGAACTCATTCCTAAGCAATATATCATCAACAATCAGATAAAACAAATCAAAGAAAAGTAGAAGGAAACTCCCCTATTTGTCCATGATTTGCACTTGCATCCTTGCTACCAAAATGGAACACATCATCAAGGGCTATCAACAATCCTACAAAATCAAATAAAGCATCAAATCATACCTTGGGTTGCCTCCCAAGAAACGCTAAATTTAAAGTCTTCAGCCAGACTTCTCAAAACAACTTCTAATCATAAGTATCAAACACCATAATCACCTTGTCTTTATTTCTTTTCAAGCAACAAGGTATCACATACGAAAAGTGATAATTCAAGTTAATTGCTTGTACTTCCTCAATCATAGACAATCACGGATTACAAGCATTCACTGAATTCAAATAAAGCACATCATGCACATCCTTACAAGTAAACATAGGCACTTCCAAGAATTTAGAACATCCAACAAAATCCACTTGACTCTCTTTAGTAAGAGTCAACAATTCAATAAAAAGGTCGTGAACAACAACAATTAGGACATCCATATCAATTTGATCACCAAAATCACAATCCTTAGGCTCCAAAGCTGGAACCTCTTCTAGACACCCATTATTCTCATCTAAATCACTTTGAAGCTCACAATCACTTTCTACATTATCCATTGTCTCATGTAATTCCACATCTTCAACTTCCTCACAATAATCATTATCAGCTAATAAGTGATCACCCATGTTTAAGGAATTATCTTGCCTTATATTCTCAAGAGCTGAAACAATTTGACTCGCATATACCTTAATATTTTGGACACTTACCCCAATATTTTGGACACTTGACTCAACCCTAGTGATAAATTCCTTTTGCTCTCTACTAAATTTCTCTGATGCTTCCACACACTCCTCAAATAATCTTTCTAAATTAAAATTTTCCTTATACTCAATTGTATGTTCTTCAACATGTGGATAAGAGTAAAAGGAGGAGTATTTTCATGAGAACAATAGACATGTGGACCCCTAAAATTTTGTTGCTCAAAACTTTCACTAGGACAAAATGAATAATCAAAATGAGTTTGATTCCAAGCAAAATCATCTCTCGCACAATGACTAGTTGGACTATATGGACAATTCACATATAAATAACTCCCTCCATAATAAACACAAGACATGCAAACATATTGAGAAGAATCAACATATGGAATACAACTATCATTTATGCTCCTTTTATGTTGCTTATATTCATCCAAAGAATTTAAAAATAGCAATCAGTCCATCTTGTATTGAAGACAAATAATCCATGTCCTTCTTAATATTAAGACTAGTTGGTTGCCATGTGAAATCCATTTTTTTAATTTTCGTTTTTAAAATATTAAAATAAATATTTACAAACTCAAACTTAAATTACTAATGCTCAATCAATTCCAACCAAAACAGTTGTGGCACACAAGTCCCCAGCAACGACGCCAAAAACTTGATAGGGCAAAACTTTACAGCTTATAACTCCACAAGTATACGGGCCGTATCAAGTAAAAAAGTGATAAGAAAAGTATCGTTCCCACGAGGACTTGGTATCATAAACTTTGGTTAAGCATTAATTTTACAATTTTGATTTAGTTGAGCAAACCAAAATGAATTTAATTAAAGGAAAAGAAAAGAAAATCTGTTACACCCCTATCGGCCTCACCCTTTCGGGTGGCGGGTTAGAGGGATTCCTTTTATTTAATCACCTTCCCTTATTACTTAGTCCAATTAATTTATCTCAGAGTTAGCACAGCAGAGCACAGGATTTGGGTTAGGACAAGTCTGGCATACTGATAAACATTTACAAGTCTAGTGGCAAATAAGTCCCCGAAGGGTTAATACAGTTATCCAGAATAAAGTACTGCATATAGACAACAGTTATCCAAAATATAGAGTACAAAATGGGATAGAGCATTTCCCTATTTCTTCAATTCACTGCTCCACGCCCTACCTTCTGATCACCTTCAATTGCTTCTGCCTTACTCCTGTTTCTCAAAATGGTCTGGAGTTCAAGGTTGAACCCCAGAGTAATTGTTAGACTCATATATCATATGTGTACAGTGCATGCAATGCAAAATCATAATCAGGAAGTACAAATAAACCTGCCTCACGGCACAAACAACCAGCATGTAGCAACTCCTTAGGACTGCCTGGTCAAGACAATCCCCTAGGAACAGCGCGCAAATGGACCTCAGTAGTCAGGGAGCGACCCCAACCACTTAGCCTAGGGCCTCAGTAGACACCTATAAACACACAGTCATATAGGCTCCACCTACCCCACATATCTCGGTACTGCAGCAACACCCTAAGGACACATAGTCCAATAGGTACCGCAGCTCGATCCTACATGCTCTCGGTACTGTAGCAGGGACCCTAAGGACACAATGACATAGGTACCAAAGCCCGATCTCGGTACTGCATCAGAAACCTAAGGACACGCAGTCCAATAGGCACCGCACCCCAATTTCCTACATTATGATAAAAAATACATACGAAAGCAACATAAAGTATGCAAGTCAACAGTTACTACCTGGCACTTCCCAAAAGCGATGAACCTTCCTCTTAGCGTTGGGGATGCTTCTTACACAAGAGAATTCCCAAAATACAGTCAAGTATCATGCTATCAATTACACATTCAAACTCTAACTCCAATTTCATGAAATTCGCATACCTTCAGATTTTTCCCAGAATTTCTGACTCAACTTCACCGATTTTTAATAAATAAATTCCACAAAAATCGTATTAACATGGGATCAGTGGCCTTGGAACCCTTGGAATGTCTATTTTATAGGGAAAATAGTTACCAAGTTCATCTGGGTTCACAACTAGTCCTTTTTCCCAAATACTAGCCACTGGTCCGAGAGAAAAGTCCAGTTTTTAGGTCATCTTCATCTTAAAATATCTCTCAGTTGGAAAATCCAAATGACACAAAATATTATATCACAATCATCCTCAGGATGTCTACTTTCATCATAAAAAATTTCAAAGAAATCAGACATAATTTGCTACCTCAAAACTACTGATTAACACTTGCTGCCCAGAAACCAAATTAACCAACAGATTTTGGTATAAGAAGATTTAGGGTTTTCAAAGTTCCAAACGAAGTGATCCTACTTAACCCCACACAGAAATGCCCTCTGAATCCATTGGAGATATCAAAAATATGAAAAACCAACTGCACAACCACGAAACACCACAGGGCAGAGAAGAAGATAACTCGGTTGCCGGTTTAGGGACTTACCTCCGGATGTCGGTTGCGGGTGACCTTCTGCACTTTCTGAACCAAAGACCTCAGCTGACCACTCCCTCCAGCACCTCTTGAGCTCGTGATATGTGGGAAAAATGGAGGGGGAGAGGTCCTATTTATGGGCCTCAAGGTTGCACTCTTTTGTCCAGTTTTGGTTATTGTCCATTGGGTAAAAGAATGCTTCGAATAAAATTAATATTTTCCCTTGCTTGCTGCCCAAGACTACTAGAAATATCTAGGGCTCTCTTTTAGGGTGCAGGGGCAAAATGGTCATTTTGCGCTGTTCATCTTTTCCAAGACTGGGCCCACAAAATCTGAACCCTAAATATTCCATAATTACACTTTTCAAGTCATAATTACATGTCATGTCAGGTTTGAATTGTGTGGTCCAGATTTAACCGGGTTATTTTATTCTTTCTCTTTCTTCATTATGACTATGATGTGACAATCTCTCTCCTCATTATTACATAGCCAGATATTTTCTCACTCCTCTGGGCCCACTGGAATTCGCCCCCCATCAATGTCTTGGGCCTGACTCCGGTAATCCTAACCGATCCCGCTCAGCTTCCTTTTGCCGGTCCCACCTTACCTCGTAATGCGTGCTCTTCAACTGGACTTATGTGGGCCCGGATCATCAATCACTTTTCCCAGACCACAAGGGGTTCAAATTTATGTGCCTTGGAGAATAAGAAACCCTTATTCTCATACACTAGATACTCCTCAAAATGTGTGCCATTTGTCAAACCGACTTTTGGCCCCAATATGCCACGTGTCCGACATAGCACCACTTATTATTGACTTTTCCCTCTTCACTGGGTCTAGGCACGTGTTCTCTCTTTCTCTCTTAGTCAACACGCATACCTCGGGCCCACAATATTTGTTTTTTACTTCCCTTATGATGCCGGTTTATATCTTAGGGATTTCTTCGTGCACAAGTTACCTTACCGTTGATCAAGGTTTGTTCTTATTTTGACTTAGTACCTTTGCTACCTACTCGTAACCAATCTTTTCCATCTTAGGGCCTTTGAAAGAATTTTATGCCATAAACTATGGGAAATAAATACTCAAAAAGGCTTCTCATTACTATGAAAATTTACATTGATACATGCATTACAAAAGTAGGGTTGTTACAAAATCAAAATAAACAAACTACCACAAATATTAAATGAGTAACCCAGAATCACTAATCCCTTATTAGTTTCTTAAATCTTGTTTTCACTAATTTAGTTAGCCTTGATATCAATTTTGTTAATCTCGAGTATAAATAGTTGTATGTGCCTGTCGGTCCACTTACAACTCTCTCTTGAGTATAACTTGTTATGTCTAACATAGTTACTCAAGAGGAAACATAACTCGAACATGCTTTTTAACAATTATATGGGGCCATTAGGTATATGTCTATCCTAATTGCAAATTAAATCGTAATTTAATCCCATATTACTTAATCTCAGAGCTTAATTAAAATTCCCTTCGTCAAGCTAAATCCTAATTCTCAAATTCATATTCAATGATGACCAGTCAATAATAGATAAATCTAAACAAGATTAAGTAATCAAAATTAATATTAATTATAACTAAACAATAAAAATAAAGTTTAATCCACCTTTAAGTTCATAGCTACTGTAGGTTCCAAAGTAAATCAGCCACATATCACTTTAATTAGCATCCATAACAGCAAAGAAAATTCCAGAGTCAAATTCAAATGGAAAGGAAAACCAAACAATATTAACCCAAGAACCAAATCAGCCATGGGTAGCTTTAATCATATCCCCTTGTTCAGATTTCGTGCGTCGTGGTCTCCATTCCAGCTGGCTCCTTCTGCTCAGTGCTCTGCAGGTGCGAATTTGTCGTTGGAGCTTCCAAATCACGACTATGGTCTGAGATGTGAGGGAGAGAGATGAAATTGGATGGTGGTGGACGAAGGACGGTCGTCGGCGACGATGGTGATGAGGGCGAGGGTTACTGGCGACAATGGTGTAGAGGGTGAGATAAAGATAAGGAATCGTGGTGCTCTATTCTCAGTTCTCTGTGATTTTGCTCCTCATTGTGCGTCCCTAAATAGCTGCCTTTGCTCCTTTCAGACCTGCTGAAGTATGACGGGACCTAGGACTCGCGCTATCACTTGGATATGTTTGAGCTGCTCATGTTCGTTTGGCAAATTTTGGGCCGACTCATCCCACGGATTTTTGCAGCAATGTTGACTGAACCTGCTCAAAAGTGGCTCCATACTCTACCAGCCAACTCTGTGCAAAATTTTGAAGACCTCAGAAGTAAGTTCGAGTTGAATTTCGCAACCAGTAAGAAGCAACCAAAGTCCCAATTCGCTCTGAGTAAAATGAAACAACGATGTGGGGAGACGCTTCAAAAGTATTTGGATCAATTCAAGGAGGTGGCTTTACAAGTACGATCACTCCTAGAGGATGTCCATGTACATTGTCTCATAGATGGCCTAGATCCCTCATCCCAGTTGGCGAAGTCAATCTTCAAGAACCGGGTTTACACCCTCACTGAGTTCAACACCCGGTCGAAGAAATATTTGTAGGTGGAACAAATGGAAATAGCCAATGCTGACGGATGCGAGAAGCAGAGAAATACGTCTCCAGAAGGCAAAGGTCAGACTGATAGCCGAAAAGAAGACCCCCGCATGCGAAACCGAGATAACAGATCCCGAGGGGCTAGATTCGAAGGGAAAGCGAAGTATGACAGGTATACCCCTTTGAAAATTGCTCACTCGTAGATTTGGAAGGAGGTGGCATTGACCGAGATGAAAAAAGTAGATAGACCTCGGCCTCCCTGAAACTGAGCCACTACAGACCAGTCTAAGTTTTGTGTGTTCCATGATGGACTGGGGCACACCACAGATCAATGTTATGAACTTCGTGACGCCATTGAGAAGTTCGTTAGAGATGGAAAGCTGTGCCAGTATGTGATAAAAACTCAGGATTGGAAAAACAACAAATGTAAACATAGAGGCCATAGTAGAAGCCCGGATTCCGACCGGAAGAAAGAAGATAAGCGACGAAAACCGACTTGCGATGAAGATGAATTCCCCAAAGTTGAGATCAACTATAATGTTGTTAGTGGAGGCTTCGGCGACGAAGGAGATACAATAAGCTAGCGTAAGAAATACTTGAGAGAAGTCCTCACTGTAAGAGATCTCCCAAACTTCAAAGAGGACCACAACAAGCTGACATCTCCCCATTGGTTTTCACTAGTGACAAGTTGGAGGACGTAGTGCTAGGTCATCACAATGGTCTGGTAATTACGGGAACCCTGGTACATTGCCAGGTTAATAGGATTTTTGTAGATGCAGGAGCTTGACAAACATCATTAATTGGGATGCCTTCAAAAGGATGAAGATGGACGAAGAAGATTTGAAGCCATGCAAAACGACCCTTATAGGATTCAATGGGGAGCACTCTCCTCCCAAGGGGTATATTGACCTAAGATTAACATTGGGAACTAAATAGGCTTTCAAATCAAAACGGGTAAGATTCATCATAGCCGACTTCCCTTCCTCGTACAATGTCATATTGGGACGGACGACTATCCATAACTAGGACATGCTGGTGTCTACGAAGCACCAGAAATTGAAGATGGTGAGCAACAAGAACAAGGTTGTTGTTGTTAACGGAGACTAGAAAGAGCCCCGGCAATGCTACTTCGAGACTGTCCAGGAGGGAGAAGGCGAACCATCCTCCCCACCCCAGATCCAAAAAGGCGAACGAAACACAGATGTAGAAGAGGATAGGAAGTCCAGATAACCAGTAAGCATGGTAGAGCTCGACCTTAGGGAAGAACCCGAGGTCCCATGTCCAGAACCAGAAGGTGAATTAGAAGAATTGGTCCTAGGAAAGGATTCCTCACACATTACCAAAATTGGGGGAACAATGAATCTGGGGTTGAAAACCCGACTGATGGAGTTCTTGACAAAGAACCAGGATGTCTTTGCATGGACAATATCCGAGATACCAGGGATCGATCCTAACTTCTGTTGCCACAAATTGGTTATTCGGCCGAGGTCTACACCAGTGGCGCAGAAGAAAAGAAACATCGGAGCCAATAGACAGAAGGCCCTTGAGTAGCATGTCAAGGAATTATTGGAAGCTAGGTTCATTAGAGAAATACAATACACCATGTTGGTCTCTAACATGGTTATGGTTTTAAAACCAATTGGAAAATGGAGGGTATGCACAGACTATACCAGCTTGAACAAAGCCTGCCCAAAAGACTCCTACCCAATGCCTAACATCGACCAGTTGGTCGACAACTCGTCCGGTTTTCAATTGCTATCCTTCATGGACACCTATTCCGGTTACAATCAAATAGCCATGCATCCGGACAACCAGGAGAAGATAGCCTTCATCACCGATAAGGCTAACTACTGCTATAACGTAATGCCTTTCGGATTGAAGAACGCTAAGGCCACCTATCAGTGGATGATGAACAAAGTTTTCGAGGACCAGATCGGACAAAACGTAGAAGTATACATCGACGACATGATCGTAAAATCTAAAGACCCGGAAGACCATATCCGGGATCTTAAACAAACATTTGATTAGTTAAGAAGATACCGGATTTACTTGAACCTGGCCAAATGTGCATTTAGGGTCCCAGCCGAGAAGTTCTTAGGTTTTCTATTGACAAACTGTGGAATCGAAGCCAATCCAAATAAGTGCAAGGCCATACTGGACATGCAAGCCTCGACGACCAAAAAAGAAGTACAACAGTTAACTGGAAGGTTGGCCGCGCTGACTAGATTTTTACCTAGAACGGCTGAGAACACGCTCCCTTTCTTCAGGTTGCTAAAAAAAGAAACACAAGGAGGATGGAACACGGACTGCGAGGCAGCATTTGAAAAAATCAAACAATGTCTGGAAACCCCACCAGTCCTATCAAAGCCTGATCCGGGTGAGTCCTTGTTCTTATACCTGTCAGTAGTAGAAGAGGCAGTAAGTGCGGTCCTGGTTAGAGAAACCGATACTGGCCAGGCACCAATCTATTTCGTAAGTAAGGCATTACAGAGCTTGGAACTACGATACCAAAAGCTTGAAAAGGTGGCATTCGCCCTACTTATCTCAACAAGAAGACTTCGGCCTTACTTCCAAGGACATCGAATAGTTGTCTGAACTAGTCAACCGATCTGTCAAGTATTGCGTAAGCCAGACTTGGCAGGAAGAATGACCAGCTGGGCAATAGAATTGTCAAAATTCAACATCACCTACGAAGCCCGACATGCCATCAAATCACAAGCGTTGGCAGATTTTGTGAGGGAACTCACCCCGGCAGATGAAAGAGACACTGACGAAGACAAAACATGGAAGGTTTACGTTAATGGTTCGTCAAACGCAAAGGGAAGTGGAGCAAGAATCATAGTCGAAAGCTTGGAGGGTATCACAATTGAGCATTCCCTTCAACTAAAATTCCCAACCTCAAATAACCATGCCGAATATGAAGCTCTGCTTGTGGGACTACTGCAAACAAGAGAACATGGAGCTCAGAGGGTAAAGGTCTTCACCAACTCACAGCTCGTAGCAGCCCAGATTGAGGGCACTTATCAGACGAAAGGTCCTTTATTGGCCAAAAATCTGAACAAGGCAAAGGAGGTGATCTCCAGCTCACATTACGAGGGAAGAAAATACCAGAGCTGACATCCTCTCCAAACTTGCTAGTACGAAAGGCCAAGGTAGCCACAGGACCGTGATCCAGCAAAACTTACCGGAACCGAGCTGCATTATGACAATATCGGCAGCGACAGACTGGAGAAAACCGATTGAGGATTATCTAGAAAGAGGCATTATTCCGGTTGATTCAACCAAAGCAAAGAAGTTGATCCGAGAGGTCGCCATTTACACAATGGTTGATGATCAACTATACCGAAAAGGGTTGCACTCTCCAATGATGAGATGCTTGGGTCCATCTGAAGCCAAATATGTGTTGGTCGAGATACATGAAGGAATCAACGGCCAACATATGGGAGGGAAAGCTTTGCGTGCCAAATATTACTGGCCAACCATGATGGCAAACTCCAAGGAGGCGGTAAAGAAATGTGATAGTTGTCAGAAACACGCCAAAATCATTTACTACCCGCCCACAGAATTAAAAGGCATCTTGGCCCCTTGGCCTTTTTACAAATGGGGGATGGATCTCCTCGGGCCGTTTAAAGCAGCTCCCGGACTATTTAGATGGCTCATTGTCACAGTTGATTACTTTACAAAGTGGATTGAAGCCGAGCCCCTAACAACAATCACCTTGGCTCGCATACGGAGATTCTTTCATCATAATATTATCTCCCGTTTTGGAATCCCAGCCAAGGTAGTCACAGATAATAGGACCCAATTTTTTGATAAGGGATTACAGGATATGATGTCGGATTTCAACATTAGGCAGCACTTCGCCTCTGTTGAACATCCACAATCCAACGACCAAGCTGAAGCAGCCAACAAGATCGTTGTTGATGGCCTAAAGAAGTGGATGCAAGAGGCGGAGACCCCCTTTAGGTTGACTTATGGATGTGAGGCAATGATCCCGGTCGAGATAGGACAGCCATCATGGAGGAAGTTGAAAGCTCTCCAAGAATGCAAGGAGTCAAACAATGACGCGTTGAGGATGAAGTTAGACTTAATTGACGAAGCTAGAGTCACGGCGCACTATCGAGACCTAGCTACCAAGCAACTCATTGTGGCCAAATACAACCGGAAGGTCAGGCCCCGTTCGTTCAACAGGGGTAACCTGGTACTCCGATGTGCGGATGTTAGAAACAAAAACGTCCAAGATGGCAAGCTAGCTGCAAATTGGGAAGGTCCTTACCGGGTTAAGGAGAAGCTCGACAAAGGAGCTTATATACTCGAAACCCTAGGAAGAAAGCCGATCAGAAGGACTTGGAATGTCGACAAGCTGAGAATCTACTATAGTTAGACCTCGGCACCGCATTTACAATATGCCGGACAGAACGTGTTTGAGTTCGTGTATTTCTTGATTTCAATTTTATATTTCTGTTCATTCAATTTCCTTCTTTGAAGTTATTAGCTCTTTGGATACAATTTTGGCAATTGTGGTGCATTGCTGAGACCTAGCCACCAAGCAACTCATTGCGGCGAAATACAATCGGACCCCGTTCTTTCAACAGGGGTAACCTGATACTTCGTCGTGCTGACGTCAGAAACAAGAACGCCAAAGATGGCAAGCTAGCTGCAAATTGGGAAGGTCCTTACTGAGTTAAAGAGAAGCTTGACAAAGGAGCGTATATACTTGAAACCCTAGGAAGGAAGCCGATCAAAAGAACTTGGAACGCCGACAAGCTAAGAATCTACTATAGTTAGACCTCGGCTCTGCATTCACCATATGCTAGACACACCATGTTTGAGCACGGTTATTTCTTTATTTCAGTAATTCGATTTCATTTTTATATTTCTGTTCATTTCAAATTTCATTGTGAGACATTATTAGCTCTTTGGAGCGGATTATCACTTTAATGAAGAATTCCCCAGTGGAAATTCAGAATTCGCACTATCAATAACTTAAGTATTACACCAAGGTCCCTAAACCTGGTCAGAAATAGAACACATCTTAATGGTTTACACTAGGGCTAACGAGCCCATGTCATGAGTTACGTGAAGTCGCTATTACATGCCTTCACAAAATTTGATGCATTAAAAACTCACTCCTCGATAAGAAGATGAATTGTCATTTTGACCCTGATTAGGTCAAAATGTTTAAGCGTTGCGTTTCTACACCACGGTTGGACATGTGATAGTTTGCCCTTATCCTGGATAAGATCCTAGATGACAAATCCAGAACTTGGCAGCACGGGTAAATCAAAACACCCCAACCAATGATACCTGGTATCTTGATATCGGAAGAATAAGCATCAGTAGGTCCTGCATACATAAGACCCTGGCCCGGTCGTAGAATTTCCAACATTAATTAGATTCATAAGCAAATAAAAATTGCACTAAAAAGCACGAGGAAGCATGCATGATTGGATCCAAAATGAGCGGAAGTTATCATGATAATTAAGCAAGTGTATCATAATTTCAAAACATAAAGTTAAAAGGGCATCAATGCCCAAAAAGGAAACAATGATAGTAGAGCTTCGATTGCTTAATTAGAAGGTGCGATGGGTTCGGAGGGGCCTGGACCATCTTTTGGAGTTATGTTTGGTGAGACCTCTTCATCCCCTTGATGAGCTTGCTTTCGTCACTAAAGCAATCAATTAAACTAGGTTCTAATTAATTATGCAATATAGGGTCAACCTAGGTTATTCTCCCAAGGAGCAAGTTGTGGGTTTTTCTTTAGGTTGAATTTAGGTGATGAAAAATGCAATAAAATGAAATTAAACTAACTAAATGCACTAATGCAATCGACTTTAAAACCTAAATGAGAATGCAACTAATGAAACTAACCTATATGAATATGAATGCAATTTTGGGGGTTTTTGTTATGAGAGAAAAATTAAAATCCTAAGAAGAAAATTGATTAAAATCAAATTAAATGACAAAGATCTAGCTCAGTTATGAGGAAGAAGGGGACAACTTAGGAATTGCATGGAGTGAACTTTCTTAGCCCAAACCAATTAATTAGACCAAAGGAAGATTAATGAATTTAATTACCTAATTGAACATGGGAAACCCTCTAGCTCAATAACACATATTCCACTAGAAAACTCATAATGAAATAAGCGGTGGTTAATTAAACTCATTAAAAATCAATCACAACATAGTCTTGAAAATATTGTTTACAATTATCCAATTGAACAACTAGATAATTTATCAACCCAATTAAACAATTAAGATGATAAACCAAATTGACAATTAAATTAATAATGAAAACTCAATTAATAATTCAATTGACAATCAAAAGGTTGCAAACAAAACTCCAACAATTGTCTCACACATAAAAACTTCAAATTATCAATCCAATCCAAAAGAAATATGTTTACAATCTAAAACTAGATTGTTCTCAATTAACACAACTTGAAATCCTTTAAAACTAAATAATCTCAAGTTTGAATTAAAAAGATAAAAAGAACAACACTCCCTTGTAATCTTCAAGTGTAAGTTCCTAGGCTCTAGCCTTCTCCATGCTCCTCCAAAGTTGTCTCCTAATGCTTACGCTGCCATGAATCTCTCCTCACACTCCAAACCCCAAGTCATGATCATGAGAATTGATGAATAATTGATGATTCAATTGATGCGCAGGAGATAATGGCGGGCCCGTGAGTGGAAGAATGAATAAATCAATCTTGTGCGTGTTGTGTTGTGGCTCCGTCTAAGAGAAAAGAAATTGAAGATGAATGAATGATCCTCTTGAGCGTCTTTGCCTCCGCGTGCGTGGGTTCTGAACGTGCGTCTGCGGCTTTCTCAAGGAGAGCGTGCCATCTTTTTGTAGCTGTTAGGTTAATTTTATAGGAGAAAGAGAGGGTTTTTGGGTATCAATTTGGGACAATTAAAATTCCAAAAGCCCAACAAAATTTCACCATTAGATATTCTTTTAGCTTCCAAGGTTAATTCTGCATCGTAGGATCTTCCAATATGCTTTTTCCTTATCCTGCAAGAATTAAATAAAATCGTGATCCATCATATATTTAGAAATATTATTCAATCACAAGATCTCAATCAGAATATTGATAATTTAAGTCCAATAATCTCATAATTAATTCTGATTTATATTATTTCCTAAAATAGGCTAACAATCCAAATATTGCCTAATAAATCCAAATTAGCCTAAAATAGTCCCCAAAATAAATGAATAAGGCAGGATAAAATATATTAAATTGGGATTTATCAACTCCCCCACACTTATCATTTGCACTCCTGGGCAAAACAAATCAAGACCAAGGGAGAACCACAATAAAAAACAAAAACAAAACAAAAGCAAACTAAAGTTTCAAAAGTGAATGTTCCAACCACAAGCAAAAAGTAAACAAAAGTATTTCAGCACCTCTCATGTCCAAGTGATCTTTTCATAAATTAAGAAAGCAAACATTATGGCAATTTTCTTGACAAAGGGGAACCTAAGCTAGAAATCTCTTACCAAGGATAACGTGTATGTCACTCTTCACTCAAAAGTGTATAGGTTTGTGTTTACGCTCAAATTCATCCCTATCCAACACTCTTTCCATAGGCTTGACAAGAATCTAAGTTCTCCACCGCTAATAAAGCAAGTGTATTCATAAATCCAAAGGACTTTTATTAGGTTGTAATGGGGCTAAGGTTAAGAAAGAAAGGGTGTGGTATTTGGAAAAACAAAGTTGAATATCTTAAAAGATGAAGAGAACGTTACAGTAGAGAGTATTAGATGCAAGAAACCAAACTAAATTTGAACTGGGTCATCATTCTTTTCTCCTTCTTTTTTCCTTTTTTCTCATTCTTTTTTTTTCCATATTTTTCTTTCTTTTCTTTTTTTCCAACTTTTTTCCAACTCTTTTTTTTTTTCAATTTTTCTTCTTTTTTTTTTCATTCATTTTTTTTTCTTTTTCAAAATAACATACCATATTTTCCACAATGACCCAATTCCTAATAATTTTTTTCCGCTTATTCTTCCATCCAAAATAGAAATAATACAATGCTCTTCAATTCTCAAGACATTCAAAAGGGTAGAGATTTTTTTTTTCTTGGCTATGGGTGTAAACAAAATGGAAAAATAAATAAACAAATAAGCTCAAAGGGCTAAACAAAGGATATGTGTATGAAAATGGTAGGCCTTTTGGCTTATCTGGCTAAAATGAAACGAATGCCTTTATCATTTTTATGAGTACTCATGCATAAAATGCAGCCTCAAATAAGATTCAAGTCAAGTTCTAGATCAAGCAAAGAGATAGGGGTACACACTAAAAAAAATATATATATGTATTAGGCTCAAAATCTCACTGGGAATATGATCACTAGCCTAAATTCACCAAAGTCAAATTCATTGCCACTAGGTTCACCAACTCAAAACATGATCAATCACTTTTCAAATCAAGAATGCATCATACTAAAGTTACTAAGAACTTGTAGTTTTCGCATTCAACACAGTTGATCCCTCCCCCACACTTAAACACTGCAGTGTCCTCAATGCAAAACAGTCATAATAGATCACAAAGTCAAGTAATACGTAGTACTACACAACGCAGTAACATGACAATAAATAATATGACAAAGCAAAATAAAAGAGTGAAGGAAGGAATACAACCGAGATCTACGTGGTGTCACTTAGTGCAGCAACCTCCACTGCCTGAGTGGAGAATCCATCAAAGTACGGCTTTAAGCGGTGTCCATTGACAGTGAAGCATTTTCCATGTGGCTCCCTTTTGATCTTCACAGCTCCATAGGGGAAAACATCAGTGACAATGAAAGGTCCCTCCCATCGAGAGCGAAGCTTTCCAGGCATGAGTTTCAAGCGGGAAACATAGAGTAGAACTTTCTGGCCCACTTGAAAGTCTCTTTTCATGATAAGTTTGTCATGGGCTGCTTTAGTTCTTTCCTTATAAATTCTAGCATTCTCATAAGCTTCTCTTCTTAATTCCTCCAGCTCTTGCAATTGCAACTTCCTTTCAATACCGGCACTATCAAGATCGAGATTGCACCTTTTAATTGCCCAATATGCCTTGTGCTCCACCTCCACTGGCAAATGACATGCTCTGCCATAGACAATCCTGTATGGAGACATGCCGATGGGACTTTTATATGCTGTGCGATATGCCCAAAGTGCATCATCGAGCCGTTTACTCCAATCCTTCCGGTTAGGTTGCACTGTCTTTTCTAAAATGTGCTTGATTTCTCTATTAGAGAGTTCTGCCTGACCATTCGTCTGAGGATGGTATGGGGTGGCCACCTTATGCATCACCCCATACTTACCAAGCAAGCTCTGCAAACTCCGATTGCAAAAATGAGTCCCTTGATCGCTAACGATGGCTCTAGGAATGCCGAATCTACAAAGAATGTGAGAGCGAACAAAAGAAACCACTACAGAAGAGTCATTAGTACGAGTGGGGATTGCCTCAACCCACTTTGACACATAATCCACAGCTAGCAGGATGTACACATAACCAAATGAAGTGGGAAAGGGTCCGATAAAATCAATTCCCCAAACATCAAAGACTTCACAGAATAATAAGGGTTGTTGGGGCATCTCATGCTTCCTAGAAATATTACCCACAAATTGACACCTGGAACATTTCTTACAAAACTCATGGGCATCATGAAACAGACTTGGCCAAAACAATCCACTTTCCAAAACTTTCTTAGCAGTACGCTTAGCACTAAAATGTCCTCCACATGCAAGAGTATGACAAAAAGTCAGGACAGAATCAAATTCAACATCAGGAATGCATCGCCTAATAATTTGATCACTACAAATATGCCACAAGTAGGGATCATCCCATATATAGAATTTAACATCTCTCTTAAACTTATTCAATTGATGTTTATTCATGTCATCGGGCAGAATAGATGCAACTAAATAATTAGCAATGTCAGCATACCAAGGAATAGAAGCAACTACCTCATAGAGCCTTTGATCAGGAAAGTCATCTAAAGGTGGAGATGTTACCATAGGTGTTTCAATTCTACTCAAATGATCAGCTACCATATTCTCTGCACCACTCTTATCACGAATCTCCACATCAAACTCTTGTATCAGAAGCACCCACCTAATGAGGCGGGGTTTGGAGTCCGGTTTCTTAAACAAGTACTTGATCGCTGAGTGATCAGTAAACACAGTCACCTTCGCATGAAGTATGTAGGATCGAAATTTCTCGAGCCCAAAGACAATTGCAAGTAACTCTTTCTCTGTGGTAGTATAGTTAGCTTGAGCAGCATCTAAAGTCCTAGATGCATAGGCTATGATACGTTTGTTCGAAATTATGCCCTAGGGGCAATTCATTGTACTTTGGATATTTAAGTTATTTAAAGTATTCTCTTTTGTTATCATTTTCGTTTGCATGTTCGTATTGATAACTGCATCCCTGGATAATCTTATAGATTATCCTAAAAGTCCCTGGTCGGTCATCTACACGGGAGTGAAGATGAAATAAGATCAGTATGACTTTGATGAGGTATGGAGATACGAATCAAAGTCATGGGCACTTGTAAGAGTACAAGGTGCTGGACCGACCCACTATGAGAAAGCTGCATGGATTAAGTCATAAGCTTATCTCATGTATAACCGCGTCACGACGCCCTATGACCTGAGACCATCATAGATTCCTACATGATGAGTACTGGTCTTTGACCTAGTCAAAAGTCACCTTTGACCGGGTGATGATAAAGGCTAGGACCAGGATCAGTGGTTTTCATGCGGAGGAATGTGAGTGGTCAAGATGGGATTTGTCCCTCACATATGTAGAGAGATAATGCTGGGCCCCTCGATGAGTGAATCTAAGAAATGTATGGCCATACTGTGATGGAAAGGAGTTTCCATTTCACTTATTAGACTACTCGAGAATCGAGAAAGCATTGGTCAAGAAAAGGAAGTTGACATTATCCATGCCTCATCCTTGACCGAATTATCGCGTGACAAAAGGGACGTGACATGGTTGTACGATAGGTAGTATCGTGTCATCGATCCCCATGTGAATTGGGTAGTCGCAATGTCTTGCTAGAGGCCGCTTGCGACTTGTGGGCTGATACAGTGTTGGCCCACTGCCAATTTCATATGGGCCTGCAGGGTCGCACACAAGAATAATCCAACACGGGTGAAGGTGTCCAGGTTCATTGAATCTCAGATTAATCTGAGATTAAATGAATACTAAATTTGATCTAGGATTTATATATATATATATATATAATTCGAAATTAATATATATATTATAAATTGAGATTATAATATTATATATGATATTTGTTTAGTATTTAATTTATTTGATAAATTAAATATCTGAAACAAATAGAGATATTGTATCTCATTTAATTTTGAATAAAGATATCGTATATCTGTTTAATATTAAATTGAGATATGGTATCTCAGATTTAATTAAATAGATAGATATCATATCTCGGATTTAATTTATGATGATAAATTAAATCAAAAGGCTTTAAATTTAGATTTGATTTAAATTTAAAATTCGAATTTCCAAATCTGGCTTTTAATATATTCAATTACATTTATGAGATAGATGTGATTGATATGCTGACCAGATTCAAAATCCGAATTTCCAAAATTAATAAAGGATTAATTTTGGTTATATAATACGCCTATCGGGTTTAGAAAAACCTACGGGATTTTCAGTCGAGCGTATTGAGAAAAGCCGCGAGAAACCCTAGAGCAATTTGAGAGAGAGAGACGCACAAGAAGCGCTAGCACGCTGCCGCAACCGTTTAGGGGATTGTTCGTGTGGATACCAGTAGAGGAAGCCGATCCAAGAGTCAACTTCTGCTGATCGAAAGAACGAGACGCGGACGTGTTGATCGCCCACCTGATCAAAGGAACGAGACGCGGACGTGTTGTTCGAGAAGGTAGCCCACCTGATCAAAGAAACGGAACGCGGACTAGTTCAACAAAGGTATGATTCGGTTTCCTTAACTCTGATTTAAACGTCGTTGAGTGATCCTTCGGAAGGATTCGTAAGAAATTTTTAATCCGCTGCGTGTACGAATCCCAACAACGTTGTCTCTTTTCTACTTTCTGGGCAAGAACGACACCTAATGCATAATCAGATGCATCACACAAGAGCTCAAATGGAAGGCTCCAATTAGGTGGCTGAATGATAGGGGGTGTAGTGAGTTTCTTCTTTAACTCATCCCATGCATACCTGCAAGCATCATCAAAAACAAAACCCACATCTTTCTGCAATAAACGAGACAATGGCAATGCTATCTGACTAAAATCCTGAATGAATCTTCTATAAAATCCAGCATGCCCAAGAAATGAACGTACATCCTTCACACATGAGGGATATGGAAGAGAGGAAATAATATCAACTTTAGCTTTATCAACCTCAATACCATCATGTGAAACAACATGGCCCAAAACAATTCCCTTCTTAACCATGAAATGACATTTTTCAAAATTCAACACAAGATTATATTGAATGCATCTTTCCAGAATCATGTCCAAACTAGCTAAGCATACATCAAAAGAATCACCATAAACAGTGAAATCATCCATGAAAACTTCCATGCAGTGCTCAAGAAAATCAGAGAATATGGAAACCATGCAACGCTGAAAAGTACCTGGTGCATTACATAAACCGAATGGCATGCGTCTATATGCAAAGGTTCCAAATGGACATGTGAATGTGGTTTTATCCTGGTCCTCAGGTGCAATAGAAATTTGGAAATAACCAGAAAAACCATCCATAAAGCAGTAATGTGATTTACCAGCTAGTCTTTCTAACATTTGATCTATGAAGGGAAGGGGATAATGATCCTTTCGAGTCACCGAATTCAGTCTTCTATAGTCAATACATACTCTCCAACTGTTTTGAACTCTAGTTGGAACTAGCTCACCGTCATCGTTACGAACCACAGTAATACCAGTTTTCTTAGGTACTACCTGAACTGGACTTACCCATCGACTGTCAGAAATAGGGTAGATTATACCTGCAGAAAGAAGTTTAGAGACCTCTTTCTTTACCACATCAAGGATTAGTGGGTTGAGTCGTCGCTGTGGCTGTCGAACAGCTTTGGCACCATCTTCTAATAAGATCTGGTGCGTGCACACATTGGGGCTGATTCCAGGGATATCAGCAAGAGTCCATCCAATAGCTTTCATCCGTCGCCTAAGTACTTCTAGCAAGCGGGTCTCCTCATCAGCAGCTATGTCACTAGCTACAATCACAGGAAGTGTCTTGTCTGTCCCCAAGTATGCATACTTCAATGAGTCAGGAAGTGGCTTTAACTCCAAAGATGGAGCTTGTTGAATTGAAGGTATGAGCGGCTTCAATTCAACATCAGTCAGACTAGAAACCTGCACAACAGACTCACAAACAGAAGAGCAAACTTTCCCACTTTGGGGAGTATTAGTAGAAACTGCAAGAGCAGAAGAATCACAATCAACATCAATAGTGCCATCAGTAGCACTCATGTCAGAGATAGAATTAGAATCAGAGATCTCCCCATCAGAAATGTGATCAATGCTAATCAATAACTTGGAATCAGATACTGAAGATAAATCAGTTTTATCCATGGCATCAATCACACTAAGTAACTGAGAAAGTCCATCAGAATCAAGAGTAGTATCGGATACATGACTACTAGAATCACTAATGCTACAAATAGGCACAGAAACATCACGTCTAGAATGTCTCATAATCTCAATAACATCAGTGAAAATATCAATATCAGTATCATTAAGGTCAGAACATGCATCACAATTACCAATTTTAGCACATGAGCAAGAGATAGTATCATCTAAACCAGCAATATCACAGGATCTACTAAGCATACTCTCTTTAAGATTTACAACAGAATCATCTGTAATAGCATCAATAGCATTAACATCAATCTCTGCACAATCATCAAGGGGATGCCTCATAGATTCAAGCACATTAAATTTAATAGTTTCACCAGCAAATTCTAGAGTAAGGCTACCAGCATGCACATCTATCATAGCTCTAGCAGTTTTAAGGAAAGGTCTACCTAAGATTAAAGATGAATGTCCTTTCTGCCTAAACCGACCATCATCCATATCAAGAACATAGAAGTCCGCAGGGAATATGAAATCTTTTACCTTAACCAAGATGTCCTCCAGGACGCCTTCTGGGACTGTGCAACGTCTATCAGCAAGGGATGCAACAAGATTTGTGGGTTTAAGCTCTACACCCTTGAGTTGATCAAAGACTGATTTTGGCATAACATTAATAGCGGCTCCCAAATCTGCTAAGGCATCGGAGAATTCAACATCACCGATAGTGCAAGGTATGAGAAAACTACCAGGATCTTTACACTTCATTGGCATTGGCATTTGATAAAGAGAGGAGACAATTGCCCCTAAGTCAACCTTGCCTTCATGCTTAAACTTTCTCTTTGTAGTACACAATTCTTTCAAGAATTTTGCATATTTGGGCACTTGTGTGACTAAGTCAACTAGTGGAACATTAATCACCACCTTCTTGAATATATCAAAGATTTCATTGAACATCTCAGCTTCCTTCTTTCTCTTTTGAGTCTTAGCTACCATAGTAGGAAAAGGTAGGGCCTGCTTGATCACTTGTTTTCCTTCATCCTCCTTTTCTTGTTCTTCATTAGGCACCACATGTGTTTTTGGTAAGGTGGACGGATCCTGTAATGTGGAAGCAGAAGGAGAGTCATCAGCAACTTCCTTATCTTTTGAAGTATTGATGGTAACAGGATCTGCAGAGGGGATTGTCTTCCCACGTCGAAGAGATATAGCATTGACTCCACCTATATTAGGATTTTGCTGAGTTCCAGCATTTGGATTGGTTACCACTTGAGATGGAAGCCTTCCTGAACCTTGACTCTGTGTATTATCGTGTACATTAGACAATTGACCAAGATGAGTTAGAAGAGTTTCAAATTGTTGTTGCTGTAATTGCTGCTGTTGTTGCTGTTGCTGCTGCAATTGTTGCTGCAATTGCTGCTGCTGTTGCATTAGGATTTTCATCATAGCTTCCATCTTGCTATCCCATTTTGAACCCTCATCTTGCACTGGCACTGATTGTCTACCCTGTTGAAACATTTTGCCACTAGAATTTCCACTTTGATTAAACTGTGCTTGCTGAGGTTGGCCATTTCCATATCGAAGATTTGGATGGTCACGCCATCCAAGATTATATGTACTGGAGTAAGGATCATATTTATTGCCACCTTGATTCATGGGTCGAGAGGGATATATTGCATTGCAGGATTCAACTCCGTCATTCAGGTAGGGGCAAGAGTCAATAACATGAGTGGCTAGAGAGCAGATAGAACAGAGTGGCCCTATTAAAGCAGAAGAGGTAGGCTGTGGGGTGAAAGAAGTAGAGGGCCCCATAGGATTGACCATATTAGAAGAATTTTGCATATGGGACATAGCCATTTTTTCCACAGCAGATGTAAGCCTATCAATTTTACTCTCCAGGCGAGAATCAGAATTAGAAGAAAGCAATCCCACCTCATTAACTTTTACGGGTTGTCTAGAACCAAATTGTTGGCTGTTCTTAGCTTTCTTTTCAATCAATTCCCAAGCATCATTGACAGTCAGGTCAAGAAGACCACCACCAGCAGCCGAATCTAACAATTCTCTCTCTAAAGGTAAGAGCCCTTCATGGAAGTATTCGATCAATAATGTATCTGCAATTTGATGGTGAGGGCAGCTAGCACATAGTGCTTTAAAACGCTCCAAGTACTCATATAAAGTTTCCCCAACAATTTGTTGACATCTACTTATGTCTTTCCTGATAGATGTGGTGCGAGAGGCTGGGAAATACCTTTCCAAGAATAGTTTCTTCAGTTGATTCCATGAAGTAATAAATCCAGGGGGCAAACCAAGCAACCAGCTTTTAGCAGATCCTTCCAAAGAGAATGGGAAGGCACGCATCTTAATTTGATCTTCAGTCACATTAACCGGTTTCATAGCAATGCAAACCATGTGAAACATCTTCAAGTGATTGTATGCTTCTTCCCCTGAAAGACCATTAAATTTTGGAAGTAAGTGTATCAATCCAGATTTCAACTCAAAATTCACATTAATATCAGGATAATTGATGCACCAATTTTGAAAATGCAAATCAGGTGAACCCAATTCATTAATGGTCATAGTAGGATTAACAACATGAGCATTTGGATTTACATTATTACCAGCATTAACAACAGCATGAGCGTTTGGAATTGCATTATTATCACCGTCCATATTGACCTTAGATTCAAAGGATTCAACAATGGGCTTAACAGAAGAACTATTGCCTACAAAAGTACTCACTCTAGTTCTTCTTCGTTGGTGAAAAGTCCTCTCAATCTCAGGATCAAAGTCAAACAATTTCTCAGAAGAGGATCGGGTCATGCAATAAACAACCACCTACGAAGTCACCTAAAAACTCAAACCTAAAGCCTAACCGTTGCTCCCCGGCAACGGCGCCAAAATTGATGAGCTTGCTTTCGTCGCTAAAGCAATCAATTAAACTAGGTTCTAATTAATTATGCAATATAGGGTCAACCTAGGTCATTCTCCCAAGGAGCAAGTTGTGGGTTTTTCTTTAGGTTGAATTTAGGTGATGAAAAATGCAATAAAATGAAATTAAACTAACTAAATGCACTAATGCAATCGACTTTAAAACCTAAATGAGAATGCAACTAATGAAACTAACCTATATGAATATGAATGCAATTTTGGGGGTTTTTGTTATGAGAGAAAAATTAAAATCCTAAGAAGAAAATTGATTAAAATCAAATTAAATGACAAAGATCTAGCTCAGTTATGAGGAAGAAGGGGACAACTTAGGAATTGCATGGAGTGAACTTTCTTAGCCCAAACCAATTAATTAGACCAAAGGAAGATTAATGAATTTAATTACCTAATTGAACATGGGAAACCCTCTAGCTCAATAACACATATTCCACTAGAAAACTCATAATGAAATAAGCGGTGGTTAATTAAACTCATTAAAAATCAATCACAACATAGTCTTGAAAATATTGTTTACAATTATCCAATTGAACAACTAGATAATTTATCAACCCAATTAAACAATTAAGATGATAAACCAAATTGACAATTAAATTAATAATGAAAACTCAATTAATAATTCAATTGACAATCAAAAGGTTGCAAACAAAACTCCAACAATTGTCTCACACATAAAAACTTCAAATTATCAATCCAATCCAAAAGAAATATGTTTACAATCTAAAACTAGATTGTTCTCAATTAACACAACTTGAAATCCTTTAAAACTAAATAATCTCAAGTTTGAATTAAAAAGATAAAAAGAACAACACTCCCTTGTAATCTTCAAGTGTAAGTTCCTAGGCTCTAGCCTTCTCCATGCTCCTCCAAAGTTGTCTCCTAATGCTTACGCTGCCATGAATCTCTCCTCACACTCCAAACCCCAAGTCATGATCATGAGAATTGATGAATAATTGATGATTCAATTGATGCGCAGGAGATAATGGCGGGCCCGTGAGTGGAAGAATGAATAAATCAATCTTGTGCGTGTTGTGTTGTGGCTCCGTCTAAGAGAAAAGAAATTGAAGATGAATGAATGATCCTCTTGAGCGTCTTTGCCTCCGCGTGCGTGGGTTCTGAACGTGCGTCTGCGGCTTTCTCAAGGAGAGCGTGCCATCTTTTTGTAGCTGTTAGGTTAATTTTATAGGAGAAAGAGAGGGTTTTTGGGTATCAATTTGGGACAATTAAAATTCCAAAAGCCCAACAAAATTTCACCATTAGATATTCTTTTAGCTTCCAAGGTTAATTCTGCATCGTAGGATCTTCCAATATGCTTTTTCCTTATCCTGCAAGAATTAAATAAAATCGTGATCCATCATATATTTAGAAATATTATTCAATCACAAGATCTCAATCAGAATATTGATAATTTAAGTCCAATAATCTCATAATTAATTCTGATTTATATTATTTCCTAAAATAGGCTAACAATCCAAATAGTGCCTAATAAATCCAAATTAGCCTAAAATAGTCCCCAAAATAAATGAATAAGGCAGGATAAAATATATTAAATTGGGATTTATCACCCCTCCCCCACCCTGCTCGCCATCACCAAGGTCAAAGGCTGAGGCACCATCAGGGGATGGAGGCGGCGAAACAAGCTGGCCCCCATGAACATAGGCCTGATAGTGAAACTCGGTCAGGTCCAGATTGACGTCAGGGTTCAGATGCCGGATTTGCACCAGGGCCATGTTAAAAGCCTCCCTTGTGGTCGCCCTCACAGTGTCAAAACAGTCGGTGAGGGCCTTCTTAGTATTGACGAGCTTGACCTTAGTCGCACCTAACTCCTTGGCCAGATTACCTTGCTGCGTCTGCACAGTCTTCAAGGCCTCTATACTCTTGGAATGAGCGGCCTGCGAGGAGAGGAGTTCGGAGTCTATTTTGACCAGGATGTCCTTCATTGATCGAAGCTCCTTAGTTGTTTTCCCAGGTTTAGCCCGGATTCCTCCATCCTTTTCTTTGCAGCCAAGGCCTCGTCTATCTCCAACTCCATATGCCGTCTCTCTGTCGTGGCCCCAATATACTTATGCTTCAAATGAAGCACATGTTACACCCCTACCGACCTCGCCCTTTTGGGTGGCGGGTTAGAGGGATCCTCCTCGCTTATCATCTTTCCTTCGTCAAATAATCACTTAAGACAAACATCAGAGTATGCGCGGTAGAGCACAAGATCGGTTTGGCCAACTTACAATATACTAGTAGAGGTACAAACGATCACATAAAATAATTCCCGAAGGGTTAAGAGTACAATAGTCCAACGTAAATATTGGGAAATAAGTAAGCTCATATAGTCATAAAAATATACAATGAGATAAGGCCTTCCATACGTCTCCAATCTTTGTCTTCATTGCTCTTTCCCGTATCTTTTCCACAGTCCAACCAGCCTACCGTCTTACACCTATATCCTTTAAGCCAGTCTGGAGTTCAGAGTTGAACCCCAGAGTAACTGTTAAACTCAAGTACAATATATATACAGTGCATGCAAGTAACCATAATCAGGAAATCAAATCACATATCATAAATGCATTCAAAATCACATCACAATCACAACACAACGATGTACCATCAAGCTGCCTCACCAAGGTAAGCCACGGACCCCCGAGTACCGTCGAGTCGCCCCACAGGCAGACACCGGACGCCCGTGTACCGTCGAGTCGTCTCTCAAGACCGACCCCGGACACCCGTGTACCATCGAGTCACCTCACAAGGCAGACCCTGGACACCTGCGTACCGTCAAGTTATCTCACAAGACAACACCGGACGCCATCCTCAACGCTAGGATAAATACAGTAGCTAGGGAGTTTAATCCCAACTACCCTGAATGCATCTCAGGCTCGGTAGCAACCTAAGGACACACAGTCCATTAGGCCCTAATGCCTCACATCCTCAACCATGGAAAACAAACATACAACAACAACATAGAATACGTGAGTTAACAGTTACTACCTGGCCCTCCTTGCGAATAGCAAACTCTTCTTCGGTGTTCGAACCAGGCTCCACACGTGTTTCTTCCCTAGTTCACAACAAAATACCATACCTTTAATAACAAACACAACCTTTACTTTAGGTTTCAAGAATTTTGCCTATCACCAAAAATTCCAGAATTCCTAACCCGACTTCGCTGATTTTTAATAAATTCTAAAAAAATCATTTTGACATGGGATCAGTGGCCTTAGAACCCTTAGTATGTCTAGTATATAGGAAAAATATTTACCAATACCATCTGGGTTCGAGTCCTTTTCAGATTCTTAAAAGTCAGCCACTGGTCTGAGACAAACATCATGTTTCTGGGTCATATTCAACTTAAAATATCTCTTGGTTGGAAGCTCCAAATGACACAAAATATTATATCAAAATCATTCCCAGGATTTCTAATTTCACAATGTAAAATTTCAAAGCCATCAGACTCCATTTACTACTTCAAAACTACTGATTTCCATTCGCTGCCCAGAAACCGTAAGAACCGACAGATTTTCGTATAATAAAGACTTAAGCTTTTAGGGTTTGGAAAAAGGTGATCCAACATGTCCCCATACAAAAAAACCTTCTGGACTCAATGGAAACCTCAAAGATACCAAAATGCTACTACCACTCCACGAAAATAACCATAGGGCAGAAACAAGAGTTTCCAAGTCGTCGGTTAGGGGCTTACCTTGGGATGTCGGTTGCGGGTGCCTTCCTCCTCCCTTAGACCAAAGCCTTCAGCTGGAGAATCCCTCTCTTCCCCTCAATTTCGTGCTGGGCTGATGGCAAATGGAGGAGGAAGTGTCCTATTTATAGGCTCCAAAGGTGGGGCTCTCATCCAAACTTGATCGCGATCCGACGGTCGGGAAAATTTCTCAGATTTAAATTATTATCTCTTGCTTGCTTCTCAAGTCTTCTAGAGGGATCTTTTGGGCAGATGGGTGCGCCTCTTTAGGCCCAAAAATCAGATTCCAAAATTGCCCCTAGTGGCGGTCTCAGATATTGCTAGTTGTAGGTTTTTGGCCCAGGGGTAAAACAGTCATTTTGCACTGCTTCTTCTCCAAGCCAGTGGGACCCACCAAATCTGCCCTAGATATTCAATAATGAGTCATAATTACTTGTCATTTCATTGTCATGTCAGATTCCATTTGTGTGGTCTAGATTAATTCTGATTATTTTATTCTTTCTCTCTCATCATAATGACTTGATGTGACTTTCTCTCTCTTCATAATTACATTATGTGACCTTTTCTTTTCCTCCAAGTTACTTTCTCTCTCCTCTGGGCCCACCAATTTCGTCCTCCCTTTGTGTCCAGGGGTCTGGGCCCGACTCCGGTACCCTAACCGGTCCCGCGTAGCTCCTTTATGTTGGTTGCACCTTACCTCGTAACTCGTGCCCTTCAACTAGACTTGTGTGGGCCCGGATTATCAGTCTCTTTCCCCTGACCATAGGTGGACGGAACCAAACTACCTTGGGGAGCAAGAAACCCTTATTTCAGTACCTCAGATCCACCTCGTAATGCGTGCTACCTGATAATCCTACTTCTGGCCCCGAAATGCCACGTGTCCAACGTAGCGCTACTACCATTGACTTTTCCTTGCTTACTGGGTCCAGATACACATTTTCTCTCTCTTCTCTTCTTATTTCCTTCAAAAATGCAGGGCTCCAATGATTGCCCCGTACGTATACCTACCTGTACTGGCATATTTTCGCTCAATTAGGTATCCTACATCTCAGGACATAGTTAGGTGGCATCTTTTCGACCAAACTTACACTGTATACATCTTCTGTGCCCATTTTACATTAGCACCTTAATTCCACGACTTCAGCATACTAGGTCTACTAACCCGTATAGCCGAGTTACTTAGTCCAAGAGAGGCTTCCTAACTCTCGACGTTCTTGGGACTCTTCCTGAACTGGGCCTAGTCGTCTGCTTCTTTTAGGCTTATCTTTCATTCTTAGGGTCCAAAATTTGAGGTGTTATAGCGCAGATTGCGCCAACTCGACACCCTTCAACAAATGGTCCTGTATGCTGTGAAGTAAACGTTTATCAGCTTCAGATAGGGGGTGGCATCCAGGAAGCGGTCAAGGGGGAAATAGGTGACGCTGAGCTCATCAGTAATACCCTTGTCACAGGCAAAACCCTGAGAAAGCTTGAAAGGGGGAGGAGGAGGAGGCGAAGGAGGAGCTAAATTGGCCTGAGGATGAATTGGAACCTCTTCAATCGAGATCCCCTTCCCTCTGAGCTGTTGAAGCTGGCCGGCTGAAGGAGAGGAGGAAGTTCCGCCTTAGGCGGAGGCCCTAGTTCTTTTAGACGTTGCAGCCTTGGATGAAGCCACAGTCCTCCCCCTACCGGGCTCGGGAGCAGCACGTTTCCAAGGCTCTCTCCGTTTGGATCCCTCGCGCTCGAGTTCACATAGGAAAGATAATTGGGCAATTCCTCCATGTTTTGGTCTACACAACAAAAAGAACGTCGGTTAGAACTCGAATACAAGCATAAATAGACAAAATACGAAATACTCAAATATATAAGCATACAGGGGACTGGTCTGGGTACAAGTTGGGGTGGAGAAATTATGGAAGCAACGGTTTTAACACCATGTTCTTGGACATAGGCCACCAAGAGTGACACAGAGCCGACATCCTCGACGGGAAGATCGTCTTGTTCATCTTGGTAACTAGTGGAATGCTTGTTATAATGATCCTCGGTCCAATACAATGGGAATCTCCATTCCAAATCCTTCAACTTAGGACCACGGAGGAACCAGGGTTGTTGGCCAGAGATGGTGACAACCTTAAAGAAGCTAGTTTTGAAATTCTTAAAGGACATGGAAAAGGCGTGAAAGGGTTTTCTTCTAGGGACCCCTCGGAGTGACGTCAAAACCCTCAATTCTTCATTGTTTTTATCAGAACGAGGCATGAATGGACAGAAGGAAAAAATATGGGAACTCTACAGGGGATGGGCTCTGCAAAGGAATTACAGAAACGCTCGAAAGCGAGAAGAAAACCCCATCCAATTGGGTGTAGCTGTGAAGGAGCTAGATGCAGATAGTTTAGAACGGCCATCTGGAACTCGGTAAATGGGAAGTGAATACCGAGCCGGGTGGCATAATCCCTATAAAAGAAAAAGAAGGAGGGATTGGTCCCTTCTCGAGCAGCGCATACGGGCTCCCCGTCTGAAGGGGGACATAAAGTACAGCCAGAGGTCTCTCCCAAATCAAGTCTGGCAATATCATGCCAGGACATCAGAGAAGGTGTTGTCAGCACCCCATATGCGACCTAGGGGTACTTTCGTATTAGGCCTTGAGGAGGACTAGCAGAATCTGACTCCCCAATCGCGGAAGGAGTTCTATCAGGTGACGCAGGTGATTCCATTTATACCTAAAACAAACACAAAAAGGCTGAAAATTAGTAAGTGAAAAGTCTACCTGGTATATGTAAGCTACGACGTGAAGAAAAAAGGGATGGAGCGGAATGACGATGATTCCCAATGGTTGAGACAAGATCAAGGGAAGACCTATGCCGACAAGAGCCTAGAGTGGCGTTTGCAAGGGAATCTTAACCCTTCACGATATAATGGAAGCTAAAGGCTATGCAGTCCCAACAAGGGCCGAGATACCCTTCTGGACGGGATTCTGATCGGAAACGCGAAGGGACTTCATAAAAATTGATAGGGATGGTGTCGGGAACACTCCATACCTCGGTGCCAACCAAAAGGTTGGCCGAGCTATTACCCTAGGGCATAACCATAGCAGAATGGGACCTCTCAACATCCTCTCTACCAGGCCATCTGCGAAGCAAAGGAGCTAGCCTTTGCTCTTCGGTTAGAGACGAACCAAATAGCCAAAAACTGGTTCTGGGATAGAGTTCACGTAATGACTCTTCCTCTTCTGGAGTTACGTTCTGACTCAAAGAGGGCAAAAGTTTAAACCTATCCATCACCACCAGAAATGAAAACCTAGAGAGGCACAAGAGGCGTGATGAGGAGGGGGAATCAATACGAGAACCTGACAAACGATACTCCTACGCCCAATGATATGCAACGATAAAGAAGGAAGACTAGAACTCAAGGGTTACCTAGACATTAGTACCGAAACTTACCCAGAAAGCCCTAAAAACAAAAATAAAAAATCACAAGAAAATGTGAACTTCAAAACAAACCAGATGGGAGGTGACAGATATACCTGATTAAACAAGAGTTGGAAAAGTTCGAAGCAGCAAGATCAGTTGACTGCATAGAAAGAATCGGGGCAAGAAAGAATGGAGTTTTCTGAGCAGAAGAGAAATGTTGTAGAGGCAAATAGTGTGAGGAATGGAGGGAAATACGAATTATGAACAAGTACATTCCTTTGAATGTTACGATGCCGAAACGTCAAGGGTAGAGAAGACTATTCACCCAAAAAACAGGGGTGATGTACGACACGTAATGGGCACATCAAATGTGCACGAAAATCACAGATGGCTGGGTGCGACGGTTATAACCCTTCTCCAATCTAGGAAAGCCAAGTGTGAGGGGGCAATGATGGCGAATACAGGAGGGTTTTGGCCTTGAAGTCAAGCGAACCACCTGGCATTACCTCGAACCCCCAAACGTCCTAGCACCGACTCGAAACCTTGAATGGTTCGAGGAACCTCAGATCTTTGAGATAGGACCTTGAATCTGTAAAGAATTGATCCTCGAAGTCAAATATAGACAAACCAACTCGGCATTATCCAGAATTCTTGAGACATGACCTCGGATCTTTGGATGGGCTGCCTAGATAGCAGAAATCCGTGTAGTTCAACCCAGCCATAAAAGGTCTGCGGTAGCGATGCTCGGCCAGTTTCGGCAACTCAGCAAAACTGACCGGTGGCATGGTACATCCCGGTAGCTCAAAAGCTTGAACTACCAGGCTAGGGGGTAACTGTTACGGACCTACTTTAGACCCAATAGCAATATAGCCCAACAATAGATATGATACATATCAGGATATATCTACACTAAAGGATCTTAACCTAGCAATAATAAAGGGATAGCCTTGGATATGATATAACGGTAAGACTAGATATTGCCCATGGCCCAGGATATCCAATTTAAGGTATACTCTATAAATACGGAGGCAACATTCTAAGGTGCACATGTTCTAAACCCTTAACTATTTACATATCGTCACACTATGCACATACACCACCCCCTTTTGGCGAGCGCCTAGTTTGTGCACAGTGATCCCACGCTCTCTTAGATATCTTCTCCATATATACTAAGGCAGAGCCCACTGATCCAAGATCAAAGAACCAGTCCAAGGCTGGACATCTGTGTTCTACACCAGAACAGAAAGTTAAGAGTAATAAAGTTGTTTGAATAAATGTGGTAATAATTTCAATTCTCAATTAAAAAAATAGAGCTTAGAAGATTTTCTTTTTCCATCTTAATTTTACAAGTTTTGGGTCCTTAGATGTAAATTTAACTGCTTGTGTGTCGTCTCCTCCTGAAACGAAATGAAGTAGGGGCCATGGATATTCAAACCTAATTACCGGTACAATAGTGAAGGGCACTATGCCACTATCTCCCTTTTCTCATTTCATATTGTGTATTAGTTTTATAAACATTTGAATTTGTATTACAAATCAAATCAATTTTACAACACTTGTTTTCATTCCACCCAAAAAAGAAAATGAAAGAAGTTGTTTTCATTCCACCCAAAAAAGAAAATGAAAGAAGTAATATCTCTTCTATCACGCTTTGATTATTTATTTTTTTTCTTGATTTTTAAATTAAAATATTCAGAGGGTATGTCTATAAATCCAATATATCGCGAATAAAATTCATACATTATGTGTTAGTTATGCTTAGTTTTGATGATGACAAATATGCTTATCAATATTAAGAGAAAAAAATTTCCATATTACATTTATCTTCTACTTTGACTAATGCTTATATTTAATATTGAAGAAGTTGAATTGTGAAGAATGATAAGAAGAAGAGGAGATATTGAAGAAGGTATAACTTACAGAGAATGATGAGTCCAAGTTAAATGGTGAAGAATGATCAAG
Organism: Acacia crassicarpa; assembly: GCA_034222035.1. Classification (NCBI taxonomy): domain Eukaryota; kingdom Viridiplantae; phylum Streptophyta; class Magnoliopsida; order Fabales; family Fabaceae; genus Acacia; species Acacia crassicarpa. The sequence goes on from JAWXYG010000002.1 coordinate 2,817,180, forward strand.
AATGGAGATTGAAGAAAGAAGAACTTGTTAAAATATTATGAGAATATCAATATTAAAGTCTCTATGATCAAACAGAAGTTGGAATGGCTCAATTTGGAGTTAAAATAAGCAAATTCGAGCTTCCCGATGAACAGGAGTTGCTACAATTCAATTTCTCCTTCCTGCACATAAATTTTCAGTCATTCTCGAGAATGACATTGTGATTCTCAAGAATTATATTGCAATTCTCGAGAATCAGACATCAATTCTCGAGAATGGTCATGTTCTTCAGCTACTCTGTTCAACTCTGTTTCGGGCGATGTCTGGTAATTTGATGATATCTCCTCAACCAGAGATCGGACCGAGGTGAAACCAATTTTGTTGGAAACTAGACTCCCAATTCATCATTATGATATAAAATTAATGCCAAAAGGAGTTCAGATCAAGGAGATATTCTTTTTTGAAGTTGCAACACAAATCACCGTCATATTCCAGACCAAGCTTCGGTAATTTGAGTGTATCTCACAAATGACAAATCCAATTGAGCTGAAACCAGTGCCATAGACTCAAATAAATTTTCAAAAACATCAAGAACATAGAAAAATAAGATCAATTGGAAAAGTTATGATGTTTTAAAGTTGACAGTCTATTCTAGAGTCTGCGAAAACGCTGGATAAGAACAACCTCAATTCTTCTGATGTTAATGGATGAAATACAACCAGTTTGAAGCTGACTCTTCTTGCATTGGAAATAAGGTTTTAAAGAGATTAAGTATTTGAATCAGAATTAACTCACTTGCATCTCCATGTGCAACTGATTCTCGAGTATGAGCTTGTGATTCTCGAGAATGGGACTTCAACTAGTAAAGGCTGTCATATCATTTACCAGAAACAACCTCTGATTCTCGAGAATGGACTTGAGATTCTCAAGAATGTTCCTATGATTCTCGAGAATAATTCCTTGACTCTCGAGTATGTGCGTAGTTTCCCCTTTCAATATCCATCTCCCCATCAGAGCAATTCTCGAGAATGGGTAAGTAAATTCTCTAGAATGCAAGGTAAAAGTTCGCTGATTTTATTACTCAAGTAATTACACTCTTCTGATTCTCGAGAATATGAACATGGTTCTCGAGTATGATTAGTTCAATTCTTCCAATTAGCTTTCTGGTCATAGAATTCTTGAGAATGACTGAAGCAATTCTCGAGAATGAATTCTTCTCTATTCTGTGATTTCCCAGTGTCGCTAACTGATTTCATAAAATCAATGGGTCATTATGCATTATCTATTAATCATATCTGAACTTATTTATATCATGTTTAATCATCTTTTTGATTGAGTTTCAGTTGATTAATCATGTTAATTTGAGTTGAAGATGGAATATCACCTAGATGGGGGGTGAATAGGTGATCTCAAAAATTTTAAACTTCTTTTCAAATTGTGAACAAAGTAGAGACCAATAAGATAAATGAACACAAGAGAATTTATCCTGGTTCGGTCTAAAACTTCGACCTACATCCAGTCCCCAGAACACCTGGGATTTCACTATTTTTCGGAACGATTACAGACTCTGTAAACGAAGGATGGTCTCTATAACATCCCTACTTTTGTAATGCAAGCTTGCTTAGTAATATAAAGCCTTGAGTTAATTTTGGAGTATTTATCTCCTATGATTTATGGCGTAGAATTATTTCAAAGGCCCTAAGATGGAAAACATTGGTTATGAATAGGTAGCAAAGGTACTAAGTCAAAATAAGAAGAAACCCTGATCAACGGTAAGGTAACTTGTGCACAAAGAAATCCCAGAGATATAAACCGACATCATAAAGAAAGTGAAGACGAGCACTGTGGGCTAGGGTATGCGTGTTAACCAAGAGAGAGGGAGTGAACATGTGCCTGGACCCAGTGTTGAAGGAAAAGTCAATGGTAAGTGGTGCTATGTCAGACATGTGTCATACCGGGACCAAAAGTCGGATTGTCAAATGGCACGTAGTTCGAGGAGGATTTGGAGTATGAGAATATGGGATTCTTATTCTCCAAGGCACTGAAATTCGAACCCCTTGTGGTCTGGGAAAAGTGACTGATGATCCGGGCCCACATAAGTCCAGTTGAAGAGCATGCATTACGAGGTAAGGTGGGACCGGCAATCGGGAGCTGAGCGGGGCCAGATAGGACTTTCCGGAGTCAGGCCCAGGCCTAGGACACTGATAGGGGGTGAATTCCAGTGGGCCCAGAGGAGTGAGAAAATATCTAGCTATGTAATAATGAGGAGAGAGATTGTCACATCAGAGTATAATGGAGAGAAAGAATAAAATAACCCGGTTAAATCTGGACCACTCAATTCAAACCTGATATGACAAGTAATTATGACTTGGAAAGTGTAATTATGGAACATCTTGGTTCAAATTTCGTGGGCCCCAGCATTGGAAAAGATGAATAGCGCGAAATGACCATTTTACCCCTACACCCTAAACCTACACCTAAGACCACCTAGGGGCAAATCTGGAACACCAATTTTTGGCCTTGAATTTGCCATTTTTTCCTAAAAGAGAGCCCTAGAGATTTCTAGAAGGCTTGATCAGCAAGCAAGGGAAAATATTAAATTAATCCGAAGCATCATTTTACCCAATGGACAATAACCGAAATTGGTCAAAAGAGTGCAACCTTGGGGCCTATAAATAGGACACTCTCCCCTCTATTTCTCCACACAAACCACGAGCTCAAGGAGTGCTGGAGAGTGGTCAGCTGAGGTCTTTGGTCCAGAAGGTGAAGAAGGTCACCCTCAACCGACATTCCAAGGTAAGTCCCTAAACCGGCAACCAAGTCATCTTCTTCTCTGCCCTGTGGTGTTTCGTGGTGTTGCAGTAGGTTTTTCATATTTTTAAGGTCTCCAATGAGTCCAGAAGGCATTTTTGTGTAGTTTTAAGTAGGATCACTCTGTTTGGAACTTTGAAAACCCTAAATCTTCTTATACGAAAATCTGTCGGTTCTTTCGGTATTTGGGCAGCGAAGATTAATCGGTAGTTTTGAAATAGTAAATGAAATCTGATTGCTCTGAAATTTTTCATGGTGGAAGTAAACATTTTGAGGATGATTGTGATATAATATTTTGTGTCATTTGGAGTTTCCAACCGAGAGATATTTAAGGCTAAAGATGACCTAAAAACTGGACTTTTCTCTCGGACCAGCGGCTAGTATTTGGGAACTATTTTTCCTATAAAATAGACATCCTAAGGGTTCTAATACCACTGATCCCATGTCAAAAAGGTTTTTGTATAATTTATTAAAAATCGGTGAAGTTGAGTAAGAAATTCTGGGAAAATCTGAAGCTATGCGAATTTCTTGAAGTTTGAGTTAGGGTTTGAATGTGTGATTGATGGCATGGTACTTGGCTGTATTTAGGGTATTCTCGTGTGTGGGACACACCCGGACGTTAAGAGAAAAGTTCATCGATTTCAAGAAGTGCCAGGTAGTAACTGTAAACTTGCATACTCTATGTGGCTCTTGTATGTTCTGTGTTGTCATGATTGTGGATGTAGGCTAGGTGGTATCTATAGGACTTCGTGTTCTATGGTTACTACTGAGGCCCGTGGTATGCCGGCTAGGTAGTACCGATAGGGGTGCTACTGAGGCCAAGGCATGATTGTGGATGTATGCTAGGTGATATCTATAGGACTTCGTGTTCTATGGTTACTACTGAGGCCCGTGGTATGCCGGCTAGGTAGTACCGATAGGGGTGCTATTGAGGCCAAGGCATGGTGGCTAGGAAGTATCTCTTTTAGGGTACTTTTGAGGCTCGTGGCATGTGGGCTAGTTGGAGCCTGTGTGATTGTGTGTTCACAGGTGTCCAGTGAGGCCCAAGGTATGTGAGGCTAGGTGGAGCCTATATGACTACATGTTTATAGGTGTCCAGTGAGGCCTCTGGGATAGGTGGTTAGGGTTGGCTAGCCCTAACTTCCGAGGCCCTTTGCGCGCTGGATCCGGGGGCTTGTCTTGACCAGGCGGTCCTGCGGATGTACATGCCAGGTTGATGTTCCTGATTGTGATTTACATTACATGCATTGCATACATATTGTATATGAGTTTAACAGTTACTCTGGGGTTCAACCCTGAACTCCAGACCATTTTGAGAAGCAGGGGTGAGGCGAAAGCAGTTGAAGGTGACAAGAAGGTAGGGCGTGGAGCAGTGAATTGAAGAAATAGGGGATGCCCTATCTCATTTTGTACTCTATATTTTGGGTAACTGTTGTCTATATACAGTACTTTAATTTGGATGACTGTATGAACCCTTCAGGGGACTTATTTGCCACTTGACTTATGAATGTTTATCAGTATATTAATATTGTCCAACCAAATCCTGTGCTCTACTGTGCTAACTCTGAGATAAGTTAATTGGACTAAGTAAGAAGGCAAGGTGATTAAATAAAAAGGAATCCCTCTAACCCGCCACCCGAAAGGGCGAGGCCGGTAGGGGTGTAACAGTCCCTTTCACTCTCGAACTCCACTCCTCCTTACAAGTTGTAATCTATACACCCACTCTTAAGGTTCCACAACCTTAAGTTACAGCCGATAAAGAAATAAATGTTTAAGTACTCCTCATGAGTTGATAGAATAATGAACACTGAAGAACATACTCTGTAAAACAGTTGAAACAACAGATGAAATTAATTTCGAGTTGATTACGCATCGTTTCGGTAGTTGGCAAATTGAATGCTTCGCCCATTTATAGTTGTCTCCATTTCTAATGTGCTAAGCATGTGTTGCTAATGCTTTATTATTATGACCATTACTTATAGGAAAATTCTTCTACATGCTGTTCTCCAAAATTGAAGTAGTCTGATACATTTTGATATTTCGATTTCCATCATATTTAGTGTATGCATTGATTTCAAATATGTTTCAAAAATGAATCTTTCTTTCAATAGAATTTTGATTTCACAATGCATTATCACGGTTTGAAAGAACATTCGAGATCTGAAACTATTTGCATATTTCATTGTAATTCTTGAAAAATTTGATCTCATTCATGAATTGAGTTGATAAATGCTTATCTTTATGGATAAGATTTCATATGCTCCTTGATCAAACTTACATATATTTTTATCAAGGACATACTTTCTACACCAAGTATATTTTGCGAAATAATATTATTGGTATCATTCATTTGTTATCCTGTATGATTAATTGATTTGAATTTATTCAATTGGGTACAATTATATCTTGGTCTATTATTGACTTATTATACTCTTTGCTCAAATATCATATGATTTAATTCTATACGAGCACAAGAATTGTCTTGTCTAATCTTGTGTGATTTAAGAATCATTGGGTATCAAAGAGCATATACATGTATATTTGATTTTTGCAGGTTCCTCTGTTCTATGAGAGGAAAACAGAGATTTTCAGAGTAAGGCAATTCTCAAGAATGATTTTAGGATTCTCGAGAATTGTAGTGAGGTTAGCCGTTGCAATTGTTTAGTATTCTCAAGAATTGACAAAGCATTCTCGAGAAATATCGAGTTTGATAAGTTTTGTCACAAGAAGTTTTCTGTTCAAAATAACACCAACATTCTCAAGAATCACTTAGGAGCTCTCGAGATTTGGCGGTACAAAATCAATTGAAATTCACGCATTCTCGAGAATTATGGCTACATTCTCGAGAATGATAAATTCTGTTATATATGTCCATTACTTTTACTAAAATATTCTCGAGAATAAATTTGGAGCTCTCGAGAATCATAAGTTGGATGTTAAACATGAAATTATTCGATCTTCTGAATGCACTCGGATTCTCGAGAGTCAAGGACTATTCTCGAGAATCTTCAGGCCAGAAACCAACTAGCTCCTTCATAATATTCTTGAATACTCGAATTTAAAACTACCTCTCAAGAATTGGAGTTGTGGGTAATTACTTTAGATAGCACATTCTCGAGAATAGCATGGGACTCCCGAGAACTGTTTGAGATTGATAGTATAACAACAATTTATCAAATCAATTCCCAAGAATTAATCTTATATTCCCGAGAATCAGCGTACTTTGAACCTCGGTACATTCTCACGTTCTCAAGAATCACTTTGGAATTCCCGAGATCTGTCAATCAGCTCTCATCCCACTTAATTCCCGAGAATCAATATGAGACTCTTGAGAATTGAAGCCATATGACTATTCTTTGTTAGTTCTCTAAGTGTTTTGATGATTACTAACAATTGTAAACAATATGGAGATATTTTTGGTCAAGATTAAACTGATTCAAACTTGTCAATTTCAAGCAAAAACATTCTGAAGCATCAAACTCGAGCTTGCATGAACTAAGCTCGAGTTCACAACGCTGATTTAGAAAATTTAAATATGTTGATTTCAGAAAACAATGTTGTTTGATCTTAATCCTTTGCATTATCATTCTCTGATATTCCCTGTTATGTTTAACGTCCTTATTAGTGAATTTCAGAGAATTAAAGAATGTTCATTGAGGAGTTAAAGCATAAAGCAAAAAGTGGTTCAGAACATTTAATGCAAAGTCCAGAAAGTTACTTCTTCTGACCAATCCAGCTGCACACGCCTACAAAGCATTAAAAATTGATTTCTACAACAAGAAACATCCTCTGAATCACAAGTCAAGGGGACTTGGTGATTGGGAAGTTCATTGATTACAACTTGTAAGGGGGAGTGAGTTCTAGTGAGAGAATCACTTCTTGAGTGCAGAGTGTGTAATCTTTGATATAATGGAAATCCCAGAGAGTCTGGGGACTGGACGTAGGTCAAATGGTTAAGACCGAACCAGTATAAATTTCTTGTGTCTTGCTATTCTTCCTCATACTTTGTTCTACCTTGTTTTCATTGTTAGAAAACAGAGTTATTTGCAAGAATTTTCAAAATACCCAATTCACCCCCCCTCTTGGGTATTTGGCTCCACTTTCATTTGGTATCAGAGTAAGGTCTTCTCATAAGAGCTTAACAACTCGAGAAGGATCAATATGGAGGGAATACTACCCGATGGAGCCTCAATCAACAGACCCCCTGGCTTTAATGGAGAGCATTACTCCTTCTGGAAAGCCAAGTTCAAGGTTTTCGTAAATACTACAGAGTATGGACTATGGAGAGTCTTTAAAAGAGGAGATTATGTGCCCTCAACAGTTAAAGATGATGTGAGAATTCCCAAGCTAGAAGAAGAATAAGATGATAATGATAGAAGAAACATTACTCTTAATAGCAAGTCAGTTTTGCTCCTACAAAGTGCATTAAGCCAGCAAGAGTATTTTCGTGTCTGCACTTTGCCATCTGCCAAAGCAATGTGGGATGCTCTGGAGATTGCTCATGAAGGAACGGCTAGTGTAAAGCAAAACCGAGTCAACACTCTCATGACTGAATACGATCTCATGCGTATGAAGCCTGGAGAATCGATTGGTGAATTTCAACTAAGGTTCACACATCTAATTAATCAGCTTGCTGCTCTTGGAAAGGAGTATGATCAGTCAGTGCAAGTGAGAAAGATTTTAAATATCCTCAACAAAGATTGGGAAGCCAAAGTCACCGCCATTGAGGAGGCAAGAGGAGATTCAATGGCCTCAGTGGCTGCACTCTTTGGAAGCCTTTCTGAGTACGAGGCCAAACTCAAGTTCAAGAAAGGACTTGATGAGGTTCATGGCAAAGGCAAAGGGATCGCACTCAAGGCTGCAAAAGAGGACAAAGAATCAAAGGAGGAGGATGAAGACGATGATGAAGAAATAGGCATGCTGGTCCGGAGGTTTAAGAAATTTTATAAGAAGGACTAAGGTTTCAAGAAACTACACAAGGGTAGCTCCAGTTATGAGGCTAAAAAGCCTATCATTTGCTACGAGTGTCAAAAGCCAGGTCACATTAAATCGGGATGCCCCCAGCTAAACAATAACAAAGATAAAGAAAAGAAGAAGTTCAGCAAGTACAAGAAGAAAGCCTATGTCTGAGGCATTTGGGGAGATAGTTCATCCGATGAAGATGATGAGGATGAGGAAGAGAAAGCCAACATATGCCTTGTTGCTGAAGAAGAAGAGCAACATGCTGAAAGTGATGAGGTATATGACTCTATACCCTCCTATGATGAGCTATTTACTAAGTATCTTTGTGTGCAAACTGAGTTTGAAAAACTTACTGCCAAATATTTGAATTTAAAGAGGAAAAACACAACTCTTGAGTTGCAAGTTACAAAACTTTATTCTCCTGAAACTTCTATTTACGAAAATTGTCCTGATTTGGAGAAAAAGAATTTACATCTTACTAAGGCACTTGAGAGATTCACTAGAGGAAGTGAAATGCTCAATGTCATTTTAAAACAATAAAGGTTTACAAATGACAGATCAGGAATTGGCTATCAACCTCATTTTGATAAAAGGAAAGGCAAAAAGAAGAATGGAGAAAGATCTTATATGAACTATTTTAGAAAGTCAGTACATTCTTCAAACCCCTTTGCACAATGCAATTATTGTAATAGGAAGGGTCATTCTACATCATCATGTTTTCATAAGAAGGAAAGAAAAATAAAACCGTCTGGAAATTATCAATGGGTACCGAAAGGAACATATGTTCCCAAGGTCCAGTCTAACCCCAAAGGACCCAAGAAAAGATGGGCACCTAAAACTTGATCCTCTGTGAAATGTAGGTATGTCTTAGAGCATCGAAACAAAACAAATGGTACATTGACAGTGGATGCTCTAGACACATGACGGGAGACAAATCCAAATTTCTCTCAATCAAGGCTAAGGAAGGTGGCAAGGTGACCTTTGGTGGAGATCAATCTGGAAAGATTGTTGGGATTGGTGAGATTGGGAACAATGAAGGTCCACTCATCAAGAATGTATACCTCGTAGAAGGATTATGCCACAATCTCCTTAGTGTGAGCCAAAGCACCAACAAGGGTAACTTAGTTATCTTTGACTCTAACGAATGCTTGATTGTGAAGAAGGAATTTCTTCCTTTAGAAAATCTGAAATCAAAAGCTCTATTTAGAGCACCTAGAGATGACAATTGTTACACTCTCAACCTCTCTAGCAATGCTTCTGTTTCTGAAAATTGTTTTGTAAGTAATTTGAATAAAAGCTGGCTATGGCACAAGCGACTTGCCCATGTCAATATGTTTCAGCTTGACAAATTACTGAAAAAGGATTTGGTAATTGGTATTCCCAAATTACATTTCAAAAATGACAAGGTTTGTGATGCATGTCAAAAAGGGAAACAGACAAAATCTTCTTTTAAAGCAAAAAATGAGATTTCAACCAGCAGACCACTTCAATTACTTCATAAGGATCTAGTTGGACCAACTAGAGTAAAAAGTCTTGGTGGAAATCTTTACACTTTGGTCATAGTTGATGATTATTCTAGATTTGCATGGACAATATTCTTATCTTCTAAAGATGAAACATTTCATCAGTTTATTGTTTTTGCCAAGAAGGTCCAAAACGAGAAAGGTTTCTCTATTTCAGGAATTAGAACTGATCATGTGGAGGAGAATTCGACAACCATGCATTTGCCAAGTATTGTGACAACATGGGGATAGACCACAACTTCTCAACCCCAAGGACTCCTCAACAAAACGGTGTTGTAGAAAGGAAGAATCGAGTCCTCACCAAGATGGCAAGTGCTATGCTGAATGAGAACAATACTTCCCAAGTATTTTGGGCTGATGCAATGAGCACCGCTTGCTACATCTCAAATCGAGCATACCTACGTAAGAAGTTGAACAAGACTCCCTATGAGTTATACAAAGGAAGAAAGCCCAACCTGAGTCATCTGCACATATTTGGTTGTAAGTGTTTCATTCATAATAATGATAAGGATAATCTGGGTAAGTTTGATTCTAAGGCTGAGGTAGGCATATTTCTTGGATATTCAAATAAAAGCAAAGCCCATAGAGTCTTCAATACTAGAACTAAAATTGTTGAAGAATCTGTTCATGTTGTGTTCAGTGAAGAAAAGACTGATAAATCCTTGAATGAAGAGGAAGAAAACATTTTCAAAAATCGATTATTTTCGAAAACTACCACTTCTCCTACTGAAAATTCTGAAAATGTTTTTGAGACTGATCCTGAAAATAATATTGAAAACCCTGATCAATCTCAACCTAGGGCTTGGAGATTTATTAGAAATCATCCTTTAGACCAAGTCATAGGAGACGCGAATCAAGGAGTAAGAACTAGAAATAGTACTTTAAATGAAGTAACCTTTTCTGCATTCATTTCACTCATAGAACCCTCTAAACTAGATGAAGCCCTTTTAGACAATGATTGGGTGATAGCTATGCAAGAGGAGTTACATCAATTCGACAGAAATCAGGTTTGGGACTTAGTACCTAGACCCAAGGACCAACCGGTTATTGGGACTAAATGGGTATTTAAGAACAAACGTGATGAGTCAGCAATCATTGTCCGAAATAAGGCAAGATTGGTTGCAAAAGGGTACAATCAAGAAGAAAGTTAAGACTATGAGGAAACTTATGCTCCAGTGGCTAGATTGGAAGCCATAAGGGTTCTTCTAGCCTTTGCATGTGTTAAAGGTTTTAAGCTCTTTCAAATGGATGTCAAAAGTGCATTTCTGAATGGTTTTATTCAAGAGGAGGTTTATGTTGAACAACCTCCAGGTTTTGAAAATGAGCAGTACCCTGATCATGTTTTCAAACTTAAAAAGGCACTATATGGTCTCAAGCAAGCTCCAAGAGCTTGGTATGAGAGATTAAGCCAATTTCTTCTAGATCAAGGATTTATCAGAGGAAAGGCTGACACAACTTTATTCATTAAAAGGAATAAATTGAATGAAATTTTGATTATTCAAATTTATGTTGATGACATAATCTTTGGATCAACTAATGATGCTTTGTGTGAGGAGTTTGCAAGAATTATGCAGGGAGAATTTGAGATGTCAATGATGGGAGAGCTAAACTACTTCCTCGGGCTGCAAATCAAACAAAGAAAAGATGGAATTTTCATTTCCCAAACAAAGTATCTCAATGACTTGTTGAAGAAGTTCGGGTTGGAACATTGCAATGGTGCTGATACACCAATGAGCACTACTACCTCATTCGATGATGATGAGAATGGCAAGGACTTCAACATTATCAAATATAGAGGAATGATTGGATCATTACTCTATCTCACAGCAAGTAGGCCTGACATCCAATTTAATGTGGGGATGTGTGCAAGATTTCAATCTGCTCCAAAGGAGTCACACGCTGAACATGTAAAGAGGATCTTCAGATATCTAGCTGACACCAAAACTTTAGGACTGTGGTTTCCAAAGGGTCAGCTTGAGCACTTGGTGGCATATTCAGATTCAGATCATGCCAGCTACAAAACTGATAGAAAGAGCACAAGTGGTCAATGTGAGTTCTTTGGCAACTCACTTGTGTCTTGGTTCAGCAAGAAACAAATCAGTGTAGCTGTGTCCTCAACTGAAGCTGAATATGTGGCTGCATCAAGTTGCTTTGCCCAAGTGCTGTGGCTCAAACAACAGCTAGCTGATTTGGGAGTAAACTTGAAGGAGATCCCAATCCTATGTGACAATACCAGCACAATCAGCTAGGCAAAGAATCCTGTCCAACACACAAGAACCAAGCATATTGGTGTGCGGCACCATTTCATTAGGGATCATGTTCAGAAGAGAGATGTCAAGGTGATGTTCATCCCAACTCATTTTCAGCTTGCAAACATCTTCACAAAGCCATTAGCCAATTTACCTTTATAAGAAGAGAATTGGGAATGGTAAATCCCAATGAGTTGTGAGTATCTCTTGATTAATCCAATGTTAGTTTAGGTTTTGATGATTAATTGTTACTAACTTAGGCATCGGAGTGTTTAGATATGTTTATGCGGGATGTTTAATCCTGAAACTTTTGCTGATAAGGGGAGAAAACTCGAGCCTACCACTTATGAACTCGAGCTCGAGAAAGGCAGAGAAGAAATGAAGGGTTGATGATGGATGAACTCGAGCGCATAAGTGATGAGCCTCAGGTTCATTTAAGGCAGAGAGCAAGCTTGAATTCAACCAGTTGAGAGAACTCGAGCCTACAATTAGTAAACTCGAGCTCGAAAGACACAGAGAGCAGCCAAGTTCAAGAATCAAGCTGAACTCAAGCTTGTAAGTATGAACCTCAAGTTTGCAAGTGAATTTCAAGAGTTCACATATACACTCTTGAAGTCCAGGTTACTAAAATTTTAAACGAACTCGAGCCTACAAGTGTAAGCTCGAGTTCATCGTGTTTGTTATATATACTGGAACTTAAACCCTCCTCTTCACTTCACTCAAACCTCCGGTTTGCCCTAAAACCTCTTCTTCTTCTTCTCTCAAGTCTCTGTGAAAATGGCTTCCAAGCAAACCACTTCCAAAGAATCAAACCCTAAATCAACCCAATCTTCTCCTCAACCTCGCCCTGATCGTCCTGGTCGAACAAAAACGCATTCAACTCGCCTTCGACATGGCATTGACAAGTCTATTCGAGGAGTCCAAGGCGAAAACGCTGAAATGATGCCTCCACGAGCTAAAGGAATCACAATAAACGAAGGTCGCACTAAGAAATGACATGACCTAGAGCCTGCTGTTTAGAAAAAAGGGAAAGCTTCCCAGACTGAGGCACCTCGACGTGAGAAACAACCCTTTAAGAGGAAGAAGATAGCGGGAGTTCATTCTGTTCCAACCACTGGGCAAGCTAGTTCTCACACCCAACCTGTTCCAGAGCAACAGGAGCAAGAAGCTCCTCAGGTATCCCAAACTCTTCCTGCTCTGTATGAAATTTATAATCACAAAAGGAGTCCTAGTGGATTTTCTGAAGAACCTTGCCGAATGACTACTGATGAAGGGCTTAAATTCAAGGAGAAATTTAATGAAAAGAAGGTTTTCTGTCCCATTGTCCATGTTGATTTAGACAAGATTAAGGTAGAATGTAATTTAGACTTATCCCCTTGGCTAAAACAGTTTGAGCCTTTGATTTCCATCCGAGCTCCATATAGCCCAAAGCTTGTGAAAGTCTTCTACTTTCACATGCAATCTGACAATATTGTGGATGAAGATGGGACTCTTATCGAGGAGAGGATTGTTACAAAAGTCAGGGGTCAGAAAATCACCATTTCTCCTTCCTACTTAAACTCTATTTTACAAATAACCAATCCCCCAACCCCTGAAACACACAGATACACCCAACAAGCTATGTACAGGTTGCTCCGACCCAATGAACCTGTCTCTGAGGGCTTACAGATCCTCAATTTTACACCTGCTGCCATGCCCCCTAGAAATAGAGCAATTTGGTATATATATACTAGGGACATGCTTCAAAAAGGAGGGAATTTCACCCACTTTGCTAAAAGGGATTTCCCCATCTTTTGTTCTATTCTGGACCAACAGGCTCAAAATATTGGGCATTGGCTGTTTCAGGAGATGTCTAGATTTGCTTTCCAATCTAGGCAATCATCTCAAATTCCTTTCCCTAGCCTTGTCTCTATTATTCTCTTTCATGAGAAAATCTAGTATTTAGTTACCAATGATCCTCCTGTCTACCCAGCTGAATTTGGAAGACATATCATGAATCTGATGGGAATAAATCCGGAAGAGAGATCAGATCAATCTAGAGCCCCAGCCAGATCAAGGACAGTCAGGTCCAAAGGCACATATTCACGAGCACAGGAAGCTCAAAGTGCTCCTCCTCCACCTCAAACATCTCTTCCTTCAGATTTTGACTCTAGGGTAAAGGAGATTGTGGAAAAGGCAGTATCAGACTTAACTGACAGTGTTGAGGTTGCAGTTGAGAAGTTGGTTTCTGAAGTGAACAAGGAGCATAGTGACTTGGTGGATATACAAGAGGGCTTCAGAGTTGAACAAGAGGCATTGAAGAATTAGATCAATGACCAAGCAGCCAGTATCTCTACCCTGTTAGTCACTATGATGAGCCTAAGTGACAAGATGGACCAAATTTTGAAAAATCAATCCATGACAGCATCTACTTCAGCTTCTGACACAGTTCTAGCTCCCACTGCTCCTGAACCTCAGCCTGAACCTTCCCTTGCACCTGAGCCTGGCCAACCTACCTCTAGTCCACCCTCTTTTGCTGATGACAAAGGGGGAGAGAATGTTGAGTGATGAGGAGTTGTATTCGTTTCTGTAGCTTCTGTGTTTTTTTTGGTTTCTGTGTTTTTCATTTTTGAAACTCTAGTTGTATGTTTTAATTTGCTAATGAATGAATTGTTCAAGTCTTTGTTTTTCACATGTTGTGCCTTTGCATTTTGCTGCTAGCTCTGATTAGGTTTCAACAATTCAACAACTTGAACATTTTTTTTACAAAACTGAGTTTCAAAAGCTATTCTTCAAAATCAATTGTTTACAAGTGTTGTCATCATCAAAAAAGGGGGAGAATGTTAGTTCTTTAAGTGTTTTGATGATTACTAACAATTGTAAGCAATATGGAGATGTTTTTGGTCAAGATTAAACTGATTCAAACTTGTCAATTTCAAGCAAAAACATTCTAAAGCATCAAACTCGAGCCTGCATGAACTAAGCTCGAGTTCACAACGCTGATTCAGAAAATTTGAATCTGTCGATTTCAGAAAACAATGTTGTTTGATCTTAATCCTTTGCATTATTATTCTCTAATATTCCCTGCTATGTTTAACATCCTTATTAGTGAATTTCAGAGAATTAAAGAATGTTCATTGAGTAGTTAAAGCATAAAGCAAAAAGTGGTTCAGAATATTTAATGCAAAGTCCAGAAAGTTACTTCTTCTGACCAATCCAGCTGCACACAACTACAAAGCATTAAAGATTGATTTCTACAATAAGAAACATCCTCTCTAACAGATTAATTCGCAGAGAGTCAACCCTACTTACCTGGACAGCTGGATTATGAAGAGTATTAGAGAGAGAAGTTGCCAAAACGACCTCCTAACCTCAGAACAACTTCTCCAATGGATCTATTTGGAAAGCAACAGTCATTTAATGATCTCTAAGTATAAATAGAGCTGCATTCAAGACTTTCCAACAACCACAACATCTGAAAATGCATAAGCATTCAAGTTCTCCAACTACTTCTCTGTTTTCACTTGTATCTTGTCTTTTGACAACATAAGCTTCAATGTTTATCAATACCTACTCTTAGAGAGAGTTTTTATCTGTAAATCATTTATTGTAAGGAATCACAAGTCAAGGGGACTTGGTGATTGGGAAGTTGATTGATTACAACTTATAAGGGGGAGTGAGTTATAGTGAGAGAATCACTTCTTGAGTGCAGAGTGTGTAATCTTTGATATAGTGGAAATCCCAGAGAGTCTGGGAACTGGACGTAGGTCAAGTGGTTAAGACCGAACCAGTATAAATTTCTTGTGTCTTGTTATTCTTCCTCATACTTTGTTCTACCCTGTTTTCATTGTTAGAAAACAGAGTTATTTGCAAGAATTCTCAAAATACCCAATTCACCCCCCCTCTTGGGTATTTGGCTCCACTTTCATTCTTATTTTGCTGACTTGTTGTGACCTTCTCGTAAATTACCAGAGGTTCCCGAGAATTTGTGTACCTTGACATCCACTACACTCTCAGGTTCTCGAGAATAAATATGAAATTCTCGAGAATTGTCCGACAACGAGGAGTGTCGATTTATTAACAGCACTTGTACTTTCATTCCTCCTGACCATGTCATTTCAATTCACTACAAATTTCAAAATTCCATCTTCTCATCTAGTTATTCTCTTCTAGTCATTCTTGCTCACTCAATTCTCTCTCACCTCTTGAGAATTAAACGATTGGAATTCCCTTCATTTCTAAAACCCTTCACCTGTTCATAATCATTTCTGATCTTCTTTTCGCTGCTCTTTTTTTTTCGTCTTGTCCCGTGCGTGCTTGGTTTTGATGCGATTCGTATGCAATTTAAAGCAAATGAAGCAAAAAGTAATGATGGGCTGCTTCTTTTATTGGATGCATCATCTATTTATTGTGTGCAATGTCTGATTCTTTGAATGTATTGTGTGCACCGATTCTTTTGAATTCACTTTGCTTTATCTTCAATCAATTCAAAATTGACGTCAGGTTCTTTAAATGCCAAAGATTTTTTTTCCAAAGAAAAGTTTTCATAGTTCACAAAGATCATGAACTCGAACCTGTCATGGCAAACTCGAGTTCATCTCTAGCGGGAAGAAATTTTCAAAACTTAAAGATTTTTACAAACTCTGCACTATTTTATTCAGAGTCAAGTTTTCTAGTTTGAACAATCTCAAGAGTCTACAGAACATGCAAACTCGAGCCTAAGCATTTTAAACTCGAGCCTAAAAGTTCCAGAGAGCAAAGTGTTTTTCAAAGTTGAACAAACTCGAGCCTAAGCATTTTAAAATCGAGCCTAAAAGTTCCAGAGAGCAAAGTGTTTTTTCAAAGTTGAACAAACTCGAGCCTAAGCATTTTAAACTCGAGCCTAAAAGTTCCAGAGAGCAAAAGCGTTTTTCAACTTGAGAAAACTCTAGAGTTTGCACTACAAACCTCAGGCTTGTCTTTTCAAAGCTAGGACTAAGTTTTGTGTTGAACAGTGTAAAACTCGAGCCTGTCACTAATGGACTCGAGTTTGCCTCTTGAACACAAACTCTCAAAATCCCAAAAATCGCGACATATCTCTCTGAATGAAGGGAACTCGAGTTCATGAAGTTAAGCTCGAGTTCAAATCAACCTGAGAGCAATGTGACTTTTCAATGAGTTGAGAACCTCAAGTTTAAACTACAAACCTCAGGTTCACATGTTTTAAACTGAAATATTTTTGTAGACTGAAGCACCAAACTCGAGCCTGGAAGAACTAAGCTCGAGTTCGTGACGCTAGTTCAGAAATTCAAATCTGATGAATTCTGAAAACATTCTTGTTTGGTCTTAATACTTTGTCATATTATTCTCTGATATTCCCTGCTATGGTTAACAACTTTATTAGTGGATTTCAGATGTTTTAAGAATGTTTATTGAAGAGTTAAAGCAAAAAGCAAAAAGCAGGTTCGAAACATTTAATGCAATGCTCAGAAAGTTACTTCCTCTGCCCAATCCATCTGCACACGTCTACAAAGCATTTAAGAGTGATTGCTACAACAAGAAACATCCTCTCTAACGGATTAATTCACAGAAAGTCAACTATGATGACATGGCCAACTAGATTAAGAGTAAACTAGAGAGAGAAAGTGCCAAAACCACTTCAGAACACTTGGACAACTTCTCCAACGGATCTATTTGGAAAGCAATGGTCATTTAATGAACTCTGAGTATAAGTAGAAGAGCATTCAAGTCTTTCCAACAACCACAACATCTAAAAACGCATAAGCATTCAAGTTCTCCAACTACTTCTCTATTTTCACTTATATCTTGTCTTTTGACATTATAAGCTTCAGTGTTTATCAATACCTACTCTTAGAGAGAGTTATCTGTAAATCATTTATTTTAAGGAATCACAAGTCAAAGGGACTTGGTGATTGGGAATCATTGATTACAACTTGTAAGGGGGAGTGAGTTCTAGTGAGAGAAACACTTCTTGAGTGCATAGTGTGTAATCTTTGATATAGTGGAAATCCCAGAGAGTCTGGGGACTGGACGTAGATGAAGTGGTTAAGATCGAACCAGTATAAATCTCTTGTGTCTTGCTATTCTTCCTCATACTCTGTTCTACCCTGTTTTCATTGTTAGAAAATAGAGTTATTTGCAAGAATTTTTAAAATACCCAATTCACCCCCCCTCTTGGGTATTTGGCTCCACTTTCATTTGGTATCAAAGCAAGGTCTTCTCATAAAAGCTTAACAACTCGAGAAGGATCAATATGGAGGTTATTCTACCCAATGGAGCCTCTATCAACAGGCCGCTTGGTTTTAATGGTGAACATTACTCATTCTGGAAAGCCAAGTTCAAGGTTTTCATGAATGCTATAGAGTATGGGCTATGGAGAGTATTTGAGAGAGGAGACTATATGCCAACAGTTCTTGAAGATGGTGTGAGGGTCATGAAGCTAGAAGAAGATTATGATGACAAAGACAGAAGGAATGTCACCCTGAATAGTAAAGCAGTTCTTCTACTTCAAAGTGCTCTGAGTCAACAAGAATATTTTTAGATTTGTACCTTACCATCTGCAAAACACATGTGGGATGCTCTAGAAATAGCTCATGAGGGAACAGCTGGAGTAAAGCAAAATCGAGTCAACACTCTCATGATTGAGTACGATCTCATGTGCATGAAGCCTAGAGAGTCAATCGGTGAATTTCAGTTGAGATTCACACATCTGATCAATCAGCTTGGGGCTCTCGAAAAGGAATATGATCAATCTGTTCAAGTGAGGAAAATTCTGAACATCCTCAACAAAGAGTGGGAAACTAAAGTCACTGCCATTCAGGAAGCAAGAGGAGATTCTATGGCATCGGTGGCTGCACTTTTTGGAAGCCTTTCTGAGTATGAGGCAAAGCTCAAGTTCAAGAAGGGACCTGATGAGGTTCATGGCAAAAACAAAGGCATTGTTCTCAAGGCTGCGAAAGAAGATAAAGAATCAGATGAGGAAGATGAAGATGATGATGAAGAGATAGGCATGTTGGTCCGGAGATTCAAAAAATTCTACAAGAAGGACCAAGGCTTCAAGAAACTACACAAAGGTAGCTCCAGCTATGAAGCAAAGAAGCCCATCATATGCTACGAATGTCAGAAGCCTGGTCACATCAAATCGGAATGTCCCCAACTGAACAACAACAACAAAGACAAAGAAAAGAAAAAGTTTAGCAAATACAAGAAGAAGGCCTATGTTTCAGGCATTTGGGGTGATAGCTCTTCAGATGAAGATGATGAGGATGAGGAAGAGAAAGCAAATATATGCTTAGTTGCTGAAGAAGAAGAGCAACATGATGCAAGTGATGAGGTATATGACTCTCAACCTTCCTATGATGAACTATTTGCTGAATATAATCTTGTGCAATTGGAATTTGAAAAACTTGCTGAAAAGTGTCTGACTTTGAAAAAGAAAAATACTACTCTCGAATTGCACGTTGGAAAATTTTCTTCTCCAGAAATTCTTGTCTGTGATGAATGCCCTGATTTAAAGAAAAAAAATTTATAATTAACTAAAGCACTCGAGAAACTCACTAAGGGAAGTGAAATGCTCAATGTGATTTTAAAACAAAAAAGATTTATCAATGATAGATCAGGCATAGGTTACAGACCAGATTTCGACAAGAAGAAAGGTAAAAACAAGAATGGTCAAAAATCATACATGAATTATTTTACGAAATCAGTTCATTCTTCTAATCCATTTGCACATTGTAACTATTGCAATAGGAAGGGTCATACAACTTCATCTTGTTTTCATAGAAAAGAAAGAAAGGTTAAACCTGCTGGTAATTATCAATGGGTACCGAAAGGAACTTATGTTCCCAAGGTCCAATCTAGCCCCAAAGGACCCAAGAAAAGATGGGTACCTAAGACTTGATCTTCTGTGAACTGCAGGTGTGTCTAAGAGCATCAAAGCCCAACAAATGGTACATTGATAGCGGATGCTCCAGACACATGACGGGAGACAAAACCAAATTTCTCTCAATCAAGCCTAAGGAAGGTGGCAAGGTGACCTTTGGAGGAGACCAATCTGGAAAGATAGTTGGCATTGGTGAGATTGGCAACAATGAAGGTCCACTCATCAAAGATGTATACCTCGTAGAAGGACTATGCCACAACCTCCTTAGTGTAAGCCAAAGCACCGACAACGGTAATTTAGTTATCTTTGATTCTAACGAATGCTTGATTGTGAAAAAAGAATTTCTCCCTTTAGAAAATTTAAAGTCAAAAGCTTTATTTAGAGCACCTAGAGATGGCAATTGTTATACTCTCAACCTCTCTAGTAATGCTTCTGTCTCTGAAAATTGTTTTGTAAGTAATTTGAATGAAAGCTGGCTATGGCACAAGCGACTTGCCCATGTCAACATGTTTCAGCTTGACAAATTACTGAAAAAGGATTTGGTAATTGGTATTCCCAAACTACATTTCAAAAATGACATGATTTGTGATGCATGTCAAAAAGGGAAACAAACCAAATCATCCTTTAAACCCAGAAATGAGATTTCTATGACTAGACCTCTTCAATTACTTCACATGGATCTAGTCGGACCAGCTAGAGTAAAAAGTCTTGGTGGAAATCTCTACACTTTGGTCATTGTTGATGATTATTCTAGATTTGCATGGACAATATTTCTATCTTCTAAAGATGAAACATTTGATCAGTTTGTTGCATTTGCCAAGAAGGTCCAAAACGAGAAAGGTCTTTCTATTTTAGGTATTAGAACTGATCATGGAGGAGAATTCGACAACAATTCCTTTGCTGAGTATTGTGACAACATGGGGATAGACCACAACTTCTCAGCTCCATGGACTCCACAACAAAATGGTGTTGTAGAAAGAAAGAATCGAGTCCTCACCGAGATGGCAAGGGCAATGCTGAATGAGAACAACACTTCCCAAGTGTTTTGGACTGATGCTATGAGCACCGCTTGCTACATCTCAAACCGAGCATATCTGAGAAAGAAGTTGAACAAGACCCCATATGAACTATACAAAGGAAGGAAGCCCAGCCTGAGTCATCTACATATTTTTAGGTGTAAGTGCTATGTGCACAATAATGGTAAAGAAAATTTGGGTAAGTTTGATTCTAAGGTTGATGTAGGAATATTTCTTGGTTATTCAAATAGGAGCAAAGCCTATAGAGTTTTCAATACTAGAACTAAAATTGTTGAAGAATCTGTTCATGTTGTGTTCAGTGAAGAAAAGACTGATAAATCCTTGAATGAAGAGGAAGAGACAATTTTCAAAAATCAATTCTTTTCGAAAACTACTCCTTCTCCTACTGAAAATTCTGAAAATGTTTTTGAGACTGATCCTGAAAATACTATTGAAAACCCTGATCAATCTCAACCTAGGGCTTGGAGATTTATTAGAAATCATCCTTTAGACCAAGTCATAGGAGATGTGAATCAAGGAGTAAGAACTAGAAATAGTACTTTAAATGAAGTAACCTTTTCTGCATTCATTTCACACATAGAACTCTCTAAAATAGATGAAGCTCTTTCAGACAATGATTGGGTGATAGCTATGCAAGAGGAGTTACATCAATTCGACAGAAATCAGGTTTGGGACTTAGTACTTAGACCCAAGGATCATCCGGTTATTGGGACTAAATGGGTATTTAAGAACAAACGTGATGAGTCTGCAATCATTGTCCGAAATAAGGCAAGATTGGTTGCAAAAGGGTACAATCAAGAAGAAGGTATAGACTATGAGGAAACTTATGCTCCAGTGGCTAGATTGGAAGCCATAAGGGTTCTTCTAGCCTTTGCATGTGTTAAAGGTTTTATACTTTTTCAAATGGATGTTAAAAGTGCATTTTTGAATGGTTTTATTCAAGAGGAAGTTTATGTAGAACAACCTCCAGGTTTTGAAAATGAGCAGTACCCTGATCATGTTTTCAAACTCAAAAAGGCATTATATGGACTCAAGCAAGCTCCAAGAGCTTGGTATGAGAGATTAAGCCAATTTCTCCTAGATCAAGGATTTATCAGAGGGAAGGCTAACACAACATTATTCATTAAAAGGAATAAATTGAATGAAATTTTGATTATTCAAATTTATGTTGATAACATAATCTTTGGATCAACTAATGATGCTTTGTGTGAGGAGTTTGCAAGAATTATGCAGGGAGAATTTGAGATGTCAATGATGGGAGAGCTAAACTACTTCCTCGGTCTGCAAATCAAACAAAGAAAATATGGAATTTTCATCTCCCAAACAAAGTATCTCAATGACTTGCTGAAGAAGTTCGGGTTGGAACATTGCAATGGTGCTGATACACCAATGAGCACTACTACCTCTTTGGATGCTGATGAGAATGGTAAGGACTTCAACATCACCAAATACAGGGGAATGATTGGATCATTACTCTATCTCACAGCAAGTAGGCCTGAAATCCAATTTAGTGTGGGGATGTGTGCAAGATTTCAATCTGCTCCAAAGGAGTCACACGCTGAACATGTAAAGAGGATCTTCAGATATCTAGCTGACACCAAAACTTTGGGACTGTGGATTCCAAAGGGTCAGCCTGAGCACTTGGTGGCCTATTCAGATTCAGACCATGCCGGCTACAAAACTGATAGAAAGAGCACAAGTGGTCAATGTGAGTTCTTTGGCAACTCACTTATGTCTTGGTTCAGCAAGAAACAAACCAGTGTAGCTGTATCATCAACCGAAGCTGAGTATGTGGCTGCATCAAGTTGTTGTGCTCAAGTGCTATGGCTCAAACAACAACTTGCTGACTTGGGAGTGAACCTGAAGGAGATTCCAATTTTGTGTGACAACACAAGCACAATAAGCTTGGTGAAGAATCCAGTTCAACACACGAGAACCAAGCATATTGATGTGAGGCACCATTTCATAAGAGATCATGTTCAGAAGAAGGATGTCAAGGTGATGTTCATCCCAACTCATTTTCAGCTTGCAGACATCTTCACAAAGCCATTAGCCAAGGAACAATTTACCTTTATAAGAAGAGAATTGGGAATGGCAAATCCCAATGAGTTGTGAGTATCTCTTGATTAATCCAAGGTTAGTTTAGGTTTTGATGATTAATTGTTACTAACTTAGGCATTGGAGTGGTTAGATATGTTTTATGCAGGATGTTTAAGTTTAAAATTTGCTGACAAAAAGAGCAAACTCGAGCCTATGACTGATGAACTCGAGCTTGAGAGAGGCGGAGAAGAAATGAAAATCAGACTCTGGCGAACTCAAGCCCATAAGTGATGAACCTCAGGTTCATTTCAGGCAGAGAGCAAACTTGAACTCAACCATTTAAGAGAACTCGAGCCTACAAATAATGAACTTGAGTTCACGGGAGACAGAGAGCAACCCAACTCAAGGATTTCTGTAAACTCGAGCCTGTAAGTATGAACCTCAGGTTCACGGGAGAAGTTCAAGAGTTCTCAGATACACTCTTGAAGTCCAGGTTAGTGAAATTTATGACGAACTCGAGCCTACAAGTGTAAACTCGAGTTCATCGCGTCTGTTATATATACTGAAACTCAAACTTTTCTCCTAATTTCACTCAAACCTCCGGTTTGCCCTAGAAACTCTTCCTCTTCTTCTCTCCAATCTCTGCGAAAATGGCTCCCAAGCAAGGAATCTCCAAAGACACAAACCCTAAACCATCCCAATCTCCCTCTCAAACAAACCCTGATCGTCCTGTCCGATCAAAAATGCGTTCAACTCGCCTTCGCTATGGAATTGACAAGACCATTCGTGGGGTTCAAGGGGAAACGCTGAATTTCCTCCACCACGAGCCAAAGGAATCTCAATAAACGAAGGACGAACTAAGAAAAGACACGACCCAGAGCCTACTACTCCAGGAAAGGGAAAAGCTCCTCAATCGACAACACCTTTTAGGGAAAAACAACCTTTTAAGAGGAAGAAGACTGTTGGAGTTCACTCGGTTCCCACTGCTGGGCAAGCTAGTTCTCAAGCTCAGCCTGCTCCACAACAACTGGAGCAAAACGCTCCTCAGGTATCTCCAACAAATCCTGCCCTCTATGAGATTAACCTACATTCTAAAATTCCTAGTGGTTTTTCTGAAGAGCCTTGTCGAATGACCGCTGATGAAGGGGCTAAGTTCAAAGAGAAATTTAATGAAAAGAAAGTTTTCTGCCCTATTGTCCATGTGGATTTAGCCAAGATAAAGGAAGAATGTAATTTAGATTTATCCCCTTGGTTAAAACAGTTTGAGCCCTTAATTTCCATCAGAGCACCATATAGCCCAAAGCTTGTGAAAGTCTTCTACTTTCACACGCAATCTGATAATATTTTGGATGAAGATGGGAACTTAGTGGAGGAAAGGATCACGACTAAGGTTAGGGGTCAGAAAATCACCATTTCCCCTTCTTATTTAAACTCTATCCTATAGATTTCCAATCCCCCAACTCCTGAAACACAACATTATAGCCAGCAGACTATATTTGAGTTGCTTAGACCCAATGAGCATGTTCCTGAGGGTTTAGAGATCTTAAATTTCACACCTGCCTCAATGCCTCCTAGGAACAGAGCCATCTGGTACATATACACTAGGAACCTTCTGCAGAAAAGAGGAAATTTCACTCATTTTGCTAAGAAGGACTACCCAATTTTTGCCTCCATCATAGATAAGCAGCCTCACAATGTTGGATATTGGCTTTTTCATGAGATGTCTAAATTTGCTTTCCAATCCAGACAGTCATCTCAGATTCCCTTTCCTAGTCTGGTCTCTGTGATTCTATTCCATGAAAAGATTTGGCATTTGGCTGCCAATGATCCTCCAGTCTACCCAGCTGAGTTTGAACGACACATTATGAACTTAATGGGGGTTAATCCTAAAGAGAGATCAGATCAATCCAGAGTTCCAACTAGATCCAGGACAATTAGGTCCAGAGGCACTTACTCACGAGCACAAGAAGCTCAAAGTGCTCCTCCTCCTCCTCAGTCATCTCTTCCTCCAAACTTTGACACTCGGGTTAAGGAAGTTGTGGACAAAGCAATGTCAGATTTGATTGAGGGTGTTGAGGTTGTAGTTGGGAAGTTGGTCTCTGAAATCAACAAGGAGCATAATGACTTGGTGGATATTCAAAAGGGTATGAAGACTTAAATCATTGACCAAGGCGCCAGCATCTCCACCCTCATGGTCACTATGATGAGTTTAAGTGATAAACTTGATCAGATTTTGAAGAACCAATCCTCAACAGCTCCTGCCTCAGCCTCTGATTCAGTTCCAGCATCCATTATTCCTGAACCTCAGCCTGAACTCGAGCCTGCCTAGCCTGCCTCTACTACACCATCTTTTGCTGATGACAAAGGGGGAGAGAGTGTTGAGTGATGAGGAGTTGTTTCATGTTTATGTATTCTTGCTTTCTGTAGTTTTTGCTGATGTTTTATAGTTGTATGCTTCAATGTGAATATTTGTTTTTTTTTTGAAACTCCAGTTGAATGCTTTCTAATCTTGTAATGAATGTTCCAGTTTTTGCTATTATACATGTTCTTGCTATTGCATTATGCTGCTAGCTCTGATTAGGTTTCATAACTTGAACACTTTTCTCACAAAATTGAGTTTCAAAACTAATCTTCAAAGCTAATTGTTTACAAGTGTTGTCATCATCAAAAAGGGGGAGAATGTTAGTTCTCTATGTGTTTTTATGATTACAACAATTGTAAACAATGTGGAGATGTTTTTGGTCAAGACTAAACTGATTTAAACTTGTCAATCTCAAACAAATACATTCTGTCTGCGACAAACTCGAGCCTATAATTAGCAAACTCGAGTTTGCCTTTAACAGAGGATGCAAACTTGCCACTTTAATTTTCAAACTCGAGACTAAACCTGAAGTTTAGAACTTAAGAGTTTTCTAAAGTTTTCAAAACTTTGTGTGAACTCGAGTTCACATTCGCAAGCTCGAGTTCACCAGAAACAGAGAGGTTTCTGACTTGTAAACATTTTTAAACTTGACACATTCTTTCCTCAAACCTCAAGTTTACAAGTTCCAAAGAAAAGTTTTCATAGTTCACAAAGATCATGAACTCGAGCCTGTCATGGCAAACTCGAGTTCATCTCCAGCGGGAAGAAATTTTCAAAACTTAAAGATTTTTACAAACTCTGCACTATTTTATTCAGAGTCAAGTTTTCTAGTTTGAACAATCTCAAGAGTCTACAGAACATGCAAACTCGAGCCTAAGCATTTTAAACTCGAGCCTAAAAGTTCCAGAGAGCAAAGTGTTTTTCAAAGTTGAACAAACTCGAGCCTGAGCATTTTAAACTCGAGCCTAAAAGTTCCAGAGAGCAAAGTGTTTTTTCAAAGTTGAACAAACTCGAGCCTAAGCATTTTAAACTCGAGCCTAAAAGTTCCAGAGAGCAAAAGCGTTTTTCAACTTGAGAAAACTCTAGAGTTTGTACTACAAACCTCAGGTTTGTCTTTTCAAAGCTAGGACTAAGTTTTGTCTTGAACAATGTAAAACTCGAGCCTATCACTAATGGACTCGAGTTTGCCTCTTGAACACAAACTCTCCAAATCCCAAAAATCACGACATATCTCCCTGAATGAAGGGAACTCGAGTTCATGAAGTTAAGCTCGAGTTCAAATCAACCCGAGAGCAATGTGACTTTTCAATGAGTTGAGAACCTCAGGTTTAAACTACAAACCTCAGGTTCACATGTTTTAAACTGAAATATTTTTGTACACTGAAGCACCAAACTCAAGCCTGGAAGAACTAAGCTCGAGTTCATGACGCTAGTTCAGAAATTCAAATCTGACGAATTCTGAAAACATTCTTGTTTGATCTTAATACTTTGTTATATTATTCTCTAATATTCCCTGCTATGGTTAACAACTTTATTAGTGGATTTCAGATGTTTTAAGAATGTTTATTGAAGAGTTAAAGCATAAAGCAAAAAGTAGGTTCGAAACATTTAATGCAATGCTCAGAAAGTTACTTCCTCTGCCCAATCCATCTGCACACGTCTACAAAGCATTTAAGAGTGATTGCTACAACAAGAAACATCCTCTCTAACGGATTAATTCGCAGAAAGTCAACTTAGATGACATGGCCAACTAGATTAAGAGTAAACTAGAGAGAGAAAGTGCCAAAACCACTTCAGAACACTTGGACAACTTCTCCAACGGATCTATTTGGAAAGCAACGGTCATTTAATGATCTATGAGTATAAATAGAAGAGCATTCAAGTCTTTCCAACAACCACAACATCTGAAAACGCATAAGCATTCAAGTTCTCCAACTACTTCTCTTTTTTCACTTGTATCTTATCTTTTGACATTATAAGCTTCAGTGTTTATCAATTCCTACTCTTAGAGAGAGTTTTTATCTGTAAATCATTTATTGTAAAGAATCACAAGTCAAGGGGACTTGGTGATTGGGAATCATTGATTACAACTTGTAAGGGGGAGTGAGTTCTAGTGAGAGAAATACTTCTTGAGTGCAGAGTGTGTAATCTTTGATATAGTGGAAATCCCAGAGAGTCTAGGGACTTGACGTAGTGAAGTGGTTAAGACCGAACCAGTATAAATCTCTTGTGTCTTGCTATTCTTCCTTATACTCTGTTCTACCCTGTTTTCATTGTTAGACAACAGAGTTATTTGCAAGAATTTTTAAAATACCCAATTCACCCCCCTCTTGGGTATTTGGCTCCACTTTCATCGCCGTCTTAGGTGGAATATTCAGACCGAACATTCTCTTTCATTCTTTCTGTTGTATCCATTTGAAATGTCATTAAATGCAAAGTCGGAGAATATCAGAGTTGGCTTTAGTTCATTCAGAATATCGATCTCCGAGAGTATCATGGTTTAGGTAGCAGCATTTAATGTTTCTGACAAGCGAAATTGTTTTATTCAAATTCGCCGGTAATTTAAGTCTAATTGATGTGAAAGTCATGAACAAATTGGTTAATAGCATTTGGTAATCATAATCAGTAATAATCTAAAATGATATCAATCCATTCAATGATTCACAATTCTCGCATACGGTGATTTCAAAAACAAAGTGATGTTGCTCGAGCAAAGATTCATGCTTGCTCGAGCACGCTTCTTTGAAAGGCTGAAGAAAATGCATTTGCTCGATGGTGCTCGAGCAAGAAAATTTCCTTGCTCGAGTACAGTGCTTGAGCATGAATATATCATGCTCGGGCAAAGCCCTTTTAAATCTGTTCAAATCTCATCAGCTTCGCTGTTGCTCGAGCATGCTTCCAAAGCTTGCTCAAGCAAGCCTTCAAAAGCTTAGTTGTAAAGGCTTGATACTCACTGATGCTCAAGCATGCTTTAATACTTGCTCGAGCATTATGTAAACCATGCTCGGGCAACGTTTTTCAATCTGAGAGAAGCGCCTGCTGCTCGACCTTGCTCGAGCAGCATTTTGTGCTTGCTCGAGCAACACATTTTCTATGCTCGAGTAAGGACTTCAACAGAACAAAACACACAGGTTGCTCGATGTTGCTCAAGCAACCTTTTAAGCTTGCTCGAGCATGCTTTTTCCTTCTGCCCGAGTATGCCTTCTGCTTTTGCTTTGTTTTTGCCTAGCTCGATGTTGCTCGAGCAAGACCATATGGTTTGCTTGAGCAAAGTTCTATCAGATCACATCTGATATACTTTGCACATGATGTTGCTCGAGCAAACTTAATCCTTTGCTCGAGTAACATTCTGAAAATCAAATTATCAAATTCTTTGCAATGTTCTTTGCTTATTTAATTTCTCAACTTGGAAATTGTAATCAACAAAACACAAGAACTAACACATTCAATTCTTCTCAACACATCTGCTGAAAACAAATTGCATTCAAGTTTTACACCTACTCTTTCAGTTTTCACCTGTAAAGTATCTTTTGATACATTGAACTTCAGTATTTATTCTTATCCACTCTTAGAGAGAGTTCATTTATTGTAAATCATTCATTGTAAGAATCTCAAGTCAGAGGACTTGAAGGTTGGGATATCGATTGCAACTTGTAAGGGGGGAGTAAGTTCTAGTGAGAGAATTACTCTTGAGTTACAGAGTGTGTAATCAGTTGATATAGTGAAATCCCAAAGTGTTTGGGGACTAGATGTAGGTCAAGAGATTGGACCGAACCAGTATAAATCTTGTGTGTCTTGCTCTTCTTCCTTATACTCTGTTTATCTCTATTTTAATGTTTGAAAACAGAACACTTAGAAAATATTTTTAAAATCCCTAATTCACCTCCCCTCTTGGTGATTTAGCTCCACCTTCATTTACTTCTTCTCCAAGTTACTCAGATTTTCCCCTAGGCTAATATGTTGTGGCGTCATTTACACCACATAAATAACATAATTAGTTGTCTAATCAAAATCAGATATGTTCCCAAATGTGTGGTGCACATTAATTATATTTTTAATTTTGTATCTCTCTTCATGATTACTTGATTTGACCTAGTGCTTTATCTCCAAGTAACTTTTCTTTCCTCCTCTTTTTTCTTCAAAAACGTAGGAAACCCTCACTCATTCAGGAAATGTCATGTGCATATTTATTTTTGCACATTTTTGGTCCACTAATTGTCTCATACCTTAGGGCATAGCTAAATGACATTTTTACCGACCAATTAACACAGTATAAGTGTTTTTGTGCCCTTTTGCACTGTCACTTTAATTTCTATGGTCCTTGAGCTCTTGGTAAAAATACTCATGCAAACAAGAGTGCAAAATGTCTTAAAATATGTCAAAAAGCCCTAAAAAAATCCCCCAAATCAAATGACTAAAGTGCTCTCAAAATACCTCCTTTCTCATAGCTTTTTTCACAAGTTTTTTGACTTTTACACTTGTAATTATGAAGAGACACGCGTCATACTTTTACTCAGGATTTCTTCACGAATACTAATAGGAGTAACATAATTGTTAGTTTGTTATTTTGTATATATTCTGATGTAACTAATTGTAACTAGTTAGTTGTGATGTAACTGATTGTAACTAGTTTGTTTTCCGCCTGGTTGTCTATATATGTACAATACTTCAGTCAATAATATAGATTCAATTTTCCCCTTTCCAAATCTTGTCACATGGTATCACGAGCCACGAGTCATTTTTTCTTTTCTGCTTCACCCACTTTCTCTTTCTTCCTTTTCGATTTCTCTGTTTCCTCCGTCAACCCATTTTCTCTTTCTTCCTTTTTGATTTCTCTGCTTTCTTCTTTCCATCGTCGACTTCCATGGCTTCCGATTCTACCTCTGCCCAAACTCAACAAACCTCTACTCAAACTCAACCCACTACATCTCCTTCTATAGCTTCCGCCATACCTATTCCATCGACAGATTTGTCTTCTCCCTATTACATTCACCCGAATGAAAACCCTGCGTTAGTGCTCGTTGCTCCTCCTCTCGACGGCCAAAATTATCACGGTTGGGCTCGTGCTATGCGTATGGCCCTTCTTTCAAAGAACAAGTTGCAATTTGTTGATGGTTCCTTGCTTCCGCCGCCATCATCTGATCCTATATTTCCGATTTGGCAACGCTGTAATAATCTAGTTCAGGGTTGGCTCATGCGATCCATCTCGCCAACGATCGCCATGAGTATCCTCTGGTTTGACACTGCTCATGAGATCTGGAATGACCTTCGATCTCGTTTTTCTTAGTCTGATTTGTTCTGTGTTGCTGATTTGCAAGAAGAAATCTGCACTCTCAGGCAAGGTGCCTCCACAGTCAGTGATTACTTTACTCGGCTGAAAATACTCTGGGATGAACTTGCAAATATCCGACCTCTAAAGCCCTGTTCATGTGGATCCACTACTCTCTTGCAATCCTACCGTGAAGAAGATCAGGTTATTAGATTTTTGAAAGGCCTCAATGAACAATTTACTTCGGTGAAATCTCAAATCATGCTTATTGATCCATTACCATCTATTACTCGAGTTTTTTCTCTTGTTATTCAACAAGAATGGGAACTCCATTCACCCACTGTTCCCCTGAGATCAAGGTTCTTGCTACTCAAACTCCACGATTTATGCCTTCTGGTTCTAAGACTAAGCAGTGCTCCTTCTGTGGTAAACCAAGGCATACTGAGGCTACTTGTTATCGGAAACACGGATTTCCCCCTAGTTTTAAATTTCGGTCCTCTGGCTCTTCAAGCTCGGTGAATAATCTTACAACACCTGAGTTTGGAATTGTTCAACATCATCCTCCTGCTCTGGCTGCTCTCCCTATCTCTTCTTCACAGTCTGCTGTTCTACCTCAACTGTCTGCTGATCAGTATAATAAACTTCTCAACCTCCTTAATGCGCCTGCTACACCTCAACCATTAATCAATAATTTGTCTGCCTCGGTTCCTACTGCAGGTATATATATTCCCCAATCTTCTTCTGTTTCTGTTTCTTGGATAATAGATTCTGGAGCAACTGATCACGTTTGCTCCTCTCTGTCTTTGTTTCGTTCTTACAAGCCTATTTCTCCAATTTCTGTAAGACTTCCTACTGGCTCTAATACTGTTGCACGCTTCTCTGGCACGGTTCACATCTCTGATTCCTTAATCTTGCACAATGTCCTTTATTTGCCTCATTTTGCCTTTAATATTGTTTCTGTCTCCCGATTAACTCATTCACATAATTGTTTTCTTACCTTTTGCTTTAATGCTTGTCAGATATACCAAACTCATCCTTTGCTGATGATTGGTTCAGCTAGACTCTTTGGAGGTCTTTACATACTCACAGCAGATATGAATTCCCAGAAACAATCCTCTCAGACTATACTGGCCACTGCTTGTTCCTCTTCATCCAATTCCCTTTGGCATCTTTGGTTGGGTCATCCTTCTGCTTCAACTTTATCTGTTTTACATAAACACATACCTGATATTTCTGATGTATCTCAAACTTTTACATGTAATGCTTGTCATTTTGCTAAACAAAAGCGATTACCATTTCCTGTAAGCACAAGTTCATGCAATAAAATCTTTGATATACTTCATGTTGATATCTGGGGTCCTTTTTCAATTCCTTCTATGCAAGGACATCGCTATTTTCTCACCCTGGTTGATGGTTATTCTAGATATACCTGGATTTTTTTAATGAAAAACAAATCAGATGCTCGTACTCACATTTTCCATTTTTTTTGCTCTAGTGGAAACTCAATTTTCATCTTCCATTAAAATTTTACGTTCCGATAATGGTCTTGAATTCCACTTACCTCAATTTTATGCTTCCAAAGGTGTTATTCATCAAACATCTTGTGTTGCTACCCCTCAACAAAATGGTATAGTGGAACGCAAGCACCAACATATTTTAAATGTTGCACGTGCACTTCTTTTTCAATCCCATATTCCTCTTTCTTATTGGTCCTTTCTTGTTCAATATGCTATTCACATTATAAATTGTTTACCTTCCGCCGTCATTCAAAATTGCACACCTTTTGAACGTTTACATGGTTTTTCTCCTACTTATTCTCTTTTTAAAGTTTTTGGTTCCCTTTGTTTTGCACCCACTTTATCTTCTCATCGTTCTAAATTTGATCCTAGAGCACGAAAATGTGTTTTCTTGGGCATTCCACATGGTTCCAAGGCTTTTATTTTACTAGATATATCTAATAATCAAATTTTTCTTTCTCGCGATTTCATTTTTCATGAACATGTATTTCCATTCCAAAATGACAGCATCTCCTCACTTTCTTTTTCTTTACCAGAACCTCAACCATGTTCACCTTTACCAGATGATTCCACCTCTCTTCCTTCTCCACCCTTACTTCCTCATTCCCCTACCCCTCCTATTAATTCCCCCCTCCCACCATCATCTCCTCCCCCTCGTCGTTCCAACAGACCTCATAACCCTCCTTCATATCTGCGAGATTATCACTGTGCCTTCTTCTTGTCTAATCATCAATCATCATGCAAAGGTAATCCAAGATACCCATTATCTTCTGTTCTTTCTTATCAATCCCTTTCTCCTTCTTATAAAACTTTTGTCAATGTTGTTACTGTTACTCTTGACCCTACTTTTAAGCAAGCTGTGAAACATTCTATATGGAGAGAGGCTATGAATGCAAAAATCCTTGCTCTTGAACAAAATCAGACCTGGGTTCTCACTCAATTGCCACCGGGTAAGCGCACTATTGGCTGCAAATGGGTTTACCGTACCAAATTTAAGGCTAATGGTGATATAGAACGACATAAAGCACGGCTTGTTGCTAAGGGATATACACAAACTGAGGGTATTGACTTCTTTGACACTTTTTCTCCTGTAGCAAAAATGACCACTCTTCGTTTATTGCTTTCCATTGCTGCTACTAAACATTGGCATCTACATCAATTAGATGTCAACAATGCCTTTTTACATGGTGACTTACATAAGGAAGTGTATATGGATCTCCCTCCTGGCTTTACACCTTCTCATCCTCATCAGGTGTGTAAATTGCAGAAATCCCTTTATGGACTGAAACAGGCTAGTCGTCAGTGGTATTCTAAACTTTCTTCTGCTTTGCTGTCCTATGGTTATTCTCAATCAGCTTCTGATCATTCTTTATTATTTAAGGCATCTTCCACTTCCTTCACTGTTATTTTGGTTTATGTTGATGATGTGGTACTTGCTAGTAATGATTTGGCTGAGATACAATTGGTTAAACAACAATTACATACTGCCTTCACTATTAAAGACCTTGGTGAACTTAGATATTTTCTTGGTCTTGAGCTTGCACGGTCCAAGTCTGTAATTTTTTTGTCACAACGCAAATTTGCTCTGGAATTGCTTGATGATACCGGCTATTTAGCTTGCAAGCCAGCAGCTTGTCCCATGGATCCACAGTTAAAGCTCTCCAAAGACAAGGGTACACCTTTACCTGATCCTCTTTCTTACCGCAAGCTTGTTGGTAGATTACAATATCTCACCACAACTAGACCTAACTTGAGTTTTGTTACTCAACAACTTAGTCAATTTATGTCCAATCCTTGTGATACTCATATGGCAGCTGCTTATCGTGTTTTGCGTTATCTGAAATCCTCTCCTGGTGCTGGACTTCATTTTTCCGCTGACTCTGATTTAAAGCTCCGTAGTTTTAGTGATTCAGATTGGGCTGGTTGTGTTGATACACATAGATCTGTTACTGGGTTTGCCATATTTCTTGGTTCTTCTCTAATATCTTGGAAAGCTAAGAAACAAGCTACGGTCTCTAAGTCTTCTTCGGAGGCTGAATATAGAGCTTTGGCCTCTACATCTTGTGAGTTACAATGGCTTGTTTACCTATTGAATGACTTTCATATTTCACATATTGATCCGGCTCTTCTTTATTGTGATAACCAATCTGCAATCCAAATTGCTGCAAACCCCACGTTTCATGAAAGGACTAAACACATTGAATTGGATTGCCATTTGGTTCGAGAGAAGCTTCAAGCTAAGCTCATTCACATTCTCCCAGTTCGGTCTTCTGATCAGATTGCCAATATTTTTACGAAACCTTTACATCCAGCAAGGTTTCATGAACTTACATCCAAGCTGGGCCTTACAAATATTCACGCTCCAGCTTGCGGGGGGGTGATAGGAGTAACATAATTGTTAGTTTGTTATTTTGTATATATTCTGATGTAACTAATTGTAACTAGTTAGTTGTGATGTAACTGATTGTAACTAGTTTGTTTTCCACCTGGTTGTCTATATATGTACAATACTTCAGTCAATAATATAGATTCAATTTTCCCCTTTCCAAATCTTGTCACAAATATCGAGACTCGACAAAGGATGCCACATTACCGATGTTTTCTCATAAAGGCAGGGCATACCTGACTACCTTGAAAATGCCATATAGGTCTTCCGTGCCCCCTTTTATCTCTCAGCTGAAAATATGGCCTTACTCGGGAATGTCACATTTCCTAAACCGGACTTAATAGTATGCCTAATTTAGGCTTGCATAATTATCTTTTGTTGGACGCAAACGTGGTAATAAATAATTTTTAAGGTAGCTAATATGATAATTCCATTAAAGTTGGGCCACGTTGACTGTTATATGCCAAGGTGGAGGGCAAAGTTTAACCCGCTATGATGATGTGGAGGGAAAAGTTAGACAGTGGCTAGGTCCCATGAACATGAACATGAACGGTCCACCCTGGCTTCACTAGAAAGCAAAAGCCTCATCGGAATTTGGGTCTATCATGGGATGTGTAGTCATACTCATGAAATGCTTGCCGTCAAAATCATAACGACCATGAGTCTCTATATCACCATTTGGTGTAACTTTGATTTCTAAAGGAAAATCATATTCTCCGAAAGCAAAGAGAGGATTCCCAAGGAAAGCCAAGCTCATGCTCACCAGACCAATTCCGTTAGCAGGATTGTATTGTCCCGTTAAGACTCCAGCCACAACGAGGGATCCACGAGACGCAAAAGCAATATGGCCATTGAAATGACAGAAACACCGTCTCCAACACACAATGCCTCCTCCACCATCATTCACCCCTGCACTCTACCTTCCCTTCCGATGCCACATGGTACATGAGTCTTAGAGAAGTTGGGTCTTCTTCTACCTTCGACAAGTTCATCTCCCTCGTCAGCGACCTCCGACGCCATTTCATTATGCACTTTCAAGTTTAAAGTCAAGTCCCCTAGATTAGATCATAATTATAGCAACATCTAAATCCAACTCAAGCTCCCAAGTCAAATCAAGAAATCAATACAAGAAATCTATAATCCAAAAATCAAGCAATCGAAAAATCATAGTGACATCTATCCAAAAATCATGAGCAAGAAAAAAGGGTGAGAGAGAAACTGGCTCAACTTCACCAAATATTTAAACCCATGTTTGTTTAACTTCACTCATTTGAGAACGAGAAAATGAGCTTCACTACGAGAGAGAGACGACTACCAAGAAAGAAGAGATTCACACGAGCTTCATCTAAAGGAGAGGACTGAAGCAGAGACTCACAAGAGCAATTCCTTTCATACCTCAAAGGATCTAACAGTCTATTTTTACAAGAAATGTGCTACAGAGAGTGGCTTTGCCCTTGCAGATGATAATGGAGGGAAGCATGCCATCATCATGGAAGAGAAGGTAAGGTCCACGAGGAAGGAACTGTGGGTTAAGAGGAAGTTCACCAAAGCTAATATACCACGTCACTTACCAAAGTTTGACACGTCAACTTTGAAACTTCGCCACATCACAATATTTTGTCAAATTTTTCCATCTACCCTGGCATATAACGGTCAACGTGGTCCAATTTTAACGGAATTATCATATTAACTACCTTCAAAATTGTTTATTACCACATTTGCACCCAACAGAAGATAATTTTGTTGGGTGCTCAAAGTATACAACATGATTGCTATTTTTGCACTTTCACCCTCGACTATCTTAATTTCATCATTTCCTTCTTGAGTTCGTAAATTCCAACAATATGTTTTTCTTTTGTACTATTCTATTTCCATATAACTTAGGGGTGGTAGGCTCTTTTGCAAACATTTTAATATTTGAAATTCCTCCAACTGGCCTGACATGGGATTTGGTATATTAGAATAAGTGATTTGTCCTTTTGTAATTTTCAGGGTATTTTTATGGATACATAAATTATATTCTTACACTACATGGTTAAATGGGTTTGACATGTACAGCATCGTGGTCATAAACTACCCTTGAAACCTCTACATCATCAATAGCCATCCTTACCCCCATCTAAATCTCAAATCACAAAATACTTCAATATCAACAACACTAAACCTATTAAATACATACTCTAAATCAACAAACCTAATCTCAAATCACAAAATACTTCGTATAACTCATTTTTAAACAAAAATGTTGGGTGAAAGCATCAACAATTTTGAAATCACTAAAAAACCGTAATATTCAAGTATATAAAAATATGACAAGTCTAAGAGAAATTAGTAGAATTGAGGTAGGGAACACGTACTTTGATATCTCCTGGAAAAGATACATGGATAGTAATGGAAGACATAAAGAAGCAGTACCGTTACCTTGAGGTACTTTCTTTGAGGACTAAGATTTATTTTACGAGGGGGAAATTGTAACATCTCAAACCTTGAATGCTAGTTAGTTAAGTTAAGCAAGCTAAAAAAACATATTTTTGGGATGAAATTTCAAGGAGATAAAGAAGAAAAATAAGTATTAACATTATTTAGTGGCCTAAAATATTGAGAAAACATTATGTAATATGGTTTTTATGGTTTTAGAAAAGCCATGAACAGGTTTATTTTCCTAAAAGTGGCCTAAATAATTTTAAAGCTAATTTATAGAAATTAAGAGATTATTTTCTTGGTAGTGAAACTTACTCTTATAAAATTTGTGTTTGGTTGCTTGCATGTTTGTTTGCCATTTATGCCTTAATTGGGCCTTTGAACATGTAATATCCCTGCTTAAGTTTGTACTAGGCCATATGTATTTTCTTGTAAGGTATTCTTCTTGTATTGGCTGTTTACATGCTAAGTTTATTATCATTGCACATTATAGATTGAGTTGATGTTTTGCTATAGAGATTTCCTCAAATCTTACCCCTTTTCTCCAATATATCTATTAGTTCTCTATGTATTTTGATGATAACTGACAATTGTAAACTTGAATTAAAGTTTCTCTTTATTAAGTTGAAAAATTTACTGTCAAAGGCAAATTCGAGTTTTAAGTTGCAAACTCGAGTTTGGACTTGACAGAAGTTGCTCAAGTTTTCTAAACTTAGCAAAACCAGAGTTTATATTTGCAAACTTGAGTTTATGATAAATAGAGAACACTCTAAGTTTTTCAAGCTAAAGCAAACTCGAGTTTATGATTGAAAACTGAAGTTTCTGTTAGAGAGAGAGCTATCAATGTTTTTGAACTTAACCAAACTCAAGTTTGGAATGTGAAACTCAAGTTTGTGTTTGGCTGAGAGTTTTAAGGGTGTTTTTCATATTTTAACCAAACTCGAGTTTGTAATAGAAAACTCAAGTTTGCACTTGACCGAGAGTTTTCAAAGATTATAAATTTTTTAAAAACTCGAGTTTGTTTTCTTAAACTCTAGTTTGTGTCAAGCCGAGAGCTTCTTACTATTTTTTAACTTAAGAAAACTCAAGTTTACGTTTGAAAGCTCCAGTTTGAGTTTTGTGGACTTAACCTTATTTTCATTTCAAAAAGTTCCAAACTCGAGTTTATCACTAAATGACTCGAGTTTGCCCCTGTTTCAAAATGTTCTTCAAAGCTCAATCGCGACAATCCTTTTCATAAAGAACTAAACTCGAGTTTGAGTTTCTAAACTCAAGTTTGGTTCCTGAGCAAAAGTTGCAAACTCCAATTTGCTTAAACAAACTTGAGTTTGTGTCGCTCTGTTTGAAAATCATATTTCTCGAATTTGCAAAATCTTCATGAATGATCTAGATACTTCCTATCATCACTCATTACTATTCTTAACTATGTTTAATCAGTTTGTTAGTGAGTTTGAGATGATTTAAAGTGCATTAGATTAAGGATTAAGTATAAAGCAAAAGGTAATGTTAGCACATTTATTGCTGGTCCAGAAAAACTTGCATCTTTTTGGAAAATTATTCCCTGGACTTTGCAAAGGTTTAAATGTTGTCTTTCCCTCTATGGAAGCATCATCTCCCAACAAATTAATTTGAAGGAAAGTCAACAAGATTAGCTGAGCACCTAGATTAATTCAAAACTAGAGATAAACTAGACTAAGATGCAACCTAAAAGCTAAATTAATGTCTCCAACGGTTATATTAGTGATTCCAACGGTCATTTAATGCTTCCAATATATATAAGCTAAAGCTTCAAGCCTCTTCACATACCCAGAATACAAAAAATGAAAAGCTATCAAGTTTCAACTGCATTTAGTGTTTTCTACCTACTTGTAAAGTATCTTTTGATACATTGTACTTCAGTGATTATTTCATCTACTCTTTTAGAGAGTTTTTAAACATTGATTATTATTCATTGTAAGAATATCAAGGTTGTAGGAACCTGTGAGATTGAGATTATCAATTTACAACTTGTATGAGGGAGTGTATCCTAGTGAGAGGATAACTTTCGAGTGCAGAGTGTTTAACTGATTTGAGAGCTAGTGAAAAATCCCAAAGTGTCCGAGACTAGACGTAGGTCAAGAGTTAAGACCAAACCAATATAAAATCTTCTGTGTCTTGCTTCTCTTCTCTCCTCTGTTTGCTCTTGTTTTGTTGTATGTTTTTCTGGTTGTTAAAAAGAAATTTTTTAAATCCCCAATTCATTCCCCCCCCCCTCCTTGGTGATTTTGTCCATTTACTTGTGATGGGGGTAAACAAACCAAATAATCTTTTAAATCTAAAAATGAAATTTCAACTAATAGACCTCTTCAACTACTCCATATGGATCTAGTTGGACCAGTTAGAATAAAAATCCTTGGTGGCAATCTTTATATTTTGGTCATAGTTGATGATTTTTCTATATTTGCATGGACCATATTTTTATCTTCTAAAGATGAAACATTTGATCAGTTTGTTGTTTTTGCCAAGAAGGTCCAAAATGAGAAAGGTTGCTCCATTGCAGGAATTCGTACTGATCATGGTGGTGAGTTCGAAAATCATGCTTTTGGAGATTTTTGTGATGAGATGGGAATTGATCACAACTTCTTAGCCCCAAAGACTCCCCAGCAAAATGGTGTTGCGAAGAGAAAGAATAGTTATTGATAAAAAAAAACAAAGAAAGAATAGAGTCTTCACTGAGATGGTAAGAGCTATGTTAAACAAGAATAATACCTCCCAAGTATTTTGGGCTGATGCGATGAGCACCATTTGCTACATCTCAAGTCGGGCATACCTCCGGAAGAAGCTTGATGAGACTCCCTATAAGCTGTACAAAGGAAGAAAGCCATGTAAATGGAATATCACCTAGAGGGAGGTGAACAGGTGATTATAAAATTCTTTCGCAGAATGCTCAAGAATACTTAAAAACAGAGAGAAGGACAAAAGATCACAAGGGATTATCCTGGTTCGGTCTAACTCTTCGACCTATGTCCATTCCCCAAAACCTCTGGGATTTTCACTAACTTTCAAAAACAAATACAATTACACAATCAATACTCAAAGTAATCCTCTCACTTTAGGATTCACTCCCCCTTACAAATTGTAATCGTATACCCTCACTTAAGGTTCCACAACCTTAAAGTTTAACAACTAAACAAGAAGTCAAATAAGTGTTTAAGACTCTCTCACAGAGTGGAT
Organism: Acacia crassicarpa; assembly: GCA_034222035.1. NCBI lineage: Eukaryota > Viridiplantae > Streptophyta > Magnoliopsida > Fabales > Fabaceae > Acacia > Acacia crassicarpa. Next base: position 2,856,810 of record JAWXYG010000002.1, read on the forward strand.
GAATGATAATCACTGAAGTACAAGATATATCCAAAGATATTAAATGAAACTAATGAAACAGTAGATTGCAATAATTTCGAATTGAATGCACAGCGTTTCGTTAGGTGGCAACTTCAATGCTTCTAGTATTTATAGTTGTTGCCATTAATGACCGTTGGTGAAGCTTGAAGATTAGCTGTTGTGACTCTTAAATATAGCCATTAAATAGATGAGGCTTGGTAATCACTTTTGTCGTTAATGATTCTGGTGAAATTGCCGTCACGACATTCTTTCATTCCTTCTGTTTTGCTCATTGTGAAATAGCATTTATTGAGAAATAGGAATAGCAAGAATGTCTTTCGAATGTTCAGAGGAATGGTTACTGTGATTGAGTCTCGGTATGGCATTTGCATTAAATGCTCCCTCACACACAAATTGCTTTATGACAATTTGTTGTTAATCTTTGATATAATCATTGAAACTCATTAGCAAACTAATTAAAAACAATTAGGAATAGTAATGAGTGATGATATGAAGAAATGAAATCACACATGATGATTTAGGATTTACGAAGACAGTGATTTTGAAAACAGAGAAGATTAACTTCCAGTTAAAGAGTTGATGCCTGGAGGTAATAACTTGAGGTAAGAATATAAGTGACTCGGGTCAAGTTCAAAGAAAAATTAAAGTCTAGAAGAGTTTAACTCGAAACTTTGACTGGAGGCAATTTTGTTTTCCACGAGTTAAAAACGCAAGTTAAAGAAAATTGCAACTTGACTAGAGGTAAAAAAAATAATTGCCCTGAGTTGGTGACTAGAGGCGATGACTTGATACCTGAGAGTTAAAAACTTTCCATCGAAAAATAGTGCATAACTTGGAGTTGGAAATCTATGCCTTGAGTTAATGACTTGAGGCATTAACTTGATGAGAAAAAGTCAAGAACAATCCTTTTCGAAATGCACAGGTTTAATTTTTAACTTGAAGTTAGAAAGTTATTGCTTTGAGTTAATGACTGAAGGCATTAACTTGATTCTCAAGAGTTAAAAGCGATGACTTTGAAGAATGCAAGTTGAACTCTTAACTTGAGGTCTAAAGATGATTGCCTTGAGTTAATGGCTTGAGGCATTAGTTTGATACTCAAGAGTCAAAATCGATGGGTTCAAAAACTTAAGATCAAAACAGATGACTCGAGGTAGTTAAATAATTGACTAGAGTTAAAAAGGGTTTATTTAAAACATTTCAAATCTTTGACTTGAGGCAACCCCGTCTTTGACTAGAGGCATATAAATTTCAACTTATTAACTCCAAGGTAAAAATGCTTTAACTCGAGGCATATCAAAATATTTTGCTTTAAGTAACAACGCCACATGACCCGAGGCATGCAAGATTTAACTTGAGGCACCTAAAGGCAAAACTTTCAAAACGATATAGATTCAAGTTGGGTTTTTAAAACATGATTTAACCTTGAATTTATTAACTTATTTTCAATCTCAAAAGGCAAGTCAAACTTTAATACAGCCAGCACCAGAATGGTTGTCATGGCAACCTTAAGTGCTTCAAATGCCCGTTGAACTTCTTCATTCCACCGGAAGGCGTCTTTTTTAAGTAATTGTGTGAGAGGAGTAGCAATTTTTCCATATCCATTCACAAACTTTCTGTAGTAACCAGTCAACCCAAGGAATCCCCTTAATGCCTTCAAGTTGTTTGGTTGTGGCCACTTAATCATTGAAGAGATTTTGGAGGGGTCTGTCTTCACTCCCTTAGTAGATATTATGTGCCCCAAATACTCAATCTACTCCTGCCCTAGAGTGCTTTTTTGTGGATTCACGACAAACTGATGCTGTTGGAGTACGCTTAGCTCCTTTCTCAAGTGCTCTCAGTGATTTTCCCTGTCATTACTACACACTAGTATGTTGTCAAAAAATACAAGTATGAATTTCCTCAAGTACTCTCTAAATATATCATTCATAAGAGATTGAAAAGTAGAAGGTGCATTTGTCAACCCGAAAGGCATCACCTTAAACTCATAATGGTTGTCATGTGTACAGAAGGGAATTTTTGGCTCATCCCCCTCTTTGATTCTGATTTGATGATAACCTGATTTTAAGTCTAGTTTAGAGAATATGGTTGCTCCTCCTAATTCATCCAACAACTCATCGATGGTTGGGATGGGTTATTTATCAGGAACTGTTATGTGATTAAGAGCCCTATAGTCCACGCAAAACTGCCAACTGCCATCTTTCTTTTTAACCAGCAAAACTGGGCTAGAGTAAGGGCTATTGCTTGGCTAGATTATTCCTACTAGAAGCATCTCCTTAACCAATATCTCTATCTCTATCTTCTAGGCATGCTCATATCTATATAGGCGCGTGTTGGCTAGCTGTTCGCCCTCCTTGATGATAATTGCGTGGTCCTGGGTTCTCACGGATGGTACCCCTTTGACTGGTGTGCAAACTGCCGAAAACTCACCAAGTACAGCTGCCATTTCCCCATCAACAACCGGCTGTGCTGGTTTGTCTTGTTGATCAGTAGCCCACAATTCGACGAGATATCCCCCACCTTCATTCCAGATGTCTTTTCTCAAGGATTAGTAGCTGCCTTGAGACTTTGTGAAAGTAGGATCCCCCTTCAAACAGACCCAATTGCGGTTACTTTGGATTTTCATGTAAAGCTGCCTCCAATTCCATCTGATTTCCCCAAGCGATTCTAACCATTCAACTCCTAAGACCAAGTCTACATTGCTAATTTGAATGGGTAATAAGGTTGCTGAATTTTCTGCCCTTGTATCTCCAATTCAATTGCCGGACATTTAAGATTCGAAATCGTCCTCCTTCCATCACCTACCATTGCTGAATAGCGTCGCACCACTTCAGTTGGAATGGAAAGCTCTGCGACTAGCATTTCCGAAACGAAATTATGCGTGGTGCCACAGTCGACCAGCAACAACGCTTCTCGGGTTCCCACCATGCCCAACATCTTCAGTGTCTTTTTTTCGGTCAGCCCCACCATCGTGGTTATTGAGAGTTCCAGTGAGGTTAATTCATGGCCTCTGTCTTCCTATTCCTCCACCTGGGCCTCACCGCTCTCAATTTCTAGCCCACCCATCTCCTCCTCCAAAATGAGCAATTGTATTTGCTTTTGGCTACACTTGTGATTGCGCTCAAATTTTCCCTCACACTTAAAGCGCAAGCCTAGTTCCCTTCTCCTATTGATCTTTGCCTCTGGAAGCCTCTTCCGTATCGAACTCCCTTTGGTACTCCCAACTTCTAACGCTGCGGACGAGGTTAGTCGAGATGGCGTCGCCCTAAATTCCTCCCCTCCTTTCTCCCTAGTTTCCTTCGTCGGCACTGATCAGCTATTACTTTTGATTGTCTCGTCATTACTGAACCTAGAAAGTCCTGGCTTATAGTCACTCCATTTGTAGCTGGCCACCGTTCTCATATCTTTGGATTTCTTTTCTTCTAATCACATTTTAACCAAATTTCGATCCTCTACCTGACTAGCAAATCCCATCGCCTATTTGAGATTTTGGGGGTGCATCAATTTGACATCACAATGGATGTCCTCCTTCAGTGCAGTCATGAAAGCTCCTAACACGATCTCATCGCGAAGGTCCTTCAACAGAGCTGACAGTAGCTCAAATTGTTCCCTATAATCAGCCATGGCACCCTCTTGCTTAAGAGCAAATAACTGCTCATTTTCATCCCCAAGTTGTCGACAATGGAACCTGTCAATAACTTCTTTCTTAAACTCACCCCATGTCTTTACTGGAGTACGCGTCTCAAGCCACTGAAACCATGTCAACGCTCTTCCTTCCAGGCTAACCACTCCTGCATCCAGCTTCTCTGATTCAGCCATGGTATTAGCCGTGAAGTATCGCTCCAGTCAAAATATCCACCCTAGTGGATCCTCCCCGAAGAATAGAGGAAGCTCTAGCTCGCGATGCTTGGGCCCCTCAGTCTACCCTGTGCCCTCAGCTCTCCCTCTACCTTGTTCCTTTGACTGCTCTTCCCTGTGTATGGGCCCCTCTGGATCTTGGTTGCTACTCCTTGCATTGAAAGCAACACAAAACTCATTGAGTTGCTCTAGGATGGCGTTCACTGTTACTTCCACCCTAACTAGTTTCTCGGTAGTCTTCGCCTATCGTCGCTACGTCTCTTCCACCACTCCCTCCAACTGATTGACCCTATTCTCCATTCTAGTCCCAGGCATTCCCAGGATGACTGCTCTGATGCCAATGTGATGGAACCCACAGTTTTACACAGTGTTTAATGATAATTATACTGTTGAATCCTCTGAATTATAGGGAAAATGAGAGAATACAACCCTAATGCTTCCTTCTATCAGAAAGCTATACCTCAGCAAAACTAAATACAGCAAGAACAAGAAAAGAAATGAACACCAACCAAGTAGTTCAAGAGACCTGACCCCTCTTCTCACTCACTCACTAATTTTTCCTCCTTACACATTCCTCCTCCCCCTCTATAAAACGCACTCCTACTACCTGACAATGTCAGTAATACAAACTTATTCCTTCGTGGTCCCCAACACAATCCTAGTAAATTTGGGCCCTAGATCCCCTTTAGCCCTTTTCTTATAAGTTTTGCCCCAATACTTGCTAGGCCCATCAGTTTTCCATATCAACATAAGCAAAAGAAACAAGCAATTACACAATCATTATACAAGAGTTCACTGCTTGACAATGTTGTTCTTACAAATTCATCAACCTCCAAGGTTTGGTATAATTAATCTCACTTACTGAAAAAGCCAATGCATCTTCTAAAACCAATTACAGATCCCCTAGTGGTACAGGTGGTAATTAGTTTCTAGACAACCCAATCAAATACCAACAACCCTCTCTAAATTTGTAAGATATTGCTTCTGATTTTTGAGAGCGTCACCTTGGCATGCTTGGACCTTTCAATCTCGGATTTATGGGCCATATTCCTGTGTTTTGGAGAAACAATGTTGACAGGTCCATAACTTGACCGCTTTCTACATACATACTAAAGGAAGTAAGTGAGTTGCTGCTTCTTTCTTGAACCTCCTTCTCCATATAGCTCATTCCACTGCTTCAGCTCAGCCATTATTGATCCTTCAGCAGCAAAACTTGCAGCAACCTGCATGAAGATAAACCATTAAGCTTTCACAAGGATAATGAATTAGCAACCTGCATAAAGATACTCCGCTGGAAGAATACAAGACCTTGATTCCTCGGTTCACAATGATAAATGATCAAGTTTTCATAAGTACGATTAAGAGGGGTCACTGTACAATTTTGTGATCTCATGTAAAAGTTTTAGAAGTTCACACACTACACAGCCATTTTGGTTATCTGCTAAAGCTATGTGCTGAAATCATGACTGTTAAGGTAAGTCTTTTCAAGGAAAGCATAATAAGAAGGAAGCAAAATAGTAGTGAAATCCGTCCAGTGATGAATCAAGTACAGGTTAACTGAGTCTTAATTTTTCTATCATCTTTTATGTCATACTAAAAAACATCATTTACCCAAATACCAAATATAGCCACTAGATTCTCTCAAACCACCAGAATAATGTAAATCCATAGTCATTCATGTGAATTGTGAGGGTTTTCAGCTAAGCTCACCTGACTCTTAGCCTGTGTCATGTCTTCCATGTTTAAAGCCCTCAAGATAATTACTTGCTCTTCTCCACCCTCCATAGCATCTGAAGCATCCTCTGAGCTTTGTTCTTCTGCCACTTTTTTATTCTTTTCCTCAAAAAAGAAAAAATTGATGACAGTCGGTTAACTGCTCTTGATTAAATTGAATGGGCACACAGAGATGATTTCACAAGTTAACATTGTAAAGGTTGTTTAACTACCATATTTTTCAATTTCTCCTGCTTTATGAACTCCCTAACAGGTCGATAAGCAGCAGTTGTGCACAAATTCTGTTTATACAGAAGAAATTCAGTGTCAAGAGATAGTAACAACCCATCAGAAGCAGTAAACTAGAATCACAGGCTGTAAAACAAACCTTAAGATCACTTCCACTGTATCCTTCTGTCATGACAGCAAGCTCTTTTAAGTCTAAATTTTCAGTCTTTTCCTTAGCCAGTAGAGTCGTCAAGATCATTTCCCTGTTCTCAACAGATGGAAGGCCGACCATGATTCTGCTCAACATGAACAGTTACACAGGACCCAGTTGCAACTCTCAATAATAGTATTTGTATGAAAATTAAATTATTGAATAGTATAGCTAAGTAATGCTTCATGCTTGAGAGAATCATCATAACAAATAGTAATGCAAGTTGAGACATAGATGTTATTTTCTGTCAGTAAACACAAATATCGGACAATCTATATACTTGAAGGCTTCACAAATAAGAGTGTTGTTGCATGAAGTTGGGAAAACAGAAAGTAAAAGAACTATGTCATACTATGCAACCATTTGCATTCTGTGTAAAAGCTTTCACTTCAAGACAAAAATTTATAGTTTGATTCAGCCTTTTGTATTCCTATGAGCACCTAACTATCGATAATGGTCATGTATTCAATTTCTTAACCTTGACAATATCAAAATTAATTAGAAAAAGACAACCAACCATGGCAACTATAATGACTTGCCTTCGCTCAAACCGCCGTATGATTGCTTCATCAAGGTCAAATGGCCTGTTTGTTGCAGCAAGGACAAGAATTTGCTCCGCTGGTTTTGTGAATAGACCATCCCAGTGCATCATGAATTCATTTTTAATCTTCCTCATAGTCTCATGTTCTCCAACTCTTGTGCGCTGCCCGAGCATGCTGTCAACCTCATCAACAAAAATAATAGTTGGGGCAACCTTTGCTGCCAATGTGAAGAGAGCTCGGACATTTTTCTCATCTTCTCCAAACCATTTTGAAGTGATGGTAGACATTGAGACATTGACAAAGCTTGCTCCAGCTTCATTTGCAATTGCCTTTGCAAGCATTGTTTTTCCGGTACCTGGAGGTCCAAAGAGTAATATACCTCTGCAAGGCTTAAGAAGTCCACCTCTGAAGAGATATGGCCTTCGAAGGGGAAGCATGACTAGCTCTTGGAGTGACTCTTTAATTTCATCTAATGCACCAATATCTGCAAATGTAACTCCGATCTCATTTGCAGAGATGACCTCTGGTCTGATGCGCTTCTCAAACTCATTGTCAGGAGGAACTTCCTGCAAGTAAAAAAAAACTTGTGGCAACACAAATAATAACAGCAGCAGCAGCAGAAGAAAGTAACCATGTAAAAACATATGTTGATATCAACTAGTTTCAAACTCTAGGCCTTGGAGACCAATGAACACATGCTTAGGAACAATTCGTGTTGGCTTAACTATCAAATCTCCAAAACACTCGTATATTATGATTGTCAAATTGGACAAAAATTTATGAAATAGTGCAACTTTAAAAAAATGTGTAATATTTGATGATGATACTAGCTATTGGTATAAAAATGGATAACAGTTTCCAGCTGCTCATAAGCATAGAAGAGTCTTCATAGAGTTTACTTTCTCTTTCATGGTTAGAAAGAGGTTCAATAATGGCGTGACCAGTGGGGTCCCAAATAAAAAGAAAGGTTACTCTGCGTTTCGAGACCCTTCTGACGCACATCTTCTTGAAGTTAGCTACTGGGATATCAATCCTACAGATGCTTTTGGAGCAGAATTCTCTCTATCACTCTTTGTTAGAGGAATAGATTTCTGTGTCTCACTTTTATTTTCAGGTGCTTATGTGTCAGACCATACCTCATGTTTTGCACCATTACACTCTCTGCCAGCTGAGTCCTACAAAGTCAATTTAGAATTATGAGAGCTCTTTCATCATCTTCATCATCTTTTTCTTCTTTTATTTGTTTATTTTTTGGAAGTAATTGTGCTGATCCATCATACTCTTCAAAATGAGAATGGATGTAAACATACTTTGTTTCCATTAGTCTCCAGCTTCAGGGTATCCTCAACAGTACTATTTACTTCTTGAAACAGATTCAGACCATGGGACAAACTGTTTATTAACAACATCAGTGACTAGAAAACATTTACCTTAAATGAATACTTAGAATCATTGGTTCAGATTCCTACCTCTTGGATGATATTACTAGCTTCCCATTTCGGTATTCTGGATCCTTGGTATTTATCAAGTGGTGATGTATTGCAGATAGCACAATTTCTTCAATATACTTACTTGGTACCCTTGTGTCTGCACGGTAGATTGAATTCAAGTCGTTACATTCAATATCATTTGCCGCAAGTACTTCAGCAATGTGTTTTTTGCTATCTTGAAACTGAATAATTTTCATGTTCTCTTCCAGTTGGGCCTTCCAGTTTCCATGACTAATATCATCTTCAGGTGGTATAATCTTAACGTTGTAAGGAAATAATGTTGCAAGCCTTTCATCAACTTCCGAGCATTCTTCTTTTGAATCTAATATCTGGGAACCGAGTACCAATACTGGCCCTGAAAGTTTCTCAATCATTTTATGAAACAAAGTATATAGCCGTTCTGATTGGAGGAAAATCTTGTCAGCATCCCTAATGTATAAAATTAAGGAACTTTTTTCTGAGATAGAAACCAAGACCTGCAACAACAAATATAGGTCCTGCTTGTTAGAAACGATTATTGATAGATGTATCACAAGTCAATTTCTCTTAAATGTATTCTTTCAATGCAAAACTTCTAGTTCAAAATTAGAGTAGTAGAGGACCATAACCCCAGAATGAAGAGACCTTGCCAATTATGGTAGCTCTCAAATTCAGTACAGATAAGAGAAAAGCTATGATGACATCACCTTGTACAGCAATTGTAGAAAGAGGTTTTCATCAAAACACAAGCTGCTTGTATGCTTCAAGGGACCTGAAATTGGAAGTTCAAAGCAATGAGCAAACAAAAAAATTGCAATTTATGTAGCTTCGATTGTAAAATAAGGAATTGGCTTTTTAGCTGCATTCAGAATGATAAGATGTTATTGTTCTTGTTATTAAATATGGCAAAAAATTCTTGTAACTAATTAGTACAGGATTCTAAGAATATCCTAGCAAAAGCTAACAGCTACACTTATTTCCAACTTTCAAGGAAGCAGTAAGAAGCAGAAAGATTTACTGATTACAGCAATATGGTGAAAGAAGTGAGCAGTGCACACAGCTAAATTAAAAGTAGAGGTATTAAAACTTAGATGTGGAAAGGATGAGTAAGCCCAGCCTTACATATTGGAAACCAGAGTCCGGGAGATTAGTACATTTTATACCCAGTTATCATATAAAGAAGACAAATCTATCAAGAAATAAGTGATGAGGATGTTAGCTAAAACTGGATGACAGAGGGAATTAAACATATTTTCAAGAATAACCTGAATTCTTTTGACCACATTGGAAGGCAGTGCTACTCAAATCAGATGCAGCAGAGGAACTCCTACTAAGTTTTGAAGATATATTTGAACTTCCAGTACCATTACCATGAGTGTGCAAAGTGCCTGAAGGAAAATTGTCAGTCAAGATATGCTGAAATAATGTAAACAATTTTAGTAAAATAAAGAAAACAATAAATAACTTAAGGATATTCAAAGATACAAAATCTGAATGGTAAAATGATGTTATAGAAAAATTTTAACCTTTTGCAAGATCTTGACCATGTTCACTATTAAAAAATATATCAGTGCCGTAAAAGAAACCCACAGTCCCACATCACTACTAAATGTTAAAGGTGTCATGCTCCAAAGGTCATATTGGTAGTTAGAACTTAGAGGTATCACTGCTCCCAAGAAAAAGTAACTTAGTACTTGGAAATATCATAATTATTTTTTCCCTACCAGGGGATGTTTCTTTCATACCTTTGGTTTTTCCAGTTGAAGGGGGAACTGAAAAGGAACCAAAAAAGCAGAATAATCGCTTGAGAGTCGCCTCAGATATGGACCTTTGAAAAGACTATAAACAAAGAAAAATAGTTAGGAAATTCCACTAACGAAACAACTAAATTTATGTGACTTTGTGTCATCCCTTTTTGGGAGAATATAATAGATTGAACTGAAAATTCACTTGATTTGAAGAAAGTCAAGAGTCCAGAATTACATGCAATAAAGCACTCTCCACATACATATTCATGTCAATCTATGTTCTAGTTAATAATTTTAAAATATGACTTAAGGAACCACAAAGTAAGATTTTTTTTTTTTTTGTTAAACAGACAAGTATCTTCAGTTGTTAATGCAGAATAGACGCCATGGCAGGACAAACGAATGTTCAGAGGAAAAAACACTTACAGATTCTTTTCTTGCACATCCATATTTGCTTTGCATCTGTACAAGAGAAATAGATTAGATGCGAAAATTTGCTTATTCAATTTAAATAAATGAACTAAAGTATGAAAATAATCACCTTGAAAGAGAAGTCGACAATGTCAAGCAGCAGCAACTTTGACTCAAAGTGATGCGCTAAAGCCTTGGCAAGTATTTGAAGGTAAAGTTCTTCAAATTTTGAAAATAACACTGTGAGCTAAACAGACATGGACACCTAAACAATCTTGAGCAGGACATCTTAAGACATCTGCGTCACACATACCTGCAGGACCAGAAAGCAGAATTGTCCTGCTTGCTGGTGAAAGGTTACGGGTGTGTTTGGAGAAGTGAAGTTGTTTTAAATGAACAAAAGCAGCACTCGTCAATAACTCATAAGTTCTTCCGCTGTCATTGTCATATAACAAAATAATGGAATAAGATTTGAGTTGTAAGGGAAATTATAATTCATATTGTTAGTATTTAGGTGTCCAAGAGACAATCCGAAAGGATAGATCAGCACATTTTTCTACGTTGTAGTATTTCATTATTAATAAATGAGTATATTTTATGTCTCATCTCTATTTTAAAGTAAATATGTGTTTGAAGATAAAAGCCCTAAGAATAGAATATATGTTAATCTCGAGGATTAATGATAGAGATCATGATCATAAGAACTCGAGAACATTATATATATATATATATATATATATATATATATATATATATATATATATAACATAAAACTTGTTCCTAGTCTTCAATCACCAAGAAATGGCATTGATGATCTCAATAAGACTAGTACGACATTGTCTACTTATATAGGGATACAAGGTAGGGATCTCATGGAATACAGGCATGAAGATGTCTTAGCTGATGTTGTGGGTGGATCTGTGGAAAACAACTAGCACCGAACTAACCCGCCGAGAGATTCCACAAAGATTCATTGTAGAGAGTATCATTTGATATGTAAAGTCTCACATCGTTGGGTAGTGCAGATCGTCTTGGACTTAAGGATGTCATCGAACACTATATCCTAGGGTTATACTTTAATCATACAACTTTATCCACCTAAAAATGGGGAGAACAGTATACTCTTGGGTATAACTCGAATATATGAGTATAAATGGACATGCTGAGAGGACTCACAATCCCTACAAGGGATTAGTCATTCACAAAACCGATAGAGCTTGGATAGCTTCTAATTAACTCGGGAGACTGTACGCACAGCAAGTGATCATAAAAAATCATGATCCGTTATAGAGTTAATATAAGAAGATTCACAGTTCTGTGAATTAGCTACATTTAGTCAATTAAGAGAGATGATACTCTATCTTTACTCTCGACTAAATGTGGATATCGATATGAGATATTATGCTTGCATGGTATCCAAATATGAAAGGTAGATCACTTGATCAACTCAATTAGTTCTAGGGCCGCAGAGCATTGCTAGCGTCTTATGAGGTCATTAAATAAATTGGGCCCGTTAAAAGGGGTTTTAATTGATCCAAGTTTATTTATGTCAATGACTAATTGGGCTTAATGGGTCACACACAAAAGTTATTCGTGATTGTTTAAATTTAGCAAACTTCGGACAATAATTGTTATTGAGTTTTATCAAGGGTAAAAGTGTAATTAGGTTGGAGTGAGACTCTAAACCCAATGAGGAGAAAATGGTGTCATATATGGTGTCCTCAGTGGGAAATCATATTCTCCACAAAAGGGCCCAAATATGTTGGAAGACCCAATGGGGTCTTAGGCCCAGTTGAATTTAGAATTCAAATTTTGAATTTAAATTTGAATTTAAATTCAAAAGGTTAGGTTATAAAAGATAATTCTGAATTATCTAATATATATATATATATATATATATATATATATATATATTAAGATCCAATAATGATTGTATAAAAATAGGAGAAATAATAAGTTCAGTGGCGGAACTAGGAAAAAATTTTAGCTCGGGCCAAAAAATAAACATATTGAACTACTCTCTTTAATTCATATTATAAGGTACCAACTAACAAATATATTTGGTTCTTTTTAAAATAGCATTAAATATTTTTTTTCATGTATACCCATAATTAAAAAGGTAGTGAGTAAGAGTAATAATTAATAAAAATTAATTATTACTCTTTTTTTGAGAAAAAAGAATAATAATTTATATGATATTAGAGTTTAGTGTAATTAATAGGGATAATATTAAAAAGTACTTAAATTTTAGGACAAAATTAATTACTTTAACTGTTTTTATTGACTTGCGAGAATTGTTAGTTGGGTCCTTAAATAAGGACCCGAGAGAGTAAATACTATAAATAGTATCAAATAACCTAGAAAATACAAACAAATAATAACAGATAATTATAAATTAAAACAATATATAAGATGATACTAATCTTTTCGGTATCTCAAACAAGAATTTTACTTTTCTCTCACAGCCTAATGAGTAATAAAATAAACATTATCCTTACAGAGAAAATAAAAAATTAACTAGGGCCAAATTTGTGGCCAAATAAAATATCATATAATAAATACATATATTTTCTAGCAAATTTTATAATATCAGTCGGGGTCAGCTGGGGCCAAGGCCCCAGCTGGCCACAAAGAGCTTCCGCCACTGAATAAGTTGGATTGATTTAAAATGATTTTAAATTTTAGTTTAAGAGATGAATGTAATTCATCATCTTAAATTATTATTTAATTAAGATATGAATTTAATTCCTTATAATTTGGATTTTCCAATTCAAGTTTGGATTGGCCCATTCTTGTGATAGAAGTCTAACTAGAATCTCTCTATTACTTTGAGAAGAGAATCGTTGGTTTGACCAACGAACTACCTGGGAGAAAGAAAGAAGAAAAAAAAAGGACAGGGAAAAACAATGCAATTGCTTACGCGGGGACTACGCTACCGATTACTCCTAAAATTTTACTTGCTCAACTCAGCCTCCAACAAGAATTTGTAACACCAAGAGACGTCCTTGCTCGAAAAACGGGCTATCTAGCCCTAGCTCGACCAAGCTGTTGTACATATCTATTTAAAAAAAATGGGTCTTCATTTGGATTATCATTAAGCAATCACTGAATTACTATAGTAAAGGGGGTTGACTGGGTTGGTGGGGTCAGACCATTGTCCCGAAAAAGACTATCAAAGCGCTCGCTCATCTGATCTATTATACTCCCTCGAGTCCTAATTATAAGAGCTAGTTGACTTTTTTGAAGAGATTAAGGAAACTAACTAAATTACTTTCGAGTATTTTTATTTTTATTTTTTCTTTAAACTAATTAATTTAACTAATAAACTAATATATAATCCAAGGATATACAACATATGAAATGATTAAGCAACTTATTTAACTTCCTTAATCTCTCTAAAGAAAGTCAACTAACTCTTATAATTAGGATCGGAGGTAGTATTATTTTAGAGCGTCTCACGTACTTTTTCTTGGTAATTTTCTGGAGTTAAGCTGCGGAGTCTGGCAAGTCGCCAGGGATATGTTGGAAATTATGCCCTAGGGGCAAGTCATTGTTCTCCATTAAGTTATCATTTCATACGCATGTTTATGGTGATAACTATATCCATGGATATATCTTATAGATTATCCTAAATGTCTCTGGTCGGTCATCTACGTGGGAGCAAAGATGAGTTAAGACCAGTATGACTTTGATGAGGTATGGAGATACGAATCAAAGTCATGGGCACTTGTAAGAGTACAAGGTGCTGGACCGACCCACTATGAGAAAGCTGCATGGATTAAGTCATAAGCTTATCTCATATATAACCGCGTCACAACGCCCTATGACCTGAGATCATCATGGATTCCTACATGATGAGTCGCTGACCTTTGACCTAATCAAAAGTCACCTTTGACCGGGTGATGATAAAGGCTAGGATCGGGATTAATGATTTTCATGCGGAGGAATGTGAATGGTCAAGATGGAATTTGTCCCTCACATTTGTAGAGAGATAATACTGGGCCCCTCGATGAGTGAGTCTAAGAAATGTATGGCCATACTGTGATGGAAAGGAGTTTCCATTTCACTTATTAGACTGCTTGAGAATCGAGAAAGTAATGGTCAAGAAAAGGAAGTTGACATTATCCATGCCTCATCCTTGACCAAATTATCGCGTGACAAAAGGGACGTAACATGGTTGTATGATAGGTAGTATCGTGTCATCGATCCCCATGTGAATTGGGTAGTCGCAATGTCTTGCTAGAGGCCGCTTGCGACTTGTGGGCTGATACAGTCTTGGCCCACTGCCAATCTCATATGGGCCTGCAGGGTCGCACACAAGAATAATCCAACACAGGTAAAAGTGTCCAGATTCATTGAATCTCAGATTAATCTGAGATTAAAAGAATACTGAATTTAATCTAGGATATATATATATATGTATATATATATATATTAAATTCGAAAATAATATAATAATATTATTTAATGGAGATTATAATATTATTATATGATATTTATTTTATATTTAATTTATCAGATAAATTAAATATCTAAAACGAATAGAGATATTATATCTCATTAGATTTTCGAATAAAGATATCATTATCTATTTAATTTAAATTGAGATATTGTATCTCAGATTTAATTAAATAGATAGATATCATTTCTCGGATTTAATTTATAGAGATAAATTAAATCATAAGGCTCTTAAATTTGGATTAAATAAATAGATTGGATTAAATCTATCAGATAGATTTAATTAATATATTTTTAATCCAGATTCAAAATTCGAATTTCAGATTTGGTTTTAATTCGGATTAAATAAATATATTAGATTATATTTATTAGATAGATTTAATTAATATATTATCCATATTTGAATTTCGAATTTCAAAATTAATAAGGATTAATTTTGATTATATAATACGCCTATCGGATTTAGAAAAGACCTACGGGACTTTTAGTCGAGCGTATTAGAAAGCCGCGAGAAACCCTAGAGCAAAAAGAGAGAGACGCACAGTCTGAGGCGCTAGCACGCTGCTGCGTCCGTGTTCGGAGATTGTTCGTGTGGATACCGGTAGAGGAAGCCAATTCTAAGAAGTCGTCTTCTGCTGATCGAGAAGGTAGCCCACCAGTTCAAAGAGAGCGAGACGCGAACAAATTCACTACAGTTTCTTGATCGCCATGAGAAAATGTGCGCAAAGGGTTTGTGTAGATTCTTGAGCTACCAGTTCGCTAAAATCAAAGGAAAACCTCCGGCTCCAGATGATTCTGAGTTCTCTATAAGGTATCATTCGGGTTCCCTAACCTTGATTTAAACGCACCTGAGTGATCCTCGGGACGGGATTCGTAGAAAATTTTAATCCGCTGCGTGTACGGATCCCAATAGTGGTATCAGAGCCAACTCAACGTGCGTTTAAATTGGGTTTCTGTACATGCTATTATATGTGATATATATGCAAGAATCTGAATCTTTGTATGCAAGAATTGGAATCTTTGTATGCAAGAAACTGAATCTTTGTATCAAGAAATCGAATCTTGAATGCTTTAATTTGAAAATTCACGTTAGGGTTTCAGACGAGTCTCTAGAATGGTGCCGCGGGTACAGTTCTGAATTGTTTAGAGCGCACGATATTCGGAATTGTCCGTCACGTTCGTGCGCATCGAAGACGTTCTGAATCGTTCAGAATTTTTGATCATGCTCGGACAACGCCCTTGGGGTTTTGAAATTAAGTTTTATGAAACTCTCTTTCTCTTTCTAAAAGAATATGATGTCTTCAAAAGCTCTGGGGACGCTCCTGCTAACCGGCTAGCGGGACCGCCATGGGACCGGCTGATTGTCGTAACGCGAGTAATTAAATTAGAGTAATATAAATTAGAGAATTTTATCATGAGTAATATTTTATTTCATAGATGAATGAATTAAAATATGTTCATAACCTTTCAAAGTGTTGTTTGGGTATGGTGAACAAGATGGCTCTAGGGTTGTAAGTTTTGTATATGGCTTGCGTGCCATGCCTCTCTCTAAATAATCTTGATGTACATTCTCTTCTCATCTCACTCCCCTCATATGTGACACGAGGTTTCTATCTATGTACTCTCTTTTATATTATTTAGAGAAGTCCTCTCATTGGCTTGAGGGGACTACAGGTTAGATGAGCCATGTTGTTCACGAGTTTTAATTATGTTTTGATATGATCACTGCATGATTAAGTTAAACTCTATATGATATACAATAATTGATTGCATTCATATAGGTAGAATTAATAAAGATAAATTAAATCGGCAAGCTTTTAGATTAAAATAAATAGATCATATTAGATCTGTTGGACAGATTTAATTAATATTATTTTAATCTAAAATTTGAATTCAAGATTAATTGAGATTAATTTTTGAATATTTTAATACGGCCAATTAGGATTTTAGAAATCCTATAAGATATAGATCTAGTCGTATTAAAATGAAGCGACAGCCGCAAGTCTCAATAATTTAATCATAATGATTTATTTCATAATTGTATGAATTAACATATGTGATGATTAATTTAGAGTTTTAATTATGATTTGATTTGACCACTCATAATTAATTTAGAATTTTAATTATGATTTGATTAGATCACTCATAATTAATTTAGAATTAAATTAATAGGATCCAATAACACCCTCTAAATAAAATCTTAAGTCACAATGCCATCAATAAATGAATACTTGTCAAAACCTCGATCACCCTTTTGTATGTTCCACCAAAGTGGATGCATTTGAGTAATCTTGGGGAGACAAGAGAGAGTAATGGTGATGCTCTACATTTATTATTGTCTTGACTTAATTGAGATTATCAAAACGGTTTTGGATCTCAAGGCATTGGATGGGATTAGACATGCTAGGTCATATGATGATCGAATCCCATAAAGATCTAAGAGTTACATGGGATGTAATTGGCAAAGAGGTTGCCTACCTAAATAACTTGATTTTAAGCGTCCTGCCAAAGCGGACTTAAGATTAAGCCAAATATGGATCTTAGCCCACTAATTATAATGAGGGTTATTAATTCAGTGGGAGGTTACTGATTATACTTTGCATATCTTTTAAATTGTATAATCATGTAGAATAGTAACACCCCAACACCATCAATGCGATCAGTCCTTGAGAAGGACGAATTCGATGAGACAAACTTGCTTGACATGTTTGAGGACTTAAGTGTTGATCCTAAACACGAAAGAAAGGAGTATCTTATCTATCAACCCATTCCTGACGAGCTTGCAACTAATGATCCATGAGCTCAGACTGATACTTACATGAAGCATCAGGATGACTCTATGGATACAAGATGCCTGAAGCCTGCCACTGTGTTTCTAGACCTCGATGGAGATCTAGAAAACATGGAGGTGTCTAAAATGATTTATCATCCTATGGAAATGTTCCAACAACAGGCAAGCCAAGAGAGGTATGAGACCACAAAGGCCTTATTCTCTTGCAAGATGGCTAAAAGTGAATCAGTTAGTCTTCATTTTATTGAAAATGAAAGGCTACATTGATCACCTTGAAAGGCTTGGATTCCCCATATCCCAGGAGTTAGCTACAGATGTGATCTTGATCTCACTCCCAGAAAGTTATGATGACTTTGTCATGGATTACAACATGAACAATATGAAGGAATCAATTTCTGAACTGCATGGGATGTTCAAAACTGCTGAGCAGAGCCTTGAGAAGAGGCCCAGTTCTGTTTTGTCTGTTCAGAATGGAAGGGGTATGAAACGGAAAGTCAAGAAGGCAAAACCTCTGAAGGATGGGGTCTGCTTCTTCTGCAATGAAATCAGTCATTGGAAGAGGAACTGCAAGCTCTATCAAGAAGATCTGGAAAAGGACAAGAAGGATAGCGGGCCTATCGCTTTAGGTATCTATGTCATAGACATTCGTTTTTCTACTTCCTCAAACATGGGTATTAGATACTACATGTAGTTCACGCATTTGTATATATAAATATATAGGAACTCAAGGACAGTAGAAAATTGAATGGACATCTGTGACATAAAGGATCAAGTCAAAAGATTTGAGTCCTACCTTCCTATGGCATTGTCGTCTAGGCCATATAAATGAGAAACGCATTTCGAAACTCCATTACAAATGGATTTCTGAAGTCATTTGATTTTGAATCATTTGATACATGTGAGTCTTGTTTATTGGGTAAGATAACAAAGACACCTTTTACTGGACACAGTGAGAGGGCCACCGATTTATTGGGCCTCATATATACTGATGTGTGTGGACCAATGAATACATTTGCCAGAGGAGGTCGTTTGCACTTCATTACATTTATAGACAATTTCAGGATATATGTGTATATCTGTCTGATGAAACATAAAGTTTGAAATTTTTGAAATGTTCAAAATGTTTCAAAATGAAGCGCAAAACCAACTTGACAAAACAATCAAGGCACTTCGATCTGATCGAGGTAGTGAATATTTGAGCCAAGAGTTCATTGACCATCTTAGGAGTTGTAGGATTATCTTACAACTTACTCTTCTAGGAATACCTAAATGGAATGGTGTTTCTGAACGGAGGAATCGAACTCTATTTGATATAGTTCGATCTATCATGAGTCAAACAGATCTTCAATCTTCCTTTTAGGGCCATGCCCTAGAAACAACTGTGTTCACACTAAATTGTGTTCCGTCAAAGGCGGTTGAAAAGACACAATATGAGATATGGACTAGGAAGAAACCTAGTTTGTCATTTCTTAAGATTTGGGGATGTGAGGTTTATGTTAATCAATAGGCCTCTAATAAATTATCATCTAGATCCTCAAAATGCCTTTTTGTGGGGTATCCTAAGGAAACTAAAGGATACTACGTCTACAATCCCACCGATCACAAAGTGTTTGTCATTCAAAATGGTATCTTTCTGGAAAAAGAGTTTATCTCTAAAAGAACCAGTGGGAGTAAGGTGAACCTCTAAGAAGTTCGAGAGTCACAGGACAATGTAGAACCATAGATGGAAACTAGAGAAGACTCACAGCAAGTTGTTGAGCCTACTCAAGTAACACAAGGCCCACGAAGGTCCGATAGATCACGGCTACAGCCTCAGAGATATGGATTTCTGATTACTGGAAGTCGTGATGTTTTGCTCATTGAGCAGAATGAGCCAACGACCTATAGAGATGCTGTAGTGGGACCAAACTCCGAAAAAAGGCTGGATGCCATGAAGTCTGAAATGCAATCCATGTACGACAATAAGGTATAGACCTTAGTCGATCCACCTAAAGGTGTAAAAACCGTTGGGTGCAAATGGGTTTTCAAAGAGAAAACCGACATGGATGGCAAAGTAAATGTCTTCAAGGCACGGCTAGTTGCAAAAGGATTCACTCAAACTCATGGTGTGGACTATGATGAGACCTTTTCCCCAGTAGCAATGGCCGAGTCAATCAGAATCCTTCTTGCCATTGCATCATATTATGACTATGAGATATGGCAGATGGACGTCAAAACGGCCTTCCTTAACAGAAAGCTGCTTGAGGATGTGTACATGACACAACCTGAGGGTTTTGTGCGTCCAGAGGACACTGGTAAAGTATGTAAGCTTCAAAGATCCATTTATGGATTGAAGCAGGCATCTCGGAGCTGGAATCATCGTTTTGATGAAGTAGTCAAAGAGTTTGGCTTCATTCAGAACATGGATGAACCTTGTGTTTACAAGAAGGTTAGTGGGAGCACAGTTGTATTTCTAGTGCTTTATGTTGATGACATCCTACTCATTGGGAATGACATTCCTACCTTGCAGAATGTCAAGTCTTGGTTAGGAAAGTCTTTCTCAATGAAAGATTTAGGCGAAGCCACTTATATCCTTGGGATAAGGATCTATAGAGATAGATCCAAGAGGCTGTTAGGCCTAAGTCAGAGCACATACATAGACAAGATATTGAGTAGGTTCAGTATGCAGGATTCTAAAAGGGCTAACATGCCCATGTCTCATGGCATCCATCTCAGTAAAGATCTGTGTCCTAGTACACAAGATCAAAGAGACCGCATGAGTAAGATTCCATATGCCTCCGCGATTGGATCTATCATGTATGCCATGTTATGCACTCGACCGGATGTGTCATTTGCCTTGAGTATGACCAGTAGATACGTTTAAGATCCCAGTGACGGTCACTGGACTACGATCAAGAATATCCTTACGTACTTAAGAAGGACTAAGGACTTATTCTTGGTATATGGTGGCTTGGAGGATGAGCTCTGTATAACTGGTTACACAGATGCAAGTTTCCAAAATGACCAAGATGATTCAAGATCGTAATCAGGATATGTATTCCTGTTGAGTGGTGGTGCGGTGAGCTGGAAGAGCTCTAAGCAGAGCACTGTAGCTTATTCTGCAACGGAAGCTGAGTATATAGCAGCATAGGATGCAACAAAGGAGGCCTTTTGGGTTATAAAGTTCATTTATGAACTTGGGGTGGTTCCAACCATCTCAAATCCAATGGTCTTGTTCTGTGACAATAGCAGTGCTATTGCACGGACCAAGGAGCCTAGGTCACATTAAAGAACCAAGCATGTACTCAGGCAATTTCATCTTATCTGAGAAATCAGAGATAAAGGCGATATGAAAGTATGCAAAGTACCAGGAGAAGACAATGTAGTTGATCCTCTTACTAAGCCATTTGCACAAGCAAAACATGATCGTCATGTTAGGACAATGGGAATTATAGTAATTAATGATTGCGCCTAGTGTAAGTGGGAGTCTGTTGGAAATTATGCCATAGGGGCAAGTCATTGTTCTCCATTAAGTTATCATTTCATACGCATGTTTATGGTGATAACTATATCCATGGATATATCTTATAGATTATCCTAAATGTCTCTGATTGGTCATCTACGTGGGAGCGAAGATGAGTTAAGACCAGTATGACTTTGATGAGGTATGGAGATACGAATCAAAGTCATGGGCACTTGTAAGAGTACAAGGTGCTGGACCGACCCATTATGAGAAAGCTGCATGGATTAAGTCATAAGCTTATCTCATATATAACCGCGTCACAACGCCCTATGACCTGAGATCATCATGGATTCCTACATGATGAGTCACTGACCTTTGACCTAATCAAAAGTCACCTTTGACCGGGTGATGATAAAGGCTAGGATCGGGATTAATGATTTTCATGCGGAGGAATGTGAATGGTCAAGATGGAATTTGTCCCTCACATTTGTAGAGAGATAATACTGGGCCCCTCGATGAGTGAGTCTAAGAAATGTATGGCCATACTGTGATGGAAAGGAGTTTCCATTTCACTTATTAGACTGCTCGAGAATCGAGAAAGTAATGGTCAAGAAAAGGAAGTTGACATTATCCATGCCTCATCCTTGACCAAATTATCGCGTGACAAAAGAGATGTAACATGGTTGTATGATAGGTAGTATCGTGTCATCGATCCCCATGTGAATTGGGTAGTCGCAATGTCTTGCTAGAGGCCGCTTGCGACTTGTGGGCTGATACAGTCTTGGCCCACTGCCAATCTCATATGGGCCTGCAGGGTCGCACACAAGAATAATCCAACACAGGTAAAAGTGTCCAGATTCATTGAATCTCAGATTAATCTGAGATTAAAAGAATATTGAATTTAATATAGGATATATATATATATATATATATATATATATATATATGTATGTATGTATATATATATATTAAATTCGAAAATAATATAATAATATTATTTAATGGAGATTATAATATTATTATATGATATTTATTTTATATTTAATTTATCAGATAAATTAAATATCTAAAACGAATAGAGATATTATATCTCATTAGATTTTCGAATAAAGATATCATTATCTATTTAATTTAAATTGAGATATTGTATCTCAGATTTAATTAAATAGATAGATATCATTTCTCGGATTTAATTTATAGAGATAAATTAAATCATAAGGCTCTTAAATTTGGATTAAATAAATAGATTGGATTAAATCTATCAGATAGATTTAATTAATATATTTTTAATCCAGATTCAAAATTCGAATTTCAGATTTGATTTTAATTCGGATTAAATAAATATATTAGATTATATCTATTAGATAGATTTAATTAATATATTATCCATATTTGAATTTCGAATTTCAAAATTAATAAGGATTAATTTTGATTATATAATACGCCTATCGGATTTAGAAAAGACCTACGGGACTTTTAGTCGAGCGTATTAGAAAGCCGCGAGAAACCCTAGAGCAAAAAGAGAGAGACGCACAGTCTGAGGCGCTAGCACGCTGCTGCGTCCGTGTTCGGAGATTGTTCGTGTGGATACCAGTAGAGGAAGCCGATTCTAAGAAGTCGTCTTCTGCTGATCGAGAAGGTAGCCCACCAGTTCAAAAAGAGCGAGACGCGAACGAATTCACTACAGTTTCTTGATCGCCATGAGAAAATGTACGCAAAGGGTTTGTGTAGATTCTTGAGCTACCAGTTCGCTAAAATCAAAGGAAAACCTCCGGCTCCAGATGATTCTGAGTTCTCTATAAGGTATCATTCGGGTTCCCTAACCTTGATTTAAACGCACCTGAGTGATCCTCGGGACGGGATTCGTAGAAAATTTTAATCCGCTGCGTGTACGGATCCCAACAGGATAGACTCTTATAAAATGCTTATTTTTTGAGTTCCCTTTTTATGGACGTTTTTTGAAGAAGAAAAAAAATGAAATAAATGTAATTCATCATCTTAAATTCAATCCATCAATCAAGATATGGACATGATTCATCATATTAAATTCAATCAATCAATCAATATATAAATTTAATGTGACTTGGTTGACATGTAGTGGACTTATTAACTAAAACCTCTTTCTTAGTGCATAAGCTGAAAATTCCTAAGGCAATTAAGGCTAGAAATTTTTGGGCCACCAAGGCTATAAAAGGAGAGGATTGGACCTTTTAGACATCCTTATGCTCTCTACATTTTGGTCTTTATCAAAGGTTTAGAGAGGAAAAGACATCATCCATAAAAGGGTAAGATTCCAACCTTATTCATCCTATCTTTACCCTAATTCCAAGAAACCACCACCTTTTTGAAAAGAAATAAATCCAAGGAAACCAAAACTCAACCTTGTCTTCGCCTAGCAAGCATCCAAGAAGTGGAACGTTTCAAGAGAAGGAGTTCTCATTGCAATCGGGGGATAGCCGTGTGAATCAATATTAGAGGACATTAAGAACCTTGAAGTCTTCGAGTGATTTAAGCAAGCATCCAAGGAATTGGAGATTTCAAGAGAAGGAGTTCTCATTGCAATCGGGTGTTAGCCGTGTGGATCAACGTTAGAGGACATCAACAACCTTAAAGTCTTCAAGTGATCTAAGGTAATCCTAATCTCCAATAATCATTTTATCAAATTATCCTAAATCCCAATAGTTGTTTTAACGAGAAATCCTGATGCTCATGAATATTATAAATCGTTATGAATATTCATGAGTACTGTAAAGAGTTACGGAATAATAATTAAAAACTAATTAGTGTAATGAGTTAAGGTTAATAATTCATGAGGACCGTAAGGAGTTAAGGATTTCCGCAACAATTAAACAAAATTTTTGTTTTCAACCAATGGGGTCAAGTTGAATTTGGAATTTAAGTTTGAAATTTTAATTTTAATTTTAATTCAAAAGGTTAGATTATAAAAGATAATTCTAAATTATATATATTAAGATCCAATAATGAATAGAAGAAATAATAAGTTTGAATTGATTTAAAATGATTTTGAATTTTAGTTTAAGAGATAAATGTAATTCATCATCTTAAATTATTATTCAATTAAGATATGAATTTAATTCATTATAATTTGGATTTTCCAATTCAAGTTTGGATTTGACCATTCTTGTGAACACTTAAATTAGAGTTAAACTCTTATAAAGTGCTGATTTTTTTTAGTGCCTTTTTCATGGACGTTTTTTGAAGAAGGAAAAAAAAAAGAAATAAATGTGATCCATTATCTTAAATTCAATCTATCAATCAAAATATGGATATAATTCATCATATTAAATTCAATCAATCAATCAAGATGTGAATTTAATGTGACTTAGTTGATAAGTAGTTGACTTATTACCTAAAACTCATTTCTTAGTGTATAAACTAGAAATTCCTAAAGCAATTAGGGTTAGAAATTTTTGGCCCACCAAGACTATAAAAGGGGAGGGTTGGACATTTTTTAGACATCCTTATGCTCTATAAATTTCAGTCTTTACTAAAGGTTTAAAGAGGAAAAGGAATCATCCATAAAAGGGTAAGGGTCCACTTGTTCGTTCTATCTTTAACCTAATTCCAAGAAACCACTACCTTCTTGAAAAGATATATACCCAAGGAAACCAAAACTCAACCTTATCTTTGCTTAGCAAACATATAAGGAGTGGGAGGTTTCAAGAGAAGGAGTTTTCATTGCAATCAGGGGATAGCTGTGTGGATCAACGTTAGAAGATATCAATAACTTTGAAGTCTTCGAGTGATCTAAGCAAGCATCCAAGGAGTGGGAGATTTAAGAAAAGGAGTTTACATTGCAATCGGGGGTTAGTCGTGTGGATCAACATTAGAGGACATCAACAACCTTGAAGTCTTCAAGTGATCTAAGATAATGCTAATCTCCAATAATCGTTTTATCAAATTATCCTAAACTTCAATAGTTGTTTTAACGAGAAATCCTGAAACTCATGAATATTATAAATCGTTATGAATATTCATGAGTATTGTAAAGAGTTACGGAATAATAATTAATAACTAATTAGCGTAATGAGTCAACGTTAATAATTCATGAAGACCGTAAAGAGTTACGGGTTTCTGCAACAACTAAACAAAATTTTTGTTTTCAACCTCATAAAACTTTACATAAAAATCATGTAATATGTAAAATTAACAACCACATGTGTCATGTAAGATTTGAAACTGGAATCTGCATCGGGGTGCTATGTTTGACCAGGTAATGAATCTGAACAACATAAGTAAAATAAAAACTGCAAAAAATGTGCAACTGAAGAGAATAATCCTAGATGTGAGGGAAATCTTATAATATTAAAATAAAGAAAAATTCCGTGGTTGCAAGAAATACTTTAAGAAACATGAATTTCAGGATTCAGTTTCATTTTGCGTGACTTTTCATCTGTTCTGGCCCACGAAATAATAAAAAGGAAAGAATTTTCACCAGCAGGAAATCAAAGAAAGCTCGGGGCTGGCAGAACATGGAAGCTGAGATTAATAACAAACTAACAGAATCTCAGAGTACAGAAGGAAGCATCATAGGAGATGAGGAGTCGCATCAGAAAGTCAAATCTAAAAGTACAAGAAGCTTCAAAGTAGATAGCAAGTAATTTTCTACAAAATCTCTGAAGCAGCAGGTTCATTATACAAAGTAAAAAGGCAAGCATCAAATACATTAACACTTTAGGAAGGGAAAGTGAGTTAAGTTACCTTAAGTAATAAGGAAAATGTTCAAGAGTTTCCTCGCATTGGTTGCCATCAATGAGGAGCCTGAAAAGCTCCTGCTCAATCTGCTCACCGCAGAGCGTTGGATTCCATCCGACCCATTTCTGAAGCACCTGCCCTGAACTCAATCCAAACCCCACTCCCACACCGACCCCTAAGCTCAATGCTGACAGCAAAACGTGCTTTTGCTCCATCTACTCTTACACAAATTTGATTTCTTCAGCGATTTCCACCTGTGGCATGGACATCAAAAGATTGACGAGGTTCGAGATTCCTAATTAGAGAGATTCAGCAACTTTTCTTAAAAAAAAATATAAATATAAATATAAAAGCGAAAACGAAAAGGTTCAGATAAGTCTCTGGAGACAGACGTTGGTCCGAAGAAGGAGCAGCTGCGAGTCTGTTATACACACAGAGGTGAAGAGAGAAGTTTAAGACGGAAAGATTATTGCTGAAAGTAAAATAAGCCTTATTTCTTTTAATATTAGAGAAGTTAATTAAATTATTTTAAAATATTTATATATTTTCATTTTCTATCCAAACTATTTTGTTTAACATATAAACTAATATATAATCTAATGATACACAGTATATAATATAATTAAGTAATTTATTTAGCTAAAAAATTTAACTCTATCTTATATTCAGAGTAATAGTTTCTATAAAAGCTTCTTTTAGTTTATACTGTGAATCTAGGTCCCCCACACTATCAAATTTCCTTTAAAACTAGTGTTATAGTCCTTTTTTATTCCCTAACAAGTTATATTTATTTTAAAGTGAACGTGTAAAAAAAACTCATGAACTTTTATTAAAAAGGTGTCCAACACCATATATATTTTGGAATGTAAAAATATTCATTACTACCTCCAGTTCTAATTATAAGACCTAATTGACTTTCTTTGAAGAAATTAAAGAAGCTAATAAGTTACTTAATCATTTCATATGTTATGTATCCTTAAATTATATATTAGTTTATAAATTAAACTAATTAGTTTTAAGGGAAAAAAATAAAAATACTATAAAGTAATTTAATTAGTTTCCTTAATTCCTCCAAAAAAAAAAGTCAATTAGGCCTTATAATTAGGACCGAAGGGAGTAACATTTAAAATGGGAGAAAAATTTAAGCACCGTTAAATTTGACCTAATAACATTATATATGCATATGTAAAAAGAATGTGAGTCCCACTACAAAAAGTAACCATATTGAGTTAAATTTAACGGTGCTAGCATTTTAGCTCTCATTTTAAATATTCATGGTTATTTCTACACCTTCAAATTTATATGATACTAAACACATTTTTGATAAAAGCCCATTAGCATTTTTGCTCTTTTACGCTTCATTTTAGAGAAATTTGTCAAAGTTCAATAGAGTTAATGGCAGTTTTGTACTGATTTTGAAAGGCTGTGTTATATATATACACTGTTTTGTAATTTTCTTTTTTAGCTAGTATCTATAAGGTCATAACTCCTCCAATAATATTTTCGAGATAAAAATAAAATATACTTAAACTATAAATCACGAATATATAAGAATTACTTCTATGAAATTTGGATGATGAGCTCAAATTGAAGTCAAATAATTAGCACATACATTAAAACATGGTTCCTAAACTTGGGTATTTTGTTTTTGACATGATTTTGGGAATGTTATAATAATTATTATGTATTTTTGTTCTCCCGTGTAGATTTGTTAGAACTCATATACGATCAATTAATTGGATATACTCCCTCCGATCCTAAATATAAGATAAAATTAACATTTTTTAAGAAATTAAGGAAGATAATTAAATTACTATAGAGTATTTTTATTTTTATTTTTATTTTATCTAAACTAATTAATTTGACTAATAAATTAGTATATAATCTAAGAATCTTTTAATTTTATTTAAAAATTGAAATTAATTTCTTAACTTGATGTTATATATTCTAAATGCACCCTGTGCTTTAGAGTATTTTATGGTGTAACCAGCATCTTAAAGTATTTTTTTCTTGTGCACGTAGCACTTTAAAGTATTTTTTCATGTACCTTGAGTACTATATAAACTATTTTGCAGGTGCTTCAAGTATATTCAAGAACCTAAATTATCTTCAATCAAAGAATACCATAAATTATCTAAATTATTAAATGCAAAATTACACAAGAAACTACTTTAGTGTTATGGATATCCCTGAGAAAATGCTTCAGGGTATTGAATGCACCACAAAATACTTTAGGACACTAGATGTACCAAAATATATATATATATATATATATATATTTTTTTTTTAAGATGCTAGATACAGCTTAAGTTGCCCTTAATCCTATTTATAAACATAAGCCTTAATTATTACTCCTTCCGTTCTAAATATAGGATATAATTTGTAGTACAGTTACACTATAAAATATATTATATATTTAGGACTGAAGGAGTAGTTACTCATAGTTTTAGAAAGTAACAAAAACCATTATGATGAGTTTTGGAACCTTCCTCATAGATTTTTATCAACATCTATATTTTTTATGATTCTGGAGACTTTACTCACCCCGGTAAGCAATCCCATCTTTACTTTCCTTTTTCCTTTTTATTTTTCATAACACCATGTTTCTAAATTCTAACAAAATTGAACTTGGGACACCTTATATGTAGAATTAATTGTTGAGTCTGAATCATATAATCATTTTCATTAATAGTTTACGAAAACAAAATGGCAATCAGCAAATCACTAACTTTATATAATCTAATGGTTTGTGTGATGGAATAGGAGCTAAATACTACAGTTTCGAAAATTTGTGTTGATACTGGTAAAAAAATAAAAATAAAATAAAAGTTGAACTTTAGTTATATAATTTTCTGCCTCAACAGTTCGCATTTTATTTCTTTTGTTTTTTCCCAAAGCCGAGTCAATTTACGCATTTTGATTTCACGTTATTGGTGCTAAGGAAGTAATCATCTTTTTTTTCTTTTTTTTTTTCTTGGTCAAAAGTAACCATGGCATCCATATGGATTAAAGGTTGGAAAGCAATATTATGTTGACTTGTTTCATACTCAGTTTTTTACATGACATTTGCGTTTACTTGTTTCACTCCGCCTCAGTCCCCCCCGGGCCGGGCAAAAAAAAAAAAAAAACTGGATGTTTAAGATTTCCGTATAGAGATTATAAAAAGTAGCTAATGCATGTGCTAAAATTTTTTACTTAATTTCTTAATAAAAAATTATAAAATTAATTAGCCAACTAAAATTATAATATAGTGCTTTCAACCTCTTAAGCAGTTGAACAAAAAAACCTCTTAAGCAGGAAAATTTTAAGAAATAATAGTTAATATTGTCTCGAAATTATAAAATAATCTAGAAATAAAAGCAATTTTTCCTTAAAAGTAATATATAAAAAGAAACGGGAGAGAACATGTATCATAATCATCATGATATATGAATATCAATTATATTGTCAAATTTATAAAAGCAAATGTATTCCTTCTGGTGCATAATATATAATATAAAAGCTAGAGTAATGTTAAATTTGGTTCCAAATATTTATCTCATCCATTTTATCTCCTATATTATCACGTTTTTATCATATATTAATATCAATTATGTGTGTGTGTGTATATATATATGTTAAGTTTATAATAACTAATTTATATCATTTCCTTAATCTATGAAGTTAGCCAAGCAACTCTTGAGCAAAAACAAAAAAAAAAAAGCCAAGCAACTTATTAAGGATAGAAGGAGTACTGTTTATGATTTTTAAATATACATCATTAAAGGAAAAAAGGTTTGATATAAGTATATATCTATTAATCAATCATTAATTGTTATATATAATTTTTATGAAAAGGTAGTGGATTATAAATAAAAGATGACACTAATGTAAAAAAAACAAAAAAACATTTTTCACTTTGGCCTATCTACACCAGTTTCAATGGAAACATTGCAACAAGCATGAGCAGCAGCAATTTCATAGTAGTATATAAGTATTAACCACAAAACTAATCAATATAGAAAACACTTTCTACACTGATTCTTGCAAAAGCCAGCTAGATTAGTGTATGAGTCGTAGCTCATTTTAAATAGCAGTATATTTTATTTATTCACATACATTTTTTAAAAAATCTATTTTATTGATACTTAAAAAGGAAGTATCTAGAAAAATACAATTAAAATGGAAAAAAGACAAATTAGTGCTGCAAATTTATCAAATCTCATGTCAAAACTGAAGTAGGAATTTGTGATTTTTAATTCTGACTAAATTGCCTTGAGCTAAGTTATGAAACAGGAAAGTGAAGTCATTAATGTAAAATATTATGTTATTAATATAGATATAGATGTTGTTGTTAACCCTCGAAACTTGTGCCCTCAAAATTATCCCTTATTTTTGGGATATAAAGTTGTCAAACATGAATATAAAGTCTTTAATGTCAAATATGATGTTGTTAATATAAATACAAATGTTATTATTGACCTCTGAAACTTGCGCGCACAAAATTATCTTTGGTTTTTGGGATATAAAGTTGTGAAACATGAAAGTAAAATATGATGTTCTTAATATAGATATATATATTATTACTGACCTCTGAAACTTGTGTCCTCAAAATTATCCTTTGATTTTGGGATATGAAGTTCTTAATAAACATGAAATTAAAGTTGTTCATGTAAAATCTATTGTTGTTATTAACTCCAGAAACTTGTACCATTAATTCAAGGCATTTTGGTTATTTTGTCAGAATTGGAAATCCAAAATTCCCACTTCAGCTATGACTTGGGATTTGATAAATTCGCAGCATTAATTTATCTTTCCTCATTTTTAATTGTATCTTATGGAATTTCGCTGCTTAAAATTTATTATATGAATAAATTTAACATTTAAAATTGTAGTAATGATGAGTGTTTAAAAGACTTTTGTGTACAATACTGTGTTACCTTATAAACTAGCTTTAATACTATTTATTGATCCTTACAATTTGATCGAATTTTAATTCTAGTATTTGTAGCTTCAAATCATTAGTTTTTATTTAATAATTTCAAATAAGGATTTAGTCTAAATTTAACCACGGATCCCATTAAATTTAACCCTATAAAATGTTATCAATTGTGTATATATTATTATCATAGTAATGGGTAGATCACCTACTACCTCAATTAAGGTTTGTGACCTTACCAAACCTCAATTGTGTATATATTATTATTTAATTATTATTATAGCAATTGGCAGATCATGGTCTTACCAAACCTCAATACGTAATTAATGTTATATTATAACTGTTATAATATGTTCGAAATAAATAACAGTTTGAAACCATAATGTATCTGCGACAAGCTTTTGTACAGCCCGCATTAATCATGATGTATGATAGTTGATAGTTGTTATATATCACAATTTTTGTAGTAGTGTAATATTGCTTGATGTTTCTATTTCCTTTTTTTACTTCTAATTTTGCTTTTTTTTTTTCCCTTTTTTTTAAAAATTACTTCTTTGGAGGTCTGAACACGTAAACCTACACTGCTTCAATGAAATTTATATATTCATGAAGTCAATCTACAATCTATGATGATATATCGAAAGACTCGAGAAATTCCTTCGAAATTTCCTTTAATACATAATTGATGACAAATTTAATAGGAAAAATTCCTTTTAGGTTTCTAGGGACTCAAAAAATGTCAAAAAAAAATCCTAAAAGAAATTTAGATGTCAAAAAAGTTCTAAAGAGTTGGTAATTCCACATATGAGAATTGTTAATCCCACATAAGAAGTTGTTAATAAAATTTTTCTGATATTAGAATTTCCCTTAGGACTTTTTAATATTTTTTTTAAATTTTTTTCCCAATTTAATATGAATGGGCCACACAATGGTGCTCAGCTTTTCGTGTTCTTGGAGGCTGCAATTTGAAAACTAGTTCAAAAGTTTTTTTCTTCTTTTCCACGTTTCAAACTATAATCAGTACAAATCATCAAACATCATTATATAATAGATGTTATATTATAATTGTTATAATATGTCTGAAACAAATAAAAATTTAGAATCGTAATGTATTTGTACAGAGCTTTTATATCATCTGCATATATGACCGTTTAAAACTGTGATGTATGATAATTAATAACCATTATATATTACAATTTTTGTAGTAGTGGTTGCAGCTTCCAATCACTTTCATTGAATAATATTGCTTGATTATTTTTTTTTCAACTTCGAATTTTGCAGTTTTGTCCCTTAAAAAATATCTTCTTTGGAGGTCTGAACACGCGTAAACCCACATAACTTCAATGAAATTTACATATTCATGAAGTCAATCGACAATTTATGATGATATATCGGAAGACGTGAGAAATTCCTTCGAAATTTCTTGTAATACATAATTGATGACAAATTTAATATGAACGGGCCACACAATGATGTTCAGCTTTTCTTATTCTTAGCGCTCATGATTTTTTGTAACAGTGGTTGCCGCTTCCAATAACTCTCATGGAATAATATTGTTTGATGTTTCTTTCTTTCTTTTTTTTTTCCCCCTAATTTTGCAGTTTTTTCCTTTTTTTTTTTTAAAAAAAACTCTTCTTTGGAGCTCTGAACACGTAAACCCACACAACTTCAATGAAATTTACATATTCATGAAGTCAATCTACAATCTATGATATGATATATCCGAACACTTGAGAAATTCCTTCGAAATTTCTTGTAATACATAATTGATGACAAATTTAATATGAATGGGCCACACGATGATGCTCAGCTTTTCGTATTCCTTGTGTCTTTTAATTATATTAAATCTTATAATAAAATGTTGTCCTATGAAGCTTTTAACGACGTGATTTAAGAAAATGAAGTAGCATACTCATATTAAACGGTAAGTCCTCGAAGAGTAAGTATCCTTAGTTATTCTTTGTCACCATGACAATGAAGGAATAGGAATCTTCCACCCCGCCCTCCATTGTTTCTCAAATTTCTCTAAGGCTATGTTTGCGAGTTTCATTTTGGAGGGCAATGAAAGGGAAGGGAGGGCTTTAATAATCCCTTCCCTTGTTTGCAAGTTTTAAAAATAAGAGGGGAATGAATAAGGGGATTTTACAAATCCTCCAAAACCTTCATTCTTCTAAAAAATAAAATTCCCCCAATATAGAGGTTTTAAGAGGAACAATAGGTTAATTACTTCTTTACCCTCATTCACTACCATTACCACCACCGCCCCGCCCAACCGCACAACCGCCGCCGCCCCCTGCCACCACCATCGCCATCGCCACCACCATCGCCATCGCCGCCACCACCTGCACCACTGCCGCCACCACCACCACCCCCGCCGCCACCACCACCACCACCATCACTACCGGTCGGCCACCACCTCCGCCGCCCCCCACCAACACCCCCACTCCACCGCCGCTGCCACCACTTCCGTCGCCGCCACCACCACCACCACGCCACTACCACGCTGGCCGCCCGACCACCACAACTGTCGGCCTCCACCATCACTGCCACCCCCACCACCACCACCACCACCGTGCCCTCTACCACCGCCCCAACTACCACCACCGTCGTGGGCCGACCGGCGGTGGTGGTGGCCGACGATGGTGGTGGCTAGTCGGCCGGCCGGTAGTGGTGGCCGGTTGGTGCCCGGTGGTGGTGGTGGTGGCCGGTGGCGGGGAGGGGGAGGGGGGAGGGGGAGGGGATTTTATTTTATTTTTTATTTATTTAAAACTAAGGGTCAAAGGGTAATTTCACCCAAATTTGCATATCCCTCATAGGTTTTTGGTACTTCACAGTCTTTTTAAAAATTTAACGGACTTCTCGGGGTTTTGCAAATTCAAAAGGTATTTATTTGGAATTTTCCCATAATTATATTAATTATTAAAGAAAATGACAAAATGGTAAAATAACTCATTAATCCTCCATCTTCCTCTCTTACTATTTTTTTTAACTTCCAAACAAGGGGAGGAAATATCCTCTATTTCCCTTCCTTCCCCTCCCCTCCATTCTCCTTGCATCTCCTTCCTTCCCTTCCCCTCCAAACTCCCAAACAAGGCCTAAGCTTCATTGTGGTGTCGTGATTGGCAACAACGTAGGGACTAATAAACCTGAACCCCTCAGAAAGGCTAATTGTTTCAACGTGTTGCTTTGTGAAGGTGCATTAAATGTCGAAAGTCGAAACAAACCCTTACAAAGAATGAGTTTGGGGGAAAAAAAAACGGACAATTAGGTTCTTACTTAAACTGTCAATTAAGTTAATTATATTTGACAATTGTAATAATAACAACCGTCAAATATATTCCTCTTATGAAACTAAGTAAAATAACAAGAGAAATTAATATGAGGGAGATGAAGAAATGCAAGAGAGAAATGGAGAGCAAGGAGAGAGTGATTCTTCTTTCTATATTCTCTTCTTTCAACCTTTGATACATGCCCACTATATATAGGCAATGAATCCTTAACTTCCATTACAAGAGTTACATACAAAAGAGTAAATTTACATAATGGTATATTATGAAGTTTTGTAAGTTATTTACATTAATCATATAAAACTCCCACTAAGCCATTCATGTCATAGGTTATATGGCTTTTAGTGTAGAATTTCAAAAGACTCTTCTTGAAAGGTTATGGACATTCACACTAATATTGGAATATTTATAACACTCCTCCTTAAATGTCCATTATGAATGTGCCTCATTAAAAACTTTAACTAGGGAAAATCCAGTGGGACAAAAACCTAGCCAAAGAAAAGAGTAGATCATCCATTGA
This sequence comes from Acacia crassicarpa, assembly GCA_034222035.1. Taxonomy (NCBI): domain Eukaryota; kingdom Viridiplantae; phylum Streptophyta; class Magnoliopsida; order Fabales; family Fabaceae; genus Acacia; species Acacia crassicarpa. The sequence goes on from JAWXYG010000002.1 coordinate 2,891,140, forward strand.
TACACTGTCTAGTGCTGCCTCATTAAAAACCTTTCTAGGAAAACCCAATAGGGCAAAACCTAGATAAGGGAAATAGCATGTATCGACTCCCCCTTTTGACAACATCAGTATTACTCCCATTGATGACTATATTACTTTCAATGTCTTTTGAGCATATCTTTTTTTTGGTCACCAAACATTCTATTGTGTACCTGCAAGAACTAAATATTTCCAGCAAAATCATAATAATACTAACATGATTTCTAAGCATTCTTATAAGATATATCTATATGCATATCAACATATATTCATTAAAATGATTATATCATACATGCTCTGATAGCTTTAAGTCATACAAAACTTATTAAGTATGTTCTCGAGAACTTTGAATTAGATGCTTCTGGCATCTTGAGTCTTTCAGGGACATGTGCTACTAGCACTCTTGGATCCTTTGAAGTTTCTTATGCAATCTTCATAATTTAATAGGCCATATGCATATACTATATAACAATATCTAATAGACGCATAATTTATCATTCATAAACTGCTAGATTTATCGTATCCACCACAAAATCATATATCCCAATTTGGACTTTAGGTCCTTAACTATCATAGTATGATTATATTTGCGTCATTTTCAATTTTATTATCTTCTTGATCAATAATCTTTATATAATATCCTCATTTGATCACGTGATATCATCATCAAAATTGTTGTTGACAACTTTATCTTTTCGATTCTATTTTTCCAATTTGACATAACAATATCAATATTACTAAGGTACCTGAACCTCTCTTGAGGTTTTGCAATAAGTTATGTCTCGATACTCTTCTAGAGTATGGAGGTAATGCTAAATTTGATATAAGAGGAGGAATTCTTTAACACCTAATTGTTGGCAGGGCTTACCTTGAAATTTCGGTTTCGTATGACCTCCTTCACCTCTTGAACCAAGATCTTTAGATGAACACTCTCCTTTTTCTCCTTGAACTAGTCCTTAGCAGGTAGATAAATGGCCAAGTGAGTCCCTTATATAGACCCTCTTTGTTAGGGCTATTATCCAGGTTTGGTTATTAACCAGTGGTTGGAAGAATGCTTCGGGTTTAAATATAATTTTCCTGACTTGTTTTCCAAGGAATTATAGAGAATTCATGGAAGATGGGTGGCGCCTCCTAGCCCTAAAAATCATATTCCCAAATTGCCCTTGATGTTAGTTTCTGGAGTTACTAGGTGTAGGTTTTGTCCAGTAATTAAAATCACACTTCAGGGGTAAAATGGTCATTTTGTACTACTTTTCCTTCAAGCCAATGGGACCCATTTTGGCTGTGCATAAATGATGTCATTAATGTCCATGTGGGGTTATTATTACATGTCATTCTTTGGTCATATCAAATTCAAATTGTGTGGTCCAGATTAATCCAGATTATTTTATTTTCTCTCTCCTCATTATTACTTAATGTGACTTTTTGCTTGCCCTCCAAGTTATCCTTCTCTCTCCTCTGACCCACAAAGTGGCGCCATTTTCCTGTGTCCAGGGGCTTGGGCCCCGACTCCGAAAAACCCTAACCGGTCTCGCTTAGCCAACTTTTGCCGGTTACACTTTTCCTCGGGATTCGTGCCACTTAGTTAGACTTGTGTGGGCCCAGATCAACATTCTTTTTCCCTTGACCATAGGTAGTCAAAACACAGTGCCTTGTGATAAGCACAATTCATACCATGTTTTTCCCTATATTTCATAACTAAATTGAATGGTAAAAATAAGCTTAACTGTGAATTAAACAAGCAAAAAGGCATATATTCATGATGTAGGGACTGAAGAATAGAAATCATCTACATGTGATAAGAACGGAGTAATCTGTGTTGTTTTTAAGGGAAACTGTGGAGCAGAGTTGATATAATACTATAGCATTATGACAGCAACCCGAAGTGCAATACAAGGCATCACGAATGTTATAGCAAAGTAGAGGATGCAATGCTATGCAGCATGTTTTCTGACCCTTTTACCCAGATGATTTCAGGAATTAAAGAAAAGCGCAATAATGACAGGTAGATTGATGACACGACGGAATAGAAGATGCGGAGGATCGAAACTAGAAGATTTAAAGAATCCCGCAAGATTAGCAGAATCAATCTATTTGGATCTGGAGATATGATAGATCTCAGAAAATTAGGAAAGGCACTGCAACTTGCGCCGCAAGAAAGCCTGATTATAAAAGATAGCAGAGTCAACCCTAAAAAGAAGAGAGAGCCCGAGAACAAGATTCTAGTTTTTGGCAGACTCAAGAGAAGAGTGAGAGATTTCACAAGAGCACAAGACTTTTCGGACAACCTAGCATCCATCCCTGTAGTACGACGGAACGAAGAAGACGTGCCGCATTCACGCCGTCGAAAATTTCGCCAAGCTTTCTGTTTACTCTTTTTCATTTAGTTTTCCGATCATGGGTTATTCTGTTAGTGTCTATTTTGTGTGTCCCTCGTCAGTCATGAACTAATTTTTATATGGCTTGATGAGGATGAATCTTTAAGTGTTGAATGAACCCAATTACAAGTTCTTAATTTAATAAATTTGGTTTGCTTATCAGTGTTTTAGTTACTAGTCGGTTAACGGAAGTTAAGGGGTAGATTTGTGGCCTCAGCTTACTGGTAAGGAGTTGGGGTTAGACCTCTGAGAAACCGTGTTTGCTAGGCAACCCGTATACGGCTTGACCTATTATTGTAGGCTTCAGGAATGGGTCTACCTCTCATAACCATAACACTCTGAGCGTAAAGCAGTCCTGACTAGAAAGTTGCCATAGGAATATGGAAGGAGTATAGTTAGTGTCATATGTATCAGACGCGGAAGCTTCGGTAGACTATCGTGGTGGGTTAACCAAATAGCTTTGTAGATGGTAGCTATGTTGTAGCAATTTCGGAAGCTGTACGGTATAGATGCCATAGCATTGGGTGAAGCAATTGGGGGATTAATGCACTTAAGGGTGATTCTGAGTCCAGCCTAACCTCTTACTGATATCTTCTCACGTTTAAAGTCATTCTATTTACTTTTGCTAGTGGCATAGTCATTAAAAACCCCTCAACCTGATTACATTTACTTTCCACTTGCACAACTATTATAGCAATCGAGCGTCACTCCTTGGTATCTCAGTCTCTGTGGGACGATACTCTACTTTCACTTTATTACTTGTTCGACTGGTTCGCTTGCCAGGGAATTTGACCAACAAGTTTTTGGCTAATAATCCATACTCAAATACATACAACCCGGGATGGAGGTAGCACCCCAATTTCTCATGGAATTCTCAAGGTTCCCAAGCAGCAGGACAACCATCAAGCCCACAATACCCAAACCGAACATCAAACCCACCGGGGTTTACCTAGCAAGCGTGGCAGCAGGGTGGTGAATCTGACTCGCAACACTCTATGTTGTCTCTTCTGAAGGATTATATGACAAAGAACGATGCAATCATCTAGAGTCAACAAGTAACCCTGAGGACTCTTGAAACTCAAGTGGGTCAACTTGCAACGGCTCTGAACAACAGACCCTTAAGATCCTTGCCCAGTGACACTGAAGTTCCCCAGATCCAAGGAAGAGAAGAAGTTAAGATGATAGAACTCCGAAGTGGTAAAAGCTTGGAACCCATGAAAGCAGCCAAGCAACCTATGGTTGTAACTGACTCGAGACCAGAGAAATTTAAGGAAGGGCAAGAAAGTACTAAATAGCCTATTAAAGACGAGCTGAGGCAACCCAGACTGACACAACCAGAACATGATCTAGGCAACATAACATTGCCTCAATGAGCAGCATGGGATGATCACGTACAACACCTAACTAGGAATGCTACCACTTCATCACCAAAGCATAATCCTGACCTCGGACTTTCAGCAATGCCAAAGCCACCTCCGCCCTTTCCACAAAGGATGAAGAAGCAATGACAGGAAAAACAATTCAAGCAGCTCCTCGATATGCTATGGTAATTGCACATTAATCTCCTATTCGTGGAAGCCTTGGAACAAATGCCCAGTTATGTGAAGTTTATGAAGGAAATTATGTCCAAAAAGAGACGACTAGAAGAGTTCGAGACAGTGGTGCTAACGCAGGACTGTAGCACCATGTTAACCAATCGACTACCTTCGAAGTTAAAGGACCCTGGTAGTTTCACAATCCCTTGTGCAATCAGACCCAATTACTCGGGTAAAGCTTTATGCGACCTAGGTGCTAGCATAAATCTTATGCCCATGTCAATTTTTAAGCAGTTGGCAGTAGGAGAGGCCAGGCCCACAACAGTCACATTGCAACTGGCTGACTGCTCCATAGTACTACCTGAAGGAAAGATCAAAGACGTTCTTGTAAAAGTGGATAAGTTCATCTTCCCTGTGGATTTCATCATCCTGGATTTTGAAGCAGATCACGATGTCCCAATTCTGCTGGGAAGACCTTTCATGGCAACTGGTCGAACGCTGATTGATGTGGAAAAAGGAGAACTTACTATGTGTGTGAATGATGATAAGGTCACCTTCTCAATACTTAAGACTGCGAGGTTCAAAGACCCAATTGAGAAGTACCGGACTTTTTCAGATGATAGCAACAGCACTAAAGAAGCAGGGGACTCTCCTGCACCACCACAGCATTAAGGTGCTATAGCAAAGTCTGGCTGAAGACTTTAAAACAAGCGCTATTGGGAGGCAGCCCAAATTTTTGGTTCTTGTTCATGCTTTAATTTACTGTTTTGAGAAAGGAGGCTAATGGCCGAAGCAACAAAGGACGAACTTACAGGGTGGGCCACACAAGACTGGGCCCAGCGGATTTGAGAATTAAATTACAACCAAAGTGGAAACCGCCATTAGCCACACCAAGCCAAAGCACGCATTTGGTTTCACTTCCTTCGCCACCGACTCCTATCCACCCTGCACACCCAGACAATCTCACGTGAGTGCGTATTCTTGCTCTATTGCCTGTTGGAAGGAAAACAAATTGATGTCGACGCCCTCATCTACTGAGAGCTTTTTGAGTCCCTGAAGACCACAACCGGAAACCTATGGTTCCCTGCTCTCGTCATCGAGCTCTGTCGCAATGCAGGGGTAATTTTTGATGCCAGCGAAGAGCGAGTGGGACTCCCGCAACCTCTTACCGTCGTAGCAGTCCAATGCATTCTGTAGAAGTGTCAGCCAAAGGTCCCCAAAACCAACGTGGCTAGTTCCGCTGCCAAACCCCCAACTGACACTACCCTTATCTCTGCAGCAACATTTCACGCTTTGGTGGCCCAGGTTACCACCTTGCAGCGTTCGGTGAGTACCCTTCTCCTTCAGTAGCAAATGTGGTGGCAATATGTAGCTGAAAGGGATCGCAGCCTGGCAGCAAATCTCATGGCAAACGCCCCAAAATACACTCCATTGCCGGTGTTCCCTGAGGAGACTTTTGATATGCACAATTCACTCACCGACCTACCACAGTAGGAAAGAACAAGCTCGCGGAAGCATCGCCGGAGCACAAGCCCACTGGAAGGTGAACCCACTAGCACACACTCTGCTGACACCGATGAAGAAGAGGCGCAACATTCTCTAGGACCTTCTACCGGACCTTTAGCAGAGAAAGGTTAAGCTTAGTTGAGTTGTAATCTTTCTGATTGACTTCGGTACTAGACTCTCTCTCTGTTTATGTTCCTTTTTGTTTTTAATTTTTAATTTGATCATGTTTCAAATTTGCAAATAAAATATATATATATATATATATATATATATATTATTTTGCGTGGGCAGGGTAATGCTTTCTCACTTTATCCTCTCTCTCCGACCTTGCTTCGCTGTCGCAATGGGGGCATTGCTTCGTTCAAGTGTGGAGGGGGGGATTGACTAGATATACTCTGCCTTGTCTCTGTGTGATCTGATTAACCTACATTTAGTTTTTGCACAACTGACTGAAAATTTTTAAAATTGCATGATTAAGCATGAATAGAATCTTGTAGCAATGGAATGAATGTTTGTAGAACTGAGCATAGCATGTTTGCCTAAGAAAATTGAACCCTTAGGATTGGGAAACTGACGGTGCCTGCTAATCTGATGTGGGGGTGGATTAGTAATGAGGAAGTCTAAAGGGAAGAATCCCCAATGGAAGGATTAAATTGAGCCTAACTGTTTTATTCTGGTGCCTGCTAATCTGATTTGTCCTAGTTCTCTGATAAACTACTTGGCGTCTGATTTTGAAGTTCGTAGGATAAAGGCATTCATATCATATCCATTATTCCTATACACAACTCATTTGTCATCATCTCCATGTTGCCACCCCCTTGAGCCATTCACAAGTGCTATAGCAGAGCAAGTTAGATAAGAGAACTAGAAGGAAATTGTGACAAATGCTATAGCAGAGTGCTCCCATGAAAAGCTGCAGACAGAAATGAAAGAGCTGTTGTTTTTTGCTTAAAAAAACAAAAAAAAAGAGAGAAGAAGAAAGAAAAGAAAAAGAATGAAGAAATAAAAGGCAAAAGACTTGGAAAACAAAGAACAACAAAAGTTACAAGGTCCTAGGAGGAGCACTCAGCTAAAGCTAATAGATTTTTCCACCAAATTTGCTATAGCATCCACCTTCATTTCCCAGCTCAATCACCAGGCCACCTTCATGATATAACCTACGAAGTCCTTTTGATGAACAAATACTCGGATGCTAGGAAGTAATCTTAGAACTCTGACAAGGCTATGGATCTTCTCGGCTCATTGGCAAGAGAGAAACAAAAAGAATCCCCTGGGTGAGCGAGTGTAAACACTAAACTTGAGAGCCCCTGGAGACTTTTTCATCTAAACAATACCACGCATTATGAGCGGTTGGCACTGGGCAGTGGGATTGCCAAATGGGGGATGGAAACTGAAAGCGAGCATGCAAGCGAAGTTATGCAAACAGGAGTACTGTGGCTATGGGTTGTTGTTCGCTTCATCTTATTTTGCCCAGGAGTGCAAAAAGCTAAGTGTGGGGGTATTTGAGAAGCACAATTCATACCATGTTTTTCCCTATATTTCATGACTAAATTGAATGGTAGAAATAAGCTTAACTGTGAATTAAACAAGCAAAAGGCATATATTCATGATGTAGGGACTGAAGGATAGAAATCATCTACATGTGCTAAGAACAGAGTAATCTGCGTTGTTTTTAAGGGAAACTATGTAGCAGAGTTGACACGATGCTATAGCATTCTGACAGCAACTCGAAGTGCAATACAAGGCATCACGAATGTTATAGCAAAGTAGAGGACGCAATGCTATGCAGCATGTTTTCTGACCCTTTTACCCAAATGATTTCAGGAATTAAAGAAAAGGGTGATAATGACAGGTAGATTGCTGACATGACGAAATAGAAGATGCGGAGGATCGAAACTAGAAGATTTGAAGAATCCCGCAGGATCAGCAGAATCAATCTATTTGGATCTGGAGATATGATAGATCTCGAAAAATTAGGAAAGGCACTGCAACTTGCGCCTTAAGAAAGCCCGACTATAAAAGACAGCAAAGCCAACCCTAAAAGGAGAAGAGAACCCGAGAACAAGATTCTAGTTTTCGGTAGACTCAAGAGAAGAGTGAGAGATTTCACAAGAGCACGAGACTTTCCGGACAACCCAGCATCCTTCCCTACAGTACGATAGAACGAAGAGGACGTGGAGTGGTGATGTGACAGGGCCGCATTCAAGCCGTCGGACATTTCGCCTAGCTTTCTGTTTACTCTTTTTCATTTAGTTTTCCAGTCATGGGTTATTCTGTTAGTGTCTATTTTGTGTGTCCTTCGTCAGTCATGAACTAATTTTTATATAGTTGGACGAGGATGAATCTTTAAATGTTGAATGAACCCAGTTGCAAGTTCTTAATTTAATAAATTTGGTTTGCTTATCGGTGTTTAAATTACTAGTCGGTTAACGGAAGTTAAGGGCTAGATTTGTGGCCTCAACTTATTGGCAAGGAGTTAGGGTTAGACCTCTGAGAAACAGTGTTTGCTAGGCAGCTTGTGCACAGCTTGACCTATTGTTGTAGGCTTCAGGAATGGGTCTACCTCTCATAACCATAACACCCTGAGCGTAAAGCAGTCCTGACTAGAAAGTTGCCATTGGAATATGGAAGGAGTATAGTTAGTGTCTTATGTATCGGATGCGGAAGCTTCGGTAGACTATCGTGGTGGGTTAACCAAATAGCTTTGTAGATGATAGCTATGCTGTAGCAATTGCGGAAGCTGTACAGTATAGATGCCATAGCATTGGGTAAAGCAATTGGGGGATTCATGCACTTATGGGTGATTCTGAGTCCAGCCTAACCTCTTACTGATATCTTCTCACATTTAAAATCATTCTATTTACTTTTTCTAGTAGCATAGTTATTAAAAACCTCTCAACTTGATTATATTTATTTTCCACTTGCACAACTATCATAGCAATCGAGCGTCACTCCTTGGTATCTCAGTCTCTGTGGGACGATACTCTACTTTCACTTTATTACTTGTTCAACTGGTTTGCTTGCCATAAGGGAATTTGACCAACACCTTGGGGAGCAAGAAACCCATATTTCAGTATCTCATAACCATCTTGTACCACGTGCTACCCGAAAATCCAACTTCCTATTGGGATCCGTACACACAGCGGATCAAAATTTCTTACGAATCCCGTTCCGAGGATCACTCATGTGCGTTTAAATCAGAGTTAAGGAACCCGAATCATACCTTATATTGAACTCGTTCGCGTCTCGTTCTCTTTGAACAGGTGGGCTACCTTCTCGATCAGTAGAAGACGACTCTTAGAATCAGCTTCCTCTACCGGTATCCACACGAATAATCTCCGAACACGGACGCGGGAGTGTGCTAGTATAACAACCTCCATTTTTACTTAACATAAAGACTAATTAAGGGTTCATTAACCACTAAGTAATGCCCATTAGTTACCAAAATATACAAAAGTAAATCAGAGTATGCAAAATGAGCCATAACGTGGCAATATACAATCATCCAACGTATACCAGAAGATGGAAGCACTACCGTCAGAAGGAGTAGCCTAAGCTTCCAAAGTTTTTCCCTGATGGAATCGAATGGAAACTATCACCTGGAAAAATGTGGTAACCATCAATCCAACTCATTACTAATACTAATATGTGCTAGTGAGGTGCCATGTGGAACAATTTATATAACAAAGTATTTTAAATAAAATGATATACATAATTTGTCAATATCCACATCACAAAATTTCATATCAGAAATTAAGTATCACAGTTTTCATTAACACAATTCCCAAGATACCTCCAACCAATCCAACCGAACCGCCTTATTTCCTCCGACTAGACCCATGGGCTAAGTTACATCCATATTACTGGTTACTCAAAAGCTCACTGGTCATGTGATGAGGACCGGCCAAAATCCTCAGAGCACATGTCCCAGACCATAGGTCTTTCCCCCTCATTGAACTAGCGGGGTGTCGTACGCCCTCATTGAACTAGTGGGCCAGTCCCTCATTGAACAGGTGGGACAATATAAAGCCAATCCATCGTGCACCAATGGAGGCCTCACCATGTGGTGGAATATAATATTTCATTTTCTCCCAATTCAATCCTTCCCATAATTATCATAATAAATATCATAATATCAAAACTTTCAATTCTTGTACATAAATAAATAAATATGTATATATTCATAATCTCAATCATAAGGTTCCGTAAGGCAATTTATATTTAAAAATATTCATAATGATTTCACAAAATACTCACAAACAATATATTAATACACATAACAAGTGGAAAGTGGTTACTTCTCGCCGAAGCTAATTATTATTACACTGCCCCAAATCCAAGAGCTCAAACACACGCCAAAAATCAATCTACCACAACCAATTTACTAACTGTTAATAACTCTTCTAAAAATCTACATAATTAAAATTAAAAGTATACAAATTTTTAACAATAATATATTTGGAATGCTTGAAGTGGATAAATTATGACAGGACTGAAAAAAATTAAGGAGACTATTAATTCTCCTTTCGAATTTATTACTAATTAATAATACCTTTTTTTTTAATTTATCTTTTATTTATTATTAATTAATAGCTCCCTTTATTATTATTTTTAACTAATAATGACGATATTTATTTTCTTATTATTGTTATCATTTTACTAATTATTATTATTTATTTACAATTATTTTAAACTCTCATAAGCTATCCTAACACTTTAAATTTGGAGTTTATAAATACTACATCAAGTAAAATATGCTTCACTATATTTATTTATTTATTTTAAACAAAAATTATGTTTATTCGAAATTCAAAAAGATAAAATTTGATCCAACTTACTCCTAAATAATAGGATCTAATATTCTAATTCCTATTTTATTTCTATTATAATATTATTTACAAAATAATATATATATATATATATATATATATATATATATATATATATATATATATATATATAGCAAACTTCCTTTAAACCCACGTGTGTGTATGTATATATATTTAATAGCAAAAATTTCCCTTTTTGTCCAGAAATGTAGTCCTTTTAAAAACAAGTTTTTAAATCTAGTTTCATATTTATACACACCCATACGTCTCAAAAAATTCTGTTTCTCTTTTGTATATACAACAAATATATATATATATATATATATATATATGATTTCAAAAATCCATATACATGTACCACAATTCTTTCTCTTTTGCTTCCATATATATACACACTAGGTGTAGCGTTTTCACAGAAAGCTTATGACAGCAACCTTCATGATAGTAAATTTCCTCTTTTCATTTGCACAAAGTACCCACACACGATTATATATATATATATATATATATATATATGCAGCAGATTAACACACGCACACTCACAGTGAAGTTTTGGGTTCCAACACACACATATATATACTTTCATATAAGATAGTAACTCTTTCTTTTCTCTTGGACACACAGCACACCTCATGACAGCAAAATATATATATATATATATACCTTCAAATAGTTTTTTTTTTTTTAAGTTGGGTATCTTTTACATATTTATAAAGCAACGTTATTGGGTTCATTTATAGTGAAATTTTCGTTTCCGATTAAACTCCTAAGACTGAGACCTATAGGCAGCAATACCTACTTGGCCGGCAACGTTTTCTTATATTCTCAGAGGCATCAAAATATATTCTTAAATAAACTCAACACACAGCCACGTTTCTCTTATCTTTTATATGTAAAAAGCATCATACATAGCGTCCATATATATATATATATATATATATATACTTTCTTTCTCTTTCCTTTCTATATATAGCGTTCGTGGTGTGTGTATATATTACCCAGCAACTGAAGCTTCATCTATGCTCAAGACTTACGTTTGAAAATTCCTAGAAACAAGAAGGAAGAGATTTCGATGATTTACCTTCAGACGTTTGGTTCTTCACCCACGCCACTTGCCTCTGTTTTCTCAATCTAAAACAGAGAAAAGATGATCACGTCCCTCCCTTTCTCGGACTCTCTCTCTCTCTCTCTCTCTGTTGTCCAGTTTAAAAAAAAAAAAAACAGAACACGCACTTACTTCTTTTTCTCTCATCCTCTTACTCTCGGTCTCTCTCGGCTTGGCACAGGTAATGAGAATAATAGAAGAACTAAGTGCATGGGTTTATATATATTGAATCAGAACACGTATGAGGACTGACTGAACTGATAACTTAAGAAAGGTGGAAGTGTTCTTCCACTCCACCAACTCTCTCTTGCCATTCTCGCCTCTCCTTGACTATGCGTTTCTCTGTCTCAGTTTATAATGAGGGGGAGTGAGGCGTTTGGCTCAAGAAGCATGGAGGAGGGTCTGCTCTTACGTGAACAGTAGCTAGTTTTTCACGCTGCTTTTACGCTGGAGCAGATACAGTGATCTTAGCAAATCTAATGGCGTGTCCTACTGTGTTTTCCTTTTCTGCATTATCTTTTCTTTTCTATTTTTTTTAAACGTGTTTAGAGTCCTAATTTCAGCTGATATAGATAATAGGATATTAAATGGGAAGTGGAATGGGTTGTGGTTTTATTGGCTTTTAGTGGCTAACTGATTTGTCACATATTGGGCTCAAGAGAGAAAATTAAAACAAATGAAGTGGACCTTACATCTGGCAGCATTTGGGCCGTGAGAGCAAGAGCATAGGCTTTTGTTGTCATGACTCCATTTATTAGGATGCTCAAGATGTGCTTGGTTGCTGTATGAATTGATTTTAAAAGAGGTAACAAACCAGCACTACTAGTAGTGCAGTGGTATTGGGATTCATTTCCCTCCTCCTAGTCCTGGGTTCGATCCCCCCTCCCCCATCGCCTTGTATCAAAAAAAAAAAAAAGAGGTAACAATTATTTTACTCTTGGGTCCACGTGCATGCTTCCAATATTAGCTTGGTTGTGCATAATTCATCCAACCCATAATACTACTAATTCTTTTAGCAAAATAATAATAATAATAATAATACTACTAATTCCTACATTCTCCTTTTCTAACAAATATTGAGCCATAATCTATCTCTTGTAATTAGACCTTCGATTTATTCTTTTCTCAAATAATTTCTTTGGGCCTTATAATTTTTTTTTTGTTTCCAAAATATTTAGGCCAAAAATTAACTACTAACTTATTATCCTTATTATTATTATTTGGAAAATATGCATAAATTTCCAAATATTAATTTTAGCATTTAACCGGACTAAATTCCCATAACTAATTCCACCATAATATTTCTATATCTTCGAAATATTATTTCATAATCTTCTCAAATTCTCAAAGTCCAAAAATGATTTTAATAATTATCTTAAGCTTTTCCTCATAATAAACTTTAGACTTTTGAACTTTACTGGCTAGAGCCTTCTTATCTCAATTTTATTTCCAACCTTCTGGTCTAAAAATCTGGGATGTTACAGCTAGCGCCTCGAACTGTGCGTCTATCTCTTTATTCCGCTCTAAGGTTTCTCGCGGCTTTCTAATATGCTCGACTAAAAGTCCCGTAGGTTTTCCTAAACCCATTCAGCGTATTATATAAAATTAATCCTCATTAATTCTTGAAATTCAAATTTTAGATCCGGATTAAAATATATTAATTAAATCTATCTGATAGATCTAATATAATAATATTTATTTAATCCAAATTAAAAGCCAGATCTGAAAATTTGAATTTTGAATCTGGATTAAAAATATATTAATTAAATCTATCTGATAGATTTAATCCAATCTATTTATTTAATCCAAATTTTAAAGCCTTCTGATTTAATTTATCTCTATAAATTAAATCCGAAAAATGATATCTATCTATTTAACTAAATCTGAGATAAAATATCTCAATTTAAATTAAATAGATAATGACATCTTTATTCGAAAATTAAATGAGATACAATATCTCTATTTGTTTTAGACATTTAATTTACCAAATAAATTAAATATAAAACAAATATTATATAATAATATTATAATCTCCATTAAATAATATTATTATATTATTTTCGAATTTAAATATATATACACATATATATATTTACCCCAGATTAAATCCAGTATTCATTAAATCTCAGATTAATCTGAGATTCAATGAACCTGGACACTTTTGCCCGTGTTGGGTTATTCTTATGTGCGACCCTGCAGGCCCATATGAGATTGGCAGTGGGCCAATACTGTACCAGCCCACAATTCGCAAGTGGCCTTTAGCAAGACATTGCGACTACCCAATTCATATGGGGATCGATGACATGATACTACCTATCGTACAACCAGGTCACGTCCCTTTTGTCACGCGATAATTTGGTCAAGGATGAGGCATGGATAATGTCAACTTCCTGTTCTTAACCACTACTTTCTCGATTCTCGAGTAGTCTAAAAGGTGAAATGGAAACTTTTTTCCATCACAGTATGACCATACATTTCTTAGACTCACTCATCGAGGGGCCCAGTATTATCTCTCTACAAATGTGAGGGACAAATTCCATCTTGACCATTCACATTCCTCCGCATGAAAACCACTGATCCTGATCCTAGCCTTTATCATCACCCGATCAAAGGTAACTTTTGAATAGGTCAAAGGTCAGTGACTCATCATGTAGGAATCCATAATGATCTCAGGTCATAGGGCATTGTGACGCGGTTATACATGAGATAAGCTTATGACTTAATCCATGCAGCTTTCTCATAGTGGGTCGGTCCAACAACTTGTACTCCTACAAGTGCCCATGACTTTGATTCGTATTTCCATACAGCATCAAAGTCATACTGGTCTTGTTTCATCTTCGCTCCCGCGTAGATGACTGACCAGGGACATTTAGGATAATCTATAAGATATATCCAGGGATGTAGTTATCACCATAAACATGCGTATGAAGTGATAACTTAATGGAGAACAATGACTTGCCCCTAGGGCATAATTTCCAACAGACTCCCAATTGCACTTCTAGGCGCAATCATTAATTACTCTAATTCCCATTACCCTAACATGACGCTCATGTTTTGCTTGTGCAAGCGGTTTAGTAAGAGGATCAACTTCATTGTATTCTCCTGGTACTTTGCATTTGTTTGTATCACCTTTTCATTGATTTCTCTGATAAGATGAAATCGCTTGAGTATATGCCTGGTCCTTTGATGTGACCTAGGCTGCTTGGTATGCGCAATAACGTCGTTATTATCACAGGACAAGACTATTGGATCTGAGATGGTAGGAACCACCCCCAGTTCAGTGATGAACTTTCTGATCCAAACTGCTTCCTTAGTTGTATCCGGTACTGCTATATACTCAGCTTCTATATTGTAGAATCAGCTACAGTGCTCTGCTTAGAGCTCTTCCAGCTCACCGCACCACCATTTAACAGGAATACATATCCTGATTGCGATCTTGAATCATCTTGGTCAGTTTGGAAACTCACATTTGTGTAACCAGTTACACAGAGCTCATCCTCCAAGCCACCATAGACCAAGAATAAGTCCTTAGTCCTTCTTAAGTACTTAAGGATATTCTTGACAGCAGTCCAGTGACCCTCACCGGGATCTTGTTGATATCTGCTGGTCATACTCAAGGCAAATGACACATCCGGTCGAGTACATAACATGGCATGCATGATAGATCCAATGGCGGAGGCATATGGAATCTTACTCATGCGGTCTCTTTGATCTTGTGTACTAGGACACAGATCCTTACTGAGATGGATGCCATGAGACATGGGCATATTACCCCTTTTAGAATCCTGCATACTGAACCTATGCTGTATCTTGTCTATGTATGTGCTCTGACTTAGGCCTATCAGCCTCTTGGATCTATTTCTATAGATCATTATCCCAAGGATATAAGTGGCTTCGCCTAAATCTTTCATTGAGAAAGACTTTCCTAACCAAGACTTGACACTCTGCAAGGTAGGAATGTCATTCCCAATGAGTAGGATGTCATCAACATAAAGCACTAGAAATACAACTGTGCTCCCACTAACCTTCTTGTAAACACAACATCCATGTTTGAATGAAGCCAAACTCTTTGACTAAGCTCCGAGATGCCTGCTTCAATCCATAAATGGATCTTTGAAGCTTACATACTTTACCAGTGTCCTCTGGACGCACAAAACCTTCAAGTTGTGTCATGTACACATCCTCAAGCAGCTTTCCGTTAAGGAAGGCCGTTTTGACGTCCATCTGCCATATCTCATAGTCATAATATGATGCAATGGCAAGAAGGATTCTGATTGATTTGGCCATTACAATTTGGGAAAAGGTTTCATCATAGTCCACACCATGAGTTTGAGTGAATCCTTTTTGCAACCAGCCATGCCTTGAAGACACTTACTTTGCCATCCATGTCATTTTTCTCTTTGAAAACCCACTTGCACCCAACGGTTTTTACACCTTCAGGTGGATTGACTAAGGTCCATACCTTATTGTCGTACATGAATTGCATTTCAAACTTCATGACATCAAGCCATTTTTCGGAGTTTGGTTCCACTAAAGCGTCTCGATAGGTCGTTGGTTCATTCTGCTTAATGAGCAACACATCATGACTTCCAGTTATCAGAAACCCATATCTCTGAGGCTGTAGCCTTGATCTATCTGACCTTCGTGGGCCTTGTGTTACTTGAGTAGGCTCAACAACTTGTTGTGAGTCTTCTCCGGTTTCCATCTGTGGTTCCACATTGTCCTGTGACTCTCGAACTTTTTCGAGGTTCACTTTGCTCCCACTGGTTCTTTTAGAGATAAACTCTTTTTCTAGAAAAGTACCATTTCGAATAACAAACACTTTGTGATCGGTGGGATTGTAGACATAGTATCCTTTAGTTTCCTTAGGATACCCCACAAAAATGCATTTTGAGGATCTCGATGATAATTAATCAGAGGCATGTTTTTTAACATAAACCTCACATCCCCAAATCTTAAGAAATGACAAACTGAGTTTCTTCCCAGTCCATATCTCATATGGTGTCTTTTCAACTGCTTTTGACGAAACACGATTTAGTGTGAACGTAGCTGTTTCTAGGGCATGGCCCCAAAAGGAAGGTGGAAGATCTGTTTGACTCATCATAGATTGACCACTACTTTCTCGATTCTCGAGTAGTCTAAAAGGTGAAATTGAAACTCTTTTCCATCACAGTATGGCCATTGTTAGTTCTCTATGTGTTTTGATGATTACTAACAATTGTAAACAATATGAAGATGTTTTTGTTCAAGATTAGAATGATTTAAACTTGTCAATTTCAAACAAATATATCATGTCTGCGACAAACTCGAGCCTATTATGAGCAAACTCGAGTTTGCCTTTGATAGAGAACACAAACTCGCCACTGTGTTTTTCAAACTCGAGACTAAACCTGAAGTTTGAACTTAAGGCTATTTCAAGAGGTTGTGTGAACTCGAGTTCACACCTTCAAGCTCAAGTTCACCAATGGCAGAGAGGCTTGTGCTTTGAAAACAACTTTAAACTTGACACCCTTCTCTCCCAAACCTCAAGCTTACATCCTCCTGAGAAAATCCTTCATAGTTACATAACCTATGAACTCGAGCCTGTTATGGCAAACTCGAGTTCATCCCTGGAGGGAAGAATTTTTTCAAACTTAAAGATTTCTGCAAACTCTGCACTGTTTCATTCGGAGTAAAGTTTTCCAGTTTGAAAAATCTCAAGAGTTTACAGAACATGTAAACTCGAGCCTATCTTTTCAAACTCGAGCCTATATTTGGACGAGAGGTTTCAAAGGTTTTCATGCTAAACAAACCTGAGACTTATTTCACAAATCTCTGGTTTATCTCAAGACAAAAATGTTAAAGAGCTTCTCAAAGTTGAACAATCTCGAGCCTAAAAGCTCCAGAGAGCAAAAGCGTTTTTCAACTTAAGAGAACTCTAGAGTTTACTCAGAAAACATCAGGTTTGCTTTTTAAAAGGATAACTAAGGTTTGACTCAAATCATGTCAGACTCGAGCCTGTCACTAATGGACTCGAGTTTGCCTCTTGAACACAAACTCTCCAGAATTCAAAAATCCCGACACATCTCTCTGAATGAAGGGAACTCGAGTTCATGAAAGTAAGCTCGAGTTCAAAACAACCCGAGAGCAATGTGACTTTTTCAATAAGCTAGGAACCTCAGGTTTACACTACAAACCTCAGGTTTACATGTTTTAAACTGAAATATTTTTAAACACTGAAGCACCAAACTCGAGCCTAGAAGAACTAAGCTCGAGTTCATGACGCAGGTCCATAAATTCAAATCAGACGAATTCTGAAAACAGTCTTGTTTGATCTTAATACCTTGTTATATTATTCTCTGATATTCCCTGCTATGTTTAACGACTTTATTAGTGGATTTCAGATGTTTAAAGAATGTTTATTGAAGAGTTAAAGCATAAAGCAAAAAGTAGCTCAGAACATTTAATGCAATGTCCAGAAAGTTACTTCCTCTGGCCAATCCATCTGCACACGTCTACAAAGCATTAAAGATTGATTTCTACAACAAGAAACATTCTCTCTAACGGATTATTTCACAAAGAGTCAACCTTGCTTACTTGGACAGACAGATTAAATGAAATACTAGAGAGAGAAGATGCCTAAACCACCTCAGAACACTTGGGCAACCTCTCCAATGGATCTATTTGGAAAGCAACGGTCATTTAATGATCTCTGAGTATAAATAGAGCTGCATTCAAGACTTTCCAACTAACAAAAACAACTGAGAGCGAATTGCATTCAAGTTCTTCAACTGAGAGCTTCAATGTTTATCATTATCTACTCTTAGAGAGAGTTTCTGATTGTAAATCATTTATTGTAAAGAGCCACAAGTCAGGGGACTTGGTGGTTGGGATCATTGATTACAACTTGTAGAAGGACTTTGCCACAATCTTCTTAGTGTGAGTCAAAGCACCGACAAGGGTAACTTAGTTATCTTTGATTTTGATGAATGCTTGATAGTGAGAAAGGAATTTCTTCCTTTAGATGATTTAAAGTCAAAAGCTTTATGTAGAGCACCTAGAGATGGCAATTGTTACACTCTTAACCTCTCTAGCAATGCTTCTGTTTCTGAAAATTGTTTTGTAACTAATTTGAATGAAAGCTGGCTATGGCACAAGCGACTTGCCTATGTCAATATGTTTCAGCTTGACAAATTAGTGAAAAAGGATTTAGTAATTGGTATTCCCAAATTACATTTCAAAAATGACATGGTTTGTGATACATGTCAAAAAGGGAAACAAACCAAATCTTCTTTTAAGCAAAAAAATGAGATTTCAACGAGTAGACCTCTTCAATTACTTCATATGGATCTGGTTGGACCAGCTAGAGTAAAAAGTCTTGGTGGAAATCTTTACACTTTGGTCATAGTTGATGATTATTCTAGATTTGCTTGGACAATATTTTTATCTTCGAAAGATGAAACATTTGATCAGTTTGTTGTATTTGCCAAGAAGGTCCAAAACGAGAAAGGTCTTTCTATTTCAGGAATTTAGAACTGATCATGGAGGAGAATTCGACAACAATTCATTTGCTGAGCTTTGTGACAACATGGGGATAGACCACAACTTCTCAGCCCCAAGGACTCCTCAACAAAACGGTTTTGTAGAAAGGAAGAATCGAGTCCTCACCGAGATGGCAAGGGCTATACTGAATGAGAACAATACTTCCCAAGTATTATGGGCTGATGCAATGAACACCGCTTGCTACATCTCAAATCGGGCATATCTACGGAAGAAGTTGAACAAGACTCCCTATGAGTTATACAAAGGAAGAAAGCCCAACCTGAGTCATCTGCATGTATTTGGTTGTAAGTGTTTCATTCATAATAATGACAAAGATAATCTGGGTAAGTTTGACTCTAAGGCTGATGTAGGCATATTTCTTGGATATTCAAATAGAAGCAAAGCCTATAGAGTTTTCAATACTATAACTAAAGTTGTTGAAGAATCTGTTCATGTTGTGTTCAGTGAAGAAAAGGCTGATAAATCCTTGAATGATGAGGAAGAAAATATTTTCAAAAATCAATTCTTTTCAAAAACTACTCCTTCTTCTACTGAAAATTTTGAAAATATTTTTGAGGCTGATCCTGAAAATAATATTGAAAGCTAATATCAGTCTCTCAACCTAGGGCTTGGAGATTTATTAGAAATCATCATTTAGACCAAGTCATACGAGATGTAAATCAAGGAGTAAGAACTCGAAAGAGTACTTTGAATGAAGTCACCTTTTCTGCATTCATTTCAGACATGGAACCCTCTAAAATAGATGAAGCCCTTTCAGACAATGATTGGGTGATAGCTATGCAAGAGGAGTTACATCAATTTGCAGAAATCAGGTTTGGGACTTAGTACCTAGACCCAAGGACCATCCGGTTATTGGGACTAAATGGGTATTTAAGAACAAACGTGATGAATTTGCAATCATTGTCTGGAATAAGGCAAGATTGGTTGCAAAAGGGTACAATCAAGAAGAAGGGATAGACTATGAAGAAACTTATGCTCCAGTGGCTAGATTGGAAGCTATAAGGGTTCTTCTAGCCTTTGCATGTGTTAAAGGTTTTAAACTTTTTCAAATGGATGTTAAAAGTGCATTTTTGAACGATTTTATTCAAGAGAAGGTTTACGTAGAACAACCTCCAGGTTTTGAAAATGAGCAGTACCCTGATCATGTTTTCAAACTCAAAAAGGCATTATATGGTCTCAAGCAAGCTCCAAGAGCTTGGTATGAGAGATTAAGCCAATTTCTCCTGGATCAAGGATTTATCAGAGGGAAGGATGATACAACACTATTCATTAAAAGGAATAAATTGAATAAAATTTTGATTGTCCAAATTTATGTTGATGACATAATCTTTGGTGCTACTAATGATGCCTTGTGTGAGGAATTTTCAAAGATTATGCAGGGAGAGTTTGAGATGTCAATGATGGGAGAGCTGAAGTACTTCCTTGGCCTGCAAATCAAGCAAAGGAAGGATGGAATTTTCATCTCCCAAACTAAATATCTCAATGATCTGCTAAAGAAATTTGGTATGGAACATTGCAACGGAGCTGATACACCAATGAGTACCACAACTTCATTGGATGCTGATGAGAATGGCAAAGATTTCAACATCACCAAGTATAGAGGAATGATTGGATCATTGCTCTATCTCACAGCAAGTCGACCTGACATCCAATTAAGTGTGGGGATGTGTGCAAGGTTTCAATCTGCTCCAAAGGAGTCCCATGCTGAGCATGTAAAGAGAATTTTCAGATACCTTGCTGACACAAAGACTCTTGGATTGTGGTTTCCGAAAGGTCATCCTGAGCACTTGGTGGCATATTCAGATTCATATCATGCTGGCTACAAAACTGATAGAAAGAGTATAAGTGGCCAATGTGAATTCTTTGGCAATTCACTTGTGTCATGGTTCAGCAAGAAACAAACTAGTGTAGCTGTGTCATCAACCTAAGCTGAATATGTAGCTGCATCAAGTTGCTGTGCTCAAGTTCTGTGGCTTAAGCAACAACTTGCTGACTTGGGAGTAAATCTGAAGGAAATCCCAATCTTATGTGACAACACAAGCACAATAAGCTTAGCCAAGAATCCAGTTCAACACACCAGAACCAAGCATATTGATGTAAGGCATCATTTCATCTGGGATCATGTTCAGAAGAAAGATATCAAAGTCATGTTCATCCCAACTCATCTTCAACTTGCTGACATCTTCACAAAGCCGTTGGCCAAAGAGCAATTCAAGTTCATTAGAAGAGAATTGGGAATGGTAAATCCCAATTAATTGTAAGTTTACTCTTACCCAATGTTAGTTTAGGTTTTGATGATTAATTGCTACTAACTTAAGCATCGGAGTATCTAGATGTGTTTTATGCAGGCTGCTTAAATCTGAAGTTTGCTGAAAGAGGGAGCAAACTCGAGCCTATGAGAGATGAACTCGAGCTTGAGAGAAGCAGAGAAGAATGAGAACCTGATTAAAGCCAAACTCGAGCCTGTAAGTGAGCAAACTCGAGTTCATTTCTGGCAGAGAGCAAACTTGAGCTGAACAACACAAGTGAACTCGAGCCTACAAATGATGAACTCGAGTTTACGGGAGACAGAGAGCAACCCAACTCAAAGAATTCGTTAAACTCGAGCCCGTAAGTACAAACCTCAGGTTCACAAGAGAATTTCAAGAGTTCTCAGTTACACTCTTGAAGTCCAGGTTAGTGAAATTTACGACAAACTTGAGCCTACAAGTGTAAACTCAAGTTCATCGCGATTACTATATATACTGTAACCTGAACTCTCCTCCTCATTTCACTCAAACCTCCAGTTTTGCTCTAAAACTCTTCTTCTTCCTCACTTCAATCTCTGCAAAAATGGCTCCTAAGTAAGCAATGTCCAAAGATTCAAACCCTAAACCAACCCAATCTTCCTCTCAAACACATCCGAACGCCCTGTCTGAATAAAAACGCGATCAACTCGCTTGTGCCATGGAGTCGATAAATCCATTTGAGATGTTCAAGGGGAAAACGTTGAGCCTCAGCCTCCTCGACTCAAAGGAGTCACGACCAATGAGGAACGAACCAAGAAACGACACGATCCAGAGCCAGCCACTCAAGGAAAGGGCAAAGCTCCTTAGCCAGCCGAGCCTCTGAGACAGAAACAGCCGTTTAAGAGGAAGAAGACGGCTGGAATACACTCAGTTCCTACTGTTGGACAAGCTAGTTCTCAAGCTCAGTCTGCTCCACAACAACAAGGGCAAAATGTTCCTCAGGTATCGCAGACAAACCCAGCCATTTACGAAATTAATCTTCACTCTAGGATACCTAGTGGGTTTTCTGAAGAACCCTGTAGAATGTCTGCTGATGAAGGGGCTTCCTTCAAAAAGAAATTTGATGAAAAGAAGGTCTTTTGCCCCATAGTGTCTGTAGATTTAACAAAAATAAAAGAAGAGTGCAATATTGACCTATCTCCTTGGCTGAAACCATTTGAAACCTTGATTTCTATAAAGGCTCCTTAAAGTCCGAAACTTGTGAAAGTTTTCTACTATCACATGCAGTCTGACAACATTCTAGATGAAGAAGGGAACCTTGTAGAAGACAGAATCATCACCAAGGTTAGAGGTCAGAAAATAACTATTACCCCTTCCTATCTAAACTCCATTTTACAAATTACCAATCCCCCAACTCCAAAAACATATCATTGTGACCAACAGACTATCTTTGGGTTACTCCGACCAAATGAGCCAGTTCCAGAGGGTTTAGAGATTTTAAATTTTACCCCTGCTGCAATGCCCCCAAGAAACAGAGCAATTTGGTATATCTATACTAGGG
This sequence comes from Acacia crassicarpa, assembly GCA_034222035.1. Taxonomy (NCBI): domain Eukaryota; kingdom Viridiplantae; phylum Streptophyta; class Magnoliopsida; order Fabales; family Fabaceae; genus Acacia; species Acacia crassicarpa. The sequence continues at coordinate 2,913,842 of JAWXYG010000002.1, forward strand.
ATCTTCTACAGAAGGGAGGAAACTTTACTCACTTTGCAAAGAAAGACTTGCCTATTTTTGCCTCTATCTTGGATAAGAAGCCTCATAATGTTGGGCACTAGCTCTTTCAAGAGATGTCCAAATTTGCATTTCAATCTAGGCAATCATCTCAAATTCCCTTCCCTAGCCTTGTGTCTATAGTTCTCTTTCAAGAGAAAATTTGGTACCTGGCTGCCAATGATCCTCCTGTCTACCCAGCTAAATTTGGAAGGCATATCATGAATCTTATAGGGATTGATCTTGAGGAGAGATCAGATCAGTCAAGAGCTCTAGCCAGATCAAGGGCAGCTAGGTCCAGAGGCACATTCTCACGAGCACAGGAAGCTCAAAGTGCACCTCCTCCTCCTCCTCAATCATCTCTTCCGGCTGATTTTGACACTCGAGTCAACGAAATTGTGGACAAGGCAGTGTCTGACTTGACTAATAGTGTCGAGCTTGCAGTTGGAAAGTTAGTTTTTGAAGTAAACAAGGAGCATAGTGATTTGGTGGATATACAAGAGGGATTTAGAGTTGAACAAAAGGCATTGAAGAATCAAATCAATGATCAAGCCACTAGCATTTCTACCTTGTTGGTCACTATGATGAGTTTAAGTGACAAGATGGACAAGATACTAAAGAATTAGTCCATGGTAGCATCCACCTCCATTTCTGACACAGCCCCAGTACCCACTATTCCTGAACCTCAGCCTGATCCTTCCATTGAACCCGAGCCTGCCCAGCCTACCTCTACTCCACCCTCTTTTGCTAATGACAAAGGGGGAGAGAGTGTTGAATGATGAGGAGATTTTTTGATTTGTTTCATGCTCATGTATTTTCTGTAGTTTGCTGCTTTATAGTTGTATGGTTCAATGTGAATGTCAATATTTGCTTTCGACACTCTAGTTGTATGTTTTCTAATCCTTAAATGAATGGTTAAGTTTCTGCTGTTATACATTCTGCTGCTAGCTTTGATTAGAATTCATGACTTGAACACATTTTTCTCACAAAACTAAGTTTGAAAAAAACTAATCTCCAAAGCTAATTGTTTACAAGTGTTGTCATCATCAAAAAGGGGGAGAATGTTAGTTCTCTATGTGTTTTGATGATTACTAACAATTGTAAACAATGTGGAGATGTTTTTGTTCAAGATTAGAATGATTTAAACTTGTCAATTTCAAACAAAAATATCATGTCTGCGACAAACTCGAGCCTATTATGAGCAAACTCGAGTTTGCCTTTGATAGAGAACACAAACTTGCCATTGTGTTTTTCAAACTCGAGACTAAACCTGAAGTTTGAATTTAAGGCTATTTCAAGAGGTTGTGTGAACTTGAGTTCACCAATGGCAGAGAGGCTTGTGCTTTGAAAACAACTTTAAACTTGACACCCTTCTCTCCCAAACCTCAAGCTTACATCCTCCTGAGAAAATCCTTCATAGTTACATAACCTATGAACTTGAGCCTGTTATGGCAAACTCGAGTTCATCCCTGGAGGGAAGAGTTTTTTCAAACTTAAAGATTTCTACAAACTCTACACTGTTTTATTCGGAGTAAAGTTTTCCAGTTTGAAAAATCTCAAGAGTTTACAGAACATGTAAACTCGAGCCTATCTTTTCAAACGCAAGCCTATATTTGGACGAGAGGTTTCAAAGGTTTTCATGCTAAACAAACCTGAAACTTATTTCACAAACCTCCGGTTTATCTCAAGACAAAAATGTTAAAGAGCTTCTCAAAGTTGAACAAACTCGAGCCTAAGATGTTAAACTCGAGCCTAAAAGCTCCAGAGAGCAAAAGCGTTTTTCAACTTGAGAGAACTCTAGAGTTTACTCAGAAAACATCAGGTTTGCTTTTTAAAAGGATAACTAAGGTTTGACTTAAATCATGTCAAACTCGAGCCTGTCACTAATGGACTCGAGTTTGCCTCTTGAACACAAACTCTCCAGAATTCAAAAATCGCGACACATCTCTCTGAATGAAGGGAACTCGAGTTCATGAAAGTAAGCTCGAGTTCAAAACAACCAGAGAGCAATGTGACGTTTTCAATAAGCTAGGAACCTCAAGTTTACACTACAAACCTCAGGTTTACATGTTTTAAACTGAAATATTTTTAAACACTGAAGCACCAAACTCGATCCTGGAAGAACTAAGCTCGAGTTCATGACGCAGGTCCATAAATTCAAATCAGACGAATTCTGAAAACAGTCTTGTTTGATCTTAATACCTTGTTATATTATTCTCTGATATTCCCTGCTATGTTTAACAACTTTATTAGTGGATTTCAGATGTTTAAAGAATGTTTATTGAAGAGTTAAAGCATAAAGCAAAAAGTAGCTCAGAACATTTAATACAATGTCCAGAAAGTTACTTCCTCTGGCCAATCCATCTGCACACGTCTACAAAGCATTAAAGATTGATTTCTACAACAAGAAACATTCTCTCTAACGGATTAATTCACAGAGAGTCAACCTTGCTTACTTGGACAGACAGATTAAATGAAATACTAGAGAGAGAAGATGCCTAAACCACTTCAGAACACTTGGGCAACCTCTCCAATGGATCTATTTGGAAAGCAACGGTCATTTAATGATCTCTGAGTATAAATAGAGCTGCATTCAAGACTTTCCAACTAACAAAAACAACTGAGAGCGAATTGCATTCAAGTTCTTCAACTATCTTTCAGTTTTCACTTGTATTTTGTCTTTTGACATAATAAGCTTCAGTGTTTATCATTATCTACTCGTAGAGAGAGTTTTTGATTGTAAATCATTTATTGTAAAGAGCCACAAGTTAGGGGACTTGGTGGTTGGGATCATTGATTACAACTTGTAAGGGGGAGTGAATTCTAGCGAGAGAATCACTTCTTGAGTGTAGACTGTGTAATCCTTGATATAGTGGAAATCCCAGAGAGTCTGGGGACTGGACGTAGGTCAAGTGGTTAAGACCGAACCAGTATAAATCTCTTGTGTTCAGCTTCTCCTCCCTTTGCTCTGTTCTACCCTATTTTCAAAATTAGAAAACAGAGTTATTTGCAAAAAGTTTTAAAATACCCAATTCACCCCCCTCTTGGGTATTTGGCTCCACTTTCTGCCATACATTTCTTAGACTCACTCATCGAGGGGCCCAGTATTATCTCTCTACAAATGTGAGGGACAAATTCCATCTTGACCATTCACATTCCTCCACATGAAAACCACTGATCCCGATCCCAGCATTTATCATCACCCGGTCAAAGGTGACTTTTGACTAGTTCAAAGGTCAGTGACTCATCATGTAGGAATCGATGATGATCTCAGGTCATAGGGCGTTGTGACGCAGTTATACATGAGATAAGCTTATGACTTAATCCATGCAGCTTTCTCATAGTGGGTCGGTCCAGCACCTTGTAGTCCTACAAGTGCCCATGACTTTGATTCGTATCTCCATACAGCATCAAAGTCATACTGGTCTTGTTTCATCTTCGCTACCGCGTAGATGACCGACCAAGGACATTTTGGATAATCAATAAGATATATCCAGGGATATAGTTATCACCATAAACATGCGTATGAAATGATAACTTATGGAGAACAATGACTAGCCCCTAGGGCATAATTTCCAACACTTCCGACCCTGAAATGCCACGTGTCTGATGAATCAATACTACTATTGACTTTTCCTTCTACACTTGATCTAGATACACATTCTCTCTCTCTTCCCTTCTTATTTCCTCCAAAAATGCAGGACATCCATGACTGCCCTGAAAATGCCCTATACTTACATATACTTGTATATTTTCGCTCAACTAATTGTCCTATACCTCAAGACATAGTTAGGTGGCATCTTTTCCACCGGATTTACTCCGTATAGGTCTTTTGTGCCTTTTTTTTTTCCATTGGCTCTCTAATTCCATGGCTTATACATACTAGGTCCACTGACCCATATAGCCGAATTACTTAGTCCTAGAGAAGCTTCCTAACTCTCGAGATTCTCGGGACTCTTCACGAACAGGGCTTAGTCATCCGCTTATTTTAGGCTTATTCTCAATTCTCAGGGTCCAAAATTTGGGATGTTATATATACTACTCTGGTCCTATTTGTAAGTCTATTTTGACTAAAAAATTTAGTCCTATTTATAAGTCTAGTTTCTTGTAATAAATGAGATTGTGACAATTTTACCCATAAAGATAGAGAGAGAAGAGACAATTGAAAATACACAACTATAAATGAGGGTAAAGTTGAAAATTTACCCCATAATTGTTAGTTCTCCAGGTTTTGATGATAACAAGACTTGAAAAACATTTAAGGTTTTGAATTAGACTTGATCATATGCTTCAATGGGAATGAGTACTCGAGTATGCTATTACAATACTTGAGTATAAGTTGAACTAATATCTATGCTTAAGTGTTTCAGGATATAATACTTGAGTATTAGAAATGAATACTCGAGTATTGATTGATTTGTTCAGGCATCGTTTAAATGTTCTGATATGATACTCGAGTATTGAGGTTAGATACTCAAGTATTGGTCAGGTGTCTTAACTTCTGCAGATTGCTACTGATATGATACTCGAGTATTGGATTTTGAATACTCGAGTATGGGACTTCATCGCTGACAGAACTATTCTCATATCAGAGCAATACTCGAGTATTGGGTAAGCAATACTCAAGTATTGGCGTGATACTTGTGTACTAGAAATATGATACTTGAGTATGCTTATAATAATTGCTCTCTGTTTGTATAAAACTCGAGTATGTAAATTGTGATACTCGAGTATGTGATGATACCCAAGTATGCTGAACTGAATACCCAAGTATTGCCTTGCTGATATACTTCCTTGAGTTTATTTCTTTCAGTACAGTGTAGGTGATACTCAAGTATGGAGATTGGATACTCGAGTATGTTGAAAAGTAAAGTATCTCATTTGACAGAACCACAGAGATACTCGAGTATTGAATATTGCTACTCGAGTATTGGCAAGAACAAAGCATCTATTAGCAAACACAAATCTTCCGTAACTTTATTCTAATGATTTGATTCTTCACTCATATCTTCCTAAACATCATTCAACATTAATTGTGATATCATTAATCATAATCTTGAGTGATTTTCAGATGATTAAGCAACGATAGAATTTTGATAAGATATCAGACAGTGGAAGTTTTGTAAAACAGAGACAAACAGAGATAACACACTGAATCCAATTAAAGTGAAATTGGTGCGGATGCTTAAATGTTCACAACAGACATATTCAAAGGACAAATTCAGATCCTACAATGATCCTTTCTCTTCAACTACTATAAATACATGAAGGACTAAATTCATTAGCACAAATCAACACATACACAGAAAAAGTACTTTAAGTGATCAATCTCTATTCTATTCATATCTTCAGATATCATTAAGCTTTAGTGTTCATTGTTTTACTCTGTGAGAGAGGTTTATCATTTGTATTTATGTAACACCCCCAATTTCTAACAATTATCATAACATAAAATTTCAATGATTTTTATAAATGATTACTCAAATTCGAAATAAACAACCTTGGGAAGTATTACCGCTGCACTTATATTGAGACAAGTGCAAGGCTACCTTATTATATTAATGTAAATCCAAACTTAAATAAAAATGTTTTATTCAAAGCATAATGTAAAGTAAAACTAGCTAGAATTAGCCCACTATTCTTTCTCACTTCTCACTTCTCACTGCTAGCCCCAACCTGGAAACCTATTTCACTTAAATTTTGCTCCCCCGAAAGATCATCGCAGCCCATGAACACAAACATTAGCAAAGCTGGTAATCCTAATAAACAAAGATAATATAGAAAAAAAATAATAATAAATATAAATATTTATATGATGATAAAAAAATATCATATACATATATATAATCTAAAATATCAACTTTAATACTCATCATATCTATATATTCTCATCGAATCAAATATTATTCATTATCTTTTTAAATTTATTTTAGACCCGGGAAACCCTGCCAGTCTATTTAGTTTAGTGGGAAGAGAACCATGGTAAACCCGGGAAACCCTGCCAGTCTACCCTGTGACCTGGGAAAACCTACTAGTCACAAAATCATCAAATCGGCCACAAAACATTTTGTCCTAACATGCACACCTCTTCCCAAAGTTGCTACTAGTGTCCTGGGAAACCTTGCCAGACACCATTTTGGGAAAAACGGATATAATCGGTTTACATCAAATAATATATCGGAGGCATAAAGCCTAAAGGTTGTGTTCATCACTTTAGGAGGTATCATCCCAAAGCTATCCTCCCACGATTAAATTATTTTAAATACATTCACATAATAAATGGATTTCTCAATAAAATATATATATATATATATATATATATATATATATAGTTCCATTATATTCAAAAAGGAATCTTAATTTATACTTATCTAAGTTAATAACTTGGGTTTGTGATAATTTAAAAAAATACATATGCTTGTGACAAAGAGGATACGTCACAAAAATTCTGTGAATATATATATATATATATGAAAGCATTTATAAGTTTCAATCACAAAAGCTGAAGCAACCAGAGCAACCACGTGAGGTATGTATATTCAATGGTAATTCATCAATCTATATATATGTTTCAATTTCAAAAACCAAAATCCTCAAAGCTACCATGTACAAGCAGGTATATGCAATCATAAATGGATTTTGTAAAAAGCTTCTTCACGCAATTCATGAATGAAAGGGTGTATACATATAATTCAATCACCCATGCATCTACATTCATAATAATATTCAAAGGTTGAATGGTTATGTAAAAAGTTAATTAAGATTATATAAAATATATATTACATATAACAATTACATATGATATATTTAGGATCATAATTACTTATCAAGATTCATATGAAATTAACCGAAGACTCATGGGATTACGATTACATATAATATATTTCATATATAAAAACCCTATCAAAACTTATATAAAGCTGACCTAAGACTCATGGGAATTAGGATTAGCAAAATAGGATGTAGAGAAAAAGAATAAGCACGAGATGCAAGGTTGTTCTAGGGATTAGGATTACCTAATCTCCGTTTTGCTAGACTCTTAGAAGAATAATTGACACAGAGAAAGAATAAAGGATGTAGTAGAAGAGAAGAAGAATATTTAGGGTTAGGCTAAACGTCTATTTGTAACTTAAAATTAGGGTTTATCTTTGGGCTCTTTTACTATTGACAACTCATTAGTAGGTTATATTAAATTCAATCAATCAATCATGGTGTGAATTTAATGTGATATGGTATATTAAATTCAATCAATCAATCATGGTGTGAGTTTAATGTGACTTGGTTGACAAGTAGTGGACTTATTACCTAGAAACTCTTTCTTAGTGTATAAGCTGAAAATTCCTAAGGCAATTAGGACTAGGAGTATTTGACCCACCAAGGCTATATATATAAAAAAAAAGGTTATTTCTATTAATAAAAATCTGGGGTATTACAATTTACATTCGTTCAAATCTCAAGGTAGTGGTATTTTGAGTGTGGGTGTACGATTACAACTTGTAAGGGGGAGTGAGTCCTAGGGAGAAAGGATTATCCTGAGTTACAGAGTGTGTAATTGTATTTGTGAGATAGTGAAAAATCCTGAAGTGTCTAGGTACTAGACGTAGGTCAATAAGTTGGACCGAACTAGTATAATTCCTCTGTGTCATTTATATTTACCGCTTTACTGTCTTTATCGCTTGTCCATCATACCACGAAAGAAATATCTGTAATCACCTATTCACCCCCCCTCTAGGTGATATTACACCTTCAATAACCATTGAGTTAATTAACTCTCTCTGATATGTAAGATTTGGTCAAAATGGACTTATAAATATAATTAGAGTGATACAGTATTTTAAAAGCACCCTAGAAATGGCGGCTGACACAACATGCCCTAACATGACATCAGTCCTCGTTGTCTTCTCAACAATTCCACAAATCCATGACTTTTCTATTTTTCATAATTTGTTATCTTTTGTTTGTATTAAATTTTTAGAAGTGTTTTTATGATTTATAAGATAAGTAAATGAGAAAATTTTTATTTGACTTATATAAAAATACTTTTGAAATCACGGTTTGGCGTTTTCTCAAACAAGCACTTATAAGAATTTTAGTTAACCTGCACAGAGAGTCATTTTATTTTAGTCAACTCTTAAAAAATTTTGAAATTTCAATACACCCTTAGATTAAATGAAATAAGGTTTTAGGACTAGAAAGAAAATGGTGCTTTTACTTTAGTGCAGTGGCGAAGTCTCACTTGTACTTTTGTGTGCAAGTGCATACATAAAGTTTTGGAAAAATATATATTTTTTAGCTGTAATGCATTAGTGTCAATGGATTCATAGCTCAGTGGTAAAAATCTTGATTGCTTGTCAAGAAGTCTGTGGTTCAAACATGTCTGGCCCCCCTTTTCCATTCTTATTTTTTTCCTTTGATATGTCTTTGCGTCCTTCATCAAACATCGACCATCCAAAATCAACATTTTGAAAATGACAATATCATTCTCTTTCTTCAAATTAAACAAACAAACGAGTTTAATAATTCCCATTGATTTGAATCAATCTAATCAATTTCTTAATTATGACTTTTTCTATAGTAAAAAACTTAGCTAGCCGAATCCAATTAGATAGATCATCGGAAGCTATTTTCTTTTAAATTATTTTATATACATTCTTAAATTAAAAAAACACCAAGTAGAGAAGTCATAAAAATAACATCAACACCGATAATAAATTATAAATTAAATACATTTATCATATATAATTTCATTTTTAATTATAAATAAATCCTAAAAGTAAAAATTGGGATATTACAAAAGTTGTTGAGCTCATAAGGGTATTAGCTTTGTTGCAATGATCCATTCCATATTTCTTAAGAAGCTCTCGCAGGTATTTGGTTTGAGAAATAAATATTTCATTCTTCTTTTGCTTGATTTGAAGTCCTAAGAAGAAATTTAATTCTCCTATCATAGACATTTCAAACTCACCTTGTATGATCTTAAAGAACTCTTGACACATTTATGTTAAAAGTGATCTATTTGATAAGATTGATGATGAAGATATAATACAATATTTTCAAGGAATGAAGAATCGAAGAATGCTTTTGTAATAGTTTAGTTGACTCTTGATTATTATGTTTCTATGTTAAGTTGAAGTTTTCTTTCTTTTTTTTTAATTGTTTATATTCTTTTATTTTTTTAATGCATGTAAAACTTTCCTTAAAAAAAAATTTCGGGGGCGCTGCCCTCGAACCCCCCGAACTACACCACTAATTATGCATCCACAAATTTTAAATCCTAGCTCTACCACTGCTTTAGTATGTGTGTGTATACATTTTAAAATCTTCAATCATCGTAGAGCTTTAGCAACCGATCATCAACAAAACCACTAAGGCAGATTTGCGTTTAGCAATTGGGAATTGAAGCTTTGGTGCTAGTCGGTCGGCCAAAGCTCAAGCCACTAAAAATTAATTTGTGCTGTTAATGTTAGATTTCACTTGTTCATGAAAAGTTGCATGCTTGCAAATATGACTTATTTAATTTGTACTTATTCATGATGAGTTTGACACTTGTAAATGAGACTTGCTCATGAACAAGTTCCAATTCAAAGCATCGAACTCATAATCAACAAGTGAAATATACATATATACGACATAAATTAATTTTCGAGGGCTGGAGCTTTGACTGGCTAGCGGCTACAGGTGATCGTTAGCTGGAGCTCCGACAACAATTGAACCTTTTTAAAAAATAAAGTAAGGGTAGCATTGTCATTTTACCCATATAACTTAATTTCATTTTGGTACATGGGGCTTGATAAATCACAATTTTAATATATTTTATTCTGCATTATTCATTTATTTTGGGGACTATTTTAGGCTAATTTAGATTTATTAGATAATATTTGGATTGTTACCCAATTTTAGGAAATAATATAAATTAGAATTAATTATGAGATTTTATTGGGCTGAAATTATCAATATTCTAATTTATATCTTGTGATTGAACAATATTTCTAAATATATGATAGATCACGATTTTATTTAATTCTTGCAGGACAAGGAAAAACATATTAGAAAATCTTAAGATGTAGAATTAACCTTGGACGCTAAAAGAAAATCTAATGGTGGAATTTTAATGGGCTCTAGTTGGTACCCAAAACTCTCCCCTCCTTTCATAAATTAACCTAGACGCATATGGATAAAGAGGGAACAAACACGTGGGAAAAAACACACTCAGGAAGGAGGAAATTCCATGGAAGCTTAAGCTCTTTGAGAAGCAACTTGGGAGGAGCATGGAGGAAGCTAAAGCCTAAGAACTTACATTTGAAGATCACATGGGAGTGTTGTTCTTTTTATCCTTTTAATTTAAACTTGAGGTTCTTTAGTTTTAAAGGGTTTCAAGTTGTGATAATTGAGAACACTCTAGTTTTAGATTGTATACATATTTCTTTTTGATTGGATTGATAATTTAAAGTTTTTATGTTTGAGACAATTGCTGGATTTTTGTTTACAACCTTTGGATTGTCAATTGAATTATTAATTGAGTTTTCGTTATTAATTTAATTGACAATTTGGTTTATCATCTTAATTGTTTTATTGGGTTGATAAATTATCTATTTGTTCAATTGGACAATTGTAAACAAGATTTCCAAGATTATTTTGTGATTGGTTTTTAATGAGTTTAATTAGCCACCGCTTATTTCATTGTGAGTTTTCTAGTGGAATATGTGTTATTGAGCTAGAGCGTTTTCCATGTTCAATTAGGTAATTAAATTCATTAATCTTCCTTTGGTTTGATTAATTGGTTTGGGCTAAGAAAGTTAACTCCATACAATTCCTAAGTTGTCTTCTTCATTATCATAACTGAACTAGATCTTTGTTATTTAATTTGATTTTAATCAATATTTTTCTTAGGATTTTAATTCTTCTCTCATAACAAAAACCCCCCAAAAATTGCATTCAAATTTATATAAATTAGTTTCATCTTCATTTAGGTTTTAAAGTCAATTGCATCTTGCATTTAGTTAGTTTAGTTTCATTTATTGCATTTTTCATCACCTAAATTCAATCTAAAGAAAAACCCACAGATTGCTCCTTCAGATAATGACCTTGGTTGACCTTATATTACATAATTAGTTAGGACCTAATTTAATTAATTGCTTTAGCGATAAAAAGCAGCTCATCAGGGCTGCAGTGAAAATTTTAGAAATTTTTGGAGTTGACTGAAATAAACTTATTCTTATAGGGTATTAATTGAATTTTCCCTAATTTTTTTCTCTACTATCTAATACTCTATATTTAACAACTTTCAAGTTTTATAAAGTAAAAATTAAAATAAAACAATTTTTTGGTATAAAAAATAAAACAATTTTAGGAAAATAACAAAAGTAAAATGCCACCTTTACCACTTACTCAAAAAAATTCCATTCGCCACAACCCCCAATGGGGGGCCCACGGTAGCTGATGGGTTCTCTAGCGAGGTGCTTCGGAAATTTTATTTTTTATTTTTTAAATGAGGAGCATTTTTGTCTTTTTCTTTGAATGTCAAAGTCCCATTTTGCAATTATAGTAATTTAGGCATCTTCTGTTATTTATCAATTTCCAGACTTTTTGTGACTTTTTCCCAAATAAAAATGAACTATATTATACATAGAGAAAAGAATAATAAAGAGATATAAAAAATTAAAATATATTATGAATTTAATTTCTTTATGATGATGTATAAGAAATTTAGCCTTGTGTCACTGCCAATATCTAGTGAGCTGAACGCCTTATGAAAAATTGGTTGGTGGACGGGAATGAACTAAGAAATAAATAAATAATGAATTTATTAAAAAGACAAAAAAATATATTAAAATTGTTTTATTAATATAAGATCATAAGTATTTACTCTGAATATGAAAATATAAATAATAATTACATAGAGATAATAATTAAGTGAGATGGAATAATTTTTTTTTTCAAAAAAAGTAATCTTCTTTATATATATATTTTAATTTTCTTTAAAATTAATTTTGTTCCAACTGACACATTTAAGATTCCCTTCTTTGATGATTCTATCAAGAAGGCCCCTTTTGGTTAGCACAAAGAAAAAATGATTATTTTTAATTAATTAATTACACTAGTTAATTAAAATTATCTGGTAATTATTTGACAATACGGTAATTAATTAAGATGGAAAATGTCAACATTAGTCTAATAATTATTTGATGATAACATTTTTATCATTGGTTCATCTCTAAAGACACATGTAACATTTTGTATTGTGTTATTCTTGGTCCAACACCCTCAAAAACGTATTTTTTAAGCGCATTAATTATTCTGTGATGCAATTTTGTTTTTAAAGTAATTTTTCAATAGCAATTTTGTCATCTTTATTAATTTCCATAAAGTTCGTTAAGTATGTCACCCATGGCCCATTGAACCTAACAGTCCTCCCATGCCTAGTGAAAAATTACCCATTTTGGCCCGTCCAATAAAGACCCATAACAAGCAAGATTAAAAAGGCAGGCGTGTGCATTAAATGGGAGGGCACAAGTGTTACACCCCTACCGGCCTCGCCCTTTTGGGTGGCGGGTTAGAGGGATTCACTTACTTAGTTATCTTTCCTTCGTTATTTGGTTCATTTAACTTATATCAGAGTGAGCGCAACAGAGCATCAACCTGGTTTAGACTATCTACTGTACTGGAAAAGGTAAAATAAACAGAAAAATATAAGTCCCCGAAGGGTTAAGGGTACAGTCATCCAGAACAAATACTAACAAGGTATACTGACATCTCAAGTATATGTACAAACATGATAGGGCATTCCCTATTCTTCAGTCTGTACTGATAACTGTACTAATAACACCTCTCATTCCGAAGAGGGCTCTTCACACCAAGCATGTCTCCTTGTGACAACAGAAGATGCTGGGGTCCAATAACAGCCCCCAGAGTAACCGTCAGTACTCAAATACTAAATGTGTAAAGAGTATGTACGCTACCATGCAAACAGGAATATATTAACATGCCAAATACATACCATATATGCATCCAGATCATATCACAGTAAAACACATACCACAATTCAAGAACTCGTACAGCTGCCTTACCAAGGCAAGCCTCGGACTCTCTGAACTCACAACCCGTAGAGCCGCCCTTTCTAGGCTAGCCCCGGACTGATAACTCAACCCGTACAGCCGTCAACCAAAGTCGGCCTCGGACTGAACATCTCTAGCGCTAGAAATCATACAATGCTGTATGCATATTTGGCACAAACATATACAAGGAAAACATACATGGCAAATACAAACATACAACAAAACACATAGAGATATTTGGGTAAAGTGGTTACTACCTGTTGTGATAATTGTTGTCCTTAATACTTAGGAGGCCCGTAGACTTTCCAAGGATCCCTTAAACCTATCAACCATTAAAATTACACTTAGTCAGTGTTACAAAAATACTACTACTTTATTATCTTGTTATTTTTCCAAAACCGTGTCCACCCTATAAACATCTTCCACTTTAAACACAAAAAAGTCAACAACTCCACCAAACTCCAACTCTTCCATAGTTAAGCTTGCTGACCGAAAAGAATTAGGCTAGGAAAAAGAATCCACACTTGTATTTCAACTAGCACCGAGTATACCATAGGTTTTCTTCAAAATTGGTTTCCAAACACTCATGTTTATATGTCACAACCGCAAGTCTTCTAATGGCAAAACAGTTTGAACACATACATACCAAACTCCTAGACTTCAATTTTATGATTCAAGCTTCAATTATTTCCTAATTCAAACCCAAACTTCCAGAATTTCATGTGCTCTCCTAAATACCGAACATGTTGAACAAAAAACATCAGTAGCTTACCTCGTGCTTCACTAAATCAGCAAGCAGCTCGGTTCTCTTTTTTTTTTTTTTTTTCTTTCGGTGCACCTTGGCGTTTTCACTTGATCACTCACGCTCTTGTTTCTTTCTCGGTGTGCCAAGTGTTTGTCCGAGTTAGATAAGGGAATTGTTCACATGAATTATTCACTCTGGCTTGTCGGTGTGCTTGGTGGTTTTCTTGTCCGAATTGGGTAAATGGAATTGATCTCAAGATTTAATCAATAAGGCATGTCGGTTGGCTTAAGAATTTAACATTCAGACTTGAATTTCTTTAATTTTACATTGTGCCATTTAGTTACAATCCAATGGAATTTGCTGACCGGAACTCTAAAGAAAACAAAGGTTCTGATTCCTTAATTTAATCATCCAAGCCAATCAATTTCCAGCGAAAAGATTTGAGTTCGGTTGAATAGTACGGTCAGCTGGGCATTTTAATTCACATTTTTTTTTGGGACAAAAACCGAACCTAAGCCACAATTTCCAGAAATCCAGTGATTTTGGTCCAACTTGTGGGATTTTTAATAAATGCCACAAAAATCATTTTTACATGAAACCAGCGCCATTTGAACCATTGAAATGTCTATTTTCCATGAAAAATACTTCCAGACCCAGAAAGCACTTATATTTTGGCGTGGTGCTCACTTTTCACACCTGGGTCAATTTTCGCCCTGGTGCACACAGATCTAACTTAGAAAATTTGTATCACTCAATCGGTGCATCAAAAATATGTCGAATTGCATATCAAAATGATGCCCCAGATGTCTACTTTTCACCTGTAAAATTTTAGATCAAACCGAAGTCTACACTGTTTTAAAAACATTTTTAAAGCTTCACTGCCCAGAATCCCAGAGCACTGGCAGCAAGCTTCTTCTAGAGTTTTTGGTGTTTTCAAGTTCGGAAACGTTAACCATAGCTTAACCCCATACAAAATCACGTTTTAAACACTTTGGAACAATCAACAACTCCAAAATCAGGCCCCAAAACCAAGCCCCAACAAGCAGCACAAAAATCCAAAGGTAAAGCTTTACAGATTAGTTGTCGGTAATTACCTATTTCGGAACTTTGGATTTGTGGAGCAAGGTTGAGAGCTTGAGTTGAGCTATGGAAGCTTGATGATCTCCTCCTTCCTCTTCAGCTGGAGCACGAAATTTGGGGAAAGAAAATGGCTGATCAAGCTTTAAGAATATCCCCAAAAGTGCCCCTTTAGTTTACGTAGTGTTTTGCCATAATCCCCGGGCGCCGCTTCATCACATCGGCATTATACCTCACAGGTATCTTGCCCTGGGCCCACATCTTTACAAACCCAAGCCCGTCAGAGACTCTTGTCATTCTAGGGATTCTTCCCGAATCGGGCTTAGTAGTCTACCTAATTAAGACTTATTCTCAATTTTCCGGGTCCAAAATTCAGAATATTACAACAAGCACACTCTTAGGCTGCCCATGTCCTTCCATTTATGTGTATATATAGTATTTATTTAAGTACTGTGTAAGATATAATGCAATTTAAAAGAAACATTTCCAAACAAACTATATCATATCATATTATATATATATATATATATATATATATATATATATATATATATATATATATCACTCTCATGAATCAATGATTATATATTATGATCATTTTTCATAGACATGATCATGATATAGACCTTATGTATGTAAGCAATAATCCTATATATAATATTATAAAAGGTAAAGGTGAAATAACGCACATGTGCATTGCCCTCGCCCAACATCAAAATGCTTTTTTTGGATGCAAAAGTACACATGAATTTTCAAAATTAGTGTAAAAATACCATCTTCATTAAAAGTTGCTAACTTCCCTTTATTACCATTTGAAAGTACCGAAATACCCTCCACTCAACCTTAATGTTCATCTTCTTCTCTTCCAAATTCATCATCGACAATCATCAAACAATATGATCCGCTCAACCTCAATGTCGCCTCTATCTTCATCATTGCTGATGTTGGAGATTGGCTGGTAGTATTCCGGCGCTTCATCAAGACTTGCGTCTGAATCACTATTACTAGCGTTGCGTACATAAAAACTCTGACTAAATACAAAAAAACAATAAAAGATCCATAGAGTTCTAATTATAATTACGCGAAAATGAAAGTAAGGAAATCATTGATAGATATGCTTTGGTTAAAATCAATCGAAGAAATGGAGCCAACGTTCATTGTTTTGGAGGCAAGCAAAGACGTATGAGGCAAAGGCAAAGAAGCCAATCCTTTGACTCAGCAAACATGGCGGATATACTGGTCAACTACGAGCAGGATCAACGAGAGGGCATAGTGGTAAACAGGGAAAACCAGGTCCCTCCACCGCCAAATCCAAATGCTAATAAGGCCATCATAGAATTTAGAATTCCAGATCTTAACAAGCTGAATTCAGCCATCGCACCACCAACCGTCAATGTGGGACACTTTGAAATCAAGGGTGTGATGATTCAGATGCTGAATGCAGCTAGACAATTTGGAGGTCTTCCATCCGAAGATCCGCACCTTCACCTCAAGACCTTCATGGAGGTGTGTGACTCTTTTGTCATCCTAGGGATCTCGCCTGATGTCGTCCGGATTAAATTATTCCCATTTTCTCTCCGGGACAAGGCACGGGCGTGGCTGAATAACCTACCTGCTAAATTCCATTACAGCATGGAACGATCTGGGGAGTAAGTTCTTGCTCAAATTCTTCCCACCTACTAAGAACGCTCAACTCAGAGGAGACATCACCAACTTCCAACAAAAACCTGGTGAATATACTTATGAAGCTTGGGACAGATTCAAAGACCTCCTCAGAAGATGCCTACAACACGGACTATGCGAATGGGTCTAGTTAGAAACATTTTATAGAGGTCTCGATGGGCAAACACGATCAATAGTTGACGCCTCTTCTGGAGGATCCATTTTAATGAAGTCTTACGAAGAAGCCCACGATTTATTAGAACGCATGGCCATGAATAGTCATCAGTGGCAAGCAAACAGAGCTACTTCCTCCCAAACTGTTGCAGGGATACACGAACTAGATGCTATGACTACTCTCACAGCACAGTTTTCATCATTGACCAATATGGTGAAAGGGCCTTCCATCAAGCAACACGTCAATATAACTATCTCAGGTAGCTTGTGTATACTGTGGCGGAGAGCACTCTTACTCTCAGTGCTCTGCAAACCCTGAATCTGTAAACTTTATCAACAACTTTAACAGGGGAAGTAATGCTAACAATCCGTACTCGAATACATACAACCCTGGATGGAGGCAGCACCCCAACTTCTCATGGAACCCTCAAGGTTCACAAGCAACAGGACAATCCTCGGGCTAGCAATACTCATCCCGAACATCGAACCCACCAGGGTTTACCCAGCAAGCACGACAGCAGGGCGGTGAGCTAGACCAGCAGAACTCTATGTTGAACCTTCTGAAGGACTATATGGCAAAAAACGATGCAATTATCCAGAATCAGCAAGTGACCTTGAGGAATCTTGAAACTCAAGTGGGACAATTGGCAACGTCTCTAAACAACAGACCTTCAGGATCCCTACCCAGCGACACTAAAGTGCCCAGGATCCAGGGCAGAGAAGAAGTCAAACTGATTGAGCTCAGAAGTGGCAAAAGATTAGAGCTCATGAAGATTACCAAGCAACCCCTGATTGTCACTGATCCGCAAAATGAAGAGCTCAAGGAGGGGGATGAACGTACTAAACAAAATCTGGCAGACGAACAGAGGCAACCAAGCCTGTCACAATTGGAACAGGATCTCCACACCTCGGCATTGCCTCCACGGGTAGAAATGGATGATCACGTACAATACCCAACAAGTAATGCTATCGCTTCATCATCAAAGTATAATTCTGATCTCGAGCCTCCAGCAAATCCAAAGCCACCCCCGCCTTTCCCGCAAAGGCTAAAGAAGCAAGGATAGGAGAAACAATTTAAGCAGTTCCTTGATATGCTACGATAATTACACATTAACATCCCGCTTGTGGACGCTTTGGAACAAATGCCCAGCTACGTCAAATTTATGAAGGAAATTCTATCTAAGAAGAGGCGGCTGGAAGAATTTGAGATAGTAGCATTGACCCAGGACTGCAGTGCCATGTTAGCCAATCGATTACCGCCGAAAGTAAAAGATCCTGGCAGTTTCACAATCCCGTGTGCAATCGGACCCCATTACTCAGGGAAGGCTCTGTGCGACCTCGGTGCTAGCATAAATCTCATGCCCATATCAAGTTTTAAACAACTGGCAGTAGGAGAGGCCAGACCCACAACAGTCACATTGCAACTGGCTGATCGATCCATAGTGCTTCCTGAAGGCAAGGTCGAAGACGTTCTGGTAAAAGTGGATAAGTTCATCTTTCCTGTGGATTTCATCATCCTGGACTTTGAAGCAGATCGTGATGTCCCAATTCTTCTAGGACCACCCTTCGTGGCAACCGGGCGAACGCTGATTGATGTGGCTAAAGGAGAACTCACGATGCGTGTGAATAATGATCAAGTCACCTTCTCAATTCTTAAGACAACAAAGTACGAAGACCCGGCTGAGAAGCACCTAACTACAGATGCTGACAGCAAAGGTACCAATGAAGCTGGAGACCCTCTTGCTTTGCCAAGCACTAAATTACTATAGCAAGGTCCGGCTGAAGACCTTAAAGCAAGCGCTATTGGGAGGCAGCCCAAAATTTGTAGTTCTTTATCACCACAGCAGAAGGGAACAAGTCCAGCAGATACCTTGCCACGACACTAGGCAAGGCATTACGGCCCCAGAACAGCAATACGGCAAAAGCCTAGCATTATTCAGGTATGCCCCTCATCTCTAACATAAACATTGCGTCCATGTGATTGCCGTGGTGGGCCACTCTCTTGGGCCCACTACACGACAACTAAGTGTATCACTTTGTAAAGGAGCTGTGACGTTTCATATTCAAAATCTTGCCTCTATTTCATCTACCCCTTCCTCTCCTTTTGCATCTTTTCGCAATCCCACAGACTATTTTTCTCCTTCTCCAACCCTCACTTGTAGACGCATAAATGCCTCAGGTAAAACGTGCAGCACGGCGTGGCCAGGTGCCCCCATCGGCCTCTGCTCGTCAACCACCTCGTCGTGTTCCATCCACGACGCCGCCACCAACCATCCCCATCGAGGTTTCCTCTCCTTCATCCGGCACCACCGACTCATTTGTTCGTGCCTACATAAACACCCACGCCCCTTTTACTGGAGCCCAACCACCGATACAAGGTCGCCGCGCAAGTTTCCCCATCGCCTCAGTCGTCTGCGCAAGGAACTCAAAACCCTCAGGAGCGATTCTTGGGCGAAATTGGAATCCCATCGCCGTTATCTGCCAGCGTCCGTCTCTCTCTCTCTCGCTCCTACTTAGCCATCCCCGTGGTTAACACCCTCGGGGACTCTTCAAATTAGGACGACACGGCCAGCAGTGCCCCAGCCCCTCCTGTTCCTCCTGCCCTGTAGTTTTCTTTTCTTTTGTTATTTTAGTTAGTTTTTTTTTCTTTCGGACAATCTGCTCCTGCCCTGGGCGTTTTCCCCAAGGCACTTTTGTGAATGATGTTGTGAATGTGCTTTTCTTGCTCTTTGCTCCCACCCCTTTGATCCATCGCCAATTTTAATTTGTTCTTCTAAGTGCCGCAATGGGGACATTGCTTCGTTTAGGTGTGTGTGTGTGGGGGGGGATTAGACATAATTTGACTTAACTGTGTGTGTGATCCGATTCACCTTGCATTCAGTTTTTGCACAAACTGATTGAAAATTTTTCAAATTACATGATTGAGCATGAACAGAATCTTGTAGCAGTGGAATGAATGTTTGTATAACTGAGCATAGCATGATTGCCTAAGTAAACTGAACCCTTACGCTTGGGAAATTGACGGTGCTAGCTAATTTGATGTGGGATTAAGTGATGATGAGGAAGTTTAAAGGGAAGAACCCCCAATGGAAGGATTAAATTGAGCTTAATTGTTTTATTCTGTGTGCATGTCTGCTAGCTTGTGTTTGATCCTTGATTGGTCTTAGTTCTTTGATAAACTATCTGGCATCTGAGTTGAAGTTCGCAGGATAAAGGCATTCATTTCATACCCTTCAAACCCATACACAACCCACTTTACATCATATCCATGTTGCTACCCCTTGAGCCACATGTTTGTGCTATAGCAGACCTAGTTAGACAGAAAAGCTAGAAGAAGAACTGTGAAAATGCTACGGCGAAGTGCTCCCATAAAATGCTGAAAAAAGGAGGTCTGCTTATCAAAAAAAAAACACACATATATAGGAAAGAAAAGAAAAAGAAAGGAAAAGACCTAGAGTAAAAAGCAGCAATAAACACCAACGTAAAAGAAAGAAAAAAGAGAGATAGCACTCGCCCGAGGCCAAAATGATTTGTCTACTTGCTTTGCTATAGCACCTAATAGCAATTCCCATCACAAACACCAAGTCACCCTCACATTATAACCTGAGAAGCCCTTTTGATGAACGAATTCTCAGATTGCCAAGAAGCAGTCTTAGAACTTCGACAAGGCTATGGATCTATTGGGCTCGTGTGACAAGAGAGAAATTAAAATACCCTGGTAGATGAGTGTAGACACTGAACTTGAGAGCCTCCAAAGACTTCCTCCTCTAAGCAATACCACGCATTATGAGCCGTTGGTGCTGGGTAGTGGGATGGCCAAATGGGGGATGAGAACTGAAGGCAATTGTGTAAGCAAGGTTATACAGATAGAAGTACAACGGCTATAAGTCTTTGTTCACTTCATCTTATTTAGCCCAGGAGTGAAAAAAACTAAGTGTGGGGGTATTTGATGAGCACAAATTATACCATGTTTTCCCTATATTTTATGACTGAATTGTATGGTAAATATAAGCTTAAGCTGCAAACAATCTAAGCAAAAAAGGCATATATTCATGATATAGGGAACTGGAGGGTAGAAACCATTCACATCCTGAACATGTGCTAAGAAAGGAGTAATTCACAAGTTTTTAAGAAAGAACGCATAGGCAAAGCTGATACTATGCTATAGCATTCTGATTGCAACTCGTAGTGCAATAAAAGGCATCACGGAAGCTATAGCAAAGTAAAGGACGCAATGCTATGCGGCATTTTGTCTGACCTTGTTATCTAGATGATTTCAGGAATAAAGAAGTCGAGAGCGATAGATAGATTGTTGACGTAATAAAATAGAAGATGCAGAGAATCAAAACTAACAGATTTGGAGAATCTCGCAAGATCAGCAGAATCAATCTATCAAGGGCAGAAGATTCGATGGACCTCAACAAATTTAGAAAGCCCAGCTTGCTGGAACTTGTGTCACAAGAAAGGCTGCTTATAAAAGGAAATAAGAACGCAACCCTAAAGGAGAGTCGCACTGAGCCAAAACAAGATTCCATATTCGACCGACTCAAGAGAAGCACGAGAGAAGAAGACGTGGAGGGGTGACGTGACAGGACTTCATCCACACCCTTGGAACTCCGCTCAAGCTTTCTGTTTTATTTTGGTTTTATTTTAGTATTTCGATTATGGGTCATTCTATTAGTATCTGTTTTGTGTTTCCCTCGTCAGTCATGAACTAATTTTCATATGGCTGGATGAGGATGAATCCTTAAGTGTTAAATGAACCCAGTTGCAAGTTCTTAATTTAATAAATTTGTTTTGTTTATCAGTACTTTAATTACTAGTCGATTAGCGGAAGCTAGGAGCTAGATTTGTGGCTTCGGCTTACTGGCAAGGAGTTGGGGTTAGACCTCTGAGAAATAGTGTTTGCTAAGCAGCCCGTGCACGGCTTGACCTATTATTGTAGGCTTCAGGAATGGGTCTACCTCTCATAACCATAACACCTTGAATGTAACACAGGTCTAACTAGAAAGTTGCTATAGGAATATGGGAGGAGTATAGTTAGCATCATATGTACCGGACACGGAAGCTTCGGTAGACTATCATGGTGGGTTAACCAAATATCTTTGTGGTGAGTAGCTATGCTGTAGCATTGCGGAAGATGTGCAATATAGGTGCTATAGCAATGGGTAGAGCAATTGGGGGATTGATGCATTTAAGGGTGATTCTGAGCCCAGCCTAACTTCCTATTGATATCTTTTCTCAAGTAATTTACGTTGTTTCTTTCTGCTAGTAGCATAGCCAATCCAACCTTTCATACCAAGTATTTTACTTTATTTTTGCGCAACTATAGTAGCAATTGAGCATCACTCCTTGGTATCTCAGTCTCTGTGGGACGAAACTCTACTTTCACGTTATTACTTGTTCGACTGGTTCACTTGTTATAAGGGAATTCGACCAACACTCACTATTCAGTATTTGTTTTGAATAATTGTACCCTTAGCCCTATGGGGAGTACTTTATGTTTTTGTATGTACCTTTACCAATATATTGTAGTTGTCCAAACCAATCATATGCTCTGCCACGCACAATCTGATATATGGTTAAAGTAACTAATTAACAAAGGAAAGGTAATAAGTGAAAAGGATCCCTCTAACCCGCCACCCAAAAGGGTGAGGCCGGTAGGGGTGTAACAAAATGAATCCAAAGGGTGGAATAGGAGATCTAGAGATTTCTAGGAGAGAGAACCAAATACCTTAGATGATTGGCCCTGAGCATAGGACAAAGTCACGGTAGCTTTTCTAGGCTTTTTTGAGACACTAATCAAAGGCTCCTTGTTCTTGAATTTCTTACTAGCTTTAGGCCTTGAATGAGTCTAAGAAGATGATTGTGATGGTTCCTTGAACACAATTGCTAGAGCTTTGGGTGTCAGAGGCTCCATTTTAGTGACAACCTTTGGCCGATAAAGCTTGGGAGGTTGCTTGTCACATCTAGGTTGTTTTGACGGAGAAGGAGACGATGAAGGCATCTTTCCATGATCAAAGGAAGAGGGAGGTTGAGATTTGAGAGTTTGCTAGGATTTTTGGTTCTCATATTGAAGAATCACTCGAGTTAGGGTTTCAGGTTTAGAGAGTTTCAGAGAGAAAACTCGAGGGTTTCGATAGAGTGAAGAGAAAATGATTGTGTAGATATATATAATAAAGCTCCACACTCAAGTTATCATTTAATGGCTCGAGTTACCTCTTAATTGTTGGAAATTATGCCCTAGGGGCAAGTCATTGTTCTCCATTAAGTTATCATTTCATACGCATGATTATGGTGATAACTATATCCCTGGATATATCTTATAGATTATCCTAAATGTCCCTAGTCGGTCATCTACGCGGGAGCGAAGATGAGTTAAGACCAGTATGACTTTGATGAGGTATGGAGATACGAATCAAAGTCATGGGCACTTGTAAGAGTACAAGGTGCTGGATCGACCCACTATGAGAAAGCTGCATGGATTAAGTCATAAGCTTATCTCATGTATAACCGCGTCACAGCGCCCTATGACCTGAGATCATCATGGATTCCTACATGATGAGTCATTGACCTTTGACCTAGTCAAAAGTCACCTTTGACCGGGTGATGATAAAGGCTGGGATCGGGATCAGTGGTTTTCATGCGGAGGAATGTGAATGATCAAGATGGAATTTGTCCCTCACATTTGTAGAGATAATACTGGGCCCCTCGATGAGTGAGTCTAAAAAATGTATGGCCATACTGTGATGGAAAAGAGTTTCCATTTCACTTATTAGACTGCTCGAGAATTGAGAAAGTAATGGTCAAGAACAGGAAGTTGACATTATCCATGCCTCATCCTTGACCGAATTATCGCGTGACAAAAGGGACGTGACATGGTTGTACGATAGGTAGTATCGTGTCATCGATCCCCATGTGAATTGGGTAGTCGCAATGTCTTGCTAGAGGCCGCTTGCGACTTGTGGGCTGATATAGTCTTGGCCCACTGCCAATCTCATATGGGCCTGCAGGGTCGCACACAAGAATAATCCAACACGGGTAAAAGTGTCCAGATTCATTGAATCTCAGATTAATCTGAGATTAAATGAATATTGAATTTAATATGGGGTAAATATATATATGTGTATATATATTAAATTCGAAAATAATGTAATAATATTATTTAATGGAGATTATAATATTATTATATGATATTTGTTTTATATTTAATTTATCGGATAAATTAAATATCTAAAACAAATAGAGATATTATATCTGATTTGATTTTCGAATAAAGATATCATTATCTATTTAATTTAAATTGAGATATTGTATCTCAAATTTAATTAAATAGATAGATATCATTTCTCGGATTTAATTTATAGAGATAAATTAAATCTGAAGGCTTTTAATTTGAATTAAATAAATACATTAGATTAAATCTATTAGATAGATTTAATTAATATATTTTTTAATTAAAATTCAAAATTCAAAATTAATGGGGATTAATTTTGAATATAATATGCCGATGGGTTTAGAAAAACCTACGGGAGTTTTAATCGAGCGTATTAGAAAGCCGCGAGAAACCCTAGAGCGAAAAAGAGAGAGACACACAGTCTGAGGCGCTAGCACGCTGCCGCGTTCGTGTTCGGAGATTGTTCGTGTAGATACCGGTAGAGGAGGCCGATTCTAAGAGTCGTCTTCTGCTGATCGAGAAGGTAGCCCACCAGTTCAAAGAGAACGAGACGTGGACGAATTCACTACAGTTTGGGTTTTCTTGATCGCCATGAGAAAATGTGCGCAAAGGGTTTATGTAGATTCTTGAGCTACTAGTTCGCTAAAATCAAAGGAAAACCTCCGGCTCCGGATGATTCCGAGTTCTCTATAAGGTATGATTCGGGTTCCTTAACCTTGATTTAAACGCACCTGAGTGATCCTCGGGACGGGATTCGTAGAAAATTTTAATCCGCTGCGTGTACGGATCCCAACAGTGGTACCAGAGCCAACTCAACGTGCGTTTAGATTGGGTTTCTGTACATGCTATTATATGTGATATATATGCAAGAATCTGAATCTTTGTATGCAAGAATTTGAATCTTTGTATGCAAGAAACTGAATCTTTGTATCAAGAAATCGAATCTTGAATGCTTTAATTTGAAAATTCGCGTTAGGGTTTCAGACGGGTCTCTAGAATTATGTCGCTGCTGCTTCGTACAATTCTGAATTGTTCAAAGTGCACGATATTCGGAATCGTCTGTCACCTTCGTGCGCATCGAAGACGTTCTGAATTTTCGATCATGCTCGGACAACGCCCCTAGGGGTTTGAAATTAAGTTTTATGAAACTCTCTTTCTAAAAGAATATGATGTTTTCAAAAGCTCTGGGGGCGCTCCTGCTAACCGGCTAGCAGGACCGCCTAGGGACCGGCTGATTGTTTATAGCGCGAGAAATGAAATTGTTTGTAGTTTGAGAATTTAAATCATGATATAAAGTAATATAAGATTAGAGAAGTTTATCATGAGTAATATTTTATTTCATAAATGTATGAATTAAAGTATATTCATAACCTTACAAATTGTTGTTTGGGTATGGTGAACAACATGGCTCTAGACTTTACTAGTGTTGTAAATTTAAATATGTCTTTTCTCTTATTATTTAGAGAAGTCCTCTCATTGGCTTGAGGGGACTAGAGGTTAGATGAGCCATGTTGTTCACGAGTTTTAATTATGTTTTGATATGATCACTGCATGATTAATTTAGATTCTATATGAGATATACAATAATGATTGCATTCATATAGGTAGAATTATTAAAGACAAATTAAATCGGCAGGCTTTTAGTTTAGATTAAAATAAATAGATCAGATTAGATCTGTTGGACAAATTTAATTAATATTATTTTAAATCTAAAATTTGAGTTCAAGATTAATTTTGAATATTTTAATACGGACAATTAGGGCTTTAGAAATCCTATAAGATATAGACCTAGTCATATTAAAATGAAGCGACAGCTGCAAGTCTCAATAATTTAATCATAATAATTTATTTCATAATTGTATGAATTAACATATATTATGATTAATTTAGAGTTTTAATTATGATTTGATTAGATCACTCATAATTAATTTAGAATTAAATTAATAGGATTAATTTGATTATATCTAATAATACCCTCTAAATAAAATCTTAAGTCACAATGCCATCAATAAATGAATACTTGTCAAAACCTCAATCACCCATTTGTATGTTCCACCAAAGTGGATGCATTTGAGTAATCTTGGGGAGACAAGAGAGAGTAATGGTGATACTCTACATTCATTATTGTCTTGACTTAATTGAGATTATCAAAACGGTTTTGGATCTCAAGGCATTGGATGGGATTAAACATGCTAGCTCATATGATGATCGAATCCCATAAAGATCTAAGAGTTACATGTGATGTAATTGGCAAAGAGGTTGCCTACCTAAATAACTTGATTTTAAGCGTCCTGCCAAAGCGGACTTAAGATTAAGCCAAATATGGATCTTAGCCCACTAATTATAATGAGGGTTATTAATCCAGTGGGAGGTTACTGATTATACTTTGCATATCTTTTAAATTGTAGAATCATGTCGAATAGTAACACCCCAACACCATCAATGTGATTAGTCCTTGAGAAGGACGAACTCGATGAGACAAACTTTCTTGACATGTTTGAGGACTTAAGTGTTGATCCTAAACACGAAAGAAAGGAGTATCTTATCTATCAACCCATTCCTGATGAGCCTGCGACTGATGATCCAAGAGCTCAAACTGATACTTACATGAAGCATCAGGATGACTCTATGGATATAGGATGCCTGAAGCCTGCCACTGTGGTTCTAGACCTCGATGGAGATCTAGAACACATGGAGGTGTCTGAGATGATTTATCATCCTATGGAAATGTTCTAGGAACAGGCGACGCAAGATTGGTATGAGACCACAAAGGCCCTATGAAGAGTGGAGCTAAATACCCAAGAGGGGGGTGAATTGGGTATCTTTAAAAATTAAGGATTGAGCTCTGTTTTTGACTAATGAAAACAGAGGCTAACAGAGGAGTAGGGAAGGAAAGCTTTACACAATGTGATTTATACTGGTTCGGTCCTTTCTCTGACCTACATCCAGTCCCCAAGCCTCACCTGGGATTTTCAATCCACTATAATCAAATATTGATTACACACTCTGTACTAAGAGTTGTTCTCTCACTAGAACACACTCCCCCTTACAAGTTGTAATCAATACACCCCAACTACCAAGTCCCCTGACTTGTAGTTATCTCAATTAATAAATGATTTACAAGTATTTGACTCTCTTACAGAGCAGATAGGATAAACACTGACGAACTAAGTATCAAAATGGTACAATACAGATGAAAGCTTGATACAATAAATGACTCAATAAATTTTCGCTCTAAGTAGTTGTATCAGCTTGAGAAGAAGTTAATGCTCTCTATTTATAGGCAGAGAACATTAAATGACCGTTGTAAGATGATTCCAACCGTTGGAAGTGATTAGCTTGGGTTCTGGTCATCTTCTCTTTCTAAATTTCTGCTAATCCAAGTCTTAATGAAGTCTGATGTGGCTCTCTGAGAATTTGCCCGTTGGAGATGTCTTTACTTGTTGTAGTAAGCATTCTTTAACGTTTAGAAGGCGTGCTCAGATGGATTAGCTAAGAATAGGTTGATTTGCAGAAGTGCATTTAATGCACTGTTCACTTTTTGCTTTATTGCTTTGACCTCCAATAATCTTCATCTGATCTTACTGAAATTCACTCAAAAAAACTTGTTAAACATAGCTAGGAGTATGATTGAATGAATTATGGAAGCAATAAGATCAAACAATAATGATTTGCAAATTCGCGTAATTCAAAAACCAATTTTGACCGTTGTATACTGCAGTATGTTCCTTTATACTGGAGTATGCCACTGTGCATACTGCAGTATCCAAAGCTTACTGCAGTAAACAACTTCCAGAGACAAAAACCTCGCGAAATATTTTTGAAAGAAATTCCCTATACTGCGGTATGAAAATAACATACTGCAGTATGCGAGTTTTTGTTAAAGAGAAGAGAGCCCGTGATTGCCCAATACTGCAGTATGAAAACCTATACTGCAGTATGCAATAGTTATAAACTTAGAGAGCTTACTGTGAGAGCCTTTACTGCAGTATCCAACTCCATACTGCGGTAAGGACTTGGGTGAGAAAATTTGATAGCTCTCGGGTTGGCCCTATACTGCAGTATACATACCTATACTGCGGTATTGGCTTGACTTAGAATTTTAATTGCTCTCTGGATGCCCCTATACTGCAGTATACAAGGCTATACTGCGGTATGGGCTTGTTTTGAAAAACGCGGTTTCTCTCTGGAAGTCCCTATACTGCAGTATACATAGCTATACTGCGGTATGGACTTACTTTGAAAATACGGTTGCTCTCGGGTTGGCCCTATACTGCAGTATGACATCCTATACTGCGGTATGGCCTTTCACTGGGAGTCCAATACTGCGGTATGTAACTAACATACTGCAGTATTGACTTAACTTCATCAATTTGATGATCTTCTGTAAGTCCTATACTGCGGTATATCACCTTATACTGCAGTATTGACTTTCTGGAAGACCCTTTACTGCAGTATGCCATCCCATACTGCGGTAAGCAACTCTTAGATGATTTTCAAAGAATCTTGGAAACTTCAAAACATATTTTTCACTTGTTGTTAATCATCAAAACACATTGAGAACTAACACCCTATTCTCTTGCGAGATGGTTGAATGTGAATCAGTTAGTCCTCATTTTTGAAAATGAAAGGCTACATTGATCACCTTGAAAGGCTTGGATTCCCCATATCCTAGGAGTTAGCTACATATGTGATCTTGATCTCACTCCCAGAAAGTTATGATAACTTTGTCATGGATTACAACATGAACAATATGAAGGAATCAATTTCTGAACTGCATGAGATGCTCAAAACTGCTGAGTAGAGCCTTGAGAAGAGGCCCAGTTCTGTTTTGTCTGTTCAGAATGGAAGGGGTATGAAACGAAAAGTCAAGAAGGCAAAACCTCTGAAGGATGGGGTCTGCTTCTTCTGGAATGAAATCGGTTATTGGAAGAGGAACTGCAAGCTCTATCAAGAAGATTTGGAAAAGGATAAGAAGGATAGCGGGCCTATCGCTTCAAGTATCTATGTCATAGACATTCGCTTTTCTACTTCCTCAAACATGGGTATTAGATACTAGATGTGGTTCACGCATTTGTATAAATGTATAGGAACTCAAGGACAGTAGAAAATTGAATGGACATCTGTGACATAAAGGATCAAGTCAAAAGATTTGAGTCCTACCTTCCTATGGCATTGTCGTCTAGGCCATATAAATGAGAAACGCATTTCGAAACTCCATTACAGATAGATTTCTAAAGTCATTTGATTTTGAATCATTTGATACATGTAAGTCTTGTTTATTGGATAAGATGACAAAGGCACCTTTTACTGGACACAGCGAGAGGGCCATCGATTTATTGGGCCTCATACATACGGATGTGTGTGGACCAATGAAGCTGCCAGAGGAGGTCATTTGTACTTCATTATATTAATAGACGGTCTTAGTAGATATGGTTATCTCTATCTAATGAAACATAAATCTGAATCTTTTGAAATGTTCAAAATATTCCAAAATGAAGTGCAAAACCAACTTGGCAAAACAATTAAGGCACTTCGATCTGATCGGGGTAGTGAATATTTGAGCCAAGAGTTCGTTGACCATCTTAGGAGTTGTGGGATCATCTCACATCTTACTCCTCCAGGAACACCTCAATGGAATGATGTTTCTGAACGGAGGAATCGAACTCTATTAGATATGGTTCGATCTATGATGAGTCAACCAGATCTTCCATCTTCCTTTTGAGGTCATGCCCTAAAAGCTGTTGTGTTCACACTAAATCGTGTTCCGTCAAAGGCAGTTGAAAAGACACCATATGAGATATGGACTGGGAAGTAACCCAGCTTGTCATTTCTTAAGATTTGGGGATGTGAGGTTTATGTTAAACAACAAGTCTTTGATAAATTATCATTAAGATCCTCAAAATGCCTTTTTGTGGGGTATCCTAAGGAAACTAAAGGATACTATGTCTACAGTCCCACCAATCACAAAATATTTGTTATTCGGAATGGTATCTTTTTGGAAAAAGAGTTTATCTCTAAAAGAGCCAGTGGGAGTAAGGTGAATCTCGAAGAAGTTCGAGAGTCATAAGACAATGCAGAACCATAGATGGAAATAGGAGAAGACTCACAACAAGTTGTTGAGACTACTCAAGTAACACAAGGCCCGCGAAGGTCCGATAGATTACGGTTACAGCCTCAGAGATATGGATTTCTGATAACTGGAAGTCATGATGTTTTGCTCATTGAGCAGAATGAGCCAACGACCTATCGAGACGCTATAGTGGGACCAAACTCTGAAAAATGGCTTGATGCCATGAGGTCTAAAATGCAATCTATGTACGACAATAAGGTATGGACCTTGGTCAATCCACCTGAGGGTGTAAAAACCGTTGGATGCAAGTGGGCTTTCAAAGAGAAAACTGACATGGATAGCAAAGTAAATGCCTTCAAGGCACGGCTGGTTGCAAAAGGATTCACTCAAACTCATGGTATGGACTATGATGAAACCTTTTCCCCAGTTGCAATGGCCAAATCAATCAGAATCCTTCTTGCCATTGCATCATATTATGACTATGAGATATGGCAGATGGACGTCAAAACAGCCTACCTTAACTAAAAGCTTCTTAAGGATGTGTATATGACACAACCTAAAGGTTTTGTGCGTTCAGAGGACACTGGTAAAGTTTGCAAGCTTCAAAGATCCATTTATGGATTGAAGCAAGCATCTCGGAGTTGGAATCATCGTTTTGATGAAGTAGTCAAAGAGTTTGGATTCATTCAAAACATGGATGAACTTTGTGTTTACAAGAAGGTTAGTGGGAGCACAGTTATATTTCTAGTGCTTTATGTTGATGACATCGTACTCATTGGGAATGACATTCCTACCTTGCAGAGTGTCAAGTCTTGGTTAGGAAAGTCTTTCTCAATGAAAGTTTTAAGCGAAGCCACTTATATCCTTGGGATTAGGATCTATAGAGATAGATCCAAGAGGCTGATAGGCCTAAGTCAGAGCACATATATAGACAAGATATTGCATAGGTTTAGTATCCAAGACTCTAAAAGGGGTAACATGCCCATGTCTCATGGCATCCATCTCAGTAAAGATCTATGTCCTAGTACACCAAATCATAGAGACCGCATGAGTAAGATTCCATATGCCTCCGCCATTGGATCTATCATGTATGTCATGTTATGTACTCGATCGAATGTGCCATTTGCCTTGAGTATGACCAGTAGATACATCTAAGATCCCAGTGACGGTCACTGGACTACTATCAAGAATATCCTTAAATACTTAAGAAGGACTAAGGACTTATTCTTGGTACATGGTGGCTTGGAGGATGAACTCTGTGTGACAGGTTACTCATATGAGAGTTTCCAAACTGACCAAGATGATTCACGATCGCAATCAGGATATGTATTCCTGTTGAATGGTGGTGCAGTGAGCTGGAAGAGCTCTAAGCAGAGCACTGTAGCTGATTCTGCAACGGAAGCTGAGTATATAGCCGTATCGGATGCAGCTGAGGAGGCCATTTGGATTAGAAAGTTCATTTATGAACTTGGGGTGGTTTCAACCATCTCAAATCCAATAGACTTGTTCTGTGACAATAGCAACGTTATTGCACGGACCAACGAGCCTAGGTCACATTAATTGACCAAGCATGTACTCAGGCAACTTCTCGGAGAAATCAGAGATAGAGGTGATATAAAAGTATGCAAAGTACCAGGACAAGACAATGTAGTTGATCCTCTTACTAAACCGCTTGCACAAGCAAAACATGAGCATCATGTTAGGGCAATGGGAATTAGAGTAATTAATGATTGCGCCTAGTGCAAGTGGGAGTCTGTTGGAAATTATGCCCTAGGGGCAAGTCATTGTTCTCCATTAAGTTATCATTTCACACGCATGTTTATGGTGATAACTATATCCCTGGATATATCTTATAGATTATCCTAAATGTCCCTGGTCGGTCATCTACGTGGGAGCGAAGATGAGTTAAGACTAGTATGACTTTGATGAGGTATGGAGATACGAATCAAAGTCATGGGCACTTGTAAGAGTACAAGGTGTTGGATCGACCCACTATGAGAAAGCTGCATAGATTAAGTCATAAGCTTATCTCATGTATAATCGCGTCACAGCACCCTATGACCTGAGATCATCATGGATTCCTACATGATGAGTCATTGACCTTTGACCTAGTCAAAAGTCACCTTTGACCGGGTGATGATAAAGGCTGGGATCGGGATCAGTGGTTTTCATGCGGAGGAATGTGAATGATCAAGATGGAATTTGTCCCTCACATTTGTAGAGAGATAATACTGGGCCCCTCGATGAGTGAGTCTAAAAAATGTATGGCCATACTGTGATGGAAAAGAGTTTCCATTTCACTTATTAGACTGCTCGAGAATTGAGAAAGTAATGGTCAAGAACAGGAAGTTGACATTATCCATGCCTCATCCTTGACCGAATTATCGTGTGACAAAAGGGACGTGACATGGTTGTACGATAGGTAGTATCGTGTCATCGATCCCCATGTGAATTGGGTAGTCGCAATGTCTTGCTAGAGGCCGCTTGCGACTTGTGGGCTGATATAGTCTTGGCCCACTGCCAATCTCATATGGGCCTGCAGGGTCGCACACAAGAATAATCCAACACGGGTAAAAGTGTCCAGATTCATTGAATCTCAGATTAATCTGAGATTAAATGAATACTGAATTTAATCTAGGGTAAATATATATATGTGTATATATATTAAATTCGAAAATAATATAATAATATTATTTAATGGAGATTATAATATTATTATATGATATTTGTTTTATATTTAATTTATCGGATAAATTAAATATCTAAAACAAATAGAGATATTATATCTGATTTGATTTTCGAATAAAGATATCATTATCTATTTAATTTAAATTGAGATATTGTATCTCAAATTTAATTAAATAGATAGATATCATTTCTCAGATTTAATTTATAGAGATAAATTAAATCCGAAGGCTTTTAATTTGAATTAAATAAATACATTAGATTAAATCTATTAGATAGATTTAATTAATATATTTTTTAATTAAAATTCAAAATTCAAAATTAATGGGGATTAATTTTGAATATAATATGCCAATGGGTTTAGAAAAACCTACAGGAGTTTTAATCGAGCGTATTAGAAAGCCGCAAGAAACCCTAGAGCGAAAGAGAGAGAGACGCACAGTCTGAGGCGCTAGCACGCTGCCGTGTCCGTGTTCGGAGATTGTTCGTGTGGATACCGGTAGAGGAGGCCGATTCTAAGAGTCATCTTCTGCTGATCGAGAAGGTAGCTCACCAGTTCAAAGAGAACGAGACGCGGACGAATTCCCTACAGTTTGGGTTTTCTTGATCGCCATGAGAAAATGTGCGCAAAGGGTTTGTGTACATTCTTGAGCAACTAGTTCGCTAAAATCAAAGGAAAACCTCCGGCTCCGGATGATTCCGAGTTCTCTATAAGGTATGATTCAGGTTCCCTAACCTTGGTTTAAACGCACCTGAGTGATCCTCGGGACGGGATTCTTAGAAAATTTTAATCCGCTGCGTGTACGGATCCCAACATTAATTACTCGAGTGTTCATATAAAACTCGTTTCTTGCACTTTAGGTGTGTGTTGTGAACACTTGAAACATCACAGTTTTTGGCTTAAACTCGAAGTTACTTAAGAACATACTTGAGTGTCCCACTCAAGTTATTCATTCTCCACTCGAGTTCCTTGTTGATTTCAACATTGTTTGCTCTTTGACCTCTGGTAACTCGAGTTCTTTATGAGCAAACTCTAGTTTCCAACTTACTTCAAACTTGTTTGCTCTCTGACCTCATTTAACTTGAGTTCTTCTTTTGCCAACTCGAGTTATCCACTCGAGTGAGTGGTTTTACACTTCAAGTGAACGAGAGGCCTGCAAAATTTAGACAAGAGTCATACACTTGTTTTGGGGCAAACTTGAGTTACCTACCATAACTCGAGTTTGTGCCTTTCATTTCCAGTGAAACATTTTGAATATGATGATTTTGAACTCTAAGGAGGATAAGGATATAGCTACTCGAGTTTTTGTTGAGCCACTCAATTTGTTGACTTGAGTTATCATTTTTTTCACTGAGCTGATATGAGATCTACACTGATAGACATAAAGAAACATAGAGTACATAAAGCAGATGTCAATAGAAACACTCTAGTGAAAATTCTTTGACTCAAATTACTTGCTCGAGTTAGGGAATACAAACTCAAGTTATGTTAAGAGTTTAGCAAATGTATATAAGTATAAAACACATAAAATAGGAGATACTCAAGTTAAGAAACACCAACCTAAGTTACCCACTCGAGTTGCTGTAACTCCCCGAATTTTGGACCCTAAGAATGAAGGATAAGCCTGAAATAGGCGGACGACTAGGCCCAGTTTGGGAAGAGTTCCAAGAAGGATGAGAGTTAGGAAGCTGTAAGTGGAGCTAAATACCCAAGAGGGGGGGTGTGAATTGGGTATTCTCAAAATTTTCGACAAAAGACTCTATTTTGAAGCAGCAAAAACAGAGGTGAACAAAGTAAGGGAAAGAATAGCTGGACACAGAGATCTATATTGGTTCGGTCCTAACAACTTGACCTACATCCAGTCCCCAGACTCTCTGGGATTTTCCACTATATCAAAGATTACACACTCTGCACTCAAGAAGTAGTTTTCTCACTAGAACTCACTCCTCCTTACAAGTTGTAATCAATGAACTCCCAAATCACCTAGTCCCCTTGATTTGTGATTCTTTACAATAAATGATTTACAGAATGAAACTCTCTCTAAGCAGATATTGATAAACACTGAAGCTCTTTGTATCAAAAGATACTATACAAGTGAAAACTGAAGAAAATAAATGTAGACTTGAATGCAAATCGTTTTCAGTAGTTGTAGTTGTTAAGAAGACTTGAATGCAACTCTATTTATAGTCAGATAACATTAAATGATCGTTTTATCTTCAATTTGACCGTTGGAGATGATCTGCAGAGGTTAGGAGCAACTTTGGTCTTCTTCTCTCTCTAATCTCCACTTAATTCAGCTGTCCAAGTGTTTAGAGTTGACTTCCTCTGGATTAATCCGTTGGAAAAGCAATTGCTTGTTGTAGAAATCATTCTTTAATGCTTTGCAACCGTGTGCAGATGGATTGCCCAAAAGTGTACAACTTTCTGGGCATAGCATTTAATGACCTGAACTGCTTTTTGCTTTTTGCTTTAACCCTTCAATAAACATTCTTTAAATCATCTGAAATTCACTAACAAAGTCATCAAACATAGCTAGGAATATTAGAGAATAATATTGGAAAGTATTAAGATCAAACAAGGATGTTTTTCAAAATTGTCAGATTTGAATTTCTGAATCAGCACTGTAAACTCGAGTTTAGTTCATATGAACTCGAGTTTGGAGCTTCAGTTTGTAAACGCATTTCAAGTTCAAAAAATATAAACTGGAGCTTTGAAATCAAAACCTGAGGTTTTCAACACATTGAAAAGTCACATTGCTCTTAGGTTGATTTAAACTCGAGTTTGCAAGTCTGAACTCGAGGTTCCTTCATCTAGAGAGAAATGTCGTGATTTTGAGTTTTGGAGAGTTTTTGATTAAGAGACAAACTCGAGTCTATTAGTAGCTAGGCTCGAGTTTGACACTGTTCAAGTCAAAACTTAGTTTTAGTCCTGAGGTTTCCAATGCAAACTCTAGAGTTTTCTCAAGTTGAAAGGTTCATTGCTCTCTGTAAGGTTTGAACTCGAGTTTGCAATGTTAAACTCGAGTTTGTTCAACTTTGAAAAACTAAAAATGTTCTTGGCCTGAAGTAAACTGGTGATTTATGAAATCAGTCTCGAGTTTACTTTGGTTGAAAATCCTTGAAAGGTCTCGGCCAAATGTAAACTCGAGTTTGCAACGATGAGCTCGAGTTTACATGTTTTGTAAACTCTTGAGATTTTTCAAACTGGAAAAACTTTGCTTGGAATGAAACAGTGTAGAGTTTGTGAAAATCTCATAATTTGAAAAATTCTTCCTGCCAGAGGTAAACTCGAGTTTGTTATAACAGGCTCGAGTTTACAGGTTTTGTAAACTATTGAAGATTTTCTGTGGAGGTTGCAAACTTGAGGTTTGTAAGTAGAGGTGTTGAGTTTAAAAATCTTTTCAAGTCAAAATCCTCTCTACCTCTAGCAAACTCGAGTTTGAAAAGATGAACTCGAGTTTACTCATGGTTTTAGAAATTTTGGAAAACTTCTCAAGTTCAAACTTTTGGTCCAGTCTCGAGTTTGAAAATTCAAACCGGTGAGTTTACACCTTCTGTCAGTGGCAAACTTGAGATTGCAAATGACAGGCTTGAGTTTGTCGCAGACAGAGTGTTTTTGCTTGAAATTGACAAGTTTTAATCCACTCTTATCTTGTTCAAAAACATCTCCACATTGTTTACAATTGTTAGTAATCATCAAAACACATGGGGAACTAACAGAAGCCTCTCTGGGACTAAGTAACTCGGCCATACGGGTCAGTGGACTAGTATGAATAAGCCGTGAAATTAAAGTGCCAATGAAAAAGGGGCACAGAAGGCCTACACGGTGTAAATCCGATGGGAAGGATGCCACCCAACTATGTCCTAAGTTGTAGGACAATTAGTTGAGCGGAAATATGCCGATATAAGTAAGTATATGGCATTTTCAGGGCAGTCATGGGAGCCCTGCGTTTTTAGGGAAACAAGAAGGGAAGAGAGAGAAAAGGTGTATCTGGACCCAGTAGGGAAGGAAAAGTCAGTAGTAGCAGTGCTACGTCGGACACGTGGCATTTCGGGGCCAGAAGTTGGAGTAGTGGGTAGCACGCATTATGAGGAGGATCTAAGGTACTAGAATAAAGGTTTCTTGATCCCCAAGGTATTATATTTTGTCCACTTGTGGTCAGGGAAAAGTGACTGATGATCCAGGCCCACACAAGTCTAGTTGAAGGGCACGAGTTACGAGGTAAGGTGGAACTGGCAAAAGGTGAAAGTGGAGCTAAATACCCAAGAAGGGGGGGTGAATTGGGTATTCTAAAATTTTTTCGAAAATGACTCTGTTTTCAAACAGCAAAACAGAGATGAACAGAGTAAGGAAACGAGCAGCTAGACACAGCGATTTATACTGGTTCGGTCCTAATCACTTGACCTACGTCCAGTCCCCAGACTCTCCAGGATTTTCCACTATCACAAAAGATTACACACTTTGTACTCAAGAGTAGTTCTCTCACTAGAACTCACTCCCCCTTAGAAGTTGTAATCAATGCACCCAATCACCAAGTTTCCTTGACTTGTGATTCTTTACGATAAATGAATTACAGATAGAGACTCTCTCTAAGAGTGAATAATGATAAACACTGAAGCTTATGTATCAAAAGATACTTTTACAAGTGAAAACTGAAGGTGGGTGAAGAACTTTGAATGCAATTCATTTTCAATAATTGTGGTTGTTGTGAAGACTTGAATGCAACTCTATTTATACTCAGAGTGCATTAAATGACCGTTAATTTCCCTAATAGAACTGTTGGAGATGTTCAGCAAAGGTTAGGGAGTGGTTTAGTCTTCTTCTCTCTCTATTCTTCACTTAATCCAGCTGTGCAGAAGTTCAAAGTTGACTTCCTGAGAATTAATCCGTTAGAAAGGCAGGTGCTAGATGTGGAAATCATTCTTTAATTCTTTGCTAGATGGGTGTAGACGGATTACCCAAAAGATTGCAACTTTCTGAGTTTGCATTTAATGTGCTGACATCACTTTTTGCTTTTGCTTTAAACCTTCAATAAGCATTCTCTAATTCATTTTAAACTCACTAACAAAGTGGTTAAACATAGCTAGGAATAGTAGAGAATAATACTGGAAATTATTAAGATCAAACAAGAATGTTTTGCAAATTCGCAGAATTTGAAATTCTGAACCTACGATGAAACCTCGAGGTTTGTTCTCCAAACCTCGAGTTTTGGACTGTAGCTTGTAAAGTTGATTTATGTTCAAAACATCAAAACTTGAGGTTTTTATCCAAAACTGGAGGTTTTCAAAACTTCAAAAGATTCAGTGCTCTCGAGTTGACAAAACCTCGAGGTTTCTCACCAAACCTCGAGTTTTGGTTTAAATATGAAAGCTTTGAGAAATCGTGCCAAAGGCAAAATCTGAAGGTTTTCTTGAAACCTGGAGGTTTTCAAATCAGAGAAAAGTTGTTTGCTCTCTGTTTGCCAAAACCTCGAGTTTTCTCACCAAAAGTCGAGTTTTGTTCAAATGTGAAAATTTTTGAATTTTTGCGCCAAGACAGAAAACTTGAGGTTTTGAAGTAAAACTGGAGGTTTTGAAAAGTGAGAAAACATAGATGCTCTCTGCCTAGACAAAACTCGAGGTTTGTCCTCAAACCTCGAGTTTTCACTTATTGTGAAAACTTTGAGAAAACTTTGTCAAACTCAAAACTGGAGGTTTTGAGACACTGGGTAAAATCTGAGTTTTCTCTGCCAGTCAAAATCTTGAGGTTTCTTACCAAACCTCGAGTTTTCACAAAACTTGTGGAAACTGGAATTTTCAAGTAAAAAACAAAACCTTGAGGTTTTAGATAAAACTGGAGGTTTTCAAGTGTTTAAAAAATTCAAGAGACTCTCTGTAAGACAAAACCTTGAGGTTTTACTAGAAACCTCGAGTTTTGCATTTTCCTAGAAAATGCTAAGAAGTCTCTGTGTGTTGAAACCTCGAGTTTTCTCTGAAAACTCAAGTTTTGACTTAGTTCAGAAATCTTGAAATTGTCTCTGTAGGGCCAAACCTTGAGGTTTCTATGCAAACCTCGAGTTTTGCTCTGACAGTGAGTTTTACAACATTTGACAGCAAAACTTCATGCTTTGTTTACAATTATTGGAGATCATCAAAACCCTTAGAAAACTAACAAAAGGGAGCTGAGCGGGATCGGTTAGGATTTCTCAGAGTTGGGCCCAGGCCCAGGACATTGATAAGGGGCGAAAATGGTGGGCCTAGAGGAGAGAGAAGAGGTCTTGTCATGTAATAATGAAGAGAGAGAATGTCACATTAGGTCATTATGATGAGAGAGAAAGAATAAAATAATCAGAATGAATCTGGACCACACAAATCAAATTTGACATGACAATGAAATGACAAGTAATTATGACTCATTATGACATATCTAAAGGCAGATTTTGTGGATCCCACGGCTTTGGAAGATGAGCGGTGCGAAATGACCGTTTTGCCCCTATACCTAAAACCTACTACAAGCAACATCAGGGGCTACCACCAGGGGCAATTTTGGAATCTTATTTTTTCTAGGAACGTGCCACTCATATGCCCATGGAGAACTCTAGAAGGCTTCTAGAAGACTTGAGAAGCAAGCAAGTAATTATAGTTTAAAATATAAGGAATTTTCTCGACCGTTGGATCGTGATCAAAGTTGGATAAGGGGCCCCACCTTGGAGTCTATAAATAGGACACCTCTCCCCTTCATTTTCCATCAGCCAACACGAGCTCAAGGTGAGGGAGAGGAAGGTCCAGCTGAAGTCTTGGTTTAGGAAGTGAAGGAAGTCATACCAACCAAAATTCCAAAGTAAGCCTCTAATCGACAACTTGGAATTCTTGCTTCTGGCCTATGATGCTTTTCATGGAGTTAAAGTGATATTTTGGTATTTTTGATGTTTCCATTGAGTCCAGAGGGTGTTTTTGTGTGGGGACATGTTGGATCACCTTTTCCAAGCCCTAAAAGCTTAAGTTTTTATTATACAAAAATCTGTCGGTTCTTTCGGTTTTTGGGCAGCGAAGGTTAATCGGTGGTTTTGAATAGGTAAAGGGTTTCCGTTCGCTTTTAGATTTTATATGATGAAAGTAGACATTCTAAGGATGATTTGGATATAATATTTTGTGTCATTTGGAGTTTCCAACCGAGAGATATTTTAAGTTGAGAATGACCTAAAAACCTGGATTTTGTCTCGGACAAGTGGCTAAGTTTTGAGAATCTGAGAAGGGCTCAAACACAGATGGCTTTGGTAATTATTTTTCCTATAAAATAGACATCCTAAGGGTTCTAAGGCCACTTATTTTGTGTTGATACGATTTTTCTAGAATTTATTAAAAATCGGCAAATTTGGGTCAATGTTTCTGGAAAATTCTGGAGTTAGGCGAAATTTATGGAACATGAAGTGAAGCTTGTATATATGACTTAAAGCATGATGTTCTTGCTGTATCTAGAGTGTTTGCACGTGTGGATCATATTTTCAAACACCAAGGGAAGAGTTATTATTTTCAAGGCGTGCCAGGTAGTAACTGTTGATTTGCATACTTTATGTTGCTCTTGCATGTATGTTTTATCATGATGTAGGAGTTGGGTTGTAGTACCTAGTGGACTGTGTGTCCTTAGGTTACTGTTGAAGTCCAAGATATGTCAGGCTGTAGTGCCTAAGAGACTGTGTGTCCTTAGGTTACTGCTGAAGTTCAAGGGCATGTACGGGCTGTAGTGCCTAAGAGACTGTGTGTCCTTGGGTTGCTGCTGAAGTCCGAGGTATGTGAGGTAGGTAAGGCCTATGTGACTGTGTGTTCATAGGTGACTACTGAGGCCTCAAGGGATCAGTAGGGGACTGCAGCCCTGACTACCGAGGCCCTTAGCGCTAATAGTTCCGGGGGCTTGTCTTGACTAGGCAGTCCTACAGAGGTGATACATGCCAGTTTGTTGTGCCAAGAGGCAGGGCTATGTTTACTTCCTGATTGTGATTTGCATTGCATGTGTTGCATACATATGGTATTTGAGTCTAACAATTACTCTGGGGGTTCAATTTTTAACTCCAGTTTGGCTTCAAAGATACAGGTGTAAGGTGGTAGGCCGGTTGGACTGTGGAAGAGTCAAGGGTAAGAGTAATGAAGACGAAGATTGAAGATGTATGGAATGCCTTATCTCATTGTATATTTTTATGACTGTACCAACTTACTTAATTGCCCAGTACATACATTGGACTATTGTACTCTTAACCCTACGGAGATTCCTTTATGTAATTGTTTGTACCTTTACCAGTATATTGGAGTTGTCCAAACCGATCCTATGCTTTGTTGTGCACACTATGATATATGTTTAAAGCGATAAATTAGCAAAGGAAAAATAATAAGCGAAAAGGATCCCTCTAACCCGCCACCTGAAAGGGCGAGGCCGGTAGGGGTGTAACAATTGCCACTTATCCACTTAAAGTAATATCTAATTTTCCTTTAAATTTCAGCATTTGCATGATATGAGTCAAGTTAGCTCATTGAGACTCAAGTTTCCTCAACTCTGTTAATCTCTATTTCTTTTCTTCTTTATAGAGATCTTGGAAAAACAAAATCTAGACACGCTTAAGCTTAAGTTAGT
Source organism: Acacia crassicarpa (assembly GCA_034222035.1). NCBI lineage: Eukaryota > Viridiplantae > Streptophyta > Magnoliopsida > Fabales > Fabaceae > Acacia > Acacia crassicarpa. The sequence continues at coordinate 2,955,131 of JAWXYG010000002.1, forward strand.
GAACTTTCATCATCAAAACATAATTAAAATGAATAAAAAGAGATGACTCACAACTCATTGCGATTTACCATTCCCAATTCTCTTTTGATGAATGAGTAGGAATGAACAACACCTTTACATCCTTCTTTTTGCACATGATCTCTGATGAAGTGATGCCTTACGTCAATATACTTGGTTCTTGTATGTTGAACTTGATTCTTGGCTAAGCTTATTGTATTGGTATTGTCATAGAGGATTGAGATTTCTTTAAGATGGATTTCCAAGTCTTGAAGCTGTTGCTTAAGCCATAACACTTGAGTAGAATAGCTTGATGCAGTGATATACTCAGCTTCAGTGGATGATAGCGAGACAGTAATTTGCTTCTTGCTAAGCCAAGACACAAAATTGATCCTCTAAGAGTGGGCCCAGGTTTAAAAAGATGCGGGCCTAGGGCAAGATACCGGTGAGGTATAAAGCCGGTGTGATGAAGCGGGATCCGGGGAAAATGATAAAACATAGATTCCTGACCCCTGGAAGTGTGTATGTGCCATACAAGGACAAGAGAGAGAAAGAGACACTGAAAAAGGCATGTTCCAAAAAGCAAGAGATAGGGTAATCATTGCACAGGGACACGTGTCACCATGAGATTAAAGGAAGATAAGGCAAGGGCAAAATGGTCAATTCCTTGTCCTTTGGGAATTGAATTTCGTCCTACATGAGAAAGGGAAGAAAATCAGATGATTTTATCCATACCCCGGTCCAGACACAAGACACGGGACCCGCAGGCGATAAACCGATAAAAAAGGGGACCGATAGGGACCATTTAGGGGATTATTTTGGACGGAATGAGACAAATGTGGGGCCACATTGGGAAGAGGGAAGGCGCCACATGAGTATGCCTAGGCAGAGGAGAATATCTGGCAAAAACAGAGAAAAGTGCAAAAAGATGCATTTTCGAACCCGGTGGGACCCGATAGGGGCCGGTAGACCCCGAAATTGACCGATAACTTGGGAAATTGGAATTAATTATTGGGGATCATTTTGGTGGGACCCCTTGGACGTGTAAGACTCTTTTGGGTCAGCAAAAATCTGATTTCAAGACCAAAAATAAGCTTGACTAATTCATTGAATTAAGCGTGGGGCCCGCCGGGAAGTCAAATAGAATTTTGAGTCTTAATGGATAATTCCTATCAAATGGCAAAGTGGAATCTGATTTTATGGGCAGAAATCACGCCACTTAAGCTCCCTAGAAGACTCTCAAATTGTCACATGCATCATTTTGATATGTAATTCAATATATTTTTGATGTACCGATTGAGAGATAAAAATTTTCTAAGTTAGCTTTGTGTGTAACAGGACGAAATCTGACCCAGGCATGAAAAGTGAGCACCACGCCAAAATAAAAGTACGTTCAGGGTCTGGGAGTATTGTTCATGGAAATTAGACATTTCAATGGTTAAAATGGAGCTAGAAGCATACAAAAATGATTTTTGTAGAATTTATAAAAAATCCCACAAGTTGGGTCAGAAACACTGGATTTCTGGAAAAACTAGCTTGGGCTCGGTTGGTAAATACTGAATAAGTGTATTTTAATGATTTATAGGTCAAGGGAACCCTTGGGAAGTCAACGGGCTCAATAAAATATTAAGGACAATATTTGCCATACCAGGTAGTAACCGTTTTACTCAGATATCTCTATGTGTTTTGTTGTATGTCTGTGTTTGCCATGTATGTTTTTGCTCTGTATATGTTCTGCTAAATATGCATATAGTGTTGTGTGTGATTCCTAGCGCTGAGGATGTTCAGTCCGAGACCAGCCTTGGTTGGCGGCTGTACGAGTTGAGTTATCAGTCCGTGGCTAGCCTAGAAAAGGCGGCTCTACGGGTTTTGAGTTCCGTGAGTCCGAGGCTTGCCTTTGTAAGGCAGCTGTACGGGTTCTTGGATTGTGATTTGTGCTTTGCTATGATATGATCTGGATGCATATATGGTATGTATTTGGCATGTTCTTATGATTTCTGATTAGCATGGTAGCTTACATACTCCTTACGCATTTGTTATTTGAGTATTGACGGTTACTCTGGGGGCCGTTATCAGACCCCAGCCTCTTCTGTTGTCACAAGGAGACATGCCCGATGTGAAGAGCCCTCCTCAGAATAATAAGTGCTCATCGGTACAGACTGAAGAATAGGGAATGCTATCATGTTTGTACATATATTTGAGATGCCGGTATGTTTTGTTTTGGTATTTATTCTGGATAACTGTACCCTTAACCTGGGGGCCATTATCAGACCCTAGCCTCTTCTGTTGTCACAAGGAGACATGCCCGATGTGAAGAGCCCTCCTCGGAATAATAAGTGCTCATCGGTACAGACTAAAGAATAGGGAATGCTATCATGTTTGTACATATATTTGAGATGTCGGTATGTTTTGTTTTGGTATTTATTCTAGATAACTGTACCCTTAACCCTTTGGGGACTTTTATTTTCTGTTTATTTTACTTGTACCAGTACAGTAGATAGTCTAAACCAGTTAAATGCTCTGTTGCGCTCACTCTGATATAAGTTAAATGGACCAAATAACGAAGGAAAGGTAACCAAGTCAGCGAATCCCTCTAACCCGCCACCCGAAAGGGCGAGGGCGGTAGGGGTGTAACAACTGGTCCTTCTCATACTTCTTTAGAAGATCTTGGAAATATTTGGTCTACAGGATGAATATTCCATTCTTTCATTGTTTGATTTGAATACAAAGGAAATAGTTTAATTCTCCCATCATAAACCTTTCAAATTCTCCTTACATAGTCTTTGTGAAATCTTCACATAAAGCATCATTAGTAGCATCAAATATAATATCATTGATAGATATTTACATAATTAGAAAATCATTTTTCTTATTGCTTTTAATGAATAAAGTTGTGTCTACTTTGCCTCTGAAAAATCCTTGATCAAGAAAGAATTTGCTTGATCTCTCATACCAAGCTCTAGGAGCTTGTTTAAGACCGTATACATCTCTTGATAATGAATTGCTTCTTTTTTATTATATCTTTTTACAACTAATCTTGCCTTGTTATGGACAATGATTGTAGATTCATTTTGTTTGTTCTTGAAACCCACTTAGTGCTAATAACCGGATGGTCTTTATGCCAAGGTACCAAGTCCCAAACTTGATTTCTTTCAAATTGATGTAACTCCTCTTGCAATGCTATAACCCAATCATTGTCTAAGAGGGCTTCGTCAATCTTAGAGGGTTCAATCTTTTAGAATATCGTAATTACTTGAGTCATAATCATTTGTAGTCCATAGACGCATCACTGGCTAGCCAATATCTGATGATGTGATCAATATTGAGGAACTCCTAGATTTGATGCATAAGGATAAGTTTTTGTGACCAATGGCTCTTCTTATCAGGCAAGTACACTCTTGTATCATCTTCTTGATCTAAGCCTCTTGCTAGATAAGATCTTGAAGCTTTGGTTGGTCAATGTACAGAGTTGCCTAATTCATAAAAGTGATGAACTTCAATATTGTTTATGGTAAGCTTGGTATAGGATTATTGAAGTTCCTTTCCCACATAGCTCAAGGGGCTACTCATGTGATGTTTATGACTCTATAACCATCACTTGTGGTTCACATGAAAGAATCATACAAGCTTATCTTTCTCTGTTTATCTCTATTTTCCAATGCAAGAATAGAAAATCGTGCAAAACAAATGTATGTTCTTTGGTACTCAATGATTCTTGAGTCCACACAAGATTAGAGATAAAAACTCTTATGCTTTTATATGATTTAACTATATGATATTGAAGCAAAGAGTATAACAAGCAATGATCGAAACATAGTTTTACCCAATCAAATAAGTTCATGCCAATGAATCAAATAGGGTAACAACTAAATGATATCAAGAATGTTATTTTTCAATGACAGTTTGTAAATACAGTTTATGCAGAAAAGATGTCATTGATAAAATGCATGTAAGTTTGATCATAGAAAATCTTATCCATAACGATAAGCATTTATCAACTAATAGTTTATGAATGAGATCAGATTTTCCAAGAATGAAATATGTAGAATATTTCAAATTTCAAATGTTCTTTCAAACCATGATAATGCATTATGAAATCAAAGTTTTGATAGATGAAAGATTCATTTTTGAAACATGTTTGAAAACAATGCTCATTTTAAAACATGGTGGAAGTCAATATATCAAAATGTGTTAGAATGCTTCAGATTTTAGTGAACATGTTGAACAATGAAGTTAACATGTTGAAGAATTTTCTGAAAAGCAAAAGTCATGAAGGTAAAACATTATCAAGATATGCTTAGCACAACAAAAATATATGAGCACAAAGACTTTGCTATGGCCAAGAGATATTCTTGCCTTTTAGATGAGAGTCTTGAAAGTATATGAACATTCAAGGCAAGATTTTGAATACACAGATATAGTTACTCAAAATATGGATGATGACAAATGCTGATGTATTTGAGTAACAAAAGGAGTACTAGGATTCATGGACGATGAAGTACAAACTCATTAATCCAAATGATTAGAGTTCCATAATATTATCCTAGTAAGTTATTTCATATAATGGTTAATACACTAATATTTAATGCATTAATAAACATTCATAATGCTTGGAATAACTTGGCCATATGATTGAAAAGGAAAAAGGAGTAAAAATTAGGAGATATATCTATATATATATATGATCCCACCTTTCCGCACAAAAGTAAGCGTGGGTGAAGAAAATGGATCGTAATTCTTTAAATTCATACTCTTTATTTTAATTTACTGCAAATAATAAAATTATTTAATAAATAATTTTGAACAAACTTATAAAATTAGGTTATTAAAATTTATATTCAAATTATTTAACAATTTGATATATAGTGTATATTATATTATATTTTTTTAATTATTACATCACCGACTTCATCAGATGATTCAATTGATTAGACGATTTGAACCATAACCCTTAAGGCTTAAGGCCTGTTTGGTTCAATCCCATTACACATTATAGTGTAGTGAAATACAATGCAATATTAATTATAGAGCTAGTGTTTGGTTTGAGTTTTCAACGAGAAGAAATAATTATTTAAAATTAAAATATTACATTGTCTTTTTGGCCCTTAATATAATCTTTGTAAACAAATAGTTAAGACTTATCACATTGACTCATCATAATCGTTACACTGGATTGTTCAATGGAGATGTGGTGGTGGTGAAGGTGACAATGACAGTAGTGTGGTGGTGGCAGTGCCAGGTGGTGACAGCGACATTGGAGGAGTAGTAGTAGGGTGGCAGGTGTGGAGGGCGAAGAGGAGGTAGTGATAGCGAGGGCAACGGTTGGTAATGACGATGACAACAATGGAGGAGGTAGTGGCAACGGTAGCTGTAATATCCCAAAATTTATTATAATAAATTCCTTAAATGATGTACATGTAATTGGTAAAATGAAATGATGAATTTTGACTAAAAGGTCAATTTTACTTGAAATACACGATTTCGTTGAGACCAAAAATTTTAACTCATATACACTCATCCAACATATACCAAAAGATGGAAGCACTACTGTTAGTAGAAGTAGCCTAAGTTTCTAAAGTCTTCCCTGATAGACCTGCACGAGAACTATATATCACCTACAAAAATGTTGTAATCATCAATCCAACTCATTACGAGTACTAATATGTGCTAGTGGGTGCTAGGTAGAAAAATTTATATAACAAAATATTAAAAAAATAATTCACCAATAACCATATCACAAATTTCATGTCATGAATTATGTATCAAAATTCTCCTAACACAATTCCCAAGATGCCTCCCTTCAATCCAACCGAGCCGCCTTATTTCCGTCGACTAGATCCATGGGCTAAGTCACTATCCATATTACTGGGTACTCAAAAGCTCACTGATCATGTGATGAGGACCGACTAAAATCCCTAGAGCACATAACTCAGATCGTGAGTCTTTTCACCTCTTTGAACTGGTGGGGTGTTGCAAGTTTTCATTGCAACAATGGGGCAAAACTAGTGGGACGCTAAAGGGCCAATCAAATGGAGGCTATACCACATGGTAAAATAAACTACTCTATTTATTCTCAATTCAACCATTATCATAATTATCACAATAAATAGCTCAACAAGAATTTTCCAAGGTTTTCATATTCATATCATGTTATTTAAAATAATTCTCATATACATGTCATAATATCTCAAATACCAATTCTTATACATATATAAATATATGCAAATATATCACAATTCAAATCATAAGGTTCAACAAGAAAATTTCTATTAAAATATTTATAATTATTTCACAATGCACTCACAAACAACATATCATTACACATAACAAGGGGAAAGTGGTTACCTCTCACCAAAGCAAATTATTACCACACTGCTCCTAATCTAAGAGCTCAAACACACGCCAAAAATCAATCTACCACAATCAATTTACTAACCATTAATCACTCTTCAAAACTCTACATAATCAAAATTATAACTTACAATTTTATATAATTCAAAATATACAAATTTCAACAATAATATATTATTACAACAAAAACACTGAAAATTACAGTTTAGTGCTACAGATTTCAAAAATGACATTTTAGTGCCACGAATTGCAGAAATGACATTTTAGTCTCAAAATTCAAAAAATGACAATTTAGTTCACGAATTTCAAAAACGACAATTTAGTCTTTCATATATCAAAACTAAACCGACCAAAATTCTCATAATATCTCCATTAACCCAAATAAATTATTTACATAACATTTAATCGGTAAAACCATTTTATAGGACATAAATCCTAAACTTCTTGAACAGAAAAAATTCATTTTAAATTCCTATAATAACCAAACAATAAATTGAAACCGATGAAATTTTACTATTAATCATTCACTACATATATATAGTCTTCTATTATTAAAACTTAAAACTCTCCCAAAATTATAACCCCAAAATTTTCACTAACAAACACAATATTACCTTTATTAGAAACATAATAATATAAAATAAATTTCATGAAGAAAGTTTATTGAAAAGAAGCTAGTTTAGCTATCTAAATAATCTTATAAGATAAATAACATACCTTAAAAATACACTGAAAGACCTCCAGGCTCATCTTCCTCCTCCCTTCCTTCCTCACTCTCGCTCTGAATCCCCCACACACACTTTTGTTTTTTTATTTGTTAGTGGGAGGCCATGCCTCCCACTATTAGGTGCATGGGAGGCCATGCCTCCCACTCATTTAATTTTTTAATAAAATTATTTTTAAATCCTACAAATAATTTAGGATATTATAATTCTCCCCACCTTAATAAAATTGTATCCCCAAAATTCTTAACAACTCATTAAAGAAGACTCCACATCTCAAGATTCTTATATAACAACATTAAAGTCAAAACAATACTACCAAAATACAATGACTTGACAATACCTCAAAACAAAAGATCACCATGTCACACAAATTCAATCACAATATGACTCAACTGTAAATACAATTACTTAATCATGACAAGCACAGTCACATACTTAAGCAAACAAGTTAAGAAAGTCCTGACGCATCCTTTCCTCAGTTTCTCAAGTTGCACCTCTAGTTGTCATACCCTTCCAGAAGACTTTGAACAACTGAATGGTCTTTTTCCTTAGTTGCTTATCCTAAACATCTAAAATTCTCTCGGTTCTGCTATATAAGTCAAGTTCTCTCTTAACTAGACTTCCTTGGGTTTAATGACATGAGACAGGTCTGGATAATACTTCTTCAATTGTGGCACATGGAACACACCATGCACCTTAGACAAGTGCGGAGGTAGGGCGATCCGATAGGCAACAAACCCAAGTTGCTCCAAAATCTTATAAGGCCCAATGAATCGTAGAGTCAACTTCTTTTGCCTTAATAGACCTCCCAATGCCCGTCATTGGCGAAATCTTCAAGAAAACATGATCTCCCACACTAAACGCAAACGGTCTTCTCACATGATCCACATAACTCTTTTGACGGTTCTGAGCTGTAAACAATTTCTGCCATATTATTTCAATCTTATGCGATGTTTGATCTACCAAATCTGGTCCAATAAAAGTTCTCTCACTCAATTCGGTCCAACACAACGACGATCTACACTTTTGACCATATAAAACCTTAAAAGATGCCATTTGAATATTGGCATGGTAGCTATTATTGTATGCAAATTCTGCCAATGGCAAGTGCTTATCCCAGCTACTTGGGAACTCAATGGCACAATCTCTTAAAATGTCTAAATGGTTCTCTCAATTTGACCGTTTGTTTGAGGGTGATTGGCCGTACTATACTTCAACTTTGTACCCATAGCTTCCTGTAGAGATTTCCAAAAGTTTGAAGTGAACCTTGGGTCCCAATTCGATATAATGCTCTCTGATACTCCATGCATATGAACAATCTCTTTAGTGTACAACTTAGCCAACTTCTCTAAAGAATAGTCTGCTTTGATTGGCAAGAAGTGTGCTGACTTGATCAATCGATCTACTATCACCCAAATATCATCATAATGGCTTGGATGGGCGGTAAACCCATGATAAAATCCATAGAAATACTATCTCATTTCCATTTAGGAATATCTAGACTTTGAAGTAGCCCTGGTGTTCTCTGGTGCTCAATCTTGACCTTATGGCACGTCAAACACTTCAAGACAAAATCAGTCACATCTCTCTTCATCTTCGGCCACTAATACTCTCACTTTAGATCATTATACATCTTGGTGATCCCCGGATGCATGGTATACTTGCTCTGATGCGCTTCTTCCATAATGGTTTTCTTGATCTCATCATTATGGGGAACACAAATTCTCTTCTTGTATCTCAAGATATCTGCATCTCCAATGTCATAATCTGGGGCTTCTTCATGCTTTAGAGTTTCTCGAATTTTGCCTAATTGATCATCCTCCATCTGAGCATCTCTCAGGTCCTAATAAAATCTATATTCACCAATTATTGCATTCAAAGTAGCCCTTTCTTGATTTGGGACTACGTGGATATCTCTCAATCCATCTAGCCACTTCTACTTTTCCAAGCTCATGCAAAACAAGTGTATCGACTTCTGACTCAAGGCATCTGGAACCACATTAGCCTTGCCGGGTTGATACTTCAACTTGAAGTCATAATCCTTTAGAAATTCCATTCACCGTCTTGTTAGTTCTCTGATGGTTTTGATGATTGCCAACAACTACAAACAATGATAGAGGTTTTGCTCTTTAAGGTTGGAAAACCTTTTGTAAGAGCAAACCTCGAGGTTGGTATGGAAATCTTGAGGTTTGGCCTTACAGAAGCCTTCTGAAATTCAAGTGTCTCATGTTACAAAACTTGGTTTCACAAAAACTATGTGAAACCTCGAGGTTCTGGCCTTCTTGAAAAATCCAAGTTTTTGCATTAACACTTGTAACCTCGAGTATGAAAAGCAAACCTCGAGTTTTAACCCATCCAGAGAGTTCATGGTTTTCATCAAATATGAAAACCTCGAGGTTCATATTTCAACCTCGAGGTTGGCCACTTTATTTTGAAACTCAAGTTTACAGGAAAATTCATTAACCTCGAGTTTCAGTTTGCAACCTCTAGTTTTCCTACTTACAGAGAGCAACTGATTTTTACAAAGACATATCAACCTCGAGGCTCTATTTTAAACCTCGAGGTTAGCCCTTTAAATCAAAGTCTTGTTTTTTACAAAGTTTGAAACTAACCTTGAGTATGGAGTTTCAACCTCGAGGTTATCGGGCTCTAGAAAAAAATGTTTTTTCAACAAACCTTCAAGGCTCGAGGTTACCTTTGGAACCTCAAGGTTTGTGAGTTACTAAGATTTTTCAGAAGGTTTCTTTTTAAGAGAAACCTCGAGGTTCACATAGCAACCTCGAGGTTGGATGTTTTATAAAACTATATTTGCCTGAAACCTTCAAGCAAACCTCGAGGTTGGATGAACTAGCCTCAAGGTTTATGACTGTTGGTACATTTTCAAATTTGTGAAATCTGCTATATCTTGTTGTTTGATCTAATTGATTTCATATATCATTCACTCTTGTTTCCAGATATGTTTAACAAGTTTGTTGAGTGTTTTTCAGTTAGCACAGATCAAGATTATTGAAGATTTGTGAGAAAAAGCAAAAAGGTGAACAGTGCATTTAATGCACCTGCACAATCTCACCTACTTTCGGCTAATCCATCTGAGCACGTCTAATGAACGTTAAAGGAAGCTTACTACATCAAGTAAAGTTAATTCCAACGGGCAAAAACTCAGAGAGCCACATCAGACAACATAAAGCCTTGGATTAGCAGAAGTTTAGAGAGAGAAGATAACCAAAACTTAAGCAAATCACTTCCAACGGTTGGAATTATCTCACAACGGTCATTTAATGTTCTCTACCTATAAATAGAGAGCATTAACTTCATCTCCAGCTGATACACCTACTCTGAGCGAAAATCTTCTAAGTTCATTTATTGTGTATTAGCTTTCACTTGTAATAGTATCATTTTGATACTTAGTGCTTCAGTGTTCATCTATCTACTCTTTGAGAGAGTTTTTCACTTGTAAATCATTTATTGATTGAGATAACTACAAGTCAGGGGACTTGGTAGTTGGGGTGTATTGATTGCAACTTGTAAGGGGGAGTGTGTTCTAGTGAGAGAACAACTCTTAGTACAGAGTGTGTAATCAATTTCATTGAGTTAGTGGATTGAAAATCCCAAGTGAGGCTTGGGGACTGGATGTAGGTCAGAGAAAGGACCGAACCAGTATAAATTGCATTGTGTTAAGCTTCCTTTCTCTACTCCTCTGTTCTGCTCTGTTTTAAGTGTTCAAAAACAGACCAAGTTTCGAAAATTTTAAAGATACCCAATTCACCCCCCTCTTGGGTATCAAGCTCCAACTTTCACGTCGCTGTCTATTATTTAACTCCTTCTGATCTACCAAGTACTTCAAACTCTTATGAACACTGAATACTTCAAATTGAGACCCATATAAGTAGTGTCTCCAAATCTTCAAGGCAAATACCACAGCTGCCAGTTCTAGGTCATGAGTATGATAATTTTCCTCATGAGGCCTCAACTATCTCAACACATAAGCTATTTGAAAGATAGAATATCACCAAGAGGGGGTGAATTGGGTGATCTAAAATTTTCTTTGATAAAACCTTTGAAATTGAATACTAAAAACAGAGTATGACAGAGAGGGATAGAAAAATATTAGACACACGAGATTTATACTAGTTCGTTCCAAATCCTTGACCTACGTCCAGTCCCTAGACTCTTCAGGATTTCACAAACTCAAATGATTATACACTTTGTATAACATCCTCATTTTAATTAACATAATCATTGATTAAAGGTCAATCAACAACTAAGTAATGCTTCATCATTTACCAAAATATACAAATTAAATCAGAGTATGCAGAATGAGCCCTAATGTGGCAATATACAATCATCTCACATAAACCAAAAAGACAGAAGCATTGCTTTTGGCAGAAGTAGTCTAAGCTTCTGGGGTCTTCCCTGAGGGACCTGCACGGGAGCTATCACCTGAAAAATGTGGTAACCATCAATCCAACTTATTACGAAACTAATATGTGCTAGTAAGGTGCCAAGTGGAACAATTTATATAACAAAATATTAAAAATAAATTCACCAATATCCACATCACAAAATTTCATATCATAAATTAGGTATTACAATTTTTCATTAACACAATTCCCAAGATGCCTCCCACCAATCCAACCAAACCGCCTTATTTCCTCCGACTAGACCCATGGGCTAAGTTACATCCATTTTACTGGTTACTCGAAAGCTCACTGGTCATGTGATAAGGACCGACCAAAATCTTTAGAGCACATGTCCCAGACCATGGGCCTTTTTACCTCATTGAACATGTGGGGTGTCGTATGCCCTCATTGGACTAGTGAGCCAATCCCTCATTGAACAGGTGAGACAATAGAAAGCCAACCATCGTGAACCAATGGAAGCCTCACCACGTGGTGGAATAAACTACTCCATTTCCTCCTAATTCAACCCTTTTTCATAATTATCACAATAAATAAATAACTCAATAGGGATTTTCAAATATTTTCCTGTTCATAACATGTAATAAAAACCATTCTCATATATATGTTATAATATCTCAATTCTTAATTATTATACATAAATAAATAAATATTCGCAATTAAAATAATAAGGTTCCGTAAGGCAATTTCTATTAAGATATTCATAATTATTTCATAAAATACTCACAAACAGCATACTAATACACATAATAAGTGGAAAGTGGTTACCTCTCGCCGTAGCTAACTATTATCACACTGCTCCTAATCCAAGAGCTCAAACACACGCCAAAAATCAATCTACCACAACCAATTTACTAACCATCAATAACTCTTCTAAAACTCCATAGTCGAAATTATGATTTATAATTTCATAAAATTAAAATATACAAATTTTAATAATAATATATTCAGAATGCTTGAAATGAGCACATTATGATGGGACTGAAAAATCAGTGAAACCATTATAGCTATCAATCCTCTTTCTATTTATTACTAACTAATAATACCCCTGTTTTTTTTCTATTTATTATTAATAAATAATTTCCTTCATTATTTATTCCCGTTTTTAATAATAATAATAATGTTTATTATTATTTATTTATTTTATTACAATTATTATTCTTATGATTTTACTATTTATTATTATTTCTCTAGAATTATTTTAACTTCTCATAGCTTATTTCGATATTTTAAATTAGGAGTTTAAATAAAAATATATTTTATTATGATATATGTGTGTATATATATATATATAATATTGTAGCAAAGTTTTTCCTATCATTTTTCCTAAGTATGCAGCGATTATATACAGTGGATAGGACAACCAAGTTTTATCATACATGCATTGCTTATTTATGTGTGTGTGTGTGGGTGTATATTATAAATTTCTCCCTATTATATTTCCTTGTGTGCAGTGGCATACATATACATATAGATATAGAACTAGCTCTTCATTCATTCTTTTCACAAGCAGCCACGTATGTGTGTGTATCTATAATTATATACCAACGTTCCCTTTTGTTTTCATGATGCAACAATATATCTATATTTATATTTATAAATGTAACAGTGAGATCTTCCCTTTTTGTTTTTCCAAACCACACACACCCATATAAGCATTTCACAGTAACTTTTCTTCTCTCTTTTCTCATGCACGATGATATATATATACACATATGTACTGCACAGTTGAGTCTTGATTCAGTCTCTTATATATATATAGCAACATCTTCCTACCTCCTTATGGTATAAAACATTCTACAGCAACGTTTTCTCTATATTTTTTTCTCAAAGATAGCAATATATATATATATATATGTATCAGCAATATTGATTTATAATGAAGGACCTCCCCCTGTTTTAGTTCCATTTAGCAGAGCATTCCTAACTACATTATATACAAGAGCTAACATTGGAAAACTCATAGAACTAGATGGAGAAAAGATCAATGACTCACTTTGGTTAGTTTTCTCGCTTGCATGTTCAGTCTTATTGACTCCTTCGCTGCCTCTGCTTTCGATACAACGACACAGAGCAACCACAAGACTGAAACTCTCTCATTCTCTCCTTCCTCGTCTCTCTTTCTTTCACTCTCAACTCAACTTTGGTTCTGTTAAGGCAAATGGGGATGAAGGGGAGTCTAAGACCAATGGCTAAATAAGGAACTAATGGTCTGGTCCGAAGGGAAAAAGACAGACCGAAGGGTTATATTTAATGCATCCGGCATGGTTGGGGGCTCAAGAGGAATGGCATTGTTCTGGGTTAGCTGACGTGGGAGACATGGCGTTATTTATTTTTGTTCTTGCGTGTACTGCTCATCGCCGAAAAGGAGCATGACGTGATCCGTTTCTCTCACGTTGCAGCAGGTCGAGAGAAAATGAAGATTTGTTTATATCTTTTTTTTTTTTTTGCTCGAAAGCTTTGTTTATATCCACTGTGTCTGGCTTAACGTGTTTCAGTAGGATAAGATTTTAAATGAATAAATCCTAAGTTAAATATAGAGTATTGCATGGGTCCATGTGGTTTGGGCCAAACGTACATGAACTTTGTTTTGCTGTTGAAAGTTTGGGCTACTCACTGAATCCATATATTTATATATGTTATTTTATTTTGTTGGGTCTACACACAATTAAGCCTTTCTCTGTTGACCAAAAAAAAAAAAAAAATTAAGCCTTTCTCTCTATCATGTAGTATTGTATTGAACCAAAGTCTTAGCAACTGAAACTCATCTCATTAAACACATTTTGGCTCCACATATTAAGTTTGACCTTGGCTCAAATCCATTTTAAGCTTTGGGGTAGTTAAATTACCATTTACCCCTTCTTAATTTTCGCATTATATTATCATAATAAATTCTCAAAATAAATCCTTAATCCTATATAAGGATTTTTCCTTTCTCAATTAACTTCCCTAGCCTATAAAATATAATTTCTATAATATTTTTTTTAGGTCTAAATTATTCTTTTCTTGAATTTATTTTTTTCCCAAAATAAATTAATTAAGGGAAAAGTAAGCCTTAATTTCCAAATAATTATTCTCATAATTATTTTCACCAAATTTCCCAATAATTTCCATATAATATTTCTAATTCCAAATCTCAAAATTTGGGATGGTACACTTTGTAACTCTTAGAGTAATTCTCTCACTAGAACTTACTCCCCCTTACAAGTTGTAATCAAATGTCCCAATCCCAAAGTCCCAATACTTTGAAATTTTACAAAGATTGATGATCAAATATGAACTCTTTAAAAGAGCAAATGTATAAACACTGAAGATTTAAATATCCGAAGATATTATCTAATTGAGTAAAAACAGTAAATGCTTATATCACAAATTGATTGTGCAGAGTTTCAGGTAGGTGGAGAATTGAATGCTTTTGGCTTTTATAGTTGATGACATTAATGACCGTTGAAGAAATATTAAAGTGCCGTTGAGTGAAATGAATATTTCCATTGAAGTCGAATGTTACTTCGTCTCTTCGTATTCTTCCGATGTTAGCTGTTATTTTCCGTTGTCATTCTTCATTCCATTTGCCCGTTTAGACTCAGTTAGAATGTTGACTGGAAATGGACGAAATGCTTAATAGTTGCTCAGAAGATCAATTTTCACTTTCGTGCTTTATTTCTTCTAAGCATTTAATGCATCTGACACAGATTTACTTTATGATAATTTTGATGTTTAAACAATGTTAAACACATATGAAACTCATTAGCAAATTGATTAAACTTTGTTAGAAATAGTAATAATCGATAACATGAAGTACCCGAAGTATAATCAATGATTTACAGATTATGAGAACGAGAATATCAAAAACTGATAACTTTGACTCGAGTCATTCATTGTTGACTCGAGTTGCTTGACTTGAGTCATGCTTATTTGACTCAAGTCACAACATCGATTTCAAATCATAGAAGAGTTTTGGCAAAACCTTGACTCGAGTCACATGGACTTAACTCGAGTCATTTCTTTCAAAAACTTATTTGGAGCTCTCTATAACCCACATGACTCGAGTTATATTTCATTTGACTCGAGTCATATCGGTTTCTCAAAAAGCTGCTGTCAAGGTAGGTTTTGGAGACAACTGAAGGACATGTCATGACTCGAGTCATTAAATGATTGACTCGAGTTATCTTTGAACTTAAATTTATTTTCAAAACACAAAGACATATGATTCAAGTTATATATCAATAACTCCAGTCACTATAACTCGAGTCACAAGAATTTGACGTGAGTCATTAAGTTCAAAGATCCCTTACTTCTAACACAGAGAAGTATGACTTGAGTTAAACAACTCTGACTCGAGTAATATCAGTATAGAGAGATGAGTTGTTATTGAACTAAGATATTTCTCAAATTAAAACACTTTGACTTGTGTCAATAGCAATCTTTTGGATTTACAATTGCTAGTTATCATCAAAACACATAGAGAACTAACACTATCACCTTGTTGTCTTGCATTAAAACACAAACCTTTTAAAGATGCATCTGTGTACAATACATATGGACGGGTTGAAGGTGGAATATCACATAGAGGGGCGTGAATAGGTGATTACAGATATTTCTTTCATGGTATGAAGGACAAGTGATAAAAACAGTAAAGCAGTAAAGATAAATGACACAAAGGAATTATATTGGTTCGGTCCAACTTTTTGACCTACGTCTAGTACCCAGACACTCCGACATTTTTCACTATATCACAAATACAATTACACATTCTGTAACTCAGGATGATCTTTTCTCCCTCGGACTCACTCCCCCTTACAAGTTGTAATCGTACACCCACACTCAAGATACCACTACCTTGAGAATTGAATAGATGTAAATACAAATGATAAACCTCTCTTACAGAGTAAAACAATGAACATTGAAGCTCGATGATATCCGAAGATATGAACAAAATAGAGATTGATCACTTTTGAGTACTTTTTTTGTGTATGCGTTGATTCGTGCTGATGAATTCAGTCCTTCGTGTATTTATAGTAGTTGAAGAGGAAGGACCGTTGTAGGATCTAAATTTGTCTGTTTGAATATGTCCGTTGTGAACATTCAAGCATCCCGCCAATTTCGCTTTAATTGGATTAAGCCTGTTGTCTCTGTTTTACAAAACTTCCGCTGTCTGATATCTTATCGAAATTCTACCATCGTTTAATCATCTGTAAATCACTCAAGATTATGATTAATGATATCACAATTAATGTTGAATGATGTTTAGGAAGATATGAATAAAGAATCAAATCATTAGAATAAAGTTACAGAAGATTTGTGTTTGCTGATAGATGCTTTGTTCTCGCCAATACTCAAGTAGCAATCGAGTATCTCTGTGGTTTTGTCAAACGAGATACTTTGCTTTTCAACATACTCGAGTATCCAATCTCCATACTCGAGCATCACCTGCACTGAACTGAAAGAAATAAACTCGGTGAAGTATATCAACAAAGCAATACTTGGGTATTCAGTCCAGCATACTCAAGTATCATCACATACTCGAGTATCTCAATGCACATACTCAAGTATCTCATAGGCAGAGAGCAAGTATTATATAGTAACCAGCATACTCGAGTATCATATTTCCAGTACTCAAGTATTACACCAATACTCGAGTATCACTTAACCAATATTCGAGTATTGCTCTTATATGAGAATAGTTCTGTCAACGATGAAGTCCCATACTCAAGTATTCAAAATCCAATACTCGAGTATCATATCAGCAGCAATCTGCAGAAGTTAAGATACCTGACCAATACTCAAGTATCATATCAGAACATTTAAGCGATATTAGTTCCCTATGTGTTTTGATGATTACTAACAAGTTAAACAATGTGGAGATGTTTTTGAACAAGATAAGAGTGGATTAAAACATGTCAATTTCAAACAAAAACACTCTGTCTGCGACAAACTCGAGCCTAGCATTTGCAACCTCGAGTTTGCCATTGACAGAAGAGGTAAACTTGCCAGTTTAATCTTCAAACTCGAGACTGAACCAAAAGTTTGAACTTAAGAGTTTTCCAAAGTTTTTTTTCAAAAACTTTGTGTAAACTCAAGGTTACATTAGCAACCTTGAGTTTGCCAGAGGCAGAGAGCATTTTGACTTGAAAACATTTTTAAACTCGACACTTCTACTTACAAACCTCAAGTTTGCAACCTCCAGAGAAAATCTTCAATAGCTTACATAACCTGTAAACTCGAGCCTGTTATGACAAACTCGATTTTACCTCTGGCGGGAAGGATTTTCAAAATTATGAGATTTTCACAAACTCTAAACTGTTACATTATAAGTAAAGTTTTCCCAGTTTCAAAAATCTTAAGAGTTTACAAAACATGTAAACTCGAGTTGATCATTGCAAACTCGAGTTTACACTTGGTCGAGAGCTTTCAAGGATTTTCAACCAAAGTAAACTCGAGACTCATTTCATAAACCTCCAGTTTACTTCAGGCCAAAAACATTTAGAGTTTTTCAAAGTTGAACAAACTCAAGCCTAACCTTGTGAACTCGAGTTTAAACCTTATAGAGAGCAATGAACTTTTCAACTTGAGAAAACTCTAGAGTTTGCATTGAAAACCTCAGGTTTGCATTTTGAAAGATGAAACTAAGTTTTGACTTAAACAGTGTCAAACTCGAGCCTACCTACTAACAGACTCGAGTTTGTCCTTTAGAAAAAGTTGCTCCAAGACTCAAAATCGCGACATTCCTCTCTAGATGGAGGAAACTCGAGTTCAGACTTGCAAACTCGAGTTTAAATTAACCCGTGAGCAATGTGATTTTTCAATATATTGAAAACCTCAGGTTTTGATTGCAAACCTCCATTTTAAATGTTTTAAACTTGAAACGCTTTTACAAATTGAAACTCCAAACTCGAGTTCACATGAACTAAACTCGAGTTTACAACGCTGATTCAGAAATTCAAATCTGACGAATTTGGAAAACCTTCTTGTTTGATCTTAATACTTTCCAGTATTATTCTTTTATATTCCTAGCTATGTTTAACCACTTTTTTTTAGTGAGTTTCAGATGGATTAGAGAATGCTTATTGAATGTTTAAAGGAAAAGCAAAAGGCAGTGTCAGCACATTAAATGCTATGCCCAGAAAGTTGCACACTTTTGGGTAATCCATATGCACACGGTTGCAAAGCAATAAAGAATGATTTCTACTACAAGCAACTGCTTCTCCAACGGATTAATCCAGAGGAAGTCAACTCTAAACACTTGGACAGCTGGCTTAAATGGAGATTAGAGAGAGAAGAAGACCAAAGTTGCTCCTAACCTCTGTAGATCATTTCCAACGGTCTAATTAAAGATGCAACGGTCATTTAATGCTATATGACTATAAATAGAGTTGCATTCAAGTTTTCACAACAACAAGAACTACTGAAAATGAATTGCATTCAAGTCTACATTTATTTTCTTCAGTTTTCACTTGTATAGTATCTTCTGATACAAAGAGCTTCAATGTTTATCAATATCTGCTCTTAGAGAGAGATTCTTTCTGTAAATCATTTATTGTAAAGAATCACAAGTCTAGGGGACTTGGTGATTTGGGAGTTCATTGATTACAACTTGTAAGGGGGAGTGAGTTCTAGAGAGAGAACTACTTCTTGAGTGCAGAAGGTGAATCTTTGATATAGTGGAAAATCCCAGAGAGTTTGGGGACTGGATGTAGGTCAAGTTGTTAAGACCGAACCAGTATAAATCTCTGTGTCTAGCTATTCTTTCCCTTACTCTGTGCACCTTTCTTTTCATCGCTTCAAAACAGAGTTATTGTCAAAAATTTTGAGAATACCCAATTCACCCCCCCTCTTGGGTATTTAGCTCCACTTACATGTGGTATCAGAGCAAGGTCTTCTTAAAAGAGGTTTACATCTTGAGAAGGATCAACATGGAAGGTATCTTACCTGATGGAGCTTCTATCAACAGGCCACCTGGTTTCAATGGAGAGCACTATTCATTCTGGAAAGCAAAGTTCAAAGTTTTTGTGAATGCTACAGAGTATGGGCTACGGAGAGTATTCGAAAGAGGAGACTATATGCCCACAGTTCTTGAAGATGGCGTGAGAGTTATGAAGCTAGAAGAAGATTACGATGACAATGACAGAAGAAATGTCACACTAAATAGCAAAGCTGTTCTTCTACTTCAAAGCGCTCTGAGTCAACAAGAGTATTTTCGTGTTTGTACTTTACCATCTGCAAAGCATATGTGGGATGCTCTGGAGATAGCTCATGAGGGAACGGCTAGAGTCAAGCAAAATCGGGTCAATACTCTTATGACCGAATATGGCCTTATGCACATGAAGCCTGGTGAATCTATTGGTGAATTTCAGTTGAGATTCACTCATCTGATTAATCAACTTGCCACCTTGGGAAAAGAGTATGATCAATCAGTTCAAGTGAGGAAAACCTTGAACATCCTCAACAAGGAATGGGAAGCAAAGGTCACTGCCATTGAGGAAGCTAGAGGAGATTAAATGGCATCAGTGGCTGCTCTCTTTTGTAGTCTTTTTGAGTATGAGGCCAAGCTCAAGTTCAAGAAGGGACTTGATGAAGTTCATAGCAAGAACAAAGGCATTGCTCTCAATGCTATAAAAGAAGTTAAAGAATCAGACGAGGAAGATGAAGACGATGATGAGGAGATAGGTATGATGGTCCGAAAATTCAAGAAATTTTACAATAGGGACCAATGATTCAAAAAGCTTCACAAGGGTAGCTCAAGCTATGAGGCAAAGAAGCCGATTATCTGCTACGAGTGTGAGAAACCTGGCCACATCAAGTCTAAATGCCCTCAGCTGTAGAATAAAGACAAGGAAAAGAAGAAGTTTAAAAAATTCAAAAAGAAAGCCTATGTCTCTGCCATCTGGGGTGATAGTTCGTCTGATGAAGAGGAGGAAAATGAAGAAGAAAAAGCAAATATCTGTTTGGTTGCAGAAGAAGAGCAATCTGCTAACAATAATGAGGTATATGATTCAAAACCATCTTATGATGAATTATTTGCTGAATACATTGTTGTGCAAACAGAATTGAAAAACTTGCTGCAAAATATCTAGCTTTGAAAAAGAAAAATACAACCCTTGAATTGCAAGTTGAAAAACTTTCTTCTCCTGAAATTCTAGTTTGTGATGAGTGTCCTGATCTGAAGAAAAATTATTTACATTTGACAAAGGCACTTGAGAAATTCATTAGAGGTAGTGAAATGCTCAATGTCATTTTGAAACAACAAAGATTTACAAATGACAGATCAGGAATTGGTTACAAACCTGACTTTGATAAGAAGAAAGGTAAAAAGAAGAATGGTGAGAAATCTTTTATGAATTATTTTACAAAATCAGTCCATTCTTCAAACCCTTTTGCACATTGTAATTATTGTAATAGAAAGGGTCATTCCACTTCTTCATGCTTTCACAAGAAGGAAAGAAAAGTAAAACCTTCTGGAAATTATCAACGGGTACCAAAGGGAACCTATGTCCCTAAGGTCCGATCTAACCCCAAAGGACCCAAGAAAAGATGCGTACCTAAGACTTGATCTTTTGTGATCTGCAGGTATGTCTAAGAGCATCAAAATCAAATAAATGGTACATTGACAGTGGATGCTCTAGACACGTGACGGGAGATCAATCAAAATTTACTTCAATCAAACCTAAAGATGGTGGCAAGGTGACATTCGGTGGAGACCAATTTGGGAAAATCACTGGAATAGGCGAAATTGGGAATAAAGAAGGACCACTGATCAAGGATGTCTACCATGTGGAAGGGCTTTGCCACAACCTCCTCAGTGTTAGCCAAAGCACTGATAAAGGTAACCTAGTTATCTTTGATTCTGAGGAATGTTTGATTGTTAGTAAAGATTTTCTCCCTTTACAAAACATCGAATCAAAAGCTTTATTTAGAGCACCTAGAGATGACAATTGTTACACTCCTAACCTCTCTAGCAATACTTCAGTTTCTGAAAAATGTTTTGTAAGTAATTTGAATAAGAGTTGGTTGTGGCACAAGCGATTAGCTCATGTCAACATGTCTCAGCTTGACAAATTGCTCAAAAAGGATTTGGTGATTGGTATTCCTAAACTTAATTTTAAAAATGACTTGATTTGTGAAGCATGTCAAAAGGGAAAACAAACCAAATCATCTTTTAAACCGAAAAATGAAATCTCAACCAATAGACCACTACAATTACTACGATCTTGTTGGTCCAGCAAGGGTGATGAGTCTTGGTGGTAATTTGTATACATTGGTGATTGTAGATGATTTCTCAAGATTTTGTTGGACCATATTTTTGTCATCGAAAGATGAAACATTTGATCAATTTGTTGTGTTTGCCAAAAAGGTCCAGAACGAGAAAGGTGTATCTATTTTAGCTATAAGGACTGATCATGGAGGAGAGTTCGAGAATCATGCATTTGAAGAATTCTGTGATGTTCATGGAATAGATCACAACTTCTCTGCACCTAGGACTCCACAACAGAATGGAGTTGTTGAGAGGAAGAATCGTGTCTTAACTGAGATGGCCAGAGCTATGCTAAATGAGAATCAAACATCTCAAGTTTTCTGGGTTGATGCAATGAGCACCGCATGCTATATCTCAAATCGAGCCTACCTCCGAAAGAAGATGAACAAGACACCATACGAGCTATACAAAGGGAGAAAACCAAATCTTGCCCATCTGCACATCTTTGGATGTAAGTGCTATGTACACAATAATGGTAAGGAGAATTTGGGTAAATTTGATTCTAAAGCTGATGTAGGCATATTTCTAGGATATTCCAATAGAAGTAAGGCCTATAGAGTTTTTAAAACTAGAACTCGTATTGTTGAAGAATCAATTCATGTTGTGTTTAGTGAAAATAAATATGATAAACCTTTAGATGATGAAGAAGAAAATGTTTTCAAAAACCAATTCTTTTCAAAAACTACTCCTTCAATTGTTGAAATTTCTGAAGACATTTTTGAGACTGATCCCCAAAATTCTATTGAAAACCCAGATCAGTCTCAGCTTAGAGCTTGGAGATTTATAAGAAATCATCCTTTAGACCAAGTTATAGGTGATGTGAATCAAGGAGTAAGAACTAAAAATAGTACTTTAAATGAAGTAACCTTTTCTATATTCATATCTTATATAGAACCCTCTAAGATTGATGAAGCCCTTTCAGACAATGATTGGGTGATAGCAATGCAAGAGGAGTTACATCAATTTGACAAAAATCAAGTTTGGGACTTAGTGCCTAGACCCAAAGACCATCCGGTAATTGGGACAAAATGGGTATTTAAGAACAAATGTGATGAATCTGCAATCATTGTCTGAAATAAGGCAAGATTGGTTGCAATAGGTTATAATCAAGAAGAAGGAATAGACTATGAAGAAACTTATGCTCCAGTAGCAAGATTGGAAGCTATAAGAGTTCTTTTAGCCTTTGCATGCGTTAAAGGTCTTAAACTATTTCAAATGGATGTTAAAAGTGCATTTTTAAATGGTTTTATATAAGAAGAGGTTTATGTTGAACAACCTCCTGGTTTTGAAAACGAACAGCATCCTGATCATGTCTATCGTCTTAAAAAGGCTTTATACGGTCTCAAGCAAGCTCCAAGAGCCTGGTATGAGAGATTAAGTCAATTTCTTCTTGATCAAGGGTTTATCAGAGGCAAAGCTGACACAACATTATTTATTAAAAGAAATAAGTTGAATGAAATTTTGATTGTGCAAACTTATGTTGATGACGTAATCTTTGGTGCTACTAATGATGCTTTGTGTGAGGAATTTGCAAAGATTATGCAGGGAGAGTTTGATATGTCTATGATGGGAGAGCTCAACTACTTTCTTGTGCTGCAAATCAAGCAGAGGAAAGATGGAATCTTCATCTCCCAAACAAAGTATCTCAATGATCTGCTAAAGAAGTTTGGGATGAACAATTGCAATGGAGCTGACACTCCAATGAGTACAACCACATCATTGGATGCTGATGAAAAGGGCAAAGAATTCAGCATCACCAAGTATAGAGGAATGATTGGATCATTGCTCTATTTGACTGCAAGTCGGCCAGACATCCTATTCAGTGTGGGGATGTGTGCAAGGTTCCAATCTGCTCCAAAGGAATCCCATGCTGAGCATGTGAAGAGGATTTTCAGATACCTTGCTAACACGAAGACACTTGGATTGTGGTTTCCCAAAGGTCAACCTGAACATTTGGTGGCATATTCAGATTCAGACCATGCCGGCTACAAGACTGATAGAAAAAGCACAAGTGGTCAATGTGAATTCTTTGGCAACTCACTTGTGTCTTGGTTTAGCAAGAAGCAAACTAGTGTGGCTGCATCTTCTACAGAAGCTGAATATGTAGCTGCCTCAAGTTGTTGTGCTCAAGTACTATGGCTTAAGCAATAACTTGCTGACTTGGGAGTCAATCTGAAGGAGATCCCAATTTTGTGTGACAACACAAGCACAATAAGCTTGGCCAAGAATCCAGTTCAACATACTCGGACCAAGTATACTGATGTGAGACATCATTTTATAATGTTTAGAAAAGAGATGTCAAGGTGGTGTTCATCCCAACTCATCTTCAACTTGCTGATATCTTCACAAAGCCATTGGCCAAGGAGAAATTTAATTTCATAAGAAGAGAATTGGGAATGGTAAATCCCAACGAGTTGTAAGTTCTCTTTTACCCAATGTTAGTTTAGGTTTTGATTATTAATAGTTACTAATTTAAGCATCGGAGTGTCTAGTTATGTCTTATGCAGGATGCTTATTCCTGAAGTTTGCTGAAAAGGGGAGCAAACTCGAGCCTACCAATTATGAACTCGAGCTCGATAGAGGCAGAGAAGAAATGAGGATCTAAAGATAGCCAAACTCGAGCCTATAAGTGAGCAACCTTGAGTTCATTTCAGACAGAGAGCAATCTTGAACTCAACAACATGAGAGAACTCGAGCCTAAAACTAGCAACCTCGAGTTCATGGGATATAGAGAACAACCAAGTTCAAAGATTGACACAAACTCGAGCTTGTAAGTATTAACCTCGAGTTTGTAAGTGAAGTTCAAGAGTTCACACATACACTCTTGAAGTCCAGGTTAGTAAAATTTTAGGCAAACTCGAGCCTACACTTGTGAACTCGAGTTTGTCGCCATTGCTATATACTCTGGAACTTGATTTTTCCTCTTCACTTCACTCAAACCTCAAGTTTAGACCTAAGTTCTCCAAAAACCTCTCTTCTTCCTCATCCAACCTCTGCGAAAATAGCCTCCAAGCAATCAATCTCTCAAGAATCCAACCTTAAAGCAACCCAATCCACCTCTAAGACTCGCCCTGAACGTCCTGTGAGAATGAAGACATGCTCAACTCGTTTGCGCCATGGAGTTGATAAATCCATCAAGGGTGTTCAAGGGGAAAACCCAGAAACTTAGCCGACTAGACCCAGAGGAATTACAATCAACGAAGAACGCACAAAGAAGAGACATGATCCTGAGCATGTCCCTCAGGGAAAGGGAAAAGCTCCACAAAATACTGAGCCACCGAGGGCCAAAGAGCCATTCAAGAGGAAGAGGACTGCTCAACATTCGGTTCCCACTACTGGGCAAGCTAGTTCTCAAGCTCACTCAACACCCCAACGACAGGAGCAATCTGCTCCTCAGGTATCCCAAAGCAATCCTGCCATTACTGAAATTTACAATCACTCTAGGATACCTAGTGGATTTTCTGAGGAGCCCTGTCGGATGAACAATGAGGAAGGAGTGAAATTTAGAGAAAGATTTGATGATAAATCCTTCTGTCCTATCGTCTATGTTGATCTAGCTAAGCTAAAGGAGGACTACAATTTAGATTTATACCCTTGGCTAAAGCAATTTGAATCCTTGATCTCTATTAGAGCCCCATACAGTCCCAAACTTGTGAAAGTCTTTTACTTTCACATGCAATCTGACAACTTGCTGGATCAAGATGGAAATCTTATAGAGGAGAAGATTATCACAAAGGTTAGGGGACAGAAAATCACAATTTCCCCCTCTTACCTGAACTCCTTGTTACAAACTGCCAACCCTCCAACCCCTGAAGACTATAAGTATGATCAACAGACCATATATGAATTGCTTAGACCCAATGAGCCTGTTCCTAAAGGCTTGCAGATTTTGAACTTTACTCCTGCATCTATGCCCCTAGAAACCGTGCAATCTGGTATATCTACACTAGGGATTTACTACAAAAAGGAGGAAACTTCACCCACTTCGCCAAGAAAGACTTTCCAATCTTTGCCTCCATCATAGACAAACAGCCTCACAATGTTGGACATTGGATTTTCCAAGAGATATCCAAGTTTGCCTTCACCTCAAGGCAAACCTCACAGATTCGTTTCCCCAGCCTCATCTCAGTTATCCTCTTCCATGAGAAAATTTGGTATTTGCCTGCCAATGAACCTCCAGTAAAACCACAAGAGTTTGGCAGACATATTCTGAACCTGATGGGGATCAATCTTGAGGAGAGGTCAGACCAATCAAGAGCACCTCCTCGATCAAGGACAGCAAGATCAAGAGGCACTTTCTCTAGAGCACAGGAAGCTCAAAGTGCTCTTCCTCCTCCTCAGTCTACTCTACTTGCTAATTTTGATACTCGGATGAAGGAAATCATTGACAAGGCAGTCTCAGACTTGACTGATAGTGTGGAGGCAACTGTTGGGAAGTTGGTTTCTGAGGTTACCCAAGGCCACAGCAACTTGGTTGATACTCAAGAGGGATTCAGGGTAGAGCAAGAAGCTTTGAAGAACCAAATCAGTGATCATTCAACGAGCATTTCTACACTTCTGGTCACAATGATGAGCCTCAGTGACAAAATGGACAAGATACTGAAGAATCAGTCCATGGCAGCTTCTACCTCAGCTACTGAACAAGCTTCTGAACCAACTATTCCAACTTCTACCTCTGCACCCGAGCCTAAACTTGCCACTGAACCCTTGTTTGTTGATGACAAAGGGGGAGAAGAGTGCAAGAGTGATAGAGGAGAATCTTGTTTCTGTCTGTTTTTGTTTCTTAGCTTTTGTTTCTGTCAAATAGAGAATCTTGTTTTTGTCTGTTTTTGTTTCTGTCTTTCTTTTGTTTTTCAGCTTTTGTTTCTGTCAAATAGAGAATCTTGTTTCTGTCTTTCTTTTCTTTCAGCTTTGTTTTTCCAATTGTATGTTTTGTTTCATATATTTGCTTTCGAAACTCTATTTGTAGCATACTTGATTTGTAGCTTACTTGATTTTAATCTTCTAATGAATGTTCAAGTTCTGGTATATACTGTAGGGATTTGTACACGCAGCGGATTAAAATTTCTTACGAATCTTTCCTGAGGATTACTCAACGACGTTTAAATCAAGGTTTGGGAACCGAATCATACCTTATATTGAACACGTCCGTGTCACGTTCTCTTTGATCAGGTGGGCTACCTTCTCGATCAACACGTCCGCGTCTCGTTCTCTTTGATCAGGTGGACTACCTTCTCGATCAGCAGAAGTCGACTCTAGGATCGGCTTCCTCTACTGGTATCCACACGAACAATCCCAGAACACAGTTGCGGCAGCGTGCTAGCGCTTCTTGTGTGTGTCTCTCTCAAATTGCTCTAGGGTTTCTCGCGGCTTTCTAATACGCTCGACTGAAAAGTCCGTAAGTTTTTCTAAAACCTGATAGGCGTATTATATAACCAAAACTAATCCTGATTAATTTTGGAAATTCAGAATTTCGAATCTGGTCAATATATTAATCAGATCTATCTCATAAATGTAATCAAATATATTAAAAGCCAGATTTGAAATCCGAATCTTGAATTTAGATCAAATCTAAATTTAAAGCCTTTTGATTTAATTTATCAATATAAATTAAATCCAAGATATGATATCTATCTATTTAATTAAATCTGAGATACTATATCTCAATTTAATATTAAACAGATATATGATATCCTTATTCGAAATTAAATGAGATACAATATCTCTATTTGTTTCAGATATTTAATTTATCAAATAAATTAAATACTAAACAAATATCATATATAATATTATAATCTTCATTTATAATATATATATTAATTTCGAATTTATATATATATATAAATCCTAGACCAAATTTAGTATTCATTTAATCTCAGACTAATATGGGATTCAATGAATCTGGACACTTTTACCCGTGTTGGATTATTCTTGTGTGCGACCCTGCAGGCCCATATGAGATTGGCAGTGGGCCAACACTGTATCAGCCCACAAGTTGCAAGCGGCCTCTAGCAAGACATTGCGACTACCCAATTCACATGGGGATCGATGACACGATACTACCTATCGTACAACCTTGTCACGTCCCTTTTGTCACGCGATAATTTGGTCAAGGATGAGGCATGGATAATGTCAACTTCCTTTTCTTGACCATTGCTTTCTCGATTCTTGAGTAGTCTAATAAGTGAAATGGAAACTCTTTTCCATCACAGTATGACCATACATTTCTTAGACTCACTCATCGAGGGGCCCAGCATTATCTCTCTACATATGTGAGGGACAAATCCCATCTTGACCACTCACATTCCTCCGCATGAAAACCACTGATCCCGATCCTAGTCTTTATCATCACTCGGTCAAAGGTGACTTTTGACTAGGTCAAAGACCAGTGACTCATCATGTAGGAATCCATGATGATCTCAGGTCATAGGGCGTCGTGACACGATTATACATGAGATAAGCTTATGACTTAATCCATGCAACTTTCTCATAGTGGGTCGGTCCAGCACCTTGTACTCTTACAAGTGCCCATGACTTTGACTCGTATCTCCATACCTCATCAAAGTCATACTGGTCTTATTTCATCTTCACTCCCGTGTAGATGACCGACCAGGGACATTTAGGATAATCTATAAGATTATCCAGGGATGCAGTTATCAATGCGAACATGAAAACGAAAATGATAACAAAAGAGAATACTTTAAATAACTTAAATATCCAAAGTACAATGAATTGCCCCTAGGGCATAATTTCTAACATATACATGTATTGTTTTTGCATTCTCGATTCTGCTGCTGAAACTCTGATTGAACTTCATAGTTTGCAAATAACTTCAACATTTTTTTTTCAAATATGCACAAAACTAAGTTTTAAGAATTATTGATTGTTGACAAGTGTTGTCATCATCAAAAAGGGGGAGAATGTTAGTTCCCTATGTGTTTTGATGATTACTAACAATTGTAAACAATGTGGAGATGTTTTTGAACAAGATAAGAGTGGATTAAAACATGTCAATTTCAAACAAAAGCACTCTGTCTGCAACAAACTCGAGCCTAGCATTTGCAACCTCGAGTTTGCCACTGACAGAAGAGGTAAACTTGCCATTTTAATCTTCAAACTCGAGACTGAACCAAAAGTTTGAACTTAATAGTTTTTCAAAGTTTTTTTCAAAAACTTTGTGTAAACTCGAGGTTACATTAGCAACCTCGAGTTTGCCAGACGCAGAGAGCATTTTGACTTGAAAACATTTTTAAACTCGACACTTCTACTTACAAACCTCAAGTTTGCAACCTCCAGAGAAAATCTTCAATAGCTTACATAACCTGTAAACTCGAGTCTGTTATGACAAACTCGAGTTTACCTCTGGCGGGAAGGATTTTCAAAATTATGAGATTTTCACAAACTCTAAACTGTTACATTATAAGTAAAGTTTTCCCAGTTTCAAAAATCTTAAGAGTTTAAAAAACATGTAAACTCGAGTTCATCATTGCGAACTCGAGTTTACACTTGGTCGAGAGCTTTCAAGGATTTTCAACCAAAGTAAACTCGAGACTCATTTCATAAACCTCCAGTTTACTTCAGGCCAAAAACATTCAGAGTTTTTCAAAGTTGAACAAACTCGAGCCTAACCGTGTGAACTCGAGTTTAAACCTTACAGAGAGCAATGGACTTTTCAACTTGAGAAAACTCTAGAGTTTGCATTGGAAACCTCAGGTTTGCATTTTGAAAGATGAAACTAAGTTTTGACTTAAACAGTGTCAGACTCGAGCCTGCCTTCTAACAGACTCGAGTTTGCCCTTTAGAAAAGTTGCTCCAAGACTCAAAATCGCGACATTTCTCTCTGGATGGAGGAAACTCAAGTTCAAACTTGCAAACTTGAGTTTAAATCAACCCGAGAGCAATGTGATTTTTCAATGTGTTGAAAACCTCAGGTTTTGATTGCAAACCTCCAGTTTAAATGTTTTAAACTTGAAACGCTTTTACAAATTGAAACTCTAAACTCAAGTTCACATGAACTAAACTCGAGTTTACAATGCTGATTCAGAAATTCAAATCTGACGAATTTGGAAAACTTTCTTGTTTGATCTTAATACTTTCCAGTATTATTCTTTTATATTCCTAGCTATGTTTAACCACTTTTTTTAGTGAGTTTTAGATGGATTAGAGAATGCTTATTGAAGGTTTAAAGGAAAAGCAAAAAGCAGTGTCAACACATTAAATGCTATGCCCAGAAAGTTGCACACTTTTGGATAATCCATATGCACACGGTTGAAAAGCATTAAAGAATGATTCCTGCTACAAGCAACTGCTTCTCCAACGGATTAATCCAGGGGAAGTCAACTCTGAACACTTGGACAGCTGGATTAAGTGGAGATTAGACAGAGAAGAAGACCAAAGTTGCTCCTGACCTCTGCAGATCATTTCTAACGGTCTAATTAAAGATGCAACGGTCATTTAATGCTATTTGACTATAAATAGAGTTGCATTCAACTCTTCACAACAACAAGAACTACTGAAAATGAATTGTATTCAAGTCTACATTTATTTTCTTCAGTTTTCACTTGTATAGTATCTTCTGATACAAAGAGCTTCAGTGTTTATCAATATCTGCTCTTAGAGAGAGTTTCTTTCTGTAAATCATTTATTGTAAAGAATCACAAGTCTAGGGGACTTGGTGATTTGGGAGTTCATTGATTACAACTTGTAAGGGGGAGTGAGCTCTAGAGAGAGAACTACTTCTTGAGTGTAGAGGGTGTAATCTTTGATATAGTGGAAAATCCCAGAGAGTCTGGGGACTGGATGCAGGTCAAGTTGTTAGGACCGAACCAGTATAAATCTCTGTGTCCAGCTATTCTTTCCCTTACTCTGTGTTAGTTATGATTAGTTTTGATGATGCCATTGTTATAAGCAAAAAGATTGAGTAACATAGTTATTTCCTACATTGACTAATTGTTGTATTTAATGTAGATTAGTTCAAGTTAAATTATAAAGAAGATTGATCAAGAAGGAGATAAGAAAGAAGAGCTTACAGAGTTTGTCAAGAAAGCAAGATGTTATCAATAGATTTTGGAGAATAATCAAGAAGAAGAGGAGGTATTGAAGAAGGTATAATTTGCTAAGTATGATAAGTCCAAATTGAAAGACAAAGAATGATCATGAGAAGAGAAGAAAGGAAGAGTTGGATTATGAAGCATAATCAAGATGGGAGATTAAAGAAGGAAGAACTTGTTGAATAGAATGAGAATATAATTATTCAAGTTCTTATATTGATGCTAGAAGGCTCCAAGATCATATGGAAGTTGGAATGGCTCAATTCAGAGTTAAACCAGAGCAAATATGAGGTTTAGGATGAGAAAACTCGAGGTTTGAGTATAAACCTCGAGGTTTGAGTGTCTTCAGCATCTTTGGTGTCTCTGGACTAGCAAACCTCGAGGTTGCAAGTCAAAACTCGAGGTTGCAAGTGAAACCTCGAGGTTTCAGCCAAAACCTCAAGGTTTCAGCATTGATCAGCAACTCTGGTATGCTCTGTTTCACGTTCAGCTCGGGCGAGGTCCAGTAATTCGATGATATCTCCCAAACCAGAGATCGGATTGAGACGAAACCAAAAGCGTTGGAAACTAGACTCCCAATACGTATTGGTGAAAAAATTTCATGCCCAAAGGAGTTCATATGAATTATTTATGAATTTTACAAGTTGGAACAAGAATCAACGTCACAGTCCAGACCAGGTAGATATGGATTTTGAAAGTTGACTGTCAGTTCAGGACATCGTAAAAATGCTGATCAAGAACAGCCTTCATTCATCAGATCTTAACAGACATAATACAATGAGTTTGGAGCTGATTCTTCTTGCATTGGATTCTTACCTCAAGCTTGGACATGTAAACTTGAGTTTGAGTTGGCCAAGAATTTTCCGAGTTTTATGAACAAAGCAAAACCTCCAGGTTTATGGGGAAACCTCCAGGTTTGATCTCAAATGGTGTTTTCTCAAGTTTCTCAGAATTATGAGAAACCTCGAGGTTTCTGGACAAACCTCGAGGTTTGTCTTGACAGAGAGGGTCTGCACTTTTCCAAGTTTCGAAAACCTCCAGGTTTCTGTTTAAACCTTCAGGTTTCTGTTTTGAAGCAAAACTGAGAATTTTGAAATTAGAGAGAAACCTCGAGTATTGGTTGAAAACCTCCAGGTTTCTGGCTTCTAGAGAGCAAACGACTTTTCACTGATTTTGAAAACCTCCAGGTTTGAGAACAAACCTCAAGGTTTCTTCACAACTTCAGAATTTCAAATCTGACGAATTTGCAATGCCTTCTTGTTTGATCTTAATACTTCCTATGATTAATCTCTAATGTTCCTAGATATGTTTAACCACTTTATTGGTGAGTTTCAGATGATCAAAATGAAGGATTAGAAGCAAATCTTCAAAATATCATATTTGTGTCAGAACATCGAAAGTTGTGCGAAAGTTCTAACGGCTAGTTTCTAACAGCTATATTTTCAAATGGGTTCAAGTCTCAACGAATTGTAACGGTCACAAGCTTCAATTAGCATAAATACATGAAGATTTGAAGTCTCAAGAGGGAGAACACAGAGCAGAAAAATGCAGCACACATGCTTACATCCACAACATGCTAATACTCTGTTTTGCATATCTTTTACTCTCTGTTTTCAATGCTTACATAGCTTATCATTGAGAGTGAAATGATTTGTATTGTGCTTCAGTGTTTATTCATTTACTTCTGAGAGAGAGAAGATTTATTGTAAACATCTTATCCTTCCATCTGTGAGTTACTCAAGATTGGGTGATCTTGAGTGGGAAACACATTGTGTTGATTACATCTTGTAAGGAGAGTGAATCCTAGAGTGAGGATTACTTCGAGTACAGAGTGTGTGATCAAGCGGTGTATCCTTACGGTGTGTAAGGAGGAGTATCTCAGTAAGAGATTTGTAAAAGGCTGCACAAGTGCCCGGCTAAACTTGTGGGATTGTAGCGGTTCTCAAGTACTCGATTAAAGCTTGAGTGAGATAGTGGATTGAAATCTCAGGAGGTGCCTGGGGACTGGACGTAGGTCAAGGATTGGGCCGAACCAATATAAATCCGTTTGCATATTCTCTTCCCTTATCTCTTATATTTCCAGCATATACATTTGAATGTCCATACATGTTTGAATGATTGATCAATGCCTTATCAATTGTTATTGTCATTCGAACTACTTACAATAAGTTTCGAAAAGATTTTCAAAGTTTCTAAAGTTTTATCAAACACCCAATTCACCCCCCTCTTGGGTGATAGCCTATTCTTTCACTCTGTTCACCTCTGTTTTTATCACTTCAAAACAAAGTTATTGTTGAAAATTTTGAGAATACCCAATTCACCCCCCTCATGGGTATTTACCTCCACTTACAAGCGATGCCTGAACAGATCAATCAATACTCGAGTATTCATTTCTAATACTCAAGTATTATATCCTGAAACACTTAAGCATAGATATTAGTTCAACTTATACTCAAGTATTGTAATAGCTTACTCGAGTACTCATTCTCATTGAAGCATATGATCAAGTCTGATTCAAAACCTTAAATGTTTTTCAAGTCTTGTTATCATCAAAACCTTGAGAACTAACACGGGTAGGGTCATGCAAAGTGAGCACTAGAGTGGTAGTCAGTTTGATGTTTAACTCCTGAAAGGCTGCCTCACACTGATCGGTCCAAAGGAATGATCGATCCTTCTTGGTCAACTTAGTTAATGTTACACCCCTACCGACCTCGAACTTTCGGGTGGCGGGTTAGAGGGATCATTTTCTCTTATTATCTTTCCTTTAATAAATAGTCACTTTAATCATACATCAGAGTACGCACGGTAGAGCATTGGATCGGTTTGGACAACTTACATTATACTGGTAAAGGTTCATTCAAAAACATACATTAATCCCTGTAGGGTTAAGGTACAATTATCCTACATAAGTACTGGGCAATAAGTAAGTTCATATAGTCATCCCAATTATAGAAGTACAAGAAGCAACTGGGCATCCTCTATCTCTTCGTCTTTCCGCACCAAGCCCTACCTTCTTCATGTCCTCTAGCCGCTACTACTTACCCCTGTATCTTTTGAACTAGACTGGAGTTCAAAGTTGAACCCCAGAGTAATTGTTAAACTCATATACAATATGTATGCAATGCATGTAATGCAAATCACAATTAGGAAACACAAACATGGCATGTACTCCGCAAGACCGCCTGGTCAAGACAATCCCCCGGACTCAGCGCGCAAAGGGCCTCAGTAGTCAGGGTGTGACCCCAACCACCTAGCCAAGGGCCTCAGTAGACACCTATAAACACACAGTCATATAGGCTCTACCTAGCCCACATACCTCAAACCTCAGCAGCCACCTATGAACACACAATCACATAGGCTCTACCTAGCCTACATGCCAAGGCCTCAGTAGCACCCCTATAGGTACTACCTAGCCATCATGCCTCATGCCTCAGCAGTACCCTTATAGGTACTACCTAGCCTGCATACCTCGGGCCTCAGCAGTAACCATAGAACACGAAGTCCCATAGATACCACCTAGCCTACATCCACAATCATGATAACACATAACATACCAGAGCTACATAGAGTATGCAAATTTGCAGTTACAACCTGGCACTTCCTGAAAGTAGTGAACTCTTCCCTTAGTGTCCGAGATATGTCCCACACGTGTTAACACCCTAGGTATAACAAAACACCACGCTTTCAATCACATATTCAAACTTTAGTTCAAATTCCATACAATCCGCATAGCACTAGAATTTTCCAGAACCTCTGACCCGACTTCGCCGATTTTTAATAAATTCTAGAGAACTCATTTTGACATGGGATCAGTGGCCTTAGAACCCTTAGGATGTCTATTTTATAGGAAAAATAATTACCAAAGCCATCTGGGTTCGGTTACTTTTCATATTCTCAAAAATTATCCACTGGTCCGAGACAGAATCCATGTTATTGGGTCATTTTCAACTTAAAAGATCTCTCGGTTGGAAACTCCAAATGACACAAAATCTTATGTGAAAATCATCTTAAGATGTCTACTTTAACCATGTAAAATTTCAGAGCAAACAGAATCCATTTACCCCTTCAAAATCACTAATTATTCTTCGTCGTCCAAAAACCGTAAGAACCGACAAATTTTCGTATATTAAAAACTTAGGTCTTTAGAGTTCAGAAAGAGGTGATCCCACTTGACCCTACACAAAAACACCTTCTGGACCCATTGAAGACCTTAAAAATATGAAACTCCTACTGCATTCCCACAAAACACCATAGGGCAAAAGTGAAAGTAGCTTGGTTGTCGGTTTAGGGAACTTACCTCGGAATGTCGGTTGCGTATGGCCTTCTTCACCTCCTGAACTGAAGGCTTCCGTAGAGCACTCTCCTACTCTTCTTGAGCTCGTGGTTGGTGTGGGAAAAATTAAGGGAGGAGTGCCCTATTTATAGGCTCCAAGGGTGCAATCTTTTGTCCAACTTTGGTTATTGTCCATTGGGTAAAAGGGTGTTTCGGATTACTTTATCATTTCCTTGCTTGATTCTCTAGTCTTCTAGAGTCCTCCATTGGCAGATGGGTGGCGCATTCCTAGGCAAAAAATATGAGATTCCAAAAGTGCCCCTAGTGATAGCCCCCGAAGTTGCTTGTTGTAGGTTTTAGGTCTAAGGGTAAAATGGTCATTTTGCACTGCTCTCTCTCCAAGACCGTGGGACCCGCGTGATCTGCCCTAGGATATGCAATAATTACCCCTTTAGGTGTCATAATTACTTGTCTTTCATTGGTCATGTCAGATTCAATTTGTGTGGTCCAGATTAATTCTGATTATTTTATTTTTCTCTGTCTTCATAATTACTTGATGTGACCCTTCTCTCTCTTCATAATTACATGATGTGACCTTTTCTTTTCCTCCAAGTCACTTTCTCTCTCTTTTGGGCCTACCCAGATTTGTCCTCCCTCTGTGTCTAGGGGTCTGGGCCCGACTTCGGTAAACCCTAACCGGTCCCGCTTTGCTCCTTTTTGTCGGTTACCCTTTTCCTCGTAATTCGTGCCCTTCAACTGGACTTGTGTGGGCCTGAATTAATAGTCTCTTCTCCCAGGTCACAAGTGGACGGACTATAATTCCTTGGGGAGCAAGAAACCCATATTACAGTATCTCATAATCACCTCGTAATACGTGCTGCCCGATAATCCAACTTCTGACACCGAAATGCCATGTGTTCGATGTAGCACTACTACTACTGACTTTTCCTTTTGTACTTGGGTCCAGATACACATTCTCTCTCTCTTCCCTTCTTATTTCTTCCAAAAACGCAG
This sequence comes from Acacia crassicarpa, assembly GCA_034222035.1. Classification (NCBI taxonomy): domain Eukaryota; kingdom Viridiplantae; phylum Streptophyta; class Magnoliopsida; order Fabales; family Fabaceae; genus Acacia; species Acacia crassicarpa. The sequence continues at coordinate 2,991,211 of JAWXYG010000002.1, forward strand.
GACATCAATGCCTGTCCTGAATATGCCATATACTTACTGATACTGGCATATTTTCACTCAACTAATTGTCCTAGACCTTAGGACATAGTTAGGTGGCATCCTTCCCAACGGATTTACACCGTGTAGGCCTTCTATACTCCTTTTTCATTGGCACTTTAATTCCACAACTTATTAATATTGGTCTACTGACCTGTATGGCCGAGTTACTTAGTCCCAGAGAGGCTTTCTATCTCTCGACGTTCTTGGAACTCTTCCCGAACTAGGCCTAGTCGTCCACCTATTTTAGGCTTATTCTCAATTCTTAGGGTCGAAAATTCGGGTTATTACAGTCAACGGCATTGCGATTTGAGAGACCCCTTTGATGAACCTTCTGTAATAACCCTCTAATCCCACAAAGCTTCTTACTTCAGTTACAGAGTTTGAGGATTCTCACTACTGAAGGTGGAGCTAAATCACCAAGAGGGGGGGTGAATTGGGGATTTTAAAAATCTTTTTTGAAATGATCTGTTTTTTACAACTAAAATAGAGATGAACAGAGAGTGGAGAAGAAAGAGCAAGACACAAATATTTATACTGGTTCGGTCCAACCTCTTGACCTACGTCCAGTCCCCAGACTCTTTAGGATTTTCACTATCTCAATTGATTACACACTCTACTCAAGAGTAATTCTCTCCCTAGAACTTACTCCCCCTAACAAGTTGCAATCAATGAACCCAATCACCAAGTCCCCTGACTTGTGATTCTTTACAATAAATGATTTACAAACAAGAAACTCTCTCTAAGAGTGGATAATGATAAACATTGAAGCTCAATGTATCAAATGATACTTTACAAGTGAAAACTGAAAGAGTAAGTGTAAAACTTGAATGCAATTCATTTTTAGCATATGTGTTGGTTGAGAAGAATTGAATGCAACTCTATTTATACCAAGAGAGCATTAAATGATTGTTATAATCTTTAATATAACCATTGCCTTCATTAGATAAGCATTAGGTTAAGCTTTGGTCTTCCTTTCTCTCTACTCTTCACTTAATCTAGTTGTACAGAAGTTTAGGGTTGACTTCTTGAATATTGATCCATTGGAATAGCAGCTACTGGAAGTGGAAAGCAGACATTAATCCTTTGTAGACATGTGTAGAAGGATTACCTAACAGTATGCAACTTTCTGGGTTTTGCATTTAATGTGCTGACGTCACTTTTTGCTTTAGCTTTTAACCTTCAATAAATATCTTTTAAATCATCTGAAACTCACTAACAAAGTGGTTAAACATAGCTAGGAACATAGATGAATGATGATAGGAAGTATAAAGATCAAACAAGAAGGTTTTATAAATTCGTTAGATTCAAAATTCAAACTCTGCGATGAAAACTTGAGTTTGTTTATCAAAACTCGAGTTTGTCACTGTGCACTTATAGCAAAACTTGAGCTTCCACATCAAACCTTGAGTTTCCTTCATCCAGAGAGGAAAGTCGCGATTTGAGCCTTTGAACACATTTTGAGCAGGAATTCAAAACTCGAGTTTCCATATCAAAACTCGAGTTTTGGACTCTTGTTATGTTAAATCAATTTTTAATCCAAAACATCAAAACTTGAGTTTTCATCCAAAACTGGCGGTTTCAAAACATTGAAAAAGAGCAAAGCTCTCGGCTTGGCCAAAACTCGAGTTTCCAAATCAAAACTCAAGTTTCCATTTAAGTATGAAAACTTTGAGAAATCTATGCCAAGTCAAAACTGAAGTTTCCAATGAAAACTAGTGGTTTTTCAAAACTGAGTAAAACATGAATGCTCTTTGCCAGGTCGAAACTCGTGTTTCCAAACCAAAACTCGAGTTTTCACAAAACATAAGAAAACTTAGAAATCTCATGGAAAACTGAAAACTGGCAGTTTCATATCAAAACTGGAGTTTTCACAAGCTTGAAATGTTGGAGACTCTCTATATAACCAAAACTCGAGTTTTCAAATGAAAACTGGAGTTTTGTCTTTTCCAGAAAATGTTAAGTCTTTGATGGTGAAAACTAGAGTTTCCTCTGAAAACTGGCGGTTTTGCTTAGTTCAGTGAAATTGAGAAACTCTCTGTAAGGTCAAAACTCGAGTTTTCCTTTGACAGTAAGTTTTTCAACTTACCAAAGAAAAACTTCACGTTTTATTTACAATTGTCAATCATCATCAAAACACATAGAGAACTAACAACTACAACACTACATATACTTTACTTGGGTTAGCAGCGACTCCCTCTGTGGATACCACATGACCTAGAAACTTTACCTCCTTGAGCCAAAATTCACACTTAGACAGCTTGGCATACAACTGATGATCCCTCAACACTCGTAATGCAATAGGAAGATGATCTCTATGCTATACTTCATTCTTGGAATAGATCAAGATGTCATCAATAAAGACCACAACGAATTGATCCAGGTACGATCCAAAAATTCTATTCATATAATCCGTAAAGAAAGCTGGAGCATTAGTTAGTCCGAAAGGCATTACTAGGAACTCTAGTACCCATATTTGGTTCGAAATGCAATCTTAGAGATATCTTCTGCTCGAACTCTCAACTATGATACCTTGAACGTAGATCAATCTTGGAGAACACCGATGATCCAACTAGTTGATCTAACAAATCATCAATCCTAGGCAAACAGATACTTGTCCTTGATGGTTACCTTGCTCAGCTGTTGATAATTAATGCATAATCTCATACTACCATCTTTCTTCTTCACAAAGAGTATTGGAGATCCCCATGGAGATACACTGAAAATCCCTTCTCGAGCAACTCTTTTATTTTCTTCTTAAGCTCAACCAACTCTAGTGGAGCTATTCGATACGGAGCCTTTGAAATTGGAGCTATTCCAAGTACCAACTCAATTGAAAATTCTACCTCTCTCTCTGGAGGTAGTTCGAATACCTCTTCAGGAAACACCTCAAGATATTCTCTTACCTCATCGATATGATCGATCCCATCTTCTTTATCCACACTAACCGAGAAGAAAACTACATAGTCTTGATAACCCTTTTGAATACACTTGTCCACTTGAGCTGTCGACAACAATATAGGAACTATAGGAGTTTCTACGGATGCGGCATTCATGGGATAAGTTGTCACTTTCTTCGTACAATGGAGGACGACATCATTATCCACTAGCCAATCCATACCGATAATTACATCAATGCCTTTCAATGGAAGACATACTAAATCCACAATAGAATCTCAGTTTTCAAATCAAAGGGCAATAATACCCACACAAGCATGTGCATTCATCACAATAACCCTAGCAATGGTAGAGATTCTCATATCATATGGTAAAACATATATAGAAAAATCATACTTTTTTGTACAATCAAAAGATATGAAAGAATGTGTACCACCAGAGTCAAACAATGCAATAATGTCATGACCTTGAAGAGAAATAATACCTCCAAAAACATTAAGAGATGCTTCAGCCTCCTCCTAAGTCATGGCATATACTCTACCAGGAATAGTGGGATGACCACTTTGGTTAGTCTACTATTGCTGTAGCTCTAGACAATAGTGCGTGATGTGGCCAAACTTATGACACTTATAACATTGCCAATATTGGCCAGCATGAGCCTTCCCACAATTCGGGAAAGGACCATTAACACTTGGGGCAGTCATAGCTGTCTAACGATGAGATTGATGGCTTCCTTCAACGTGGGTCTTCTGACCGTGTTTATTCTAGAAATAACTCTGTCGAGATCCACTCTTTTAATCATGACTCTTCTTACCAAAGATCCCTATACTCCTAGAATTGAACCCAGATGGCTTGGCTATTCCACTCACAGGTTTGATAAAGTGGAGAACTTACCCTAATTGTCTTGGAGTCTGGCATCATCAATTCCGCACTTCATGCGCGCAGCTATCCTCAAATTGGTGCAAGTATCCTCAAAACTCTTGATAGCATGCATAGATACATAAGGCTTTAACTCTATCCTAGCCTTTATAAGCAGTTGATGCAATTTCCATTTTGGGTAATCTTGCTGTTGTAAGTAGGTCACATATCTGCATAAGTCGATGAAAGTAGCAATAAACTCGTCCTCATGCATGTCATCTTGTCGAAGGGCATAGAATGCTGTCTCCTTCCATGTCTCAATGCTGGAAGGAAGTAATGATCGAAAAACTTTGTCTTGAACTCTCTCCAAGTTGTTCTCGAGTCATCTAAACCACCTGTACTCTGCCACCAACTCTGAGCAAGATCCCTCAGTAGTATAATGGCCACCCTACCTTTTTGATACTCATTATAGACCACAGCTTGAAAAATAGTTTCCAAACCCTCATTCCAAGCCTCAACCTTTAGTGGATCCAAATCTCTATGAAATTTCTCAGGATTGTGACAATGGACATCCTTCCAAACCTTGTTGATAGCTAGGTCTTCAAGATTGGGTTGTGACGATGATCCTTCACCCCCATTAATCTTCACAATTTTGTCATGATCAATTGAGCCACTTGGCTGAGGTCATTGTGATACCTCTATACTAGGCTCAAGTACGTCATGATTCTTTGGCGTGAGGATACTTCCTTCCTCTCTTAACTTTTTTCAAAAATCCTCCTCAAACTGTTGAAACCTTGCATACATGACAGTCATTAACGTATCTTTGAATCAATGTAAAAGAGTCTTTAGACATCGATGGCTCAAGAGCATTTGGAGTTTGATTAACAGTAGAGTGAGTCCTTCATGTGTCCACCATTCTCCCTACCTAAGAATGAAACCTACCATAATAAGTGAGTAATAAAACATTACAACAAAACAACTAAACAGTGAAGGTATGTGTGAATATTGTATATTGCCACTATATTTAGTGCATGCAAGACTATTATCAGAATCATATACTTTAATAGCAAATTGTAATGTCCTCCATTTTACTTAAAATAATAACTATATAACAGTTAGATCAATAACTTAATAATGCTTCATCATTTATCAAAATATCCAAAATAAACCAGAGTATGTGAAATGAGCCCTAACGTGGCAATATACAATCATCCAACATATACCAAAAGATGGAAGCATTACTATCAGTAGAAGTAGCCTAAGCTTCTGAAGTCTTCCTTAATGGACCAGCACGGAAACTATCACCTCAAAAATATTGTAACCATCAATCCAACTCATTATGAGTACTAAAATGTGCTAGTAAGTTCCAGGTGGAACAATTTATATAACAAAAAAATAAAAATATAATTCACAAATAACCACATCACAAATTTCATGTCATGAATTATGTATCAAAATTCTCATAACACAATTCCCAAGATGCCTCCCTTCAATCCAACCAAACTGCCTTATTTTCGCCGACTGAACCTATGAGCTAAGTCACTATCCATATTACTGGGTACTCAAAAGCTCACTGGTTATGTGATGAGGATCGGCCAAAATCCCTAGAGCACATGTCTCAAACCGTGGGTCTTTTCCTCTCATTAAACTAGTGAGGTGTCGCAAGCCTGTTGGTCGATTTCCTTTATGGCAAGTGAACCAGTCGAACAAGTAATAAAGTGTAAGTAGAGTATCGTCCCACAGAGACTGAGATACAGAGAAGTGACGCTCAATTGCTACGATAGTTGCGCAATAGAAAGTAAAAGAGTAAATACCCTATTTGGTCCCTGAAAAAAACACGGACCCCATTTTGGTCCCTCAAAAAACAAAACCCCTTTTTAGTTCCTGAAAAGGATGAATTTCCAAAAAAACGGACCCCATTTTGGTCCCTCGAGAATTTCCAAAAACCCCTTTTTAGTCCATAAAAATGCCCCATTTTAGTTTTTGGGAACGAAAAAGGGCTATACTAATAACAGAAATAAACAGAGTGATTTTTGAGAAGATAACGGTAAGAAAGTAGATTGAACTCATAATCATCCTTAAGTGTTCAATCCCTCAGTTGCTCTACCCATTGCTATGGCATCTATATAGCACAGCTTCCGCAATGCTACAACATAGCTACTAATTACAAAGCTATTTGGTTAACCCGCCACGATAGTCTACCGAAACTTCCGCGTCCGATACATATGACACTAACTATACTCCTTCCATATTACTATGGCAACTTTCTAGTCAGGACTGCTTTACGCTCAAGGTGTTGTGGTTATGAGAGGTAGAACTATTCTTGAAGCCTACATAATAGGTCAAGCCGTGCACGGGCTGCCTAGCAAATATTGTTTCTCAGAGGTCTAAGCTCGACTCCTTGCCAGTAAGCCGAGGCCACAAATCTAGCCCTTAACTTCTGTTAACCGACTAGTAATTAATACACCGATACTCAAACCAGATTTATTTAATTAAGAACGGCAACTGGGTTCATAAAACACTTAAGAAATCATCCTCGTTCAGCCTTAGGTAAATTAGTTCATGATTGACGAGGGAAACACAAAACAGATAGTAACAAAATGACCCATGATCTAAATACTAAAATAAAGAAGGAAAAAAAAAGAAAGCTTGATGAAGTTCCGATGGCGCGGAAGAAGCCCTGTCACGTCACTACTCCACGTCTTCTTCTCTCCATCGCACCGTAGGGAAGGATGTTGGGTTGTCCTGGATCTCTCGTGCCTTGTGAAATCTCTCACTCTTCTCTAGAGTCGGCCGAATGTGTAATCTCGTTCTAAGCTCAATGTCGCTCGCCTTTAGGGTTACCACACTGCTTCCTTTTATAACCAGCCTTTTTTGTGTCGCAAGTTACAGCGAGCTGGGCTTTCCTAATCTATCGAGGTCCATCGTATCTTTCGTCCTTAGTAGATTGATTTTGCTGATCCTGCGGGATTCTTCAAATCTTTCAGTTGTGATCCTCCGCATCTTCTAATTTATTACAGCAGCAATCTACCTGTCGCTCTCGACCTCTTTCTTTCCTGAAATCAACTAGATAAAAAGGTCAAAAAATATGCCGCATAGCATTGCGTCCTTTACCTTGCTATAGCATTCTTTATACCTTTTATTGCACTTCAAGTTGCTGTCAGAATACTATAGCATAGTATCAACTTTGCTATACGTTCTTTCATAAAAATCATGTAAATTACTCCTTTCTTAGCTCATGTTTAGGTTATAACTGGTTCCTTCCCTTCAGTTCCCTATATCATGACTACATACGTTTTTGCTTGGATTGTTTGTAGTTTAAGCTTATATTTACCACCAAATTTAGTCATGAAATATAGGGAAAGCATGGCATAATTTGTGCTCATCAAATACCCGCACACTTAGCTTTTTGCACTCCTGGGCAAAATAAGATGAAGCGAACAAGACTCGGAGCTCCAATACTTCTGCCTGTATAACTTTGCTGACACGATTGCTTTTAGTTCTCATTCCCCATTCGGCAATCCCACTGTCCAATACTAACAACTCAAAATACGTGGTATTGCTTAGATGAGGAAGACTCAAGAGGCCCTCGAGTTCAGTGTTTACGCTCTCTTACAAGGGTACTTTAATTTCTCTCTTGTGACACGGCCCAAAAGATCCATAGCCTTGTCAAAGATCTAAGACTGCTTCCTAGCATCTGAGCATTCATTCATCAAAAGGGCTTCTCAAGTTATAATGTGAGGGTGACTTTGTGTTTGTGATGGGAAATGATATTGGGTGCTATAGCAGAGCAAGTAGACAAATTTGTTTGGCCTCGGACGAGTTCTCTTTTTTTGAACTTGGTGTTTCTTGTTGCTTTCTACTCTAGGTCTTTTCCTTTCTTTTTCTTTTCTTTCCTATATATGTATATATACTATATTCTTCCTCTTCTTCTCTTTTTTTTTTTTGATAAGCAAACCTCTTTTTGCAGCATTTTATGGGAGCACTTTGCCGTAGCATTTTCACAGTCTTTCTTCTAGCTTTTCTATCTAACTAGGTCTGCTATAGCACAAACGTGTGGCTCAAAGCGATAGCAACATGGAGATGATGTAAAATGGGTTGTATATGGGTTTAAAGGGTATGATATGAATGCCTTTATCCTATGAACTTCAACTCAGACGCCAGATAGTTTATCAAAGAACTAAGACAAATCAAGGATCAAACACAAGCTAGCAGACATGCACATAGAATAAAACAATTAAGCTCAATTTAATCCTTCCATTGGGGGTTCTTCCCTTTAAACTTCCTCATCTCCACTTTACCCCACATCAGATTAGCTAGCACCGTCAATTTCCCAAGCCTAAGGGTTCAGTTTACTTAGGTAATCATGCTATGCTCAGTTATACAAACATTCATTCCACTGCTACAAGATCTTGTTTATGCTTAATCATGTAATTTGCAAAATTTTTCAGTCTCAGTTTGTGCAAAAACTAAATGCAAGGTGAATCAGATCACACACGCAGTCAAGGAAGATTATATCTAATCAATCCCCGCCAACACTTGAACGATGCAATGCCCTCATTGCAACGACAGTGATAAGAGAGATGTGAGAGAAGGAAGCTAGGCCAAGGGTTAACGCACCTGGGCCACGTGCAGGATTTCACAATTGGGCAACACATGCCACAGGGCGCTTATGCTTCCATGCGACGGCAGTACATTAAGAAATTGGGCTGCCTTCCAATAGCGCTTGTTTAGAGTCTTCAGTCGAACTTTGTTATAGCAATTTAATGCTGTGGTAGTGCAGGACTGCTTCCTGCCTCTTTACTGCCTTTGCTGTCATCTTCAGAGGGTAGGTACTTCTCCAATGGGTCTTCGAACTTCGCGGTCTTAAGTATGGAGAAGGTGACCTAATCATCATTCACGCGCATAGTAAGTTCTCCTTTTTCCACATCAATCAGTGTCCGACTAGTTGCCATGAAAGGTCTTCCCAGCAAAATTGGAACATCGTGATCTGCTTCA